>CM067082.1:95795620-96395620 GCA_034008185.1 Gorsachius magnificus | reverse complement strand
CTACAAAACTGAACACTTGTAAAACATTTAGTTCTTGCTGATGAATTAAAGCCAGTCTAATCAATGAAAGGTCAAGAATAGAAGGACATAGTAATGATGACAGTCATTGGAGCATAGTATTAAGTGACTGATGATGGACTCCAAAATGATAACTAGAAAAACTACAGATAGCAAAGGGGTATATGTGTACTTCATTATACTGTGTCAATAATTTAAATACTTTTTTTATCTAGATAGCTGATGAACATAAGAAAAGTTCTAATTGCTTACCTTTCTGTAAAACTACAACAAAAAAGAATGTCTTTTTATTGGTTCTCACAGAAAAACTCTGATACTAATGAGAAATCTGTTTGCTGTAGAACAAAACTGGATTAATTCAAATGAGATACAGTAAAGTTCATCTAGTGATTCTAATTCTCAGGAAACTGAGACTTTAACAGTTACCAGAACAAATTCATCAGTGTCTTGGAGAGTCACACACTGAATTTTGAAAAATAAATGGAAAAGTGAAAAAATACTTTATTAAACAACAAGTTGAGGATCAATTTTCAATTCAGTTTCAGAGATGTTTTCTGATGCTGTAAGAAAAATAATTTCATTTTCTCATTAGTCTGTAATGAAGTGTAACATCCTTAACATTAAAAGGCACACTTCTCAGACTCTGAGCTGGCATGTCATTCAACACAGTCAGATCACCAGGTTAATTTTGCTGGCTGCTGTGCATCAGCAGACTACTTGCCACACTGCAGATGAAAATTCCTCAGGAAATCTTGTTTTTCAGAACAGTATTTGAAGTCAGAAGAGCCCACGTGAAGCTCATTTTTGTATGGCAAAGAGTTGGTTACTTCCCTTTTATTACATTATGCTTCAGAGAAGTTCAGGAATCAATCACACCACACTCACTATCACTCCAAAGAGGTTCATTGTTATTGTTATTACGAGTAGTCAAGAAACAGCAGATTATACAGATCTGTCACATGTAGATGTTTCCATTAGGTTTGTTTTTATACAGGCATGGTAACAGAATACAAAATCCAGTGTAGAGCACACTTCACCATGAAACATTCACATGAGTCATGGAGAAAAAAGGAGTTGTTCACTGGCCAGTCAAGTACAAGAGAGAACACAAGGACTAGCAAAAAGATACTTGCTCATTTTGATTAGACAGTTATGTCCTGAAAAAGGAGGAAAGTAAGTTTTCATTTCATGAGAATATTAAATCTTGAACTCCAGGAGTATTTTAAAGAAGAAACTGAGTATAACGGTTAACATGCTGCACTCAGAATCAGGGCATCCCTTGACTATGGCCCCACACGTTAATGTGGGGACAATGAGATGTCAGGCAAGCGCAAAGGCAGAAACCCCTGACAGCTACTGGATGAAAGAAAGAGACCCTTTCCATTTTAATCTTAGGCTTTGGTTTATCTGAGGTTTATTAATTCCTCATTCTGCTCCCACGCAGTCACACACACATTTATGTACTCCCTGTTATCAGCACTGGGACTCATCTGACTCCTTGGAGAGCCAAAGCAGTTTACTACACTTCCAGAATTATGACAGATTTTTGAGAAGATGGCTTGTTCTAAAACTTGTAAATTGACATCATGCTAAATATGCAACAACTGACTCAAACAATGTTTCACACGTACTACAAATAATCTTTCAATGTAATAAGAATGCATATTTGAAATAACAAAGTAAGTTCACTTACCCTGATGAGATACAAGAGCCACTAAGATCCAGAAACAAATGAGATAGGGTACATGAATGTCATATCAACTGAGAGAAGTATATTTAATCTGTGTTTAATATCACTTCCATTACTTCTGTTTCATCTGTCTGGCAATTTAACTTTGTCTTGGAATACTTCAAACACCATACATAAACTGCTGAAGGGAAGATGCTTCCAGTTGGTTCCCCAGACTGCACAAAAGTAAGGCCAACAGCACAGATGAGTAAGCTTCCTTGCCTTTTTGTCCACAATTCTGCTATTGATGTCTTTGCCTTGATTTTGGACTTTATTTTCCAGTTGCCCTTGTTCTGCCTAACAATAAGCCTTTGATCAACATGACTAAACTTTACTTCCAGTTATCTTGATCCCCCCTTTCATTCTGCTTTTAAAAATTAGATTTCACAACATTTAATCATAGAATCATAGAATGTTTTGGGTTGGAAGGGACCGCTAGAAGTCATCTAGTCCAACCCCCCTGTAGTGAGAAGGGACATTGCTAACTAGTTCAGGTTGCTCAGAGCCCCATCCAACCTGGCCTTGAATGTTTCCAGGGATGGGCCTCCACTACCTCTCTGGGCAACCCGTTCCAGTGTTTCACCACCCTCATTGTAAAGAATTTCTTCCTTATATCTAGTCTAAACCTACCCTGCTTCAGTTTAAAACCATTACCCCTTGTCCTGACACAGCTGTCCCTAATAAAAAGATTTTCCCCACCTTTCTTATAATCCCCTTTTAAGTACTGAAAGGCTGCAATCGGGTCTCCCCACAGCCTTCTCTTCTCCAGGATGAACAAGCCCAACTCCCTCAGCCTGTCCTCATAAGAGAGGTGCTCCAGCCCTCGGATCATTTTTGTAGCCCTCCTCTGGACCTGCTCCAACAGTTCCATGTCCTTTTTGTGCTGAGGGCTCCAGAGCTGGATGCAGGACTCCAGGTGAGGTCTCACCAGAGCAGAGTAGAGGGGCAGAATCACCTCCCTCGACCTGCTGGCCACGCTTCCCTTGATGCAGCCCAGGGTACGGTTGGCCTTCTGGGCTGCCAGCACACATTGCCGGCTCATGTCCAGCTTTCCATCCATCAGTACCCCCAAGTCCCTCTTTGCAGGGCTGCTCTCGATCCTTTCTTCCCCCAGCCTGTATTGATACTGGGGGTTACCCCGACCCAGGTGCAGGACCTTGCACTTGGCCTTGTTGAACCTCATGAGGTTCATACAGGCCCACCTCTCCAGCCTGTCCAGGTCTCTCTGGATGACATCCCGTCCTTCTGGTGTATCAACCGCACCACTCAGCTTGGTGTCGTCTGCAAACTTGCTGAGGGTGCACTCAATCTCGCTGTCTAAGTCATTGATGAAAACGTTAAAGAGCACCAGTCCCAGTATGGACCCCTGAGGGACACCACTCGTCACCGGTCTCCATCCAGACATCAAGCTGTTGACCACTACCCTCTGGATGTGACCATCCAACCAATTCCTTATCCACCGAACAGTCCACCCATCAAATCCATAGCTCTCCAATTTAGAGAGAAGGATGTTGTGGGGGACTGTGTCAAAGGCTTTGCAGAAGTCCAGATAGATGACGTCCATTGGTTTTCCTTTGTCCACTGTTGTTGTCACACCATCACAGAAAGCCACTAGGTTCATCAGGCAGGACTTGCCGTTGGTGAAGCCATGCTGGCTATCTTGAATCACCTCCCTGGCCTCCATGTGCCTTAGCATAGCTTCTAGGAGGATCTGTTCCATGATCTTCCCAGGCACAGAGGTGAGGCTGACAGGTCGGTAGTTCCCAGGGTCTTCCTTTCTACCCTTTTTGAAAATGGGCACAATGTTTCCCTTTTTCCAGTCACCAGGGACTTCACCTGACTGCCATGACTTTTCAAATAGCATGGAGTGTGGCTTGGCGACTACTTCGGCCAATTCCCTCAGGACTCTGGGATGCATCTCGTCAGGTTCCATGGACTTATGTGCGTTCAGGTTCCTCAGGTGGTCACAAACCTGATCTTCTCTTACAGCGGGACGGTTTTTACCCTCTCGGTCCCCCTCATGCCATCCATCGACTTGGGAGGGGTGAGGAGAGAGGTTGCCAGTGAAGACTGGGCAAAAATGTTGTTGAGTACCTCAGCCTTCTCCTCATCTGCTTTACCAGCTTGCCAGTCTCGCTCATCAGCGGGGGTACACTTTCTTTAACCATCCTTTTCCAGCTGATATACCAGTAGAAACCCTTCTTATTATTCTTCGCATCCCTAGCCAAGTTTAGTTCCAGCTGTGCCTTGGCCTTCCTGCCCCATCCCTACACAACCGGGCAGCGTCCCTATACTCTTCCCAGGATGCCTGTCCCTGCTTCCACTGCCTGTGCAGTTTCCTCTTCCTCCTTAGTTTGACCAGCATCTCTCACCTCAGCCATGCCAGTCTCTTCCCTTCTTTGCCTGGTTTCTTATACCTAGGGATTGAGAGCTCTTGCGCTCTGTGGATCATATCCTTAAAGATCTGCCAGCTCTGTTGTGTTCCCCTGTCCCTGAGGACTGTTTCCCAGGGAGTCCTTCTGACTATCTCCTTGAAGAGCTGGAATTTTGCTTTTCTAAAATTTAGGGTCCTGACTATACTCTTTGTTCTTCCCATTTCCCTCAGGAGTGTGAGCTCCATCAACGCGTGGTCACTGCAGCCCAGGCTGCCTCGATCTTGACGTCTCCAACAAGCTCACTTGCATTGGTGACCACCAGGCCCAGTATTGCATCCCCTTGGGTAGGGGTGTCTATTACCTGGCTTAAGAAGTTGTCCCCAATGCATTCTAGGAGCGTGCTGGATTGCCTACAGCTTGCCGTGTTGGTTTTCCAGCAGATGTCGGGGTGGTTGAAGTCCCCAGTAGGACGAGAGCCTGTGAGCGTGAAGCCTCCCAGAGTTGGAGGAAGAATGCTTCGTCAGTCAGCTGCATGCCCAACTGAGCTTTGTTCTGCAGTGAAGCAGTGGGATCTCTGATAAATCACTACCCTCTTCTGGAAATGAGTTACTTCCAGAGTTCCTAGATTTACTTGTTGGAAGTGTATGACAAGAATGTTGCAATTCTCTGTCATACAAACATCTTATGTAAGTCTCTAAGGTTAGGAAGTTGGTCCACCTTTATATCAAATTTATAGGTTTCAAAAATAAACACTTACCCTGAAATCTGCTGAGGTCATTAGAGGGGCTCCCTTATTTGGCTTCAGGGAACCAGTGATCTGGAGCAACAGCTTAAAAAAACCCAGAAAAACAGAAGTGACAGTCACTAAGTGTGCTGAAGAAAGTTTAATGGTTAGTTCCTGAACAAAGAAAAGGTTAACCTTCTAACTGTGAACAAAAACCATGAGAAAATATCGGAATTTTATCATAGAGATAAGCTGGAAATACACAAATAATAACAATCCAACATACAAAGAGTTATTACAAACAAAATGGAATGTCATCCAGGTACCTGTAATGAGATTAAAGGTAAGCCAACCCCAACAGTTCCAGTATACAAAAGGGACGATATATTAGCTGCCACTACCTGAAGAAGAGATTGTAAAAAGTAATTAGTAATGAATATTAATGTAACTGATTTACTAATTTTTCATGCTTCATCAGAATTCAAACACATTTTACATTAATTACATTAGTTTACTAAAACTTATCACAAGTACAAACCCTGAAAAACTGCACAAGAGTGTGATTGCTGCTTATATATTCTGCCAGTTGCTGCCTGGTCACCATACTTCTGATCACATCTGTATTTATTAGTGATACGCTTTAAACTCATTGATCTGTAAGAATCTGTAGCAACAAACACGTTTCTCTCTTTTTTCTTCATGCAGCAAAAGCCATTCCTTCCATTTTGATTAGCACCAACATTCACCATTTAGAACACTGAGCACTTCACACTCACCTGTTCAAAAACACAAAAAGGACAATACATGAATATCAAATAAGTAAAAATTTGTTCTCATTTGTGCAGTTTCTAATGCCAGTTGAGTCTCAGGTAAAGCAGAGTTTAGATGATGTGAAAAGAATGGAAATACTCAGTAGAAACAGGTAACTTAAATATCTGTATTAGAAAATGAAAGGCTTTCTTTTGGTGAAGAACATCTGGACTGGTTATATGCTTTTAAGACACAGAAGAACTACTTGTTTAATTTCAGCTAATCTTATAAAGTGTGCAAGCTAGGAAGCACAGGAGATTCTCAAATTCTTTAAACTACTAGATTACTTCTTGCTTGTTACCTTATTGCCTAATGAGACATAACTTTAGTTCTTTATAAGAATGTAAATGAAAGAATATTAAGGTGCCTTAATGATGAGTACCAATTAGTTACAGGTAACAGATATTTATCGAATGGCTCTTTTTGTTAAACTGAGTAGTAATCCATGCAAGAAAACAAATCATTCCTGGATTACTGTTGTGAGAATTTGGAACAGACCACTCATCTTAATACTTCAGAGCAATTAACCCCTGCTTCTCCTTGAAGTAATGAAATTCATAAATCATGTTGAAATACATTATTCCACCTGGCTGCCTTTTTTTTTGTGTTGGAAAATAAACTTGCTGTTGGAAATGCATGATCAAGAAAACTGTAAATTAATTCTCTGTCTCTCTCAGTAATAATAAGGACAGTGATTGAAAGATAGGAAGCATTTATCTGTATGGGCTGACAATCATTTTGCCCACATACTAAGCCAATTTAGACCATGTGATAGCTGCATAGCTTCAGTTAAGGCAATGCTGACAGGCAAGGGGTATGAACACTCTTAATAATGATGTTAACACTGAGCTTAATATGGTGTCCAGTTGCCTTGGAGTGTGAGCATAAGACTGCGTAGATATTAGAGAAACATTCTTCTTACATGGAAGATAAGACAGTCTCTAGTCACAAGTGTGTTTGCTGATAAGTAGGTGCAAGCAGTCAGTTCGGCAGAGTAGAATGGTAAAACTTGCATGGAGAAACAGAAAACAAGTTTTTTCACATGAAGCACTTTAGCTGAACTCCATGCAGAGATTTTTAAGTGCCTTGGCAGACACCTGTGACTAGCATTGATTGGTATTCACATTTGGTTTCACACATGCTTCCCTGGTTGCTGCACATTGCAGCATACCTGTAAAGCCTTATCACTGAGAATTAAGAAATGAAAGAATAGATGTGACTTTACTTTTTAAATCTCACAGTTTTTCAAAAGAAAAAATGTGATCATCAAGCCCAAATTCCTAACTTTGCAACAGGTAGTCCTTGCCACAGGGAGCACAGAATCCAAGCATTTTTATGATAACTGGTTCTAGGGTGGCACTTGTTTCTAACAAGCTATTTCATAATTTCAGTAAAATATATTTTTCCTTTCCATCCTATCTTAAACCAATATGGGACAAAGTGTCTTATGACCTGTTTTAGTTTGTTATGAATACCCTTAATCAGCCTACAGCTTCTGTCAAATCACTTGAAAAAGGGCGTAAAAACTGTGGTATGCTCCTGATTTGGATGACCAACTCCTTTGGGCTTCTATCTAGTAGAAATATTTAGAAAAAAATGTTAAAATACTCCAGTTATCTTACCACTCTGTAGTTATTTACTCTTCACTCTTCATAATACATTCATTCCTTTAATACATTCTGACTTCATATTAATCATATTCATCATATAGACTTTTATTAATGGTTATCAAAGCAAGGTATTATCTTGGTGGGGCAACTGAAATTGCCAAAGAACTCAGCAGAGAAAAGAACAAGTAGAAAAGATAAGGACTTTATAGCTTTATATTTATGTATACAGATACATATATACAAATAAAGTATATGTATATATAAAAATACTAGAACTGAAGTTAGGATTTAATGGAAATCAGTGGCATCTAATTTATTGTACGATTTCGGTCATGAAACACAGATTTTTAAGAAATTTTAGAGGAATTAGGCACATGAAACTCATAGAAATTAAAAAGAATTCTAGCACTTCCCTTCCCCAGACTCTTCAGAAAATCCTGTCACCAGATCAGTACAAGTTAGCATAATGTGACAATGAAGACTTGAATTGTTTTACACCTTTCGGTGTTCTGCTCCAGACTCCAGGGTACACTCTGATTCATGGCTGGTAAATGCCACCTGCAAAATGTGTAGAAATGGCCTTGGTAAGATCACCCTTTCAGGATAATCTTATTTTAAGAAGCAAATTGGTTTTTTGAAAGCTATCTAGTGTCTGGTTAACTGGTGGAAGAAAACAGCTTGGGTAACTAATGTACACAATCACTGGAATCCAATCCCTGTATGTGAGGCTTTTCAGTGACCCAAATCTGGTAGAGTAGTCCTAATATTACTCCTACACAGGGCTGAACCAGAACTTCAAACCTGCAGCAGCTTCCAATTTTCTGTCAACTCCAAAATGAACAGAAGAGAGAGAGAAAAAAAAGGAAAAACCCCTGTCTTTATTTATGACTAATTTTTCACCACAATGGAGAACACTGATCTGAAATGAGAATTAGTCACCAACACTCCACATTTTTTTCTCTCTAAACACAAGACACAACACAGTAGGCTATACACTCGGCTTTGCAACCAAAAGAAGATTTTAGAATTCTGAAACAACTTCTCAGGTGTCTAAATTATTTTTGGCATTGTATCACTGATCTGCAAAATCATCCCTTTTTATTTAAATGAAAGCTTAGATCAGTTGAGTCAAGGAAATATATTTCTGCTTCAGTGAGGAAAGACCAAGAGAGCTGGGGTTTAGTTTAGAAGAGAAGGCTCAAGGGAGATCTTATTAAATGTCTGTATATATCTGAGTGGTGTACAGAATCATAGAACCATAGAATGATTCGGGTTGAATAGAACCTTCAAAGACTATCCAGTCCAAACCCCACCCCCAACCCACCCTGGGCAGGGACTCTTTCACTAGATCTGATTGCTCAAAACCTCGTCCAACCTGACCCTGAACACTTCCAATGACAGGGCATCCACAGCTTCCCTGGGCAACCTGTTCCAGCGTCTCACCACCCTCATCATAAAAAATTTCTTCCTTATGTCCAATCTAAATCTGCCCTCTTTCCGTTTAAAACCATTGCCCCTTGTACTGTCACTACAGGCCTTGGTAAAAAGTACCTCTGTCTTTCTTATTAGCCCCTTTTATATATTGATTGGCCGCAATAAGGTCTCCCCAGAGCCTTTTCCTCTCCAGGCCGAACAACTCCTTTCAGCCTTTTTTCATAGGAGAGATATTCCAGTCCTCTGATCATTTTCACGGCCCTCCTCTGGACCTGCCCTAACAGGTCCATGTCTTTCTTGTACTGAGGGCCCCAGAAGTGGATGCAGAACTCCGAGTGGGGTCTCACCAAAGCAGCGTGGAGGGGGAGAATCACCTCCCTCGACCTGCTGGCCACACTTCTTTTGATGCGGCCCAGGATGCAGAGTTTATTAAATTAATTACAATATTAAAAAACAAAGGATGACAGCTCATCTGTTCTAAACTGCTAAATAAAGGAGGGCCAAGGAGAGAGCTAAAGTCTACCACACTTCCTGGTACAGTTTTCAACTGTACCAACTTGCATTCTACACAGTTCAAGGGTTAGCACATACAGCGACCACTCCCAACAGCCACTCCAGAGTGTGGGGAATAAAAAGGGGAGAAGCAATTGAGTGTAGAAGACCGCCTACTGATCATCATCACCAAGAAGGAGGAAGAAGAAGGGCGGGCCTGATAAGGGGTATAAAAGCTGTTGTTGTATTATAATAAACGCCATTTGCTGCATCCTCATATTGGTGTCCGTGCATCAGTGGCCCAGGGATGAGGACGCGACCCCCCTGTGCAGCTCAAACGTCGAACCGTGGGTGATTGTTGCTTATAACTGAAAGCAACAAATGGTGACCCCGACGTGATCGTGTGAGGCTGCGGACCGCTGGCGGTCAAGAGGCCCAGGGAAGTGTGACGTTGAACCCCCCTGTGGTCGAGAGGAAACGCGGGTACCCGTGTGTGTGTGGTCCGGACCATGGATGCCATACTTAAGGTAGTATGTGTGATGGGACGTGAATATTCTACTTCTGTGAAGAAAAAAGACGTCCGGGATTGTGTAGAGAGGCTTCTGAAGGAAGGAGCGATTCAATCTCCTGGCGGTATATTATCACCGGAGAACTGGGCCAAGTGCACGCAAGCTCTAGCGGAGCACGCAATGGCTAATAAATCTGCTCGAGCTCTAAAGATCTGGGGGTCGGTTTTACGACTTATCCAAAAAGCACGAGAAGAGCTAGAGATGTGGCAAGCAGCCCGTCAGGCTCTGTGTGAAAGTAAAGATCAAGCAGCACAGAGCAAAAATCAATAGCAAGAGGAAGATAGCTCAGGAGACGAGGAGGGAGTGTACGGGGGAGAGTTGGAGCGAGAGTTGGAGCGGCAGGCATTTGAAGAATTACCATGGGAGTTTGAGGCGGCGGAGCGCAGAGATCAAGAAAAGGGGGAATGCGCCACGTTTCCCGTGCAGCAAAAAAGGGAAAGCGGGGAAAGTGGACTGGACAGGAAAGAGGAGAGAAAAAACCCGGGAAGATCCCCTTGTTCACCCCCTCAATACCCTTGGGGAGAGTTAGAGGAAGTCCAGAGATGGGAACGCGAGAGAGCGGGAGAAAGAACCAACGCCCCAAAGATGGCTACCGAGAAAGTATTAGAAAAGGTGCCTGTAGATCCGTTGACTGGATCCCTGGGGCATTGATTAGAAAAACAACTGCGCCACAAGTGGAAGAAAAGGAAGGGGAGGTGGCAAAATTAATTCGGCGATTAGAAGGGGCGTGGAAGTGGGAAGGAGAGAGGCGTGAACAAGAGGACCAGCCAGCAGTGCAGGTGCCGCCGCAGCACCTCCTACGGAACCATCAAACCCCCCCCCCGATGTGCCTATGATGGCACAGTGATTTTATGAAAAGGACTTGGCTGTGGATCCTCAAAAAAAAAAAAAAAGAAAAAAGAGGGGAGCAGCCGAGACATGTTCCTGAAATATGATAAAAAGACTTTAAATCGCTTATTGCGATGGGGACAGTCACATGGTTTTTTTACCTCAGCTCGAGATGTTTTTGATTTAGTTTGCTGAGATAAGCTGGGAGACGCATTGTGGGATGAGGTCGGCAATGGGTCTAAGGAGGCTGTCGCTTTAAGTTCGGCATGGAAACTCATTACCGTGGTACTTAAAGATCTAAAAGCCGAATGATCGGTAGCCACCTGTGCCGCTGAAGCACTAGACGAGAAAAACAACAATACAGAGGAACAGGAGGCTGAGTCAAAGACGAACGTACCTATGATTATTGAAACAGTATTTTCCCCTCTGCCTCATATTCCACCTTTGCCAGAGACATTCTCCCCTGTTGAGGTGCAGGCGATTAGAGAAGAATTGTGTAAGCAAAATCAAGAAACGCAAAAAATCATTCAGAAGTTAGCTGACTTGTCTCCAACTCGATCCGGAGATGGTCTGTGATGCAGATATGTTGTTCTTACGAACTGAGTTGTCTAGGCATAATGCGGAAGCGCAAAAGCTGATACATCGATTGGCTCACCTGCCTGTGCGGGACGATGAGATTTTACCAGGCCCGAAAGAGTTAACAGAGCAAACGGCTAAAGTCGGAGAAGCCCTTAATGAAGGCCGGTATGCAGGAATGCGACCACTAATTGCGCCTGAACTAGAGGAAAAACTAGGGAGGATGGCTGAAGAAGAGCAAAGAGAATTAGAATATTGGAGGAGGACATGTGATGAGAACCAGGCACGGCAAGCTATGACCTCAGGGCCTGACTCACATAATTCCATCACTTTCCCTAATCCACAGGGCTCAGATAGGGACCCCCCCCCCGATCCGATTCAACGGTGACACGGAGTAATTCGAAATGCAATCATCGAAGGGGACTTTATGCCTAATGCTACTGCCTTCTCTGTTCAGGTGATAGGGTGACATTTTGAGTGATAGCATCTGTCTTTTTAAGTAACCGTTATGTGCGACAGAGCCCTGCTTTCCTGAGGATGGTGAAACACCTGCCTGCCCATGGGAAGTGATGAATGAATTCCTTGCTTTGCTTCGCTTAGCTTACGTGAGTGTTTTTTTGCTTTACCTATTAAACTGTCTTTATCTCAACCGGGAGTGAGCGAGTAGCTGCGTGGTGCTTACCACGACAGTCCCTTTTGGCATGAAAGGTGTATCTGAAAACACAGAGTTGACAGAATTGGAGTCAGATTTTTTGTTCGAGTAGTTTTTAAGATACTCTCAGCAATGATATGGGACTCGAAAGGTTTGAGATAATGACAGGTTTGATTGGAATGTGCTAGATTGAATTTATAGCTGTTCTTGCTGTTTAGCTATTAATCAGCAGGCTCCTGTGCTTGCGATGGGGCTTGCTTGCCTTACTGTAATTAGTTCAGTGCTCGTTAGTTACTGCTTTTTACTTTTGCTGCTTGCTGTACCGCTGTACTGCTTATCATTTCACTGCACTGTGCCTGGGAACATTTTGATAACCGCCATGGTGATGTGCCTGGGCTGGCAGATGGCCAGGGCATTGCTGCTGTTTCTGTGCTGCTGTGCTGGACAGGCTGTGGATAAGTCCAAACAAGAAGATGCTAAACCCTAAGGTCTGGTCCAAAGAGACCAAGGGTAGAAATTGTAATGAATATACCTTTAAATTGTTGTAACCCATTATTTGAGTTGCATGTTCTAGGAATTACTATAGCAAGAACCACCTGAACCAACGGAGGACAAGCCTTACAAGAAGCAGTGCAAGCGCAGCAGTGACATTTTGTGGACATTTCTGGACATTTTACAAGGGCAGTCCATAGACTAAAGGAATGATGACCTGTGTAATATTTTAAAGGATGGGAAGAGGGTGGTCATTAATGACCATATGAAAATATATTAGATGTGTAGAGTTCGATCAAGCTTTGCCAGATATCCCTATATCTGTACTTCTTTGCAATTTGAAGAAATCGTCTCTTGCCTTGCTACTACAAGTCCCTGCTTGGCAAAAAGAAAAAGAGGGAATTGTAAAGGGGTTTCTTGAATAACAGGGCCACAAGGTATTGTGGGAATATGTGGACAATCCAGGGTTTGTAAACAGCGTGTCCTTGGTACACTGAAACAAGTTAAGAAGCTATGAGCTAAAGAAAATGTACTGATTGCAAGTAGAAACTAAGATAGCTGTATATTTTGTTTTATATATCCAATCACTATTAGCCAGACATCAGAGACAGTAGCTTTAGCATTATATGATTACTATGGGGACATTGAAACCAATGTAAAATCTAACTTTGTAGAACATGTCCGAACGTTAAGACTATCCTGGGAACCTCGTGTTTTAACAATTCCAAAAGAAGGTAAAACTGTATACACTGACGTTTCTTCAAAGACAGGAGTCGCAGCTATAGTGTGGCAAGAAGAAGACAATAACTGGCAGAAACTGCTCTTCACTGAACCCGGAGCCAGTGTGCAACAATTAGAAGCAATCGCCGTCGCAGAAGCCATCCAGAGATGGACTTTAATTCACTTAAACATAGTAACAGACTCTATGTTTGTGTTTCGCATGGTACAAAATATGGCCTATCCAGGAGTAGCTGGAACAGAAATTGCATTAAGAATAGAGGCAGCACTGCAGAAAAGAGAGGCAACAGTGTCAATAATACGTGTTAACAGCCATACTACAATTAAAGGAATATATCAGGAGGGAAATGACAGAGCAGACAAAGCTGCTCAGCGAGTATGGACAGTCAGAAAAGCTGGAGAGTTGCATGAGAGACTACACATAGGTGCCAAAGCGCTCGCAAAACACTGTAATATTACTTTAACTCAAGCAAAAGATGTAATAAGCACCTGTCCTTATTGTCAGAACTCCGCACTTTGGAGTGCTGGAGTGAACCCTCGAGGTATACAACCTAATCAGATCTGGCAGTCCGACTTTACGATGTGCTCTCTCATACGACTGAAACAATGGTTGGCTGTCACAATTGATACATGTAGTACAGTGATAGTAGCTACACAGCATAAGACTCCAAATACTCGAGCAATACAACACCATTGGAGTACAGTTATAGCCTGGTTAGGAATTCCAAAGCAGATAAAAAACAGATAATGGAGCATGCTTTATAGCAAGCTCAACAAAACACTGGGCAGACAAATGGGGTATAAAGTTGTGTCATGGAGTTCCATATAATAGCCAAGGACAAGCTATTATCGAAAGAGCAAATCAAACTTTAAAAAGAAAAATTCAAATTCTTGGGGAGGGGGAAGGATATGGAGAACAAAAGGCGATTCCAGTTTCAGAACAAACTAGAATTTTAAATCAAGCACTCTATGCTTTAAATCACTTTATTAGGGGTAATGAGTCAGAATCCCCAGTGCATAAGCATTGGGCAATCAGAGCGGAAGAACAAGGGCCTCGAGTCCTAGTCCGCTTCCCAGATATTGGTAGCTGGGAGGAGGGATGGAAACTAGTGGTGATGGGACGTGGTTATGCAGCAGTGAAAAAAGACGAAGTACTTAAATGGGTACCCGCAAGGTGGGTACAGCCAGATCTCAAAATTAATGAATAGTCTGAGAAAATTTTGCAGGATTAATTCTTCAGCCGAAGCCCAGAAAAAGAAGTGCGACAGGAAGGATATCAGAAGTTATCAACGCCAGATGAAGCAGAAAAACAGAAGAACAGAAGAAAAGAAAGCAGAACAAACCAAAGAAGATGCAGAACATTTCAATCAACTTTTGTATTATAAATGTGTTATTAAACAGTTTTAGTAGTATAGACAAAAGCTTTGCTTCACTTGCTAAGAAAAAGGTGCAAGCAGTAGATGCTATGCATTATTGCTTACTAAAAGGCTTAGATAATCATAATATTATAAGATGTTATATGTTCATAGCTTTAAAAGAAAAGGGTAGAGACCCAGATGGGACATCGCTTGTGAATCTCGACAGATCCACGAGATTATGGGATCTCCAGCCGGCACCGAGGAATTCTCAGGGAGAGCCTCTAATCCCTGGATTGAAGAATTCTAAGCAAGTCCTCTGGAAAATAGAGTACGTAATAATAGCAATTATAATTATAAATAATTGTATGTTGTCATTGACTGGCCAGCAATGATAACATACATTAGGAGAGCACTGCATGTAGTTAGAGGAGAAAGATATTAGAATATTAGTTATTAATGCTTAATGCAAGAAACGCCTTTATAGCATGGGGAGGGGGAATTGTGGGGAATAAAAAGGGGAGAAGCAATTGAGTGTAGAAGACCGCCTACTGATCATCATCACCAAGGAGGAAGAAGAAGGGCGGGCCTGATAAGGGGTATAAAAGTTGTTGTTGTTTTATAATTTGCTGCATCCTCATATTGGTGTCTGTGCATCAGTGGCCCAGGGATAAGGACGTGACCCCCCTGTGCAGCTCACACGTCGAACCGTGGGTGATTGTTGCTTACAAGTGAAAGCAACACCAGAGAAAACTCTCTTATGTCTCACTCCCTTCTCCACTACATAGCCATCAACAGGCCTTCATGACACAACCTAATCATAAAACACATAGTCTTTGTTCCAATTTGTGAAAGCACCACTCTGAAATAATACAGAGGCTGTGTTGCAGCTTATCATATACTTTGAACTAAAAAACAGACAAAAAAATTACTATTTTGTCTTAGAGCTGCCAGGGCATCACATGTGGTCAGAGGTACCGTGGATATGAACATTTTATCCCACCAGGAGTAGAAAAGAGCCTCTGGCCATACTTACTTAGCATTACAGATACAACCAAATTTGTTTTTTATGACGTTTTGTCTCCTGGAGCAACCGCTATGCGTACTGAAGCCCTGCTTCCCAGGAAGTGGCTGGACATCCCCTGCTAATGGGATGTAGAGAATAAAATCTTGTTTTTCTTTTGCTACCATGTGCGGCTGTTGTTTTTGCTTATTATTAAACTGCCTTCATCTTGACCATGAGGGTTTTTTTTTTTCCATCTCATTTTCTCCCTGCCTGTCCAGCTGAAGTGGAGAGTGATGGACCAGCTTAAGACCCGTAGATACCAAATACCAAATACCAGAGCAAGAATGTAACATTCCACAGGAACAGATCGGGCAGGCTTTATACAATGTATTTCCAATTTACACAGTCCTGAGTAATCCTAGGAAATTGGTACATTCCATGTGACAGCCAAGCTAAAAACAACTGTTTGTCCTTGCCAATTTACCCATTGCACTCATGAGACTGATACACTTGCCTTGACAGGTGAAAAATGGACTGAGTGAGAAGAAATCTATGTAAACTGTTCCATGCTAATTTTTTTTTGATTGATTCTGTTGTCTGGGGAGTGTTCTTACCATCTTAGGCTAATCTTGGTGCTGTTCAGTTTCTTAAGCACTGCATGCTTACGGCTTATTTAGACATTCTAAGGTCCAAATTTTACCATTAATGTAATAAGCTGAAGTTTATTCTTTGAGTCATCCTACTGAAGACAGTTATTTCATTAGAAAAAAAGAAAAAATCATTCCTGGACCTACTAGCAAAAAGCGTCAGATCAGTTGCTTTGAAGGTGATTAACAGGAAAAAAAATCTGACTCCAATTCTGGAGGTTATTTTAAAGGAGGTTCCATTTATTTGGCCCCGCTGCTTTTCAAATTTGACTTTTGAGCTTTTTTCTTGTACCCAAAAAAACATTGAATGTTAATTTCAAAGTAACTGATATGACCTTAATAGATTGATGAGGTATATTAGGTTAGCAATGAAATATTATTCCATTTCCAAAAATTGATCAAGAATTGAAAAATGTATTATCAGCCATATATTACAATGGCAACAAAATTAGGCCCTAAACAGGTAACATAGAGAATGGCAGATTAACAGTCTAAAGTAGATCAAATAAAAAGGCAAGATGATTAAAAAACCTTAAAGGAAAATTATTTTACTACAAACAATGAAATTAACAAAAAAATCTTAAAAATTTTCTCCTACTAAGCAGAATGAACACTAGGAAACAGGTGGGATGTGAGGAAATGGCATAAAGCTGTGTCAGGGGAAGTTCAGACTGGGTATTAGAAAAAAGTTTGTCATTGAGAGAGTGGTCAATCACTGAAACAAGCTCCTCAGGGAAGTGGTCACGGCCCCAAGCCTGTAAGTTTGGACAGCGCTCTTTGACATGCTTTAACTTTTAGGTTGCTCTGTGTGGAGTCAGGAGTTGGTCTCGATGATCCTCATGGGTCCCTTCCAACTCAGGATATTCTATGATTCTGTTTTTGGATTCAGAGTACACATATTTCAAGTGACAAGGGTATATAATCTAAATAAAGGTGCTATTTAATGGATATGAATTAAGCAAAAAAAGCACAGAAGTCAGATGTTAAACTACTTTGCCCTTTGATTCTCTTCCTTCTTGCTAACATCCCTTATTCCATAAACAGCCAAAGATACACTATATAACCTATATTTCAGGAATACCATAGTAATAACGCATCTGCACATGAACATAATTATATACCTCCTGACCATCTGTCCCCCTTCATAGTACCTGCGCAGATTTTACACTTACCAGTTCTTAAGCTGATGCCAATATGAAGTTGTGTTCATCTTACCTAGCTCTGATGGTATAGATTTGTAATGAGCTTATTTTTGCAGATCTTAATGTGAGAAGATCAGATCTTGTTTAAGGGAGGCAGGGGAGGGGCACTTATTGCTTATTCCAAGAAATTCACCACTGTTTGGAATCATGCTTTTTATCTGTTCTTTATCAAGAGGCTACAAATCTGAATTGTGGTTTAGTCATTAATTCAACTCCCATTAAATCAACAGAAAGACTCCCTATTGATACTGAAAGGAAACATACCAGATTCATAGTCAAGATAAAGCAAATATTTTGGAAAGACAAACAGAAATAAAACCAGCCAGACGTTTAAGAGAGCTTGTCTTATCAGTTTTTTAAAAGGCAGACAGTACAGGCAGGTAAAAAGGCAAGACAATTCCATGGCTAAAGATGGTCATGCATTCCTTTAGTATAGCAACATGGGTACAGGTTAGAGGACTTTAAGGGCTACTTTATTAAACCTGAGTATAAGCTTGCTGTTTTAAACTGAAACTTGGTAAAAACTCATCGGCTGCATTCGCAGCCCATAAATATATTACAGCTTAAAATCTTCCTACACCAGTTAAAAAAATTAAGGAAGTCCAGCAAGTTAAAATGTATATTATTTTCTATGCACTTTTTCAGAATGTAATTACATTTTCATGACCAATAAATATTTCAAGTTAATAGTTTCAAAGTGTGGCAAACGAGTTGGCTTAACAATACTGCACCTATATGTGATGAAAAAAAGACAACTGTGAAAATTCGACACTGGGTGGCAGATAGCAATAGCTTATAGGTATTAAAGGCATTTTCATAGAATCGTAGAATAGTTTGGGTTGGAAGGGACCTTTAAAGGTATCTAGTCCAGCCCCCCTTGCAATGAACAGGGACACCTTCAGCCGGTGCAGGTCATAAACCGTTCACGTTTCACGCACAGAAATACACACACGTGGACCATTTCTCCTTTTCCATCTTTCCCCTTTCGTTATTGCTTCCACACACAGCGGCCTAACCCCTCACCCTCCGTACCTTCACGGTCGCGCACACCCCATGCGCGCCCTGTTAGGGCGGAGCTGGCTGTGGCACGCCCGCGCAGGTCTCCTGCGCTCCAGGGGGCGGTGCCGGCTGCCCGCCCCCAAAGTGCCGCCCGGCTCTTTTGTTAGGGGTATCATCAGGGCTCCAGCTCCGGTTTCGAGCACCGCCTCCGCTGCCGCAGCTAGCCCCACAGGCCTTGTACTTGGCGGCGGTGCATGAGGGCTTCAGCTGACGACCTGATGCGCCACTGCGGGGTTGCAGCACCCTTCGCTGCTGCCCATGGCGTCATTCCCGCTTTACTTCCGTGAGCGGCACCTGCAGAAGCTGCTCCGCAGCTCCAGGCCTGGCGACGCCGCCTCCCGCCCCGTACGGCCCTCAGGGCAGGGAACAAGGAGCTCCCCCACGCCTAGCCTGGGGTGGAGTGGAAGCAGCGCTGGTGAAGAAAGCCCCAGCCCTAGCGCTGGAGGAGGAGGAAAAGAGGAAGAAGAAGAGGGGATAGAGGAAGAGGGGAAGAAGAGGAGGATCCGCCTGCCTTACCGGCGCCTTGGCAACTGCCCCTGTGCCCCGCGGGAGGGGGCGGAGGAGGGGGAACGGCCGTTAGAGGAGGCGGCGGCGGCGGTTCTCCCTCCCTCGCGGGCGGTTCCGGCCCGTCTGTCGGGAGGGGGGTGCTGCCCGCCACTCTGGCGGTTGAGGCGGCGCTCAGGCGGTGACCCTCACCGCCGCTGCTTGCCTGTGGAACGGTGGGCACGGTCTGCTGCACCACCGCTGGCTTTGATCCCCGCCTCGGCTGGTTTGCCCTTCCTGTATCTTCATTCACAGGGAGAACGTTAGAGGTAACTTTGTACTCTCCGAGTACTTCCTCGAGTCTTGCTCGCTGCGAATTTGAGGGACAAGCATTACTGTGATCCAGCTCAACTGGTGTCACTATTCCTCTGATCAACAATTCATACATTAATAAAATGACTTCACGGTGGCTTATGTCAGAAGAGCATTTAACTCAGGTTTGGGGTTTTTTTGCATCAGAGGTAACTGTTCCTCAAATACTTAGTTATAAGCAGTGGTCTTTGTTTTGCCTGTAAATGCAGCTGGTAGATGCTACTCTTGGACAGAAGAAAATGCAGATGCTGTTCTCTTGGTCCAGAGTCACTAGAGGGAAAAAAAAAAAAAAAGCCCAAAACCAAAAAAAACCCAACACAGAATAAGAATATGCTGTCTGATTTTTAACTGCTGTGTACACTGTAAACTAGAATAGCTATAGATTGCTGTTTGGTTGAGTCTCTTGTCATCTTGCACTTTAGGTAGTAGTTTATTTGTGTGTTCAAGGGATGTAAATCTCTGCAAAACCAGAAAGTGTAACTCATTGTTCAGATGTGTGTATATTACGTAGAGGTACTGCAAGAGAGAGAGCACCTCTTAAATATATGATTTGTTAATATGCTTAAGGCTAATTAATAGACAGTTGATGTATGGGGGTGTCTTGTCTTCATTTTAATTTTTCCTTGCTGTTCTTTTTTTTTTTTTTTTCCCCCCCCTCACTTCCAGTGCTGTATCTTCCTACTTTGCACCATGTCTGGTTCATCAACTCATGCAGTATACTAGTTCAACTTGCTAACCCAGCAAAAAGCTATTGCATAAGTCTGATTTTGTTGTCCATTATTCCATGAAAGCTGATTAAATCACTGCCAGAGTGAATGCAGAATAAAGCAACAGGAGGACACAGCTACGTGGGAGGTGGATGTGGGAGGAGCAGGACTTAAAGTTTCTTAACTTTAGGCTGTGGAATAAAACTCCTCAGGTTGTCTTATCTTTCTCCCTTAAGTAAGCCAGAAGGCCTGGAATTGCTGCATAGGAATTTCCATTGTTTCCCATCCTTTTTTTCATCTGTTCCCAGGTAATAATGAAGCGCCAGCAGCTGTTATCCTCTCTGTTTTGGCTGAGCTGACATTCGTAACCCTTTTCCTCTATTAGTAGATTGTGGATGCTGAGAGATTAAAAAGAAAGAAGACAAAGGAATGTCTGTCCTTCTTGCCTAGTGCTTTTAGATAAAGAAGGTGTTAACCAATACTATGTTAACATAACTATTGCATAACGATGTAATGGTAAACTCAAGCTAAAATGCAGGGTTTTGGGCATCTAATGTGATGACCTAAATAGGAATCATCTAGACAGGTCCAGAAAAATTATTAAATAGACCTGGACAGGTTTCTGAGTTTTTTAAGCTTTTAATTCCTATGCCATCAAGAGGAAAGGGTTTTTCCCCTTCTTGGACAAAAATCTGTGGCTGAGGTTTGACAGTGTATTGTCTGACAAATGTTGTTTTCTCATTCATGGCAATTTGGTTTTCCTGAAGCTGTTTGAAATTACTGACATTTTTAATTTGGATCTGAAGGGAAGCAGAAATTTGGCTTGTGTTCAGTACTAGTTCTGATAAGAGCTAACTTAATTTAGATGTGCCATTGACATAGTTCAGTGTTTAAATATGTTCTATTTGTTTCTTGAACTTTGACTAACATGAAATGCAAAGTGTTTTTTATAATTCAGTGCCTGAAAACCTGAAGTTTTTAAAAAGGGTGTAATGCTCAAACACCCCAAGGTACTTGGGAATAGCATTCCTAGGTATAGAAATGAAAGCCATCACGGTTTATGAATCTTCACAAAAGATGTTACATGTTAAATCATGGGAGGGGTAGGAGTGGTGGATACACAGAGAGAGAGAGTAGAACTTCCCAAATTAGAAATAGATACTTTGTTTCTTGTGTCCTGGATAGAACTTACTCTGTGTGTCTCCTGAACTGTATTAAGGACCTTTTAGTTATAATTGCTCCTACAGAAATAACACCACAGAGTTCAGCAGAGAGAGGCCCAATGCTACCAGAGAACGCACAACCCATTTTCTCTTTCATAGATTACCTTTAAATTTAAAAAAAAGTTGATTATTGCAGGCTCATAAGACAAATCTAAAAGGCTGGTTGTGGTCAAAACCCTCATATTTAGAAACTGAGTTTTTATTATTCCATAGCTGCTTTCCTAAGGAAGATGATACACATCTGTGTAGTTGAGGTGTGTTCTTTCTGTATACGAGGTGATAACAATTTCATTTGCATAGTATGCAGCTGCTATGAATAATTGATTTCAAGAAAATGTTGGAAGCAATAGAGGTTATTTTATCCCAGAGAGTGGATATGCAGGGTTTTGAGCAGGTGCTGACATGATATTAAGTGATATTTGAGAGATGTAATAGTTCTTTCTACCATCCTTTTGCAATGGTTACCACACACAACCAAAGAAACCCCTCAAGTAACAAGAAATCCATCTATTTCCTATTTTTGTTTAGTACTGAAAATGTTGTCCTAGTTCTTGACACACAGCAAGAATAGTTTCATCCCATATTTTGTATTGACCATATTAAGTATTAAAAAGAGTAGAAGATACGACCTGCCTTTCTTATGAATATGCTGAGGCTATGTGTGTTCCCACACATGCCCCCACCTCTCCTGCCCTTTTGCTCTGCTGTAGGTGATGTTCAATCCTTGTTCCTTTCTGGGAAACATCAGGAGAAAATTACTCATTTATGAAATTCTCTCAAAAATTTCAGTCACCTGAAGTCGCTAGATCACTCTCACAATGTATTGGTTAGTTCGGAGTTCAGGACTTTACATGTTTATTTGTCTTTTTAACAACCAGCATAAGAAAGGTCTAACCAATACATACTGAGTCTTGTAAGCATATGGAAGACAAGGTTAAGAAAGTATCAGCTGCCTGGAGCAACACTGCAATTGTTACATATATGCTTTGTTCGCCTTTGTTTTCTGTGGAAAAACAAAGGGGAAGTATGAGGGAGAAGTTTATTTTCCAATAAAATTGAAAATCGGCATTTGTGAACTGAGGGAGTCTCGGTGCCTAATTCCAGTTCCAACATATCATTGAAGTTGTAACTAAGGTGCTGATGCCTGAGGTATGTGTCCTGAGATGGGCAAAAACTGGTAGGTTTTGTGTTGAGGTGGTAATTTTACTTGATCATCAGCAGCTGAAGCTTATTTTCCTTTTTTTTTTCAAAGTATGCTTTAGAAAGCATGTATAGATTTAGTGTATTTAAAAATGAGCAGGCATAGCAAGCAAACTTTTGGCAGTAGTTTGAGTGAAGTAGATGTAGAGCTTGGATAAGTATTTCAAACATTTGTCTTTCACAAAGATTATATTGCACTAGTGAGTATGCAGAAGAACATATTGCTTCTACATGTTGAATTGACAACACCTGGAGGAACCTCTCTTTAATAGTGACTATGATTTCACAAAAAGACAAATGTAACAAACCACAGAAATCTCAGCAGCATCATGGGGATCCCAGGTGCTTATCATGGGGATCTTAAGTAGGTGCTTGTGTTTTGGAGTTATCTGAGTTACTTAAGTATTTTTATTGAAAAATGGCATCAGTATATTCAGTAGTTATTACTTTTGAAGTTTTTCTGACTTAGGTGAGATAGTGATTAAGTCTGTGAATTGATATTCACAGCACTGTTGCTTAAATAACTGTATTGCTGCTTCCTGCCTGTACCACAAGCACTAAAACAGACCTTTGTATGGCTGAGTGCTGAAATAAATTTAAGAAATAAAATATATTAGAACACAAAAAAATACCCTAGGTGGTTATCTTTGATCTGGAACAGCTTTCCAGTTTGGTTTACTGTAGTGACGTAACACCTGACATAACAAAGAGATATAATGTAGAGAGTGGTATGAGAACTTGAACAAGTGACTGGAAGTGGGAAAGAAGAAATATCAAGCACTTAAGTTTCACATGCTGATTCAAAAGCTGGTTGTCAGGCTTTACCCTGAGATGTCTTTCTGTAATTAAAAGGAAGTTTGCTAATTTTCATTCTATTTCTTATATTTTTTTGCAATGGGAATACAAAAATACAATGGATATTTTTTCCTAGTTTGTAACAAACAGGTTATTTCAGAGAAAAACAGAGTGAAATGAATGGCTTGCTGCCACAGTGAGGGAGAACTTTTGTTCCTGTATCTTCCTCCTCTCTTCCCTTCTCATACCTCAGGTCCTCCCTCCCTCATCCATGGCTCCTGGCCACATAGTCTTGCACATTGCCTTGCCTTTCTCTCTGGCACTCATCAGACAATTCTGTGAGTCAGTTCAGTTCATTAACCTAGCAGAGAAGAGAGTCTTCTTTTTCCTGGTAGACTTGTTTTCTGGCAAGTTGACATGTTGCATGAGCTCGTAGAAGAATCCAGAGAACGCAGGAGTTTGTGCAAGGTAAAAAATATCTGCATTGATCACTTCTGACAGGAAGCATGAAGAGTGAAAAAATAGTGGAAAGGTATTGTTGTCAGCTCTATCCTTTTCAGGGTCTGTAAGCTGTTAGATCAGGTAATCTCATGATGCCACGGTCTCAAGTTGATTAATGCCAATATTAAAGGAGGACTGAATTCATAATTCAGTCTTGCTTCTC
Source organism: Gorsachius magnificus (assembly GCA_034008185.1). Taxonomy (NCBI): domain Eukaryota; kingdom Metazoa; phylum Chordata; class Aves; order Pelecaniformes; family Ardeidae; genus Gorsachius; species Gorsachius magnificus. The sequence continues at coordinate 96,371,860 of CM067082.1, read as the reverse complement.
TTTTAAATTTATGCACTTCTAAAGTAAAATATTCTTGGTTTGGAAGGTATGTAAAAGCAGGCTTTGTTCACCAAATACCCTTATATGGACAACAGATAGCCAGTCATGTCTTTTTTCTCTTCTCACACCTCACCCCCTGAAGAAACAACACCCGCCCCCCACCCCCAAGCCATTCTTTCTGAGACCTTGTATGGAAGGGAGACTGAGCCTGTTGGTTCTGTCTTTTGATACAGCCTTGTAGGTGTTATATAACTTGAGATTTTGTTCATAGGTTTTGTGGGAGGAGGTTTAACTCGGTGTGTCCACTAGAACATGGACGATATCAGTATTCATTTTGCCTAGAAGATGCTACTGACTCATGCTGTGCAGCAAAAACATTCAGTTTCTACCTTACTGATTTATTGAAGTGATGTAGAAATGTTAACTTGGTTTGTTTTCTATGTATTAAGAGGGTATTCAGCATCTGTGTTTTTTAGAAAAACTCAGTCTCTACTGCAACTACATTTCTTATCTATCAGAAGTGTCTAGACTTCATAGCTTACTGCACTCCAAGGTTTTTGGACCTGCATTTGAATTAACATGTAAAAAAACCTGTTTATTGCCTTCTCACTGTGCTCATGCTTCCAAGCCTTAGACAATTAAATAAGTAACTAAACAATACATGTTTACTGCATAAATGCATTTCCTTGTTTTTATAGGACAGGCAATTTTAAAGAAGTGGTCTTAGAGTGGGAAGTTTGCTTAAAAATCTCATGTAGACACCCTGTGTTTTATGCTTTTTATATGTGCGTGATGTAACCTTTGTAATGCAATCATAACATCGTTAATTTTTTTATCCTCTACTTAAATAGCAGGCTACTGTTTTTTTGATCTCTGTGTTTGAGGCTCTTCTGTCTTCTTTTTTTTTTTTTTAATGTTTGGGATAAAATACTTTCACCATCTGTGACAGATTCCTAGTAAAGTCTAAGTGAATGGTCAGTAATATTTCTGATCTCCTTTTTTGTTTTTAAAATACTGTAGAATGCATTTCTTTTGGATAGGCACTGTCCATCCATCCTGTCTAGGTTGTGGGGAATGGATGTTTAACACTCTGCTGTGCCACATACTGTCATGTGACCTTGAGACTGTGTCTCAGGTTTATACAGCTTGCATCTGTGTAAATAAATTAGACAGTCCTAGTATAACAGTAAAGTTATACCTTATGGCCTTAGTTGCTGTAGTACGTGGCCATGCTTGCCTTAGGCAATCAGAGTATGACTGCCAGAGCCACAGTTCAATAGGTATGAACAGAACAGAATAGTTGAGTTGGAAGGGACCTACAGCGATCATCTAGTCTAACTATCTGACCACTCCAGGGCTGACCAAAAGTTAAAGCATGTTATTAAGGGCATTGTCCAGATGCCTCTTAAACACCAACACGCCTGGGGCATTGACCACCTCTCTAGGAAGCCTGTTCCAGGGTTTGACCACCCTCTTGCTAAAGAAATGTTTTCCTCAGGTCAAGTCCCAACCTCTCCTGATGGATGCAGCTTTGAGCCATTCCCACGCGCCCTGGCAGTGGGTACCAGGGAGAAGAGCTCAGCACCTCCTTCTCCACATCCCCTCCTCAGGAATCTGTAGAGAGCAGGGAGCTCACCCCTCAGCCTCCTTCTCTCCAAACTAGAGACAAACCCCATGTCCTCAGCTGCTATTCCATTTGTAACATGAAATGACTTCAAGACCACATCTTTATAGGGATGCCTTTCAAGCAAAATCACCAGCATGATGTGTATTAAGGAGTGTCAGTGTTGTGGCTTGTTAGTTTATTGTAGCAGAAATTTAAAGAATGAAAGCTGAAGAAAGCAAGCAATTAACTCCCTTAATTATTTCAAGTATTTACTACCACTTTTAAATAAAATGAGTGTTCAAAAAAATCCATCGATGGATGACCTTGAGGTTGCAAGAATGTGGACTTTCAGGGTTAGATATTAAGGATGTTCAGCTTTGGCAAAAATCCTGTCATGTTTTGGGGAGACTACTCTGGCTTCTGTAAAACATCAGACTCCATTAATTCTATTGGTTTGGACTGTATTTTGGAAATAAAAAGTGAGTTCAGAACAAAGTTGTTTTGAAGTATGGATCAAGGTAAAACTTGGGGAATACAAAACAATACTACATTCTGCACTTAAGCTTTTAAATGACCATCCTATGATGATATGACTTGATTAAATTCACAGGTATGCACACACCTCATTTACAGATTAACTCTATACACAAGTGTTTTGATAAGATAGCTTATTTCCTTTTTGTTTGCATTTATTGTTTTGAAATGTCTTGAATTTTCTTGTTTATCCTGTGCTCACAGTAACACAAGGGAAGAAATCTAGATTCTGTTTCCTCTGGGAAGGTGTGCTATTTTTTTCTTTTCTGTGGAGCTACAAAACAAATTGCTATACTAATGCTTTGTGAACTTTGATCTGCCATCCATATTGTAGTTTATTGCTTTGTCATTGATATCAAAGGCCACAGAAAGTGAAGATAGCTGCTTTTATGAGTAGTTACTAGTAGAACTAGTACTAACTGACTAAACACTATAGCAAGATGTATATATTTAAGTGGATGTTAACTGTGATGCCTTCCTATGTTTTCTGTGACTTCCTTAGAGTTATTTCTGTACTATTTTTTTTGCATGTAAAGGCTATTTGTTCAGTTTTCCCTTCCTACCAAATTTCAGGAGTTTCATAGCAGTTTGCATGTTTACCTTTGTATGTATAATATCACATTGTTTCAGATGTAACACTAAGTTAAATAATAGTCATACTCAAATGAAGTATTCAGAAGCTGTCCAGTTTCCACATGAAGTCCCAGTGCTACTGACATTACTCATCACTTTTGGCCACTGATTCTGTTGTCAAAAATTCTCATTGTACAATGCCAGCCTAAATTTCCTACATGGCTAACTGTTGCCAGAGTTCTATATTTGTCACCCCCCCTTTATATTCCTAGGTAATCTAAAAATATCATTAACATAAAGTCAGCAAGTTTGTTCCTATTGATTTGTTTATTGCTCTAACATGTGCTATCAATGGGAGATTAATTTTAGCAACTGATGTAATATAATGGTTTTTTTTGAAATGACAGTCCAGAAGTAACCTTTTTCTGACACCTGAGTTAAAAAAACCAAAACAAACCAAAACCAACCAAAACCTCCTTCCTGTAGAATGGCTTGTTTTACAAGATTTGTCAAGATTGTGTACAGTTGCTGTGTACAGTTAGTATGGATTTCATATGCTACAATGCTATCTTGACTGCACTTATTTTTTCCATTAACATTTCTTACCTACCTCAGTACTGACATGTCACACGAGATTGATAAACTGTCTTTTAATTCAATAATGTTAAAGATTTAGTGGTGTTGCTCTAACTTCTGGACTTAAACACTTGTGAAAATCCAAATACAATCAATTCCTTTTTGGAAACTTTAAATGATCGTCCAGTGAGTGATAGTGAATGTAATGTATCTCTGTTGCATTTTACTACAGATCATGCATTTAAATTAAGTCTTCCTCAGCAACAGAATGAAATAGGTGAAATTAAAAGGTACAAATGCATTAACTGAAACAGTTATATTGAAATGCTGTCACAGAAGTTAGAGCTTCATTCAAAAGTGAATAGTATAGTTAGGTGAGTTCAGAAAAATTCACAGTGAAGTCTGGAAATACTTGGAAAATCTACAAGACTTCACTCACCAATTGCATTTTTCTCAAGTATTTTGGAAAGATAATTGCACATAACTATCGTACTGCTGCCTCTCAGTGTGGTGAACTGGTTTACATGCAGCTTCATGCTTCAGTAGCTAGAATGTTTCTGGTACATCAGATGTCTCATTTAAGAATAGCTGTCTTTTAGTATGCTCAGCAGCATAGATATGACCTCAGATATATCAAAAATAAGTCTTGTCAGTTTCTTGTGCATTAATTTACTTTTGCTGGTGGTGCCTTTTCTCTTGGCATCACATGTCTCCAGGTAGTCCCTTTATTTATTTATCATTTGTGAAATTATTAAAACATTAATTTTCAACACCAGCATCCAATGTTCTTGCTAGCTTGTTTCTAAAACCAGAATAGGTTTGTAAGCATTTTGGGAATTGAATACCACCAGTTGGAATAGGGGAGAAAGGTTTTCTGATGTATTCAGAAAGGTATTTCAAAACCAGGTTTGAGTGTAGTTCAGTTGCATTTAAATTTCTATTGCATTTGTTCTTTGTATTATGTAACTATATATTGTGCCTTCAAGCACCCCTCTGGCAATAAAACCAATTTATATTATGTTTTGAATGTCAGCTTTGGTACTATAATTTTGTTATATCAAGATACAGGACTAGATTCTAGCAATTACACCTAAAGTAATTTTAGTATTTTTGTCTTTACATATTTCTGTGAAATTTATTTATATAACTTTATCTTTTTCTAGATCTCTGCTCACACAAACACAGGCATAGTGCAGTTGTTAACTCACCCAGTGTTTTTCAGGTTAGCAGTGCTTCGTTGTCTCCTTATCTAGCACATTGTTGCAGTTTTCAGAGCTGTTCTCAGATGGACTATCCTCCCATTAATAGGTCTAAATAGTAGACTTATTTTAGCCATCTGAATTTAATTCTGGAGATGGTTAACTCATCAGGGTTTTAGTCTTACACTTTTAAAGATCTTTCACAATGAATTACTTGTAAATAAAATAAAGGCTTTGTTTTTCCTTTCTACCCCGGAGAAGGTCCTGAGACTGTCTGAAATACTTTAATCAGTGATGTAAGTCTTCCAATAAGAAGTTCTGTTGTCTAGTTTCTATTCAGCTGAAATTACTCTTCAGCATGTGTTGTATGTAGAACTCGCTCACATGGAGAATCTATAGAGACCCTAATGTCTGTTCTTCTTGCTCCTCCTAAAATCTTGTTTTTCTGGACACTGTCATTTAGCGCGCATCTACTTAAATTCCTCAGCATGTTCAAACTTAAGTAGCTAAAGCGGACCCATAGACTTATTTTTAGGGTTTTCACCTTCAGTTATAACTGCTTTTTCACTTGCTCATGTGATTCTATAGATATCTTCAAAGAAGTGAGTTAATGGAACAAGTTATTCTGAATAAATGTATTCTGGGTAAACTTAGATTACTTTTCCTATTCCCATCCCAAAGCAACAAGATTATTTCTAGATAACAAGGGATTTCATGTTTACAAATGCACAGCAAAGAACAAACTGCACTTGGCTTGCTGCTGGAAAGGAACCTTACCAAGCTTGAGGAGTTGGCTGACATCATTAAGTTCAGCAAAGACAAATGCAAAGTCCTGTACCTTGGGTAGAATAACTCCCTGCAACTGGTACAGGATCTGACTGGTTAGGTACCTGCTCTGCAGGGAAGTTGGGCTCTTGCTGGATAATGAGCTGAACATGAGTGTAATACACTGTTGGGCTTCATTAACAAGAGCAGATTGAGAGAAGCAATTATTCCCCTCTACTCAACACTTATGGGGCAACATCTGGAACACTGTGTTCCACTTTGGGGTTCCCCAGTAAAAGAGCAGCTGTAAAACTGGAGAGTCCAGAAGAGGGCCTCTAAGATGGTATGGGGCTGAAAAATATAACATGCAAGGAACAGGCGGAGAGATCTGATTTTGTTTACCCTGGAGGAGAGTTGGGGGGAAGCAGAGCAGAGGAAAAGCTAATTGCTGTCTTCCACTACTTAAGGGGGGCATATAGAGAAGATGAAGCCAGACTTTTCACAAATATACACAGTAAAAAGATAAGAGGCAGCTAGCATTTCCATGGCAACAAAAACAGTTCCAGCTGGATGTAAGGGAAGGATTTTTTACACTGGTCAAGCACCCAGAGAGGACTTTCAAAACATGACTGAACAGAATACTATGCAGCTTTGTCTGATGTTGAAGTTAGACCTCATTTGAGCAGAAGGTTGGACAATGGAGGACATGCTGATGTCCCTTAGAGTCTGAGTTGTGTTATGATTCTAATTAAGATACACACTATTTATATACAACTTAGTATTTAAATTTGATTTTTCCTCTCAAAATGCTGTTGGAAAATTTTCAAATATATTATTGCCTTTCATTTAAACCCTATTCTGAAGTTGTAATATGGATTAGTGGAGACACATGCAGAACTGCAGTGAAAAATGACACGGACAATAAGCAGGAGAGACCAATTATTGACCTCCCCATTTTATAAAATGGAAGGTGGAACACAGAGGAGGTGAACAGGCCAAGAACACTCAAAGAAATTCCTGACAGACCTCTAATTAAAACTAAATTGTTCCTGCCATAACTGTAGAATATCCTACTACAATCCAGTACAAAGCTTACACTGTCCTGTGACATGCCCTTTGCTAGAAGCTTGGAAAAATCCTGTGAAGTAACCAAAACCAGAAGGCTCTGAAGCAAAAGTACTGATTTTAATATTTCCCTCTAAAATTTTATTAAAATCTGAAGGATAGCCACAATGCAAACACAGACCTAGTCTTAATATCAGACTGGAAACTGCTGTTGCTGATTTTCCTTTGAATTTTTGTTTTGATACAAATTGGATTTGGACCTAGTAGAAGTACTAGGAAGTACAGGAATTTGCTGGTATTTCAGGTTCAAATGATACCATTGCTTTCTCATTGCTGCTGCAACTGCCTTTCACCTCTTTTTGTTACAGTAGGATTCTTCAGTGCTTTAAGAGAGCAGTGTTCTGGCTGCTGCATTCTAGCGAGACACCCTTACAGGGAAAAGGGGAATGAGCTCTAGTAATGCGGTCATCAGCTTGCCAGCAAAAGCCTTATTGATATGATGAAGATCAGAAGTCTTTCCTGTTAATTCTACCCTGTGTAATAATCTTTGCACTCGGGAAGCTGAAATATAATTAGCTCAGCTTAGTTCTATATAATTTTTGAAATCTTCAGGAAAAAAAACCAAGAACTTGGTAAATAAAATTGTGCGTGAGGGGAAGTTTGTATCATTTCTCTGGCTTTTGTGAGACTCAGATTCATGCAGATCTTAAAAGTTCTGCACCTGGGTTAACGTGTGATCTAAGTTTGGGATTTTTATAGTTTTACTTTCAAGTGATGAAGGCAGCTACTGATTATAATTTTAAGAAAGACATGCATGTTTGGTACTTGTAGTCAGTTTATTTTTATGTTTTTAAATTTTCAAATGTTACTTCCTTGGTGTCTGCAGAATTGATGGCATAAGTGTTAAGCATCAAGAAGTCTGAGATTGGACCCACCTCTCAAGTATGAAAGCAACATGGTAATAAATAAGTAAGCTTGTATTGCCATTACCTGTTTGGTACCCATAGCTGTTTTGGTATTAGAGCTTTCATGAAAAAACCCTGCACCTGTATAAGTATAGGTTTTGTTTGTAGATGAAATGATCTTAACTGTCTGAACTTCTTTCTGGGATATTCACCTTTGTTCTGTTGTCAGCCTGGTATTTATTCAAAACTGGGGGCATTTCAGGTTACAGCTGTGGTACATTGTGCTATTGTTGTAATAATCTTGCCTTGCATTACTTGCCTTGTCTACACCTTTCTTATCTCTTTCCTTAATGCTTTGTTTTTATTTTTGATGTGTAGTCATACAATTTCTTCCCACTGCTAATGGTAGCTACAGCGGTATTTACAAAGCTGGGCTCTGCTGAACTGGTGACATCTTTCTCATGGTTTTTCCACGTTTAGCTTGTAACTTAAGGTACAATTGAACTGAGCAGCCTGACACTATCTGTTTTGCAAAACTAAAAACCAAAATAGATACTTCTTTCAAATACTTCCTTCCAGGTGAACCTTTATTTTACTTCTCAAACATGTATAGGGGTTTTTTTGGTATTGCAGCTTCATACTATTTGGGATCAAAGTGTTTCTACCACCAGCTTTTTCTTTAACATTTTAGATAGTATGACTGACATTTCCATTGCTAATAAATGATGTAGAATTGCCTGGAAAAGGAGACTAGTGTAGGAAGTGCTTCACAGTTGGCATAGCACAGTCGTCTTCTATATCTGCTTTACCAGCTAACTGTAAGTTCAAGGTCCTGAATTTTTAGCAATCTTCATGATTTTTTTCCTGATACTTGGAGTCACCATATCTCTATAAGGAGAGACATTGCAAGAGGTGACAGACTTCTGTGAAGATTGTGCTGCCGTCTGTACTTTTCTGGGCAGAAATAGAGTAAGTTTGTATACTGGCTTTGAAGAGTTATGAAAAAAAACCAAAACAGATAGCATAAGACATTTGCATTATATTTAATCACCTATATTTGAATTTGTGTGCCTAGAGTACGAAATTTCAGTGTAGTGGAAATTGCTGAAGATTATGTTAGTGTTTTGCAGGCAACCATGTTCAGTGTACTTATGCTCTGCATCAACAGAAAGCAATTTTAACAGCAGTAGTGCTAACACTACATACCGTAAGAAAATAATGCAGCATACTGTGTCAGCAATCTATGGAAAAAAGCAAAAACAGTGTGTAACACAAAATTAGGAAATTATCAACCTGTTATCACCTAGTTTTCTTATAATCCCAAACAATCAATAAGTGTGGAGTATCTGGTCAGTGGCTTAACTTTTAAAAGCTGTATTTCAGTTCTTGTTCAAAAAATACTACATTTTGTTTTGTCATGCTTGGAAAATGAGGATTGTCTAAGTGATCCATTAGCACTCTTTTTCTCTTGCATACTCTAGTGTATATCCATATATTAAATTATCTGTAGTTATTTGATAGCAAACCTAAATTTCTTTTTTTTTCTTTGCTACAGTATAAATATTTGTCTAATATTTCAACAGCTAAACATCTCAACAGTAAACAAGGACCTGATATAGAAGTAGCAAACTTACATTTTCAGAAATTAAGACTAAGGATTTGTCTAAAAAAGACCCAAATCTAAAACTTCAAGATGAAACTGAAGCTTATGATAAAATTACTGTCCAGGCTAACTTTACAACCCATCCAGGTATCAATTTTAGCACTTTAATTCTTTTTCTTGTTTTGCTCAAGGTGTGGATTACCATCATTGCAAATTATTACTATATCTTCTATATAAGAAGAATGTGTCTATGGCTGTTTATGGTGGTTTTCTACTTTGTTTATTATTCTGTGACCATCAGTATCTCTGAGAGATATCTAAACTCTCTAATGAAATGAAAATGAAACTCAGTCTTCAAGTAGAAGGAATTTTTGAGCTTTCTAACTGGTACCTTTACTAAAGAAAGGACTGCAGTCTTTAGTCACTGTGTGTACCTGTTGTGGCTGGCTCTGAGTTGCATGCAGATTGTGCAAAAAATGTGTTTGCTTAGCAGGTAGTGTGCATGAGAGTACTTCAGGAGGTCAGGGAGGTAGTGGCTTAGGTAAACATTAGGTAATTTGGCTAATAACTGGAGGTAGTGATGTGGAAGAAGAGATGCACATGGGCTGCACAAAAGGATCTTGAGCTAATACTGAGTGATGGATGCATAAATATAAAGAACTTATAATAAATCTATAGGTATAAGGTGACACACGGACTGCTAGATATTGATTCACAGTTCTGTTAAGATTGCTAAATCTCTTCTACCCCACAGTCCTCAGACACATAATGGACACACATCTTGCAGTAGAAATGACACAGAACTGATGCATGAGCCCCTGTGCATCTTTCCTCCTGTCTGACTGGAGAAATGGGTGTGACCTTTGGCTTTCAGCTCGATGTCATACATTAGATATTTGGTAGTTCACATGCTCCCTGCTCTACTCTAGTGACAACATATAGCATAGGCTTTAGGAGGAAAAACTTTGTCTATTTAGCAGAAAGATTATTTTTTTGTCTTCCAGATGTAGTCAGTAAATGTGCATAGAAGTGACCTTGCATTGCCAAAGTGAAGTGAAATTTGCTTGTACCCTCGACTTTTCACTGAGGTTTGTCAATAATTTTAACCTTAGATTTTGGGGTCTCTTAATTCTTTGTGATGACTTTTTTTTTTTTTGATTGAAAACAGTTTCTGGGTGGGAGTTAAGATGCCAGACCGTTGTACCTCCTCTATGTCTTGTGCACCACCTAGTGGATGCTTTTAATATCCCTCCAAAGAGTCATCCTTTCAGAGGTCCATGACAAGTATTTGCTTGTTTCCAAAAAGGTAACTCACACCCCAGTTACTTTGTCTAGTAACAAAATATGTCTTAATTCATACATTTCTGTTTAACTTCCAGTTGTGTTTAGCAACATCATAAAGAGTTCTCACTTTAACATATGGCATCAATAATAATTACTGGCGATCAAGTTTAAATTTAGCCTTCACTAATTCAGAGAATCAGGAAGGACAGTACTTTCAAAAGTTTTAAATACTGTTTGCATGAAACCATGTGAAAAGAACTCACTAAGACGTGGCAGTGAAGAAGTTTTACGTTTTTGGTATTCTTTCTCCCCGTTGCTAAGCATCATGCATACAATCAGGTTTCCTTACTGGCTTTTCACTTCTGTAAATTGAAATTTGTGACTCAGTTCTATTTACTAGAGGCAACGTGTATTACCAATTATTCTAGTAGTTCATACATGCATTGTTTTTCCTTAAGCAAAGATCCCTTTACACTTAGTAACTTGTATACAAAGTGACGGCACTGTTCGCAGTTGTGAGGAATATATAAAGTACTCCAAAGCGCGTAAAATTTTACTGAACAAACTGAGCTTTTCAAAATAAAAAAAAATAGATACCTGAGAACTAGTCTGGAAGTGTTTTTAATAGATACCTGAGAGGTAGTCTGGAAGTGTTTTTATCATCTCCAGACCTAGTTTCAAAAACCTAGGTGGATTTTCATAGTAAAAAAGTCAATAGATGACCTCTAGGGGTCCCTTCCAACCCAAAACATTCTATGATTCTATGAAGTAATTTTAAAATGAGGATATTCTGTTGACATGACTGTGTATTTTCTTTTCTTTTTCAGACTTACTAGAAATAGATGAATTATCTGCTTCTTCAGAGGAGCACATGCAAATTCAGGAGAGTTCTAACACACTCTCAGCATCCGAATTGCCCAGCAATAGAAAATTGTACAATGAAACAAAGCAACCTGCTGAGAAACAAAAAAATCATAGCTTTGCAGAAAAATAATGAACAACCTAATGCTGGAGTATCAATGCCTAAGCAAAAATTATTTGTCACGTCTCTGGAAACTGTACAGAGGCAGACAGGTAAGCACTAGAAAAGAGAGCTAATTATTGTGCATTATGTATCTCAAATGCTAAATCTTAGATTGCTTTTCAGAAATTAATATAATTCTGTGACTCAGTACCTTTTTTGCTTGCAAAAATAAGAAGTGCTGAGAACCCTGTTCTCTGCAATGCCAAACTTAGGTCTATCTGATGTTTTCATTTGGTAAGACTATGGTGATGGTATGCCAGTCCTGTAAGGAAAGATCCACCATCTTGTCCTGTTCATTGGAATAAATTTTGCTAGAAGGATCTCTGGCTTCCGTGGAACAGTACAGTAGCAATTTTTTTACACATAGGTGCATTAGCATTTTTTTGTGATCCAAATTTGTCTTTTAGTGAAATCAAAGATGGAATTGTGTTAATTCTTTGTTTCATCTTTGGGTTGGGCAGGTTTGTAGTAATGTTAGTAGGGCCTTCATTACAGGAAAAGTTAAACTTTATAGTGGAAGTGCTGGAGAAGTAGTAGAGAAGCTATGCAAAAAGCTTTTACTTAAGGCTCAGGTTTAGTCCAAGAGACTAGGGTTTTGTAAAAACTATTTAAAAGCTGAAGAATGGAAATTTGTAAAGGAAATTTTTCAAAAGCTTTAATAAAAGTAAATGCATTCAGACTTTTCTGTAGTAAACCCCTTTGTCTTCAGTATGGCCAGCAAAATGGCGCTTAGGGTTTTCCCCAACAAGCTAGAGCTTGTTGAACTCTGCTTAATACCAGAGCTAAACATAGGCACTCTCACCTTGAAGAAAATAAACATTTTTTCAGAAAAGAGTTAGAACTACAGAACAAACTGTTAAGTAGTTGGTTTAGGGGTTTTTAATGCATATACAATGTGAAGGATTTTTGGCAAAACTACCTGATTGTATCAATTTTTGTTGCATATCACACTTGCAATTAAGAGATTACTCCAGTTTAAAACCCCACCACCTTGAATTGAAAGTTTTCTAATTTTTTTTCCCTCCAATTACTTTCAGGAAAATCATCAGGCAAAAGCTCTGGCAGTCAATAAACATGCATGTGAAGCAACACCTATGAAACATCTTCTGGACATGGTTAAATACTGGAGTGGTAGTAAATCGTTTCACTGTGATGAGAAATTTCTTTTAAAGAATTTTACACATAAATAGTGTATTCTGTTGATATTTTGAGGGACTTTAATTGACTTTAAGTCTTCCTGTCCTAGTGGATATTGTGTATTCTGTAAGTCCATGAGCTAGTACAGTGCAATTTAAATTTTGAATAGCTTGTTGTATATCAACTTCTTTGCTCTGTGGTATGAAAATCAGCATTCTAATGTAAGTATGGAAGTAGTTATGTAAAGAATATTTACATAATTGCATAATAAAATTTACATAACGTTTTAAAAAAAATAATAACTAACCCACAACCTTAATTAAATCCACAGGAAGTGAACTCAGAAAGTGAATCTGCAGCATTGCCTTGATGAATTTGGAGCAGGCAAAATGATACAGTTTTGTTAAGTGGGCTAATTCTAATTTTAGCTTAAAGCCTAACTATAGTCCAGCAAAGCCATTGGCAGGGTGTGAGGCTTCTGCTTACACTCCTGGGGGCTATTTGTAATGCAAGGTGTAGCAAGTAAGACTGCTTCATTGGTCTAGGTGTGGCAGTGCCCCACTGGGTAGTGTAGGGCAAAGGCTCTAGACTACCTGTACCCTTTTTTTTGTTCCTCTGCTGTGTGCCAGCTAACACAGCTAGGACAACTCAGAAGAGAATTTATACAGAGCTGGAGATAAGCCTGGTTCAGATTATTCACACCAGTCAACTGGTCTCTTCTGAAAAGTTACTGACACAGTAGTGTCCCTTACACTGGGCTTGCAGCAAAGCTGTGTCTGAACCAGAGCATTTAACTCATTTTGGTTAGTCTATTAGTCATTCAGATCATGGCTGCATTCACAAATCTTTGACGTTGCATGGATAATCGGTTGTCTCTGGACTGTGGATTAAGAAATAAGTTTGGAGACCTGAAAAAAATGTTTTGCACAGGAGGCAGTGTTATTTTTAAAACTTGCAGCATTAGTACTTTCTTTCAAATGCAGATGTTTCAGTTAATAAATCTACAAGAAACAGTTGCCTTTTTATCCATGTAGGTTTATATGACTAAACTACAATCCTGAGTCATGCAACTAATGCTGCTGAAGTTCATGGAAGTCACTGACAGATTGCAAATGAGGCAAACTTTTGCATTATCAGAAAATGGAGAAAATATGTGTTTAACTAGCCAAACTTGATTTTTGTTTTGTTTTTTAAATTTACAGGTAAGGCACCACCTGTTTTCTGTAATGTGAAAAAATCCCAAAGCGGATCAATAGAAAGGTTCTGTAAAAACTCATCAAGAAATTAATTGCCTGCTCTCAGAGGGGAAAAAAACCTTTACAAAGCCACTTGCCAGAGCAAAAACAACAGCATGGCCTGAAAATTAATGGCCTGATGTCAGAATTGAGCAGTACTAACTGGAAGATTTAGCTTATAAAATTTGCCATAGGGTGTCATTGCATTCAGTTGGATGCATTTATAAAGCTTTAGGACTGGTTGCACTGTTCTCACCACTTAGGAGGTTCAATCTTTGTACACCATGTACTTTTGCCATAATTTTCTCTCTGACAGAATCTAGAGCTAGCTGTGAACATGGGTTCTGTGAAGAATATTCTTCTACAGGATTTTCAGTTTGTTATTGGGTTTCAAAAGAGGAGATGATGACTCAGGGTTGCTGGTCTGACAACTCAGCCTCCTCAGAACCTTTTTTCAGCCTTCTTTCCACTGAACATTGGAAGAATTTGCCTCCTCTTTTTTTTTTTGAAGATCAGAAAGGAAAAAGGTGGTTCCTGGAAATGTGGTTTCTCTGAATTCATTCATGTTGGCCTTCAGTCATCTGAGTAACATCACACTCACTGGCCTCTCATTCTGATTATTGCACCTTACCTCCTAATTTTTGCTAATTATATAAAAACTTCTCATGTCTCCTTCAAACATGTGGATTCTGCTTGCTTACCATCTTGTTTCTACTCTGCGTTTCTCACTAAGACATGATGAGACTTCTGTTTTTCTAAATCTTTCTGTAATCTAATTATTCAGCTTTGGCGATACTGAGTTTTACCTTCTGCTGAAGAACAATTGAACAATTTCCTTTTCTCATTCCCTTCTGACATCAGGCAGGCATCAAGAATAATATGTATTGTTTTGCCTTAAGTAAATTATCGTAAGGCGTGAACTTGAAATTCTTATTTTGCTGGCTTCTGGTTGGTGATCAAGCATAAACCCCACCTTTCTTTCCCCCTCCTTTCTTTGTGGTCATTTCAAAACAGCAATCAAAGCAGCAATCTCTTTCATCGGTCTTGATTCTCTGGTCATCATTTATCATGATGCTGTTCAGGAACATTTATTTCAGCCATGTAAATTACAAAGGCTATGAACAGACAGGCATTCAGTTAATTGTGCATAGTGTTTTCTTTAAACAAAGCAATAGCCCTGCTGTTGCTATTGCAAGCTAGTTGTAGTTCATGCTTTATGCATGGACACTCTTGCTGATAAGGCAAGGGTTTAAAAAAAAGGCAGGAGAAAATATCTTTATGATAAACCAAAATGAAATTAATTTTGTTGAGGTTAAACAGTTTGTGTTCTCCGTTCAGTTAAGGACTTCAGTTATTTATGGTATTTTGGAGTAGAGATAGGAAGTGGTTTTGCTGTTGGCTGTTTTAACAGTGCTAACATTGAAACACTCTGAGCTGACTGAGAGATTAAAATATCAGAGGTAATAGTGTCACATTCTGCACTAAAAAACATGTCTCTGTCTTCTCTTGTTCCTTAATTTGTGAGCTGTAAAAGTAAGCCTTCTGGACTTCTGAACTAGGTAGACTGGTGGTATTCAATTCCATAAGTGAAAATATGGATATGCTGACAAGAAGCTCTTCTCTGCTGGGTGAATATAAAAATATTTATATTATTTTATAAGTAATTTAATATTTAATATTATTTGTATATAATAACATATTTTAAACAAGATTTTATTTTATATTTATTATTTCCTTCTTAATTAAAAATGTAATAGTTAAATTTTATAAATTAAATACAATTTTGAACAAATGTTTTTATAAAGTGAAAGTAGATGGAAATACCACTTAATATTTAATTAATGAAAATACATGAAATTCCCTGTAATGGTTGCTGAAGCTTACTGGGTTTACATCACTGCTGCAAAACATGAAATAAGGAAGCAGTGATCTTTAAGACTCCGTGTGTGTTACATAAAATCATTCACACAGCTGCAGATGAAGAAACAAATGATCACATTTACTTACGTGGTGTAGTTCTGTGATTCAGTGGTGATACTGAACTCTGTTGAAAACACTAACTTTTTTTTCCTTAATTTGTTTTTAAACATCATCACATTGCTTTGAAATAGCAGCTGGATCAATTTCCAAAGAGAACATCAGTCTGAAGTTTTTTAAATATGGAAGAAAACACAGATATTTACAGCTTAAAGGTGAGTTTTAAAGATACTTCTTCAGTAGTATTATCTGAAGCAAATCTCAAACAACATTTTATGGTAGGTGTAATTCATATATGGTGGCCAGATTGTGATACTTTTAAGTGTAGACAGCAGTCAAAAGCTGATGGTATTTAAATGTTGACTGTGACTTCTTACATAAGCATATTTAAATAAGCTAGTTTTTATCTGATGTTTGCTTATTTAGTGAAGTTTTGTACCTAGCTAATGTAGATTTGCTTAGCACAATGAGGGTAATAGAATGAGAAAACAAGTCTGCTAACTGTAAATTTGGGAACAAATTGTATTCAAAACTAAGCTGTGTATCATGCTGTGCTTTTTTAGCCTGGTGATCTAGGTAACTTAGTAAAACAAGCAATGTGTTTAGTTTACCTGACTGCATGTATCCACTTCCCTATATTTCTCTTAAGTGTCATTGGATCATCAAAATGGGGAAAGCCTGGAATCTCTGCCAAAACAGTACATCTTACTGTGATAGTTTCCTCGCTGTCTATATTCTGGAGTCGAGCTGGGATAACAGAAAAAGCATGCCAATTGTTGAGGCATTTTCTATAATGGTAATGCTTAATACACCTCATTAGATGTTGGAAACCAGAGATGAACTTGCTAATAAATGTGTATGAGGGAAACTCTTGTGTAAACTCCAGGAGTCTGTTTAGTATCCAATCAATCTGCTTTCATTCTTGTATTTTTCTCAGAAAAATCTGGTTTCTCCTTTTCTTGTGGATATAAAAATAAAAAAAAATTTGAACAAATGTTGTTATAAATTAGATTAAAGGACTTGAAAATACCACTTAACATTTAACTAAACACTGTTTGCTAACTCAAATACAAACTTATGACATGAAAAGATGTCTTAAGTGGTTATGTAGACTGCTCCTAACGTTATAAACATCAGTGATGAGAAACATGCTCATTTTTTAATATCTTAATTTTGGATATAGAAAAAATGTGAATTTGCTATCTTGTATCACTATTTTCCAACAAAGGTAGTAAAGTGTTGTACTTTGATACTTTTACTCTAGTCAGCTTTCGTATTGATTGTTTTCACATGGTAGAAGATTTCAGTGGAGTCCAACTAATAAAAATGCCTGAACGGAAATTCTGATGAGACTTTTTCCTTCAGGAAGACTCGGTTTTTTGGATTGTGGTTAATGGTTTTAAATGCTTGGAAAAACCAGTAGTGGAATACCAAGCATTTTTTTCAAAAATCTAACTACTTTTTACCTCAGAAAAGACTGAACTTTTGGGGAAGAAGTTAAAGAAATATGAACTGTAACTTATCTTTCATTCTAGCCTCCCCCTTAGACAAGACTTTGACTTTTTTGGAAAACAAAGGTGTACAATAAGTTAGCATCCTCACATCCAGATGCAAATGTGATGTGATATAGTACTCTGTGTATGTGGTATATGGTGTGCATATTGTTCTAGTCAAGCCTGTACCTCCAAATCAGAAGAGAGTTTATGAAACTGATTGGTTAAAAGAAATTGTCTAGATTTCAGTCCACAGGGTCTTGAAGCATTTTACAAACCAAGCAAAATAATTTTCAGATGCATCACTTCATTAATTACAAGGTTTTCAGTAAATGGCATCTGTCCATTCTAACATAGCTGTGATAAGTAATCAGCTTTAAAATAGAAAGTGAATTTGATTGACAATGAATACTGCCAGGAGAAGACTGAAAATAAGAGTACGTTTAACTGTACTGAAATTTAATTAAAATACTCTGTAGCTGTATTGTTATATAGTTGGAGAAAAATGATGAAGCATTTGGTTATGAGAAAGAAAAATGTTATGGGAACTTTTGCCATGAAATTCCAAGAATTTCTTTAGGATTCATCCAGAAAATGGATGTTTGAATATTGCAGGAAATAATCTAGTTTTTTTTAGAACTGCAAAATCATCAACAGGTAACAAAGGAAAATATTAGCTTGAAGGAATGGCTTCAACACTGTGATAAATTTGAAGAGCCGGTAAAAACATGGCAGCCACAGCTACACTTCAAGTCCAAAGCATAAATGAAACAGACAAATAAGAAGAGTATTTTTTCTTCTCAGCAGTCATGTTTGACTGAAAAATGTAACTTTGTCCAGTATTGTGACATGGTGGTGACTTGCTTTCTTTTATGATTCTGTTCAGTACTACGAAGCTGTGTGTCGCTCTGCCTCTCTCAGTGTGTATTCACCTTGCTGACAAGACCCTTGCAGTGTTAGAAGACTAGAGGACAAAAAGCATACTTGTTTGCTTTGACTAAAAATGTGCCTAATGTTGTGAAAACCAATTTATTCTATCTCTCAGTAAGTAGGCAGGTGGTAGAATGATTAGGGACAGATAGGGATTTCATATGAACAGTTGGAAATACTGAAGTAAGGGAGTGGGTCAAAGAGGCTTTGTGGAGGAAGAGGACAGATTTTTAGCAGGGGGGAAGCTGTTAACTTTAAAAAGTACAAGAATGCACAGTGTTCAGCAAGATGTGCTGTCAGTGTTGTTACTTACATTTTCCTCTGCTTTATTCCTTAAATAAGTGATAACATGCAAAGAAGCATGGGTGGGATGCTGAGGAAGAGAAGGCTGCCCCAGAAGCTGGTGCTGGGACCCTGTGGCAGCTATTCAGGCATGCCAGCTGTTAGAAGGGGGGCAGCACACTGTTTGCATTTTGGGTCTGTGGCTGGCACAGATGGACCAGCACTCGGCATCATAGAATCATAGAATGTTTTGGGTTGGAAGGGACCCCTAGAGGTCATCTAGTCCAACCCCCCTGCAGTGAGCAGGGACACCGCTAACTAGATCAGGTTGCTCAGAGCCCCATCCAACCTGGCCTTGAATGTTTCCAGGGATGGGCCTCCACTACCTCTCTGGGCAACCCGTTCCAGTGTTTCACCACCCTCATTGTAAAGAATTTCTTCCTTATATCTAGTCTAAACCTACCCTGCTTCAGTTTAAAACCATTACCCCTTGTCCTGACACAGCTGTCCCTAATAAAAAGATTTTCCCCACCTTTCTTATAATCCCCTTTTAAGTACTGAAAGGCTGCAGTCAGGTCTCCCCGCAGCCTTCTCTTCTCCAGGATGAACAAGCCCAACTCTCTCAGCCTGTCCTCATAGGAGAGGTGCTCCAGCCCTTGGATCATTTTTGTAGCCCTCCTCTGGACCCGCTCCAACAGTTCCATGTCCTTTTTGTGCTGAGGCTCCAGAGCTGGATGCAGGACTCCAGGTGAGGTCTCACCAGAGCAGAGTAGAGGGGCAGAATCACCTCCCTCGACCTGCTGGCCACGCTTCCCTTGATGCAGCCCAGGGTACGGTTGGCCTTCTGGGCTGCCAGCACACATTGCCGGCTCATGTCCAGCTTTCCATCCATCAGTACCCCCAAGTCCCTCTTTGCAGGGCTGCTCTCGATCCTTTCTTCCCCCAGCCTGTATTGATACCGGGGGTTACCCCGACCCAGGTGCAGGACCTTGCACTTGGCCTTGTTGAACCTCATGAGGTTCATACAGGCCCACCTCTCCAGCCTGTCCAGGTCTCTCTGGATGACATCCCATCCTTCTGGTGTGTCAACCGCACCACTCAGTATGGTGTCATCTGCAAACTTGCTGAGGGTGCACTCAATCTCGCTGTCTAAGTCATTGATGAAAACGTTAAAGAGCACCAGTCCCAGTATGGACCCCTGAGGGACACCACTCGTCACCGGTCTCCATCCAGACATCAAGCTGTTGACCACTACCCTCTGGATGTGACCATCCTTATCCACTGAACAGTCCACCCATCAAATCCATAGCTCTCCAATTTAGAGAGAAGGATTTTGTGGGGGACCCTTTTTCAGAGGTTTTAAAAATAAGGATATCCAACAGGTCATTAATCAGTCAGATTTTTCAAAGTGTTGGCTTTGAAACGAAGTTTGCTTCCTCCATAACTTTCTTACAATCCTGCCACAACTTGGGTCACTGTTCATTGAAGGGCTTTCCTTGGCTAGTTGGGATCTTACTCGGCATCTGTCTCTGCAGGTGTTATGCTGTTGGTTTGTCCATGGTGAAACTGTCCTCTGCTTGGACAGGTTGGATAAGAGGAGAGGACAGGAGGGCAGAAGCTTCACGTTCTGCTTCATGGCCTCTGCCTTAGGCCAGAAGGCTGGAATGTAATAAGCCATAACAATCAGAAGAGACAACAGCCTCGTTTACTGCGGCATTATTTCTAGATTTAAGCCTGTATAAAGTCAGTATTTTAAAGCCAAGAGTAATTCCTGTAATTTTGGGATAAATCAAATCTAAAGAAATTGGATTTTTCCATGGAAGGGAGGTACTTCTAAACTCATGTGAAGTGATAGTTGAAGAGTTTTCCTAACAGAGACTTTAATCAAGGAAATTGTAGATCAAGTGTTTTACAAAACAAACAAGCACAAATTCTTGCTGTGTTTTATATTTCTGCTGGAAATAGGTTCTGCTGTTTTATCCATCTGGTGATGATCAACAGGCCAACTGAAACTGGGTTGTGTGCTGCAACAGTATAGCTAATCAGGTGCTGTGTATGCCTGTCAACAACATGAAATTTATGTCCTTGTTTAGATGTGAATGATCCAGACCTATGCATGTATTTTGAAAGCAGTGGTTAGAGGGGATGGTATTGTACTGCTCTGTAGAAATACATCCTGCAGTAGAGGAAACCTGTGTGTGTGCATAAACCTCTCCCCCTCTAGCTGCCCTCCCTGATATTTTTGTTTAGAAGTAGCAACTGAGGATATTGAGGCTTCTGCGGCAGGGGGAGGCTGGGTCCTGCAGCAGGGACAGATGCCAGGCCAGGCTGAGCAGGTGGGCTGCCAAGTGACATGTGGACAGGTGTCTGATGCTGCTGACCAGCTTGCTGAACTTGTGAAGGAGTTTGGATGTACTCCAAAATACTCAAATAAGTATAAAATCAGTTTTTCAGATTTTAAAAGAAAGCAAGTTTATTCAAAGCAAAATCTTTCAAGTACTCTTGATTACCTGCATAAAAAGTAGTGATAACCCAGTAATGTGTGTATGGAAAGCTTCCACTGACCTTTTGTCCTGCTCTCACAGGACTGAGCAGCTCATGATAAAGTGAATACCACTCTTCCAGGTGCCAGCACATCTGTCCTTGTGATTTAAAAATCCAGCCCCCTTAACTCTGTACTTGTTTACACATTCAGTTTTTCACTGATGCATTCAACAGTAGTTGCAAATCAGCCAATTCTTGTGTTGCAGTTCTGTCTTTTCAGCAATATCAGTGTGGTTTGTATGTTATAGACAAGCTCTTAAGCCTCTTAAGGCTTTCTAGCCTTTGAGCAGCTTTACACTAATTCAAACCAGTAACAGACACTTTGTGACAAGTTTGTAAGTTCTTATTGAAAGTTCTCACTTTATTCCGTCAAAAGGTTAACTTCATGCATGTACAGATAGCCTTTCTATTAAATGCATAGTCCTCACGCTGCTTCTTGTGTGCCATCTCCGTCTTCGCTGTGACCAGCTTTCTCCACTCTCCTTTTCTCTGAAGGTTCCACTACTTTGCCTATTTTAGTTTTGGTTGTTGTCCTCCTACCCCTTATTACTCCATTCAAACTAATCTCAACTTTAAGTATATTTACCAATCCAGGAGTAAAGCACAATAGGAATATAGCATTTAGCTTTTGGCATCTGTCTTAGTCTCACCAGGAGAGTGAGATCACACAATGGTTGAATGAGTGATCTCATATGATGATTGAAAGAATGGCCTGTTGAAGCCTGTAAAGATCACAGCTTTACATTGTGGATGAGGCCTTAGCAAAGCTCCAGAGAATGCATCTAACCTTCTCTCTTATTCATGGTAATTACACAGAATCTGCTTTAAGCCAGGTCAATACTTGCCTCGCAGCTTCTGGATTAAAAACCCAAAACACCCAAAACCTAAGCCAGTCAGTTAACCCATCCAAGCATTAGGCTTCCTTCAACACTTCAATAACTTAGCTTCTCCAAATGCTACAGGAATCTGCCTCTTGAAACTGTGGTTCTAGGGCAGTGACCTCATATAAAGCCATACAGTTCTGCATCTGTGCAGTATCCAATACTGCAAAATACTACTTATTATCTGACATCACTAACACCACTTTCTATCTCTCCCCCTAAAGGTGGTTATCTTCTTTCCTAGCCACTTATGAAACCAGAACAAACTCCAGGCTTATCTTCCTGTAAAGGCTCACAGTCAGCATCTTCTGCAGGAGTTACAACAGTTTGTTCAACTTTTAATGGCAAGACTTGCTGTAAGATGGCTATGGGCTTTGATAGGTACCCAGTGAAATCTGTAATGCTCATGTAGCATTTAGAAGGGTGTAGCATTCTTGTAAGCACTCTGCAGATCTGAGGCTAATTTATGTCCAAAGTTCAAGCTCCTTTGCTGTTTCTTCAGTACTCTCTTTGTATGGAGGTGCAACACAAACAGCAGAAGATTCTGCAGGTAGCTGTGTCACTAATCCATATAGCCTAACAACCTCTGCTGTGCCAGAAAACAAGACTGCACAATTTACTATGTCCAGTACTTAATACTTCTCTAAAAGAACAGTAATTCTGCCACTGCCCGTGAAATCCAACAGAGAGGATATTACCTGCATTACAAAGATTTTTGGCAATAACTGGGATAGCTCCCTGAACTTCTTTGTGCAATTCATTATGCAAATAGTGGAAAAGATCTCATCCCAGTTTCTAAGGTAAATAACAATAAAATCAGTTTAAAATTCTCTTTGAAACCTGGTCCTAAATAAGGATCCAGGCCTGCCTGTGGATTTTACTTTGCATTTTCCTTCCAGTTGTAACAAAGAATGAAGAAGCCTTTAAAGGCTCCCTACTTCTGACTGCCCCATGAACTAAGAACAGAGGGAAGTGAAGGAGGAAACAGACATCCAGGATGACAATGGCTGACCTTTCTGAAAAGACAGAACAATTCCCTTCATGCAACAGTAGAAGGAAGAATTCTTCAAAATGTCAAAAAATGTTGTACATTTACTCCTTTACTAGCCTATCCCGAAGGGTCTGGATTATAACTTCCAGGATGAAACTCTTGTTCCAAATACTGTAATGAAAGAAAAGTTTACTTTTCAGATGCATGCCTGAAACCAAATACTTCTCTTCTAACATGTGCTGTTCCCCTTCATATTTCCATTAAGGAGGTAGAAAGACGTCTAGATTTTCTACAGGAACTAAAAATTCTTTGTATACCTTGATGCAACCATAATAACTAGAAAGCATTTGAAATTTAAACTATATGTAGACTTCATTTCATGAAATTTGGATGCAATGGTGTGTTAGTGAATTAAATCTGAAATATATTAAGCTCTGTAATACTCAAGCCAATGCTAAAGAAAATTTTTGAAACTACTGTTTTTGTAATAAAAAGATCTGAGTGTGCATGAAACTGATGGCAAATGCAACGGCAGCCACAGTGGCCGTCAAAGGCTGCCTTCCTAGAAGGTAGACAAGTGAAGGTTAAAGAAGAAAAAGAAGCAAAAGCATATGACCTACTTTAGCAACACAGAAGAGTTCAAGCTGTCACATGACAACAGAAGCTCTTTACATTCCAAATCTAAATGTAGAAATACCAGAGGAAGTATTTATCTTCTAGGACCAGATCTAGATCATAAGAATACTAAAGGAGGACTCATTTGAGGACTAAATCTAATCCATTAATTCCTCAGGCCTACACACCATAAATGGATCAGGTAATGTATGATAACATTGTTCTTTGTGCTACTAGTCAATTTAGCTTTGGCTTACTTTTTCATTCTTATGTTTCTGAATGATTACTAATGTAGTTGAAGGCAACAAATGATGTTGATATATTATACATATAATTATAGTTAAAGACAGACTATATTTAAGTTTAAATATTATATATATATAATTTTTATATTTTTTATGTTTTATACTGCATCTGGTCCAGTGACTCAACATGTGGAACCTACTCTCACTGGATAGATATCAATATATGACTACAAGAATTTTTTCCACTAAGTAATTTATAAGAAATGTTCCTTTAAAAAGTTGCTTTGAAGTAAAAGTAGTAGTACTAAAAATTAGTAGTAATAAAATAGACTAAAACCACCAAAATACTACTGAAAGGAAACTTGAAAAAAATAATTTAATTTAGCTGTGAAAATGAACAAAATTGCTTGCCAAATTTTTTTTAGTTTATGGAACTGTAAATTCTACCAAGAATTAGCAGACATGCACATGCTACAAGACTCGAGCAATTTGACTGGAGCTAGTTAAGAAACGTAATGAATCAACTTTTTCCTAACAATATGGGCAACAACTGATGTTAGTAACATTGCAAAGAAGGCAAAGTTGTTTCATGAGGATAGTGTTGATCAATACAGTGAGAAACATTCAGCACTTACGAGCACTTACAAAGCCAGCACCACCAACAAAACCAAACACAATACCAACAGCCTGTCTCTGGCTGATCAAGATGAAGGGCTGTTAGTAGGAAACATGGATATATTCAATATGGTTCCCTCCAGACAGCCTATCCAACAGCTAGTGCCTGGATCCCCCTTTTTCCCTGCTCCAGTATGCTCTTCTAGTTGTATGAGAGACATACACGTATCTGGCCCAGTCTTATGGCTGCTTTGGTAACTGATGCTAAAGCAACATCACTTACTTGCTTACTAGGTTCACCTTGATATTTGCTAGCAGTCACATGATGGTATACATCCCCTCACTTGAACCAGTTTCTGGCACCACCAGCCATACAGGTTCCTGTTACCAATGGTCCCCACTCCAATTGCTGGCACATAAAACCTCACTCACTCATAGTTGCTGGCACCACTGGTACCATTGGCTATTGTGACCCACGGTCTGACTCCAGTTGCTGGCAACACATGCACATATGTACACAGAGTAGAGAATCGGCTCACCCAAGAAAATAGTTAGAAATTAAATTTTAATAGGAATTATGAGGTGTGCATTGCCGAACAATTTTACAGACCAGCAACCAAGCTGTTGTGGCAGCAAGTACAGGATCTGCAGGTGTGGTGGGTAAGTATAGGATCTGCAGGTGTGGAGACTTTGTTTTGGGACCAATGAGAAAAGGGATAAATAGAGCGATACCGATGCTGCTTGCGCTTGCGCATGGAACTTGGGGTCCCTGCCTTTGTTGCCACATGTCCTCATTGCCACACCAAGCATCTTATCCCTCTATTTCCCTGTGCTTGTTTCTCCCAGACCACCTACATCCCTACCTTTGGTTCCTTCCATATATATCCCATAATGTTGTACAATCACCAATTGCTCGTGTGTCAGGGGTGGAATGGCTGGGCATTTGTCTCAAAGCTTGCCCACGAGAAGCTAACAGGACACTGCAGGACATCGTGCAAGCTGTCCCCTGCACGCACAGCCCCAGGGACGGCTGCGAGGCCCCGGTAACATCCCACCCGGGGCCAGCCACCGGTGGGGGGGGCTGCGCGCGTGATCGCCGCACGAGACCCCGGGCTCAGGCGGGAGATGCGCGCCGTTGCCCTGGGCAAGCACGGCGCATGCGTGAAGCTGCTGCCGAGGGCAGGCGCGAAGGCGCTACCGGGGGCAGTCTGCGCAGGCGTGCGCCTTGGGCACGCAGCCTATGAAAGGCGCCATCTCAGCCCCTGCGGAAGATGAGTGGAGACCTTGCGCGATTATCGGGGGGAGGGGGGTGGGGGTTTGTGTGTGTGTGTGTGTTCACCCGCCAACGAAGACGTATGTGTGTGTGTTCACCCGCCAACAAAGACACCCTCACCCCAGCCCCCCCGCAGAAGCACGGAGCCCCGGGACGCCGCGGATCCATGGTCGCTTAATTTCCTTTCTTTCCTTCCTTTCCTATCGCTGCTTTCTCTCTTTCCCCCGGACAGTTATTAAACGCGTGGATTTAGGACATCTGACCTCGTTTGCGTCTTAATCTCGCTGGATGGGATTGAACCTGAAGAGAGAAGGTTGGTCCAGCCGCCCCTGGCCTCCCAGACTCGTCTGAAGTCGGCTAGAAAGCAAGGGGGCCTTCCTCTCCCCCCCAACAAAATTGGATCCTAACATCATGCCTGCATAGGCCTGTAGGTAGTAACCTGCCTTGATCTGTAAGGTGCTCTGGAGAGCCACTGATTTATCTCAATGTGCTTCTCACCTGGACAGTGGTGGCTCTTCTGTGGCAGCCCCAAGAAAGCCTGTGACAGGGTCTCACTTATCTCTGAGTTATTTGGGTTCCCCCATTGTGCCTTTGTGCTCCTTCATGTTTGTGGGGAGGAGCTTTTTAATCGCAGAACAAATGATGGAGTTGCTGGACAATGACTGGCTAGAGTCATAGACCGTTATAAAACCTGACCACGGCTTAATTTTAAACCTTGGTAATTCACCTTCTTTTTCCTGGCAGTACTGACCCTGCTGCTGTAGCCATTCTAAATGGTGAATGAAAAAGAGGATGATTTTCTTTCTCAAGTTCATGACAAACGGTCATTCTGCCAGTTTACTGTTGCTGTAGCTTGCAGCTCTCTCTTCAGGTACCAACTTAAGTAACTGTCAATTACAGCTACCAGAACAATCCTGCCTGCACTTGGTTGTTTTCACTGTTCAAGTGCTGTCCAAATAGGTAATCCATTTTAGTGGCAACTAAAGTGAATCTTCCATCCTAATATTATGTAAGTTTCAAATCCAAGCTGAGGCCATTTTACAATAGACAAAACAGGCAAAAAAATGTGGGTAAAATAGGAGCATTTGTAAAAAGTTGACTAGAATACTACTAATTTTTGAGTTCTCTTAGGTTTTTTTTCCTTCCTTAGCTTTCTTAGTCTGAGAAAAACAAAGCACGAACAGAAGAAAACAAAATTGACAAATGAGAAAAATAATTAAAAGGCATAGTGTACAGGTTACTTCAGATAATAAAGAATGCCTTTACTGAAGTTTCTTCAGTTCTCCTATCTATAATTGGCAGAAAAAATACCAATCCAATTTGTCTTCCGGAGTGGAGGGATGGTTAAAGGCATGAATACATCTCAAGCCAGTGAATTTAGGAAGCTTAGCTAAATTATTGATGCAACTATAAAAGTAGCAGTTCAAACAGACTTGATGCTGATTTATTTTCTAAATTCTGCTTGTTTAAAAAGCTGTAGTATTTGAAGTTTAACAGTTCATTTTTAAATGGAGAGATTGTCTTTACATGTCAAGTAGATGGTCTATTTGTTTACCTTTTGTTTAAAAAAAGTTGGAATAATAAAAGATAAGGGTAATACATGACATTTCACAGATAGCTCTGCGTGTAATTATAGAAATACTACAACCACTAAGCTGCTTTCAAGTGATCCCAGACAAATACATCAGCATAATATACCGCATGTATTTTGTCTTGAATGGATGAGTTCAAAAGACCCACAAGCTCTAGTAAAGGCACTACTTTTCTGAATTAGCTTTCAGGTTGAATACATGGCATGGGCTTGCTGTTCAAATATATATTGGCATTCAGTGATCTTTTGTTAAAAAATAAATGTTAGTCTAGATACCTGGAGTTAAGTCATGTTCCACCATGCTGTGTGTAGAATTCCTGGCCCCCACCTTTTCTTTTTGTCGTTGTTATTCAGTAATGGCAAATTCTTATTTTTCTGCATGACCCTCACTTTGACCCTCAGTTCCTCAACTGGAATTTTTTTCTTGGGTACAAACGAAACTGCCTTGGATGGAGAGTGTGGTCTTATCCACTACTATAAAAGCACTTAATTAAACGATCCCAGGTACAGAACCTATTTAGCTGGCTGACTCAGGGAAAGCATTCCATGCTAGCTGTTCCACATACAAAATTCTCCTGGTATTACAGTGTTCACAGAACTCAAGTAAAAACAGCATTAAACCCCTGTATTTTATTTTCTACAGTATCATCAAAAATGGCACAGTAATGATATATAATAGCTGGTAACAGTTTTTTATCACTCCAGTGAGGGTGCAAAACTGATACTAGGGTTGACTAGCTTACCTGCCTCAATGAGGGAGGACACTCTTGTGCTAGCTGGAAGCAAGAGCTATCACCTGATTCATTTCAGCAGCCCCAGTGGGCTATTCTTTCCTGTTATTCCTGCCACTCCTTATATTCCTGCATTCGTTCCTGAAAACCCCTGCAGCCCCTGAGCCCTTAAGTGACCCATAGATGGTTGCATAATCTAGAGTTCACAGTTTTGGAAATAAAGTGATGTAGACCTGGAATGAACTTCTGATTGGAATGTGAACCAGAGCAGTAAATTTCACTGAGCCTGGGTTAGTTTACATTAGTAATAAAACAGTGCAGTGAGTTAAATAGGAAACTGAGGAAATGAAAAAAGGCTAACTAGAAGACCAGGTTTTATGAGTCCCCTGAAGACTCAGATTTTGCAGATTTTTTTTTTTTTTTTTTTTGCCCTTTTTTTCACCCTGCCTTTCTCCATGCAGTGCTGGCTGAGGTAGAATATCTGGTAGAACCACAAGAGATCAGCCTGCATTTGGCATATGGATGTGAGAGGAGGAGACCTAATTGATGCTGATGTGAGCAGTCAGTTCTGAAAGCTTGGAACAGAAAGCCAACAAGGGCTAGGTATTGCTGTGTCAGTCCCATCTCAATAGGGCTCTCTCTACATGTACAATCCATGTGTAGTTATTGCAACACTAGTTACAGATAGAGAAAAGCTAGCCCAAATAATTGTATTCCTGGAGTAAAGAGAACACATCCTGGCAGATTTTTTTTTTATTTTAAAGCCATGATGCGTAAGTGGTGTGTAGGGTTGAGTGGGCATTTTTAAAGGAAAATAAAGAAATCCTCAACTTTTCAAAATACAAGTTTTAGTGCCTTATATTCTTATAGGGCAGAAGGGTACTATCTCCCCTTCCTCGAGGTCTTTTTGAATGGAAAAAAAAAAACCACCTGATTTTTTTTTTTTTTTCCTAAAGGTTCTGCTTCATTAGGTGCTCAGAGATACAAGGACATTTATCTATCTTGCAGTCATACTACAAACAGTTTATGGTCTCTGTGCAGAAAGAAAAGCAGTCTCAGGCCACAACTGTATTAGATTTCACTTAAAAGGCATTTCTGAAGAAGGTTGTCAAGTGTGTGAGCACAGAGAACACCACTTCCAGTTCGAGAACAACTTGAGAAGAGACAGTGTAGCTGTAAGGTGTTTAGGTGTTTCCTTGTAGTTGCTAACCCAGTACCTCTACATTTCTAGAGCAGCACTGTGCCTGGGTTATTTTCACATTATTCAGTATGTTACGTTTTGAGTTTAATTAAATAACTCGTCTTCTGTTTCTTGAAAAATCATGGTATTATTGCTACTGGGAAGCTAAAGAATATTGTTATTTATAAATAAAAGGTCCATACTTTCTTTTGAATGTACATCCTTAAAACAATGTTCTGTGTAGAAAATTACTTTCCTCACCAGTTAAACATTTTCAACATCACTCGGAGAAGATGAGACAAGTAACTCGGGCTTTTGAGGCTGAGGACCAATCTATGTTAAGTACTAGTTAAAAAGAAATGGGATTCGTTCCTGACAGATCTCATTTGGTAGACCACTATCATCATGGCTATTCAAGGATTATACTAGAGCTCTCAAAATGTAAATGGTCAGCTTTATTCATTATTAAAACTAGGAAAATAAATGGTGAGGAAGAATATATTCTGCTCAGAACCAAAGCGCTGGTTGTTCAAAGAGTATTTTGATGCACTTTATACATTTGTTAGCAATTTGCTTAAAATCTAAACTGTAGAATAACTGTTGATAGCAAAGTTTATCAGCAACACCATTTACTCCAAGAAATCCAGGATTTGATGTAGTAACACATTTATTGATCACTTTACCAACTAAAGATACAATTTTATACAGTCAATTAACAGCAGTAACATACTTTATGAGAAGCTATGCTTTGAAAAATGGTGTTTACAATATGTATTTCACTACAACTTTTCAAGCCAAGCTTTTACAGTGCTAACCAAACTGCTGTACTTGAACTTTTTCCCTAAAACATCAACATTGTTGTAGACAAAGTAGCTTTTCCATTGTTAATGTAGGTTTAGAATTTAACAAGACAACTTTAAAAGGTTTAAAACATCCATAACATTGTCATTACTATAACATTCACACTGATAAAGTGATACATTTAATACTTTCTAGCATTAATAAACAGTGTAAAAATATATTGCATATATATATATAAATTTGTTTCCTTTTCCTGAAAAAACCTAGTACAAACTAGTAGTATATGATCCCCCTTCAAGTTTCTTTTACTTATTTTAAAGATTGAATAGTAGTAGTTTTAAATTAACAGAATCAAAGATACGGAAATAGAGAATCACTGTTGTGCTCCCCCATAACCTCTCATCATGGTTACTAAGCATATTAACCCCTTGGTAATGGTGGTTCCATTTTAGCTAACACCAGTTAGCATTTTGGCACTGACTGCAGTGGGGATAAGATTTTGCCCAGTGTGCTTTGCACTGGATGGTGCCAGGTCCCCTTCGTCAAGTGGTTAAAAATCTTTGCTTAGGATGCCTTTATCTATTATAGTTAAGATTAAGAATGCTATGCTCAAGCTGTTCATTTGCAATAATGGAAACAAAGGTTCAGTGTTAAATCAGTGAGGAGAAAAGTAAACTTGTAAGGTTAAATGATCATGTAAAATTTTTACCATGTTGAAAGTTTCACAGTGAACACAGTAGGCTAGTACAGTTCAATGTTAATATTTGCAATGCCTGCAATTATAAATATTGCAAGTAATATTAGCGCACAGCAGCTTCCTGGTTTTCTGGACCAAGATGAAAGACAAATGAAAATAAGAACAAGAAAGATTCACTGAAGGTTTTTATCATGCTGTACAGTGCTCCAAGGAAGACTATGTCAAGACCTATTGCCATATCACAACTATTTAATGATTAAATTTTTATTAGTGCTCTAGGTAAACAAAGACAAAACACTTTTGCCTCTACACTTTCTGATCAGGTCCTGACAGCATGCACATCCAGATTTGTGTAAATAAAGAATTAAAACTTCTAAACCAAATTAGAAATGGATGTTGGAACAGTGTGGACAGATAAACAAGCTAGCAAAGGAATAAAGCATAATGTGGATAAATAAATGATTCATGACTGAAGAAAACCAACCTCAACATTCAAAAATTATACTTCTGTATAAATATATTTCTCCTGTAATATTTAAATCTGTGAAACATAAAACCTTGCTAAGAATAAACTTCAATATACTCATCTAACATTGACCATTTCTCTGCTTTACAGAACATAAAACCAAATTACTTTGTATGACAAGCATTTTATGAAACTCTGAACAAAAGATTCAACAATTTTATAGGGGACATCAGAGTTTTTAGGTTAACTGACCTTACACAAAGCCTTTTTAAAGAGCAGTATGTATTTAGCATGAATATTACAGCATTTCAGCTGCATTAATATAACCCTATTTAACTGAGCCCAGGTTGCATTATTTCGCATAATTTAATTACTTTGTTTAAAGATAGCAAGCATACTGAAACTCATCTGATATAAACTGGATCTGAAAATAATTCACCATTGTGGGGATACAGATTGCTACTTTTTTTATTTTATTTTGTTGTTCATCTATAATATAGCTCCTGATCAAAATGTAAAGATGGATGAAGTATGAGTGTATTTTTAGGGCTACATTTTTAATTAATTTTAATGTAACTTTATGCATGTTTGTGATCTGTTCTGAAAAAAACATGCAAAGTAATAGAAAAATCTTGAATAAAGATAACTGAAGGGCAAATTATCCTGAATGTTATGTTAAAAGACCTTTACAAATGCTTACAACAAAACTTGCTTTGTACAGTGCCATAAATTTTACAAGCCAATTCAAACATTTTCTGACAACAAAGAGCTGTATCTTAAACTTGTTTTGAAATCCACCTTCTCCATATGGGTTTTGAAGCAAGGTAATATACTGAAAAACCTAACAAAATACTAAGTACATTACAGTTATTTCTCCCGGCAAAAATTAATTACTTGGACAATTAAGACATGGATATTCTATCTGCAATATTATTTAGCTTCCTGAAGCACCATTCTTAGCTGGGACATCTTTCAAAGCATTGTTTTTGAGTTTAATGAGCAAGCATGAATGGAACTAAAGGTCTCTCACTAGTTCTAGGATTCTGAAGACTTCAAAAGAACATCCCAGTCCATCATTTCCAGCTTATATTATGCAAGCCAAATGGACACTTGAGTGCACAAAATGAGTAACTGAATGTCTAAATGGTATTTTATGTGCAAACACTCCAAATACAGGAGGTACACAAGCTGAAGCACTCCAGACTGTGAGAATTTCACACAAGTTTGTGACCTGTCATTTTGCTTCAGGTATTTAATTTTATAAAGGTCCATGCAAGACTCAAGTCCATAGGCATTGCACAGCAGTCCTCTTTCCTGTTCCCACCTCAATATACCATGACTTTGTACTTACTTACTAACTGATGATGAACAACCGCATGTATACACAGTGTCAACTTGCTTCACAAAGTTGGGGCCAAGGAAAATATAGGGCCCATGCAGGGCATAATTTTAAATAGTCTCTTGAGAGCACTCAGAGGAAATCTTGCTTTCACCCCAACTCTTCCTCTCTGCTACTTCCCCACTATGGAGAAACTCTTCTTGTCACACCAAGTCTATTTTAGAATCACTGAAGAGTGATTTCCCCAAGAAATAGGAACAGAGTAGATGTGTAAACACATAAAAGCCTCTTTAGATCTTGACCTTCATGCTATGGAGGGAGAATGGCAGTGTCACCAACTGACCAAGCTGAACAGCATTGGCTGCAGGACTAGAGTTTGGCCCTAATCACATTGAAGGTTTGGATCAACATCTATATGGTTTAATTACTTAGTTGGAGCCAAAGAGTCTGCGTATACACACACAAACCTGTACAAGTACGTTACTAACAGGCAAGCCAAGAACATAATATTCATGCTACAAACAATGTACACAAAGGTGTAGTTACTTTGGCACACACTCAAGGACCAGTTAAGAGGACACATACTAGTACAACACATTACATTTGCTCTATCATGAAGCTAAAGAGGTTGTTTCTTGGCCAGTGCAAACAGAGAATTCTCATTCATGGATGACAGGCATATGCCCCCAGAATACATGCCTCACTGACAGGCAGGGTTATGTTTTGAATATCATACGCGCAGGCACAAAGAATTAAAATGAATTAAACTATGACAAGCCTTAAGGAAAAACCCTATCAATTACAACTTGAACATTTTTAATTTGAAGAAAGATATACAAGGCTCTTCTCTGCAGATGGCTACAGATGGCTGGGATACCTACCACTCACAAGCCAAACCCATAGCAGTCATTTGCCTTTTAGTTCTGGCTAATTCCAGCTACAATAAAAAATATTGAGCCAATAGAGGGAAAATATGGGTGACAAATGCTAATTCATGAACAAAGCTTTTTATAATGCCAAAAAGTAGTCAAGAGAAATTTTCAATTTAGGTAAGGTCAGTAAAACACATGGAAAATATCGTAACTCAATCCAAAATATCTTTGAAAGGCAATCTCTATGCTGATGAAACACACAAGTTGTGACATGTAAGTAGTTTCAAAATCTCCCTTTCCCTTCTCTAAAATGAAAAAGAGATAAGAAATATTGTAGGTTTAACAAAAAAAAAAAAAAGTGGCTAGATGTTGGCCACTGGTCCACAGTTCAACATGTCCTTCGGGATTCCAAATATTTGGTTACAATTAATGACAACTCTTCACATAGGACTGTTGGAAACAATGTATGTTTTTTAAGGTCTGCTTCTCAATAACACTATCATCATTGCCAGAAAAAACAGAACAATAATTTGCGTTTCTGGTATTTCCATATTGATACGGTTGTTGCAAAACTTTCAACAAGTAACTAAAGCACATAAAGTAACTAGAGCGAATTAGTAAGCAAGCACTAATAAGAAAAAACTCATTTGACTTCTGCATATTTTATTTAAAAAACTAGGTTATATTTAGATTTGTAAGGGCCTCAGTGAGGAATTTTATTTCTCATCCTCAATCTTGCAAAGACTTTGATGGTCAGGTTAAGCCTCAGTGGAGACACAGGTAAGATTGTGTACTGCCATAGTATTTAAGGGTTTAACTTTAAATGAACAGTGTCATTTCAGTTTGTTCTTTAAGGCAGTTATTGGTAAAAGCTACCTTTTGGTAGCATGGTCAGCAGTAATGAAAGCAAAGATGATTAGGAACAACAGTGTTTTATAGAAGGTGTCACATAGAAGCATGCTGTAAGATGCTGAAAATCAGACTGGAAAGTTAGATGGAATGAGTTGAGAAGGCCAAAAAAGGGAGATGAGTGTAAACCTTATTGGGTACCCATGTCCTTACTTCAGACATGACATTTAGTTACAGTCTGGAGCCTGGCGCACAGGAAGAGCATATTTGCTACAACACTTCAAGGGTTGAAAATGGGTCACCTTCTGCAACTCCTGAGCTATCCCTTCCCCTCATCTCTGATATACCAGCTGTACTTTATGTCCTGAGAGTTGAGGGAATGGCAGATGAACAAGAAAATGTACTTCGCCTCATTCCCAAGCAGGCCTTGAACTTATGGCTAACTTTCAGGCTACTATTTAGCCTTTTAATTTCCTACAGGTATTGGTGGAAAAGTAAGAGCTTAAGTGGGTGACTGAACCCCTAATGCACAGTTACATACTCTGCTTTTATTCATAGCCCTTCCACACCAAGTGTAGCAAAAAGGAAAATCTTTCTGAAATACTATCTTTCCAGCCACAACTTCCCTTTGTCACTGTCGTATCAGAATGACTTCTTTTCATGCATCTGTCTGATTGAGTTTTAAAACTATCCAACTCTAGGAACAAAGAAGTGTGTTCCTCAAAATAAAACACTGCTATTTGAAGCATCTTCTCAGGTTCTGATCCAAAGCTTACTATGCCACTGAAATAATTTCAAAGACCTTTGCAACGGGTCCATTCCAAGTACTTTGGTTCATGGCAGGGATTTTATACTGTCTAAGTAATGCATAGTAAACTCTGGCAGAACCCCAGCTAGTTCTAAGCAGAGTAGCTCAACTTATTATCAATGTCAGCTTGGATCAGTTCACATCCTCAATTCCTTTGCATGCCTTCTATCGTATGAGTGTGCTGGTCTCTCTCTCACACTGACCTAGCAACTTAAAACTTAATTATACCTTAAAACCTTCCTAACCAGTCTGGCATTACTGGCATTCAGTATTTGGGTACTTGAGAAAGCCTGTCATTTGTGCACCTCAGGTTAAGTATCACCTGATGTGCCAGACAAGGCATCTAGCTAGCAACAAACAGCCAGATCAACAGTGCTGAAAGGGCTCTGCAGTGTACTGGACCTCACTCTTCAGGCTGGGTCCGGATCTTTTCAGTTACCAGTGAGTTATGAGTCAAGTCTTAAAGTCAATTGGAAGAACAGGGACACTCATTTTGCCTGTAACTGAGCTGAAGGATTTATCAAGGGTTAGAGGCTTAGCCTTTTTATTCGTAAAAAACCAGGTCTATCCTGAAGCCTTCTTCAGGTACACAGGCACCAGTGACATAGAACAAGGTTCTCTAGACAGTTCACTACCATGCTGGAATAATTTAGCCATTGTTGGTATCACAGTATGCTGTTTTCTGCCTCCGAGTGTGACAGGTCACCAGTGCAACACAGGAGTGGATAATCCTCCATTCCATAGAAATTTTTCTTCAAGAATAATGGGTAACTCTTGGAAAGGTTTCACAAAGCTGGATGCTTCTTATCCTGGGCATCCTTACATACATCAAAAAGTCTTCCCAGGTAACCAGAGCCAAGCCATTTAAATCTTTACAAGATCATGTGCTGAGTTTTGGCAAACCTCCCTCCCTCTTCAAAACAAAACCCAAAATAAATTATGAACAAACAAACCAAAAATATCTCTAAGTCCACAAAGAAGTCCTTGCCTTTGTTTGTTATTATTGTTTTGGTTTCAGGCTGATGTATGGGTTCAGAGTCACTGGAGGCAAAGTTACAAGAAAGGCTACCATTCAGTGTCAGAAAAACAAAACATGAACAGTTTAAGGGCTGAAATCCAGTGCTCTGTTTCCAGACATTGGGCAAATACAGACTGTTGACCTGCATGGCACATGACAGCACACACTGCTCACTAAATTTTATATACTCTGAGTGGGATGCTGATATGGGTCATGGGAGAGCAATAAATTTATTAACCTTTACTCGAGTCGAACATGAAAATCAGTGGCTGAGCTCTTTTTAAAAGAAAGCAAAGAAGAACTGCTAGCAGATGGTTTTGAATACTGAAAATCTTATCTTTCTTATCTGTTAGAGGAGCAGAGTAATACATTAGGGTACTTGTTCAGCTCTTGTGGAAAATTGGACCAGCCTTTTCTCTCCTTTTTAACCAATATGAGTTATTTTTATTCCTATTAAATGGTTTTGGCATTCTGGGCCCCAGGGAGGTCGCATTCAGCTGCCCGTACCTTAAGCTTGTGGAATTTCTACTTCTATAGCAGTAGAAAGCCATTCCCATCAATACTATTACTCCCAAGTCAGGCAGCAAAAGTGAATAGAGAATCAAATCCCTTGGTTTCAAACAAATCTAACATAAAGTGTAGCTCAGTTATAATAGTATATTTTTGTGGGCAAATTGCACCTAATTATATGGATATTGTAAATGTCCTTATTCCAAAGGGCTGTAAACTTTCCTTATATGTGTTATAGCTTAAAGGGAATATGTGCCAATGAATACACATAATAACATTCACTTAATAGCAATCGGATTGGCAGTGTTTAGTCATAATCAATATTTTAAAGCATTATTAGCTTAATGCCCCCTTCATTTCAAATGTGAGGCAGTGCAAACTTAAAAACAGGTTGCAAAAATCTTTAACAGACCTTCTTAGTAATGTCTTATTCCTTACCTCTCAGGTCAGTACAATAGCTCCATCCAAATCCAGCCAGTCAGAACCACGCTACAGTATACACAGTAACAAGCACAAAGTATAGACAGGAAGAAGGTAAGGGCTGGTATTTTCCACTTCTTTCTTTTGACATAAAATACTTTAGAACCTGTATTGGCCTAGAAATAGCTTTTTTTTCAGTTTTTCATGAGTGGTGTATGACATTTACAGGCTAGCACCTTGTATATTACAACCACTTACTCCCCAATAGTATACTGTTGAATGTTTTAAGGAAAGTGCCAGATCCTATATAAGACATTTAAAAATAAACTCCAAAACAGTAGTCAAATCAAACTGCATAAATAATGGGATATTCTTCAGAAAGACTGCTATGAAAGACCCTCTTTTCAAGAGGTTCTCTTCAACATCCTCAGGGCAACTGGACATTTAGGAATGTCTGAGATCTTTTGTTTGAATCGACAAAGCGTGGTATAACTGCTCTTGACTTTGGTGGGGGTTTGTTTGTGTTTTTTTTTGAAGCTCAACAAATGATGTATTTTTTGACTGATATATTTATTTTTGCCAATATATGCACGAGGAATGTAATGAAGCGGTGTTGTGCTGCAAGTAGCTCAGCAAATGTTGAAATCAGTTCCAGTTCCTGAAAACAACTTCTTGACAACATAGTCTTAGCATTCACAATAACCAAAACATGTGGGATTCATCTACATCATTCTTACAAACATATTCTCTTCCCCCTCTCTTTCTCTCTCTGTGTTCTAAACCCTCAGCCTTACTTGCTTCCTTGTACTTTATGATCATATGTGCCTGCATGCTTATAGCCAGATACGTATCCTGAAGCATCCACCAGATCTTCTCGGCCAGCTTTGCCTTTTCCTTTCCCACTGGGATCAAATCTCTCTTTGTGAGAACCTGTGAATTTTGATGTATCTGTAAGGCGTGATACAGTTGGAGATGAAATGGCTTTCTATTGGAAGAAACAAACACATCAGAAATCAATTATTCTTAATACAGATATTTGTATATGCTACCAACATTTAAACCTTATAACAATCACATAGCCAAGAACAAAATAGTGCAAGTTTTGTCAAAAACTTTTGGCAGAGACTTTCAATATGAGACACTTCTGATTGATAATCAAGTTCTAAGCAGCAAAGATATGAAGTCATAAGAGAACAGCCATGTTCAAAATCCATTAGATCAACATCCAAGCAATAAAAGTCTGGCTCCACCTATACAGGAAAAGCAAACCAATACAGCTAGAGTTCATTGCTTCAAGAGACAAATTTATTCTAAAATCTAGGATTCATGAGAGAAGTAACTAACTAGGAGGACTGAAAGTTATTTTCAATGTTAGCATATGTTAGCAGTCTATGAAAATGGCACTTAGCAAAGATTTTCCTCTACATTGCTTCTGCTGAGTCATATCAGGCTACTTAAAAATTGAAAGTTTTGCTGTCATTGAGACAAAGAAAATTTGACTACACTAGCAGAAAGAAAAAGATATTTCACAGAACAATATAGGAGCATGCTAACCTGTGTGCTAGGCTGGGAGCAGTCTCTTTGATCCTTAAGTTTATATTTTAAAATCAGAAGAGAAAGGGCACTAAAGGAGAAGGGAAAACACAAAAGATTTTTGTGTAGTAGCAGAAATAGAGCGAAGATGATCAAAGACTGATAAAATTTGGGTGTCTTATGTGCGCCACCCCGTTAAGGTGCATTTTAGAGACAAAAGTGACATGGGCTTCATTGCAGAGCATTTATCTTTCATCAGAAACCTCATTCCCCCTTGTCCTGGTTTCAGCTGGGAGAGAGTTAATTTTCTTCTTAGTAGATGGCATAGTGCTGTGTTTTGGATTTAGTATGAGAAGAATGTTGATAGCTCACTGATGTTTTAGTTGTTGCTGAGCAGCGCTTAGACTAGTCCAGGACTTCTCAGCTTCCCTTGTGCTGCCAGATGCACAAGAAGCTGGGAGGGGGCACAGCCAGGACAGCTGACCCAAACTGACCAAAGGGCTATTCCAGACCATATGATGTCATGCTCAGTATATAAACTGGGGGGAGTTGGCCAGGGGGCAGTGACCACTGCTCAGGGATGGGCTGGGCATTGGTCAGCGGGTGGTGAGCATCACTTTCTTTTCCTGGGTTTTGTTTCTCTCTCTCTTCCTTTGTTTTCCTTTTCATTACAATTTATTATTTTATTTCAATTATTAAACTGTTTTTATCTCAACCCACAAGTTTTCTTTCTTTTGGTCTTCCGATTCTCTCCCCATCCCACCAGGAGGGAGTGAGCGAGCAGGTGGGTGGTGCTTGGTTGCCGACTGGGACTAAACCACAACATGCCTCTAACCCACCCTCAGCCCAAATAAATGCTCATTAATGAGACCTGACAAACAGACTTTTGAAGTAACACATAGCTCTTCCCTAGGATGACATTCATTGAATATCTTTTAATGCTGAACATTAAAAGATCAGAGACTCCAAAAAGATGCTTGAATCTGTGCCAAGAGGAACAGGATACTTGGATTCAGTTAGACAGTGAATGAATGCTGTAACTTGTACACCATGGAAGCCCCATTTCCTCAACGCCATTTAAATAAAAGCTGTTTTGAGAGAATTTGTCCACAGACATAACTATTCAATGAGAATCTCAGGTTGTAAACTTTTGCTTTTCTCCCTCCAAATATATCCACCACATGACACATACAATACTGCACTGTTCAGCACTACTTTCACATAAGGCCCTGAGGGGAAAGGTGTTGTGGAGGTGTGAGTTCTGTCACTATCTGAAAGAAAATGACCACTAGAGCATTCATTTCTCAAAACAGCATTACTGAATGACCTTTAAGAACTTTCGTCTTGCAGTACTATTTGCAAAAGGGTTATTTTTCTATATTGAAAACCAGAAATGAAGACAATGCTTAAGAAGGAAGTATTGCTGCTTAATACATACAATTTTCTTGTCCGCATTGGCCTGCTAGCACCTTATAACCAGGAAACCTGTTATCTAGCCCAGCTAGGTAAAATGAAAATGCAATAAAAATGTATAAGCAGAGACATCAAAAGCAGCAAAGTACAAACTCCTGGCTTGGTGCCCAGCTGAGAATTTATTCTTTCTGCTCCTTAGGGTATTAGTAAATCAAACAAATTGTATGCACAGTCATGTAACAGAACCAAAGGAATGCCTAGCCACTGGAAATTATGCTGTCAGCTCAGGGAAACAAAGACACACACTTCTGTAAGAGTGCCTAACCTGTTAGCTTCACCCTGGGCACAGGCACTAGGAATTCTATGCTATTTTATGTCTTACTTATCAATCACTATTTTGTTTGGTAAGTGAAGGGAAAGATAGGGGCTTGTACCTTGAACAAAAATTCTGGAAACCAGTAAGAATAAGCTTTTATGTTGTGTAGTGCTTCCTGTTACACAGCACGCATGAGCAAAAGCCCAGCCACTACTCGAAGACAAACTGTCAGACTGTTTGACTGAACAAAGTCTTTCACCAACCACCATTTTGGACCATGAAGCATCTATAGCAGTGGGCAGAATATGTGCCTCACCTAACTTGTATAAATACATGGCCTCCCCACTTCATTTTAATTTTAAAACCCCTGCAGGTCATAACAGCTGCAGGAACATACTAATAAAGGCCGACTGTAAGACAGAATACATGTGGGGAAGTTTCTTATGCTTGTTTTTACTAAATCATTCCCCCTCCAAAAGAACATATGATGCTTCTTACTAAAGGCATTTTCTTAACTACTAGCACACTTATTGCGTGTTCTTAACAAACTTACTAAGAAAATGAAGATCCCATCTGTGAATCTCCCCATGTAAGCCAGCAAGGAAAAGGCCAGGGCACAATACTTGCCAAAGTACTTTTCATTGTCCCTAACACCAGAAGCTGCTGCTATAGAACATGCAAGAAAGCTTATCATATAATCAAAGGACTAAACTTTGCCCTATGGTTACTTATATAACACTATTGCTAAAAGCCACAGGATGCTACCAGTGACAAAAGCTGTTTGTACTGTAAACATGGAAATACTCCAAATGCAAGACAGGGGCAATATTCAGTATAAAGCTAATTAAACTTAACACATACTTTCCTTATATTTCATCACCACTGCCTTACGGAAAATCAGTTTTCTCTAAATTCCTTTCCCTTTACCAAATTCATTCTCAGGACAGACTGCTCTTCTGAGAATCGCTATTCAGAAAAAGGAGGACTACAGCTTCTACTCCTCTGTTTCAAAGGGGTGGCATGATTGATCTGAAATTTGCCTCAATACCCAAATTGTAATACAAATACATAAGAATTCTGGTACAGTAACATAATTGTAACAGACATACTAAGACTTGTATGAGTGCAATATGAAAGGAAATGCATGTATATTAACATGCAAGAAGAAATAGTAAAATGAGGATTAATAGAATGGCCTATGTCAGTAACAAAAGGACGTTCCCAGGAAGCTACTCCCAGGAAATGATTCCCAGAGATAAACAGCCTGCACCAGATCTGGTAAGATCACAACACACATGGCATGTCAGAAAAAACGGTGCACCCTGACAACAATATGACAGCAACAAGGTTGCAGCATGCCACATCAGCCTTTCCTTTTCCTGTTAGTTTACTGGGAAAACAGCGACACATTACAAACCAACAAGGAAAACAGCGGGTGGACAACAGCTTGGCCTACAATTGGTGGAGACTGAACTAGCATCCTGAAGCAAAGGACCATTCTGTAACAACTATTGACTCTTAAAGGTCATGAAACATCTATCCAAAAACTAGTTTGTCATTGTCAATCATGCAGAACCCAGGAGACATAGTGACGTCCCAGTAATGGGCATCCCTTGTCATCAGTGTCGCCCACACAGAGGGGACGCAATGTGTGTGCCAAAATATGACCAATTTGGCTCACACCTCTTTGTGCTTGACTGTAAGAGTGTGAGCAAATGAGATCTATTAGAAAATAGGTACATGTGAATGAGAATCAGCTTACTAGAGACTTTGTAGTTTTACCTTCACCTTCTGTATTTTACCTTCTCCTTCTGTAGGATCTTGTACTGAGTGGGGGTTTTGGATTTTGTTGGTTGGTTTGTTTTCCCCTACTAATTTCCCTTGATACTTCTCCATTTGGAATTTGCCAGTCATCAGTGTACAGATTTCGCATCCACTACTTCCTCCTGGTGTCTCTTTCATAACAGTGTACATCCTCTGGTGAAGACTTGTGCTGTGACTAACATGAAAACATTCTTTTATAACTCATCTGCTAGAGTCAAGTGTGTTCCCAGTGGAACAGCAATACAGCAAATGGTTGAAATACAAAAAAAATAGCTCTATGGTTTGGCACCCCTTTGACATATCTCAAAAAAAAAAAAAAAATCACACTTATTTAGCAGACAACTTGGGACAATGGTTCAAATCTTTGACTTTCATGTCTACTAATTGAAAGTCGATATGTGGTGTATGTGCAAGGAGAAAGAAACAACATTCTAAGTGAAGGTAAATTAACACCACAGATTAAAAAAATACAATCTTTTTGTCCTGAAAAACAGTTAAACAAAACCTAAAGCCCCAGCATAATGAACATCACAAATCCAAAGCAAGAATAACAGTGATCCCACATCCTGTGTTCTTTCAGCCCAGGATGGATCAGGAGACTCCCTGCATCACAGGAGTCACAGTATGTGAAATAAACATGAAGACAAGTAGCGGCAAGGTAAACATTCTTTCTCCAAATTGCTTTTAACTGAGTAAGAACTGCAGCCTTCTCCTAAGTTGCATGTGAAGTCACCCCTTCCCACATGTGACAGAATATTACAATTGAAATATAGCAATCCCTCTTGGTTTCCTGCTGGCACAATTTCTATGAAATGGAGCCTCACTTTGTTTTCAACGGTACAGAATTCAAGCAATTTTAATTCTTTGTACAATATGCTCTCACTCCCTGGACTGATTCATCCATAAAAAAGATCAGAGATAATGAGATGCCACCATGAGGCTATGCAGAACACCCCATTTCTCCTTTTTCTTCTCCTTTTATGTTTCTTATGATGGATGCATATCCATTAAAAACAAAGTTCTACTTCCCCTGTAAGGTTGCGTGAACATTACACAGAAGGGCCAGATGCAATCTAGGCATCCTGCTAAGGTGCTTTCTTTCAAAAAAGCCTTTGTAAATACAGAGTAGAATACACAAGGACTTCACATCTGCCTTGGACTCCTCAACCAGAAGCAGCTAGTGGTACCTATATACCACAGAATCATGGAAAGGTTGAGGTTGGAGGAGATCTCTGGAGGTCATGTGCTCCAAACACCCACCCCGTCACCTAAAGCCTGTTGCCAGGATCATGTCCAGATGGCTTTTGAGTATCTCCAAGGATGGAGACACAACCACCTCCCCAGGCAACCTATGACAGTGCTTGGTCACCCTCACAGTGAAAAAGTGTTTCTAGATGTTCAGACGGAACCTCCCATGTTTCAGTTTGTGCTCAGTGCCTTTTGCCCTGTCACTGGACACCACTGAAAAGAGCCTGGCTCCATCCTCTTTGCACCCTCCCTTCAGGTATTTACACACATTGATGAGATCGCCCCAGAGCCCTCTTTTCTCCAGGCTAAAGAATCCCAGCTCTCTCAGCCTTTCCTCATCTGTGAGATGCTCCAGTCCCTTAATTGCCTTCCTGGGCCTTCACTGGACTCTCTCCAGTAGCTCCATATTAGTCTTCTATTGGGGAGCCCAGAGCTGAACACAGCACTCCAGATGTGACCTCACCAGCGCTGAGTAGAGGGGAAGGATCATTTCCCTCAGCCTGCTTGGCAATACTTTTCCTAATACAGCCCAGGATACCAGTAGCTTTCTTTGCTACAAGGGCACATTGCTGGCTCATGTTCAACTTGGTATCCACCAGGACCCCCAGGTTCTTTTCTGCTGAGCTGCTTTCCAGCTGGGCAGCCCTCAGCATATTCTGGTGCATGCGGTTGATCCTCGCCAGGTGTGGGACTTTGCACTTCTTGCCAAACTTCCCGAGGTTCCCGTCAGCCCCTTTCTCCAGCCTGTTGAGGTCCCTCTGGATGGCAGCATCCGGATGACCCATCAGCCACTCCTCCCAACTTTGTGTCATCAGAAAACCCGCTGAGGGTACACTCTGCCCCATCATGCAGATCACTAATGAAGGTCTTAAACAGGACTGTACTGAGTATGCCCCCTCCAAGACACTCCATTAGTTACTGGCCTCCAACTAGACTCTGCATCACTGATCACCAACCTCAGGGCCTGGCCATTCAGCCAGTTTTCAATCCACTTCACTCTTTCAACTGAAACTCCTCTCACACCAAAACCTCACTGAGAAGATCAGAACAGGCCACAGCCTCAGAAGCAGAATGGGAAATAAAAAGACATTCTATTTAGACCAGTAGATTTGCTAATTTAAAGTGATCATGCATTTTTGTTAGCAATTCAGGTTTTTTCCCCGCTTTATGTCAGTGTTTACAAAGAAGTGCTGCTAAGACAGCAAGGAGCTTGGAGTGTGTGGCAAAGGAGGAGACAATGACAGAAGGCTATTTATTCAGGCTCAAAAGAGAATAAAAAGAGGGGAAGCCAGTCTTACTCCTGCCCTCAACAGAGGGGTTACATTCGAAATAGAGCCAGTTCAGCAAGAAAATAAAAAAACCCCAAAAGATAATGGACACTATTTGGAAGATGGGAAATTCCAACTAGACACACAGGAAAAATTCTTCACCACTGTGGTTGGTCAAGCATAGAAATAGCTTACCTAGAGAGACTGGGGATTCTCTATCCCTGGAGATTATAAAAACTTAAAATCATAGAGCCACAGAACAATTTAGGTTGGACTGAACCTTTGCACTAAGTCCTTGTCTAGCATAAACCCCTGCTCACAGCAAGGCTCAATTGAGCTTGCACAGAAACTTCTCCAGTCAAGTCCTGAACACCTCCAAACATGGAGGTTCCGTAGCCTCTCTGGGCAACTTGTTCCAGTGTTTGACCACACCCAGAGTAAAAACCAAACCAAACCAAAAAATTCAGCATCTCATCTGAATCACAAATTACCCATTTTCCAACTTCTGTCTGTCTGAAACAGCCCTCGTACCAAAGACAGGAAGTGAAAGCTGTAGAATCCTTTTAAACCCTGAAACCCTTCACAACAGTG
Organism: Gorsachius magnificus; assembly: GCA_034008185.1. NCBI lineage: Eukaryota > Metazoa > Chordata > Aves > Pelecaniformes > Ardeidae > Gorsachius > Gorsachius magnificus. Next base: position 96,327,033 of record CM067082.1, on the reverse strand, counting down.
CCACATGCCTCCCACCCCCTTTCTTACAAAAGACACCTCTGCACACTTGGGCAGATTTCGCCTTTTACCTCAAGATAACAGATGAATCAAAGAACATTTTACAGAGCAATTAGAACATTCCCTTTGATCAGTTTTGAGAATTAGAATGTTTCAGAAATGTACTTTCAATCCTTATGAAACTGAAAGGAACTACAGTAAAAAGGAAATGAGAGCACAGAAGTCAAGAACATACATTCCGTCAACACTACTGTAGAAGAAGAATATAGCAGTTTGATGAAGACAAATACATTCCCTGAAAGCCATGCTGTTGCACTGGTTTGGTCTGCTCGCAGCAGAGACACGGCATCAACACAGCTAAATCAGCATGAGTTTTATAGACTCAACAGGACCTCTATCTCAACTTTGGTATCAAATGCTTAGAAACATCCTTATGAAGCTTGTGCCACAATCACGAAAATAGGGAACAGAGTAAGACTAAAAGATTCCCCACGCTTTCAGGACTCTTCCTTCCAGAACAAACTTGACGCAAAGAAGGAGGAAGACAATTCAGTGCTGCTAAGGTCGTGTTCTTCATTTTTGGTCAGCACTCTACCACCCTTTCTAAAAAGCATGCAGTTTAATAAAACACCAAGCTAACGCCAGGAAAGCTGGAGCATTCACCTGGCACAATGCAACGGGCAGGACAACCAGGTCAGTGCAGCGCCACACAGCTGCAGCTGCGTTGCTTCCATTGCTGCAGCTCATACAGTCCGTGGCAAGCTTTCGCTAGCTGTGCTGCGCCGTGTGGCTTTGCACTGAACGTGGCACCATTCCCAAAAAAGGATCTCCGGAACCAGTCACTGGGAAGTAGATGCAGCAAGAAAAGCTACTGGACTTCAGGAATAACCTACATTCAAAACAGACATGAAGTGCAATGAAATCCTGTCTCCACTGAAGAAACTTGCCTGAAAATATTTTCCATTGCTTGCCATCACTGACAAAGATTCAGGTTTGACTTAAAGTGGTTCCACAGCTTAAGCAGAAACTTACTGCCTTGATGCAAAACACTGCAGTAAGGATTTCTGGGGGTTTTCTGCCTGAATGACAAATGTCCCAATAGTACAGAAACCTGCCTTAGGTATTGTGTCTTTTTAGTAACCAGGGGATCAATCGAAATATTGGAGGCAAACGTTACCTAACAAAAGGGCAGACTGCAAGCATTACTCCACACCCGCCCTTTTTTTTTTTAAAAAAAAAAAAAAAAGAAGATAATCTTTCCTCAGCTCACGTACTAAATTAAAGCAAAAATATTAACACGTTGATGGGACAGCTGCAAAAATTGGTGCTGGCTATTCAGGATAAAATGCTACTCTTCAAAATAACCAGTGACTCAGTAACAGTACTTCTGTGCAGAAAAGCGGCCGCGTGCTGGGAGTGCTTGACTGCCAAAAATACTAGTGATGGGCAGTAGGTAAGGTGCGAACATCACTCCTTACCAGAAGGGTATACATTTTAGCCACGGTCTTCGTGGCTACACTCCGACAACTGCAATCATCCTTCCTCAGTTCCTCACTGAAAGTGAATGGCTTTCTGTATGTGCTCCTTCAACCATAAAACTTTACTATCTAATAGCATGTCTTCCTAGAAAAGGTTGCCATTGAGATTTGCTTGTGTCACTAAAATGTTTGGGAGCCTTCAGAATCAGCACCAATGTTAGCATTGTTAGCAAGGTTTTTAAATTTATTTATTTGCTGGTAACATCCAGAAGCTTTGGAAAGAATGAGAACCTAAAACTGACTATGAAATGGGGAAAAAAAAAATTCTCAAAGGGAAAGTTTTTCTTGTTCTGGGGATCATACCAGGACTCCATACCAACATGTTTTTTGTTTGTTTTTAATTTGTGGGAATACACGCATATGCATTAAAAGAAACCTGCAGAAAGTCAGGAACAGAGATCAAGCTTCAAAGAAAAATTGGGATTTCAATCATGTTTCTTCAGTTTAGCGTGCACACAGACACACATACACACACACGAGCGAAAACCATAAGCAACTCCACTTCAATAAAGCCAGAAAGTAGTAAGTAACACCATTTGAATCAATCGGGGTTATGGCTTTCAAAGTAACACCACTTGGGTGTTTTAACACTGCAAGTCCTAATTCTCTATATAGCACCTAAAACTTCTCACCAACTAGGAGTCCGGCCAGAGCTAGACAAAAAGACATTAAGAAGGTGCCTTGTATCTGACACCACTTCCAAGAACAATTTCAAATTAGTCACTTAAACCTGCCTGGCCCAGGTCTAACTCCATTAAGACAACACCATGTGGTGCCCAGCCTTAAGGGGCAGATCAGGCATTGCACACTTAGCATTTACAAGTGACCCTTTCTTTTCTTCCTCTGTAACAGGAGCCCCAGACTCCAGCTCCCAAGCATTTCAAGACTCCAAGCAACTACAAATCATGGGATCTAGTAGCCTGATTAACACCACCTTCCACAAAGTTGAAAACAATGTGCCAACACTCCTCCAAGGAATAGTACAGACTCACGGGACTTAATTTTAAGCTGGGGTGTGGGTGAATCCTCCTTCAACTTAATGTTACAACCAGTCTTTAATGAGATTTGTTCCGATTCAGTTGTAAAATAGTCCTCTTAAACTTCTACATGAAGGGAAGAACACAAGAACCAGGGTCTTCCAAGTCAACCCATTGCTTTGCTGGTTTCTTTTTAGGGTTTTTTTGGTTTTGTTTTTTTTTAAATTAATTTTAGAAATGTTATGGATTGCTTACTTCCCGTCATTTTAGCTTGGTTGATGTCACCCATGAGTACCAAGGCCTGGGTCTGCAAGGTTTTTTCCAACTGCCTAAAGAAGGCTTTCTCTGTCTCCTCTTCTTGATCAGTAGGTCTGCAGTAGATGCCTACTGCATCATCATCTGTGCTGGTCTGTACTCTGCTCCTTACCTGCAAGTTCTCTACTCGCTCATCACCTGCCCCAGGGCAAAGCTATCCGCAGTCAAGCTAAGCCTTTACGTAGATCACAATCCCTCTCTCCCTCATTTTCCCCACTGTATATCCTGAAGAGCCTCTATCCATCCATTGCAGCACTCCAGCCAGGAAAGCTGTCCCACCACTTCTCCATAATCCCAGCAAGGTCAGCTCTGCAACTAATTTGTCCTGCTTGTTCCCCATGCTATGTGCTTTTGTGTACAGGCATTTGAGATGGACCCCAAGTCCTGCTGCATTTACAGAAGGGTGAGAGCCTCCCTTGTCAAGCTTGTCACCTAGATGTATCTGCTCTGCCCCTTTAAAGCTTTCCTCTTCAGGTCCATGGTAACATTCCATACCCGGTTTAACACTCTCCTCTGTTGATTAGCAAGCCTAGTTTGCAAACACACTCTTGCTCCACTTCATTAGATTTATTCTATCCGTGCTCAGTAGCCCTCATTCCTCTGGTCACAGAAGCCAAAGCCCTGTCTGCAACATAAGCTATGCTGTCAGGAGTAGTGCACTTCTACCCAAGCTTTCCTCCGCCCCATAAGGATTGGGAAGGCAAGACCAGGACTCCATGCCCTTCACTCTCACCCCTGGACTTCTGTAATCTCTATTGATACGCTCCAGGTTACCTCTGGAGCAGTACTGTTGGTACACACAAGAAAGAAGAGGAAGAAGAGGTCCATGGTAGAAGGCTGGACAAATCTTGGCAGCACATCTGCAACAATCCCAGATCCTGGCACCTACAAAACTCCTGAGTCATCATGCAAGGTCAGAAGAGGAGTCTCCGGTAACTACCCGTGACTGGTACCCATTGCTCCTGACACCTAGTACAGCATTGTTGCTGGGGTATGGTGACACCCGTTATGGAACAGGGAAGCGTAACGTCCCACGAGATATTCTGGATGGCAAAAGCTATGATCCCTTGGTGGTCAGGGAGGCCTCCTGTGACCATTCACTCCACTCTTGCTCAGATTCTGGCTAACACACAGCTCATGCTAAGGCCTGATGTATGCTGGAAGCAGCACCATTAGGTCAAAGCAAGGGCAACATGTAGGCAGGACACAAGGGACAGGAAGAGCTAAAGATCATTATGCAGCCATTATCACCTGCAGCTTCCTGTCTCCTGCACCCAAAGTTCTTGCATACCGATTGGCTGGCAGCCTCTTCAGAATCCACTAACTTATGGAAATTGTATAGACCAAACCCCCAAACTTATAGGTATAAATACATCGGTTTATCCAAAAGGTTTTTGAAGCCGATCCAGCAGCAGACAGACTGCTAAGCCTTTCGTGCTTCCTGGTGTGATACAGAGGACACTCACACCATGGCAGCAGAGGAAAGGGAGAGCACCCTCAAGGTGTCTGCAGTGCTGTGGCACCTCCTCTGTGTCACGCCCTCTGTCGTTATTATTCTTCTCAGGCTTAAATGAGTGACTCATGTACTTTTTAAAGTCAGAGTCCAGATTATAATTATTTTATTGCATGCTGATTATTAAGAATTTGACCTGATCTGCAGAGGGTCCAGGTGATTGAAGAGTATAGGCAACTGCAATTTTAGGTAAATAGGAAAGCTATCCTAATTGCTAGAAACTCTGTGTAACAATAAGCTACACTGATTACTAGAATCTTTCTATAATAATAAAGCTCTAAATATAACTCCTGCTGCAACAACTGCGATGCCTCATTTGCTATGCTCTGTGGGCTGCACTCTGGCTTCTTTGCTCTTTCCTTAACAGGTCCCTCTTTATGAGAATACAATCCTGCCCACATCACCATCGCCCTGAGCACCCATCACCTAGCTTTTAAAGTGCTGTCGCTTCTGTACTGCCCTGCCACCCATACCATCCTCACAGCAAATTTGACTGGACTGGGCCTTAAGCAACCTGATCTAGCTTTGAAGTTAGCCCTCCTGTGAGCAGAAGGTTGAGTGAGATCATCCCAGGCCCCTTCCAATTGAAATTATTCTACATTTCTATGTCAGGGACCCTGTTGAACATACACTGAAGTTCAACTGATTTCATTTTAAGAGCCAGCAATGACCAAAGCAAGTATCTGTTCCACAGGAGGTGCAGAAACACATTCAACATAGTTACAGCACATAGCTTTTGGTACGGGAAAAGAACCTCAGTCTTATTGCTGTAGCCTCTGTGTAGGAGTAAGGGCAATTAAAAGGCCCTAGACTTTGTTTACATGTCTGATTGTAAACGGTCAAAGATACATGACCTGTACTGTATATTCTATTGCCAGATCACTATCAAATGAGCTAATAAAGCTATGGCTTAATTAACCCCTATCACTTACCTGTTTGTTTTTTTTCCTTCCTGAGTGACCAAGCCTACCATGCACCTTGTGTCTGCAGGTTAGAAAGCAGCCCAAAATTTCACTCAGTTTCAATGCTTGGCTGCTGTCAACTCAGTTTCAATGTCTGGCTGCCAACCACACCAAGCACAAGCAGGGATTTTTGTAATTCTACAACATTCTGAAGAAGAAGAAAAAATTAACAGAAAAAGAAAAAAAAAAAATCTTCTATCACAACATACACTAAAATCCTCTGATGTCTGATGTGAAAGTAAACTTTCCAACCATCCTGTTGAAGCAGTGGTTTCCCCAGGCTGCCATTCGGTACAGACATATTGCCCTGCCCCGCCTGCCCTCCCCCATGCCCCAAACAGCACAAAATGTAAGAACTTAAGACACAAAAATCTCCAAATGCTGCTGAAGACGACTTATTCACAAGCCTCACTTAATCATGCTTTCAGCTCCCTCCCTAATATGGTTAGATTAATGTGTTAGTAGTCACACTAAAGTTTTCTGGCTGAAACCTGAACCAAATCTACACGACCCGCCGCAGAGCAGGTCACACCTACATGACATGACTGAGTTATCCTAGAACAGTGTAAGAAAAGCTTCTGAGCTGTCTAACCATACAGAAAGCAGTCCAACTTAAAATTTCCAGGACACAGACTTCCCAAAGTAAACAAAACACTAGGATGCTTGTACATAGATTTCATATCTGCCTTCCCAGGTTGCTGGGGGGACAGTGGCCACATATTTATTTACTTTAATGCCTTTAATATCCAAGTGTTTGAGTAATTTTTACCACACAGGAACTAAATTAGCATTATCAACCAAACATAAAATCCAGGGGGTTTTCCCTCTGCCCCCAACTCTCAGCCTGCAGTCTCCTTCCCTTTAAGCTCTGCCTCATACTCCTTACTTTGCCAGCAAGCGGGAGAGAATATTGTGATCTCCCCGCTCTCCCATTATTACTTCACTTCTCCAACTCTGCCCAGGACTGTCCATACAATAGGAGTACCAGCAAGCCTCACACTGCTGGCTCATATTCCCACTCCATTCCTCTCCCTCTGCTGCTGGAACGTTTGTATATCTCTAGAGCACCTATATTACACTACCCTGCATCTGCAAAACTCTCTCATCACCCTGTCATCAACGCAGAAAGAGGTTGTTCGCTTATTAGCAGCCACTGATAATTTCAATATCCGAAATACTGAAAATGGAATCTGGAGTGAGGCCCAGAAGAATGCACAATTCAAAGGGAAAATCCCTGGATAGATGAACAAGTTATTCAAAAAACTTACAAAATGAGTAAGGACAAAAAGAAAGGCTCATTATTTTAAGTCTGTGTCAAAACTACCAATTCTTTCAAATGAGAGTACAAGAGTAATAAAATAAAGTCTTGTAAAAATCTGACAAACTGTACAACTCAAAAGAGATCTCTCCATTTGACGTTTCCACTGTTCATTTGTACAGAACCAATTTCTGGAAAGATTGTTTACAATTAGATTTTAATTTACAGCTCTACAGCCAAAATTCAGGTGGATCACAAATTTAAGCAAATGAACTATATTGACAGGACTACTCAAGTTGATGGTAAACACTCCAGTATCTCCTAAACTACAGGGTAAAAGCTTGCCTAACCTGAACATTTAAAAGGACAAGCAAACTTACGTACTTTATAACCTTAATATAAAGTTAATGAAAAAAGAAAAAATATTAAACGGAAAAAAAAAAAGGAAAAAAGAACACTATAGTTCTGACAGACTTGGAACAAACAAAAAACAAAGACCAGACCACATGACAGAATTCCAGTGTTCTGGGATATACCTGGTAAATTAAATGTATTAAAATACATTTTTTTGTATTCTATAATACCAATATAATTTTGTCTTTTATAATACAAAATAAGATGCCTTTGCTTTAGTCTTTTTGGTATTTCACACAACATGTTAGAACTGTTGAGGTTCTAAATTCCCTTCTACTCTTTTTGGTTTGGATACACCACTCTTGATGAATGTTTCTATGTTCTAACCACACACAAGAGCTCTCCTTGAATTTTTCTGACCATGCTGCTAGGAACTGTAGTACCACCTAGCAGCAGCAGTGACAGTGCCACACAAGAACACACAGCAGCACAACACTCAGCTGTTGCATAATAGCTCCCACTCAGCTCCGCATGGTTGTTGCCTTCAGGCCCACAGAGGCACGCTGCTTGGATTTGTGGATTGTAAAGGGAAGCAGGCGAATATAACACTGCAGCAGAACAAAGGACAGCTAGAACAATCCATCCATTAGATCAGTAACATACCGTTACTCCAGATATAATTGGAGCTTTTCCTTCAATTAGTTTATATATTTCTTGAACTGCTTCCTCATCACTCTTGTCTTTAAATCGTTTCTTGGAGAGTTCTTGGAGAGCTTCCTTAAACTGCTCAAAAGTGATAGTTCTGGAAGACTTTCCCCTGTGGAAACACACAGAAATTGAAAGCAATTACAAGAGAGCACAAGTGTTCCAAGAATAACAGCAGGGTTTCAGTTTACCACAGTGAACAACAGAAAACTGCAACAGAACAGTAAGACTCATGAAGCCCATTTATGGTGTCAGGTAAAACATATACCAGGAACATCACTTTCTTTTCTATGTATATCAGTAGGATAGCACTTTAGAAACTTCCCTTGATGAATGTTCAGAAATAAATAGGAAATAAAGGGACCTGGCTTGCTGTCAGAATAACCGCAGCTCATCAAATCAATTATAGTCTCGTTTGGTTTATCACTTGTGAAGTCTTCATGCATAAAAGACAGGAACTGAAGCATCTTAGATGAATTTTGTTATTTAATATTTTCATTCCTCTTTGAATAACTGGTTATGACATATTATTCATAGGTCACCGTTTATGTATTCACAAGTAAATTAAGAATGCTGTTGTGTAAAGCAAACTATTGAAAATAATTCAGAAACTTGAAATTCCTCCTCTATTAAGGACTGACAAATTTTGAAGTGATGCATTTAAATTCAATACCTGTTTTCCTTCTTTGCCCATCACCTTCATAAAACATTCACAGGTTCATGGAAAACAATATGGCAGTCTGATAAACTCATAAGCCCCCCAGAACTTCAGAGCTGAAGACTTGCTGTTGTTTTCACTAATAGGAAAGCCCACACTAGTAAATTACTTGCTTAGGTTTACTTTTAGTGGAGAAGATTTTGCTATAGCAGTGTACAGTGCAAAATCCGATGAATGGGAAATTCACACTTTACAAACATCTGTTTATACAGTCACTCCTGCAGATCTTTTATACCCATCAAGCCAAAGGGTTCAATTGATAAAAACTCTTACAAAGAAACTCAGCATTCACTACAGAGACGTGTTTAACCAAAAGGGGATTAATGCAAGTCTGTTTTCTACCATTTTAAAATACTCAGTTTAGGCAGGAGATAATATAGTGGAGTACACATTGTTCTTTTCTTTTCCCTAATATGAAACTATTTTTAGTGTTCCTCATTTTAAAATTCAGGCATGAGGCCACAGCATCAGTGAGATTACTTACCATTAAAAAAAACCCCACAACTTTTCTATGAATTCTTTCACACACAAACCACACCTTTTCCTGTATTATTGTATTACAGATTCCCTGATCTTTAGAACAAGAATTTACACCTCAAAATTCAGCCATACGTTTTAAGCTAAAATTTAACAGATCAAATAGAAAAATTTTCAAAAAGATGTTCTGATACTTACTTGATGTAGCCTTAAATAGTACCATCTTTAACAGCAGATGATGTTTTCAATTGCTTACATTATGAAACCCTCAAAGAAATATTTGAGAGTCCATGTTGCTGAGAAACATGCTACTACATGAGTTTTGTTTGCTGCATAAGCATTTCTTTTTATGCCAATTTAGAAAGCATTTCAAGCCAATCAGAATAAAAAAACCCAAAACTCAACACCACACAACACAGACCAGTCCTTTCAACAGTGACAGCTGTTTATACAGGAATAAACGATAGATGCAAGGATAGAGAAAGTGTGCACTGGCAACATAAATCTCAGCCTAGAAAAAACTGCATAGAAATCTAATTTTAATTCAAGTGTCACAAAGAGCCACTGTGAAGAACAATTCATCTAGCTACCTATCATTGACTGATCTCTCAGATACCTTCACAAGTCAAATCCCCCTCAGTTGGAGGGTGCCTCCACTAATGAAAGGGGGAAGTGATATTCTCAGTTTTAGACACCAACAGTTAGGCAGTGACTCCTACTTCAACTAATCAAACACAAAATTAAATTTTATCCCAGACTTTTGAAACAAGGAGAAATTGGTTATTCACAACAAAATTCAACACTAACACAACCCTTTACAGACTGTTCATTACTAGTATCCCTTCTTTCCAACACAGCCAACATGTAGCAAATCCCTATATACCTCACACTTCCTATTTTAGCCAGAAATAAATTTTATCTGTTTTTTGACCAAACTTTGCTGTTTGTAACTACTTGTCTGCTTTAGGTGAAGCATATGCTCATGGAATTAGCTTGTAAAAGAACATCATGACAGTGGAAATGAAGAATATAATCCAGTATTTCATTAATCAGAAAGACACATAGAATAAACTGCAATTAACTACTTAGAATTTGTCCAGGATTCTCATTAATAGGATTAACATCCCTCTTCTGATGTAACATGTCCAAGAACTTTTAACTAGCTCAAGAGGCCAGGACTTCATTTTGGTTTGCCTCTCATTTAGAAAAAGATGGCATTGGCAATCACTGCAAAGCTTCAGCGTAACACCACACTAATGCCCTTGTTCACTAGAGACTCAGAGCCACATCTAACATACAGACCTTTCAAATGTAATTTTCTATAGCTCATAGAATCATTTAGGTTGGAAAAGACCTTTAAGATCATCAAGTCCAACCATTAACCTAACCCTGCCATCCCACCACTAAACCATGTCCCTAAGCACCTCTTCTACCCATCTTTTAAATACCTCCAGGGATGGGGACTCGACCACTTCCCTGGGCAGCCCATTCCAATGCCTGACAATGCTTTCTGTGAAGAAATTTTTCCTAACATCCAATCTAAACCTCCCATAGGTTAGCTGGAAGTCTCCAATCAGGATTGCTACAGTTTAGCTTGGATCATCAGTCAAGATCATCATAATGGGAAAGGGAATGATCAGTTTCAACAAAAACTGCTGAAGTTCATGTTGACTCTTTTCATTTTTATTAACACGTGTAGAATTTTTAGTTCCACAGTTATCAAATAGAAGAGAATTAATTTTTTTTCTGTATTAAAAATAAAAATACGCAAATAAGGGTGCCCAAAGGAACACAGAACATGTCCTTCTGGTCTGAGATACAGCCATTCCTACCTCTCACATTTGGTCTTTTCCCTGTCACACTAATATGGTGAAAATAAATGAGGTTTTTACCCTCCAACTTAAGGTGTAACCACAAACTGAATAAAAATATATGCAATGTAGTATTGCTGCTGGACCCAAAAGAAAAAGAAATGTGCATCATGGCAGACATTCTTTACCAGCAAAAAAATATTAATTGGAGTGAAACTTATTTTTAGTGCATTTGGAGTAAAGCAATTTTTGGAACTGTATCCCAAGTAGAAGTTTCCTAAATAAAGCAGCTTTAATTTTTAAATCCATTACCTTTTTCTACATGTTAAAAATATCGTCTTTCACCCTCCTGTCTATTAGAATATTATCAGAACCACTTGAAAAGCATCATAATTAACTCAAAAATTCTACATTTGCAAGGTACGCCAAATCTTGAGGAAAATCCTAAGAACACAACTCTTGAGTAACTCACCTGTTCTGGCACTTTTGGTATGCCATGTACGATACACATATGCCATGTACAGTAGCATCTAAATTACCAAGTAGCAACGCTACAACCCCTCCTGTCTCTAAGGGCAAGCCTCAAAGGGCTCTGAGCAGCTGCTGTCATCATTGTAATCTAGCAGGACAGCATGCTCCTACCCTCTCTTCTATCTGTATGGTAATGGATAGAACGCAGAGGACAAAACAGACTGAGTAGGTAGAAATTAAGTCTCCCAACAAACCTAAATAACTCTTGATTTGGCACAGGATCAGGCCCCCCCAAGGTCCACAGAAAAGCCCTGCAGAGAAAGACTTGGGGATACTGGTGGACAAAAAATTGGATATGAGCCGACAATGCGCACTCATAGCCCAGAAAGCCAACCATATTCTGGTCTGCATCAAAAGTGTGGCCAGCAGGTCTAGAGAAGTAATTCTGCCCTCTACTCTGCTCTGGTTCAGCTGTGTTCAGCTCTGGAGTCCTCAGCACAGGGAAGACATGGACCTGTTGGAGCGGGTCCAGAGGAGGGCCACAAAAACGGTCAGAGGGATGGAACACCTCTCCTATGAGGAACGGCTGAGAGCATTGGGGTTGTTCAGCCTGGAGAAGAGAAGGCTCCGGGGGGAGATTACTGCAGCCTTTCAGTATTTGAAGGGGGCTTATAAGAAAGACGAGACAGACTTTTTAACAGGGCCTGTAGCGATAGGACAAGGGGTAATGGTTTTACACTAAAAGAGGGTAGATTCAGACTAGATACAGGAAGAGCTTTTTTATGATGAGGGTGGTGAAACACTGGCACAGGTTGCCCAGAGAGGTGTTGTAGATGACCCATCCCTGGAAACATTCAAGGTCAGGTTGGACAGGGCTGTGAGCAACCTGATCTTGTTGAAGATGTTCCTGCTCATTGCAGGGGGAGTTTGACTAGATCACCTTTAAAGGCCCCTTCCTACCCAAACTAGTCTATGATTCTATTAAAAATGATAATAATATGAGCACTGTGTGACACACAAGGCAATTGTACCCTCAGTTTATTTATTTTTAATGCCCTGATTGCATTCAGGAAGTCCCTTCTTCATGCCAGCTTTTAAGAGGTCATGAAGTTAAACTAAAAAAAAAACCCAACCAACTAAAAACCCCCAAACCAACCAGTTTCTTTCTATTAAGCAACTGCTACAAAGAATCAGCTTCTTTGTGTGTAACTTGTTTTTAGAAGCTCATTATAAATATCACGTTTCCATGGGAATAACAAAGCAAATACATTAACTTTCTTTTTCCAAGTGTTACAAGTTCAAACAACTTGTTTATAATTAAGTATGCCAAGGGCGATCTCTCAGCTCTTCTCTCAGGTTTAGCACTCCAGAGAGTTAATAGAGACCTGAGAGAAGATAAAATACTGTACATCAAAAAAAAGGGGGAAAGAAAAAAGAATATGAATGAAATAGAAGGAATGTGTGAGCAGCTACAGAAACATGACACAATCATACACTGGAAATGCAAATTAAAACTATCTGACCAGAAAATGAGACAAAATGGAAAATAATAACAATAGAAGGAAGGGGAAGGTGGGAATAAAAAAGGTTTTTATGAAAACACATTGTAAGGTTGTGTGGCGGTGTGCTCTCCCCCTCATCTCTGACTCCCCCTCCTTTGACCTCTTTCAAGTGATAACCACCTGCGGCAGTGGTGATATACGTGTCTGGTCTGTGTCGGGTCTTGAAGGATACACCCACTGGATGTGGGGGGAGACAGATAACAATACAATAGCCAAGGGCTATTGTGGAATGTGCCCACCTAAGCACAGCGGTCAGTATGCAAATATGACTATGAGCCAATTACCTTACTCCCATAAATAGTGAGCAGCTCAAGAGCGCTTTGAGCTCTCCTGCACGGCAGCAGGCTGCGTGCCAGGATCTCCCCTTGAGCAGGGACGCCTCTCAAGGTTACTCCTCGAGGTTGAGAGATTCCTTACTGCAACAGATTCTCAGTAAGTGACTAACAGCAGCTAAGATTTCCAAGTTAGCATAAGTGACATAAAGGATTAATTGCGCGTATATAATCCTTTAGACATAAACCATTGACCAAGTCTGGGACTAGGATTAGATCCAGCCACACCTAGACTCCTCTCTGAGGAAGGAGTTTTGAAAGCAAGGGGATCTTTTCTGAAACTCATGACTCAACAGGAGGGTCTCCCTGACAGTTTTGTCTGACCCTGTCCTCTGTGCAGTAAATAACAAAGTCTACCTTGCCATTGAATCTCATAAACTATTGTCGCATTTACCACTGAACTTTGTTAATTCACTGTTTTACACCAATAAACAACATTATTTTTGCCTCCCTCTCACTCCATCCGCAACAGGTTGGCCACCTCAACAAAAAGAACAAAATATATAAGAGGGACATTATTAACATAAATTTTTAAAGGCCTGTGCTTTATTATGACACAAAGAAACTTTATGTTTAGGAAGGATACATTCTTACATGCCATTCTGTTTTAAGCTGTGATTCTGTGAACAAACAGAATTACTCTAATGCATCATCCTTCCGTGGAGGAAACTGTGCATTCATGGGACACTCATGGAAGTTGCTTGTATCTACGCTTACCTTTGGGAACAGACTGAACATAATCAGAAGAATTTTAGGAAGCTTCCCATCACTTAGAATCATAGAATCACTTTGGTTGGAAAAGACCTTTAAGATCATCGAGTCCAACCTTTAACCTAACCCTGCCATCCCACCACTAAACCATGTCCCTAAGCACCTCATCTATCCTTCTTTTAAATACTTCCAGGGATGGGGACTCAACCACCTCCCTGGGCAGTGCATTCCAGAGCCTGACAACCCTTTTGGTGAAGAAGTTTTTCCTAATGTCTAGCCTAAACATGCCCTGGCGCAACTTCAAACCATTCCCCCTCATCCTATCGTCTGTTACCAGGGAGAAGAGGCCGACCCCCACCTCGCTACAGCCTCCTTTCAGGTAGTTGTAGAGGGCAATAAGGTCTCCCCTCAGCCTCCTCTTCCCCAGACTAAACAGCCCCAGTTCCCTCAGCCGTTCCTCGTATGACTTGTGTTCCAGACCCCTCACCAGCTTGGTTGCTCTCCTCTGGACATGTTCCAGCAATGCAACATCTTTCTTGTAGTGAGGGACCCAAAACTGAACACAGTATTCAAGGTGCAGCCTCACCAGCACCGAGTACAGGGGCACGATCACTTCCCTGCTCCTGCTGGTCACGCTATTCCTGATACAAGCCAGGATACCCTTCCTTGATGGGTATCTCTACATGTAACCACTACAAATGGGGAGATTCTGTACTAACGTGTGAATTCCTCAGTTTACTCTTGGGAACCCAAGTTCACATATGTAAAAGCATCAGTTCTGAGCCTGGACATCAGCATAGTGAACATAAAGCTTAAAAGATCAAACACAGGCCCAAAGTAGATTGCAATAGCAAGTGATGCAGTTTTCAGTTGTAAATATACTACTAACAGTGTCCTGAGTTCACAAGCTTAGAACAATGCAGTGTGAAAACGTACTGTTGCAAATTAATACTTCTATGTTATTTGGACTTGAATACTACTTGGATTAACAGTTGTCTTCAATTTTTGCTGAAAAGACAAGCTAGTACAAATACACTCCACATACCCAGTATGCAAAATCCTTGACCGATATTAGAAATCTTCATCTCCATAATACTATTACAGTTAAGACAGCAAAGTCTCCAACTTGATAGTTTTCTGTCTTAATCTCTGAGCTACCAAAAGTCATCCAATACTGCCATTCCAAAAGGTCACTTCTCCTTTCAATTTTCCTGGATTGAAAAGGGGAAAGCTAGATGTAAAAATACTCAAGAGAAGCTTCTATTCTTGCTAGTGTGCCGGAGAGGATTATAGCAGCATACACTAACCAGGACTGTTTTGCTGTGAAAGTTGTCATCTACCCACAAAAGTCTAAGGAGCATAGGAAATCTGAAAAGTTTCTGAAGATAGCATAACTAGAGGTGGGAGCCCAACAAATGTTTTTGCATAAACTCTTGTACAAGGAGTTTTGTTTGTAAGGTTTATTTAGTCTACATTCACAATGGACTTGGGTGTCTCAGTCAAATGAGCAGTCAAGCAAAATTCAACAGCATCATCTCTTGTAAACCGGAACAAACAGGATTTTAGGTACTCCCTACATTTATTCCCTCTCAAGGCAGTCTCACTCATTCAGAAGACGGAACAAAGGATTGCACTGGCAACAGAATGCCCGAGTGGCTTATTTGTCAGTTTCTGACTTACTGGCACAATAAATTTATTCAGGCAACTTCTGATGTGCCACTACTGCTCCCACATAACTGCTAACCAAATAATAAGAAACACTCCTGAATTATCAGAATTAATCATCTAAATTATTCAAATTAATCATATAAAGCTGTTATGGTAACAATCATATAAAAGTGTCATGGTAACATTGAGAACAGACCATGTTAGACTTTTTACCCCCCAACCCTAACAAAGGCATATTTCCTAATGAGATTCAGACCAGACTTAGAACTTCAGTTGTTTCTACTTTATCTTAACAAACAAACAGATGAAGGGAAATGGGAAGTGTTTCTTTTAAAACATGTTTCTTTTTTTTTTTAATTAATAAAAATAATAGATGGATCTTGCTCAACTTGTTCAGAATTTTTTACTTTTTTTTCCCCAAGAGCAATCTGCAATACTAAAAGCTCAAGACAGCTGAAACATAGCTTGTCATACAAATAGATTTTGCTTATTTACCACTTCACAGCAGCAACGTTATGATTAATACTGTGGTATTTTCCAAAGCATTCACTCCTGTTCGTTTAGTAGAACTGACATTTATTCTTTTCCTGCTCCTTGTGATAACACACCAAGTCTTCTCGATGTAATCTATAAACATAATGTACATTAATAGCACTCGTTAGTGGTGTTTGTACTGTACATGTTGACAGTAAAAAGGTACCACAGACAAATTCCTTGAAGCAAAAAAGGTCTGTATTGGTCTCTGCAAAATACATCACTCATCTAGCAGAAGCACTCTTTTTTCCAAGAATATCTGCTGTAATGTTACCAGAGCAAAGTCCAAGGCTAATCCGTTGAACCAAGAAGCAGATTATGCCACAGGGCTGGTAGGTTTTCTTTTTTCCTTTTGTGGTTAACAATTTTCACTTTCTGCTGTCTTTGGACTACACAGCTCAGCATTTTTACTGTCCATCAGCCCCACAACTCATAGCCAAAAAAAAGTCCCAAACTAAAGCTAGGTCCTTAGGTAGGCTAACCAGGCTGCTAGAACTTTGCAATCCAATGGAGTATTTAACATATTCTTTGAAGTTCTGTTTCTTGCTGTATATCAGTCAAGAATGAAATTACAATTTTGATACACAATGCAAAAAACTTACAAAAGAAAAAGAGAACACGGTTTCTTGGATAAAACTGAAAAACGTGTGACTAACCCAAAGCAGATAGTTGTGTAAAAATTTGACAAATATAGCTGAAGGGGGGGGAAGGAAAGATACTGTAATACTATTCTATTGGGTTCTTTGTGCTGTACTATCTAATAGCTCTAAAGAAAGGTGGTTGTAAAAGAACCAATTAAGAAAACAAAACTTGAGGTATCACCTTGCATTAGAGACTTCTGCACAATTAATGGGTAGAACTGGGATACTGAAATTAGACATCTGGATTTTGATGCAAAAAGGAGTAAATTGGCAAATTGTTATGAAAGAAGATATCCTTCCCTTCCATAAGATAACCTCAGAAAAATGATCCTAGGAAGAAGATGCAACAGAGATCTTCAGCTAAGGTAGTGGTCGCTTCTGGAACACAGGCACCTTTGAATGCATGGCTATTTACCAGAAGTTGATTCCCTTGAGGGGGAGGTTAGGACTGACAAAGGACACACAGATGACCTTCATAATTACTCTATAAATATAACTTCTAGCATCACGGCCAAGTCAGACGTAAGAAGTTGGACTGAATGGCTTCATATACACCACAATCACAAGGCAATGCCATCATCAGTTTTCTCATCATTCCAGGAGAGCAAAGCAACAAGAGGCACAATGCAAAAATGCAGTGCAAAATGCTCTATCACAAGAACAGGCATGACTTGCAGAAACCTCTTAGGAGTCAGGGAGTGGGCAATAAGGGCAGAAAAACACACATAATTCACTGAACCTGGAAGTGCCAGTTTCTCTCCAGGTGCTTTTTGTCTTATTACTGAGCAAGGGTAAAGCAGAGCACGCCTAGTTCATTCTAAGTATCTGTAACTGTGACAGCTTGTGAACTGCCATGCTTGGAAAGTCTGAAGCAAGAGGACTTCAGGAGCTCACTAAACCAGCAGTCGATATTTTTATCTTTATCAGGCTTTATTTTAACCTAAATATTTTAGGCTTCTCTCAAGGAAACTCTCTTTTCCTGTATTTGAAGTTAACATTTTTCTCCTCTTGGCTTTTTTTTTTTTTTTTTTTTTTTTTTTTTAGCATTTCTGTCCTATACGCTTCACTCACAGTGAAAATTCATTTCCATTAAAATAAAATCTGAAGTTTAAAAAAAAAAGGGGGGGGGGGGAGGGGGCAAACCTATGAGCCTATCAGATAAAACAGTATTGGGAAGGGAATGAAGAAGGGGACCAGAGAAAGAAAATGACTTGCCAAAAACATGTAGTAGGTGAAAGCTTCCAAAAGAAAGCAAACTACAGAATGAGTTAAAGGGGTTAACTAGATTAATGGGACTTAAGGAGTATGAGGAAAAGAAAAAGTCCAAGCAGAAAGTAGGTCTGACTGTTATATAGGGCTTAGAGGAAGAGATGAAATTAGCTTAAGAAAGCAGCAGAATCCACTTGTTTGGGGTTTGTTTGGTTTTGGTTTTTGTTTTTCTTTTCAGGTTAAGAGAACAAAAATAAAGTTATATCTGGATATTTAGGAATAAAGATCAATGTAATGGTTAGCTACTGATAAAAAGCTGCACAGGAAGTATTTGGAAAACTGTGAAGCCTGAAGAAAGCGCATGCCCCAACTTAACGTCAAAGGAGTTTGCAAATGGATTGGTCATGACAAGCATGTGCCTGAGTTTGAAAAGAGATGGAAACATGCGCTACCAAGTAGTCTGGTAGGACGTCAACTTTTCCTTGTTAACTGGTATCACACAAAGAAAAGAGATATTCTGGCTGTCAATCCCCTGGTCTCTACACAAAGAATGTAATCACTGTACACACACAATGGATAAAAGATAGTAATTTTATCACAAGCATATTGCTTTTATCCTTAGAATGCTGCCTGCTTCTGTGAAAGAATCCAATAAATGACATGCAACTTACAGAACATGTTGTTCAGTAACATAGAAATCTGCCTTTCAGGTGCATGAAGGACTGGCACTATTTGTCAGCACAACTGAGGTAGAAGTTAGACATTAAAGGACATGGCAGGGGTGATGACTGAAAGCAGCAGGGAAGTTAGCCGAAGCACAGAAAGATGTAAGAAATGGACAGCAAAAAAAGAGAGGCTGTAGCCAGGTCTTAGACCCAAGTGGTAGGGGACAAACTATAGTGCTGAAGCAGGAAGATGGTGCCTCAGATCAGGCTTCTGCAGATATGCTGGTTTCTTCTCCAGAGGGCTCAATTTATTTGCCATTCTCTTTGGCTCTTGTCTTCTTAAGGAGATGCACTAGGCAGATCATAGGGGAAGGAAGCAGAAACTGTTAACCACAGTGAAACAACCTAATACAGTTCACAGCTGCCAGGGACACTGCTAAGCGCATCCAAAATATGAAAATCCAAGAGGATGATGTCATAGCACTCATTAAGACAGCCTCATACTGATAAATGAAAGCAGGTAAGGGTAGATGAAGATTTACCAAAAGTTCTCAATAGCTAATCATTTAATCTGTCAAGTCTTCCCCAGTCCATGATAAGCTTACTAGACAAGCTAGTGATAAGAAGCTATTTTCTTATAATAATACTTCCCATTTTATCTTTCAGAGGGCTGAAGAAGCTGATACAGCCACTACAGTTTCAAAAGCTCGGTCTGCTCTTGAAGTGCAGAGGCTTGTAGCAAAAGCATTACAGCTGAGAGGACAGGGCCAGTTAAAGCAGCGCACATGAACACATTGCTTGATAACCCAGGGAAAGAAAGTAGGCAACACAGATAAGGAATCCTTCTAGAGCTTACCAGTAATTTCATATAAACTGACACACCTCATTCATCTCCCAGAAACAAACGCCAGCAGCTAGGTTTATTTTTACTTACTCTCCCCAGCAGTGTGACATACTTAGTTAAAAAGGAGACCAGCCTAAATACAAAGAAACAATGTCCAACACAAACACTGTTGAAAGGAAACAATGCACAGCCGAACATCCTCCGAGCAAAAGTGAATGCATTTGATCCTTAGAAACTATACGAAATTGTTCATAAGTATGGAAAAAAAAAAAAGAGATTCTCAAGGACAGCTTTCAGATTATTAGCTATTTTTCAGGACATGAGAATAAGAGATAGGGAAAGATATGTAACCCAATGAACTTTTGTGTTAGCACCCAGTCCCCTCAGGCTTTTGATAGTCAGTAATCTTCCTTACTGCTTTCTCTCCACATGCAGTATTTATGTTTTGACTGTATAGATATTCAGGGAAGACAAGATACCTCTTTTGAAGAGACCAGTTAATCAAGAAAGGACACGGCATTTGATAGAGGAAAGAAAAATTAAATCTTCACAGTAGAAATCAAACAGTTACATAAGACAGTACTATTTTTATTAATGAGACTCAGAACAGAAAAGCTCAGTATCTCACTAAGGAATAGATATTGTATGATTATATGATACAGTATCTTAGTTCAAACAAAATTCAAACACAACTACAAGAGGTCAAAGAACAATGGCATTATTAAATAGGACTTGGCATAGTAAGATCTTAACTCATTAAGTCTCAAGATAGTAGAGCTTAAACTGTGGTTTCATTAAGAACTGAATTTGACCTTGAAAGTAAACCATTCCACAAGGAACAGAATAACTGAATCCAACTCATTATTATACAACAACAGTGAGGATCCAAGCTTCTTTCTAGCAACATATCATCCACAAGTTTTTTTCCTCTCAGTTTTTCTTTAAAAATCACATTAACTTTCCTAGAATTTCTTTCTTGTTTTCCCCTAGGATTTTGTGGTGTTTCAGCAAAAAGCCTAGCTCCATATCTTTACAATGTCTAATATTATGAGGGTTTTTTAATCCCCAGACAGGATCTTTATAGCTACCAAAATGGCCAATCCACAACAGAGTGGCATGAAAAGAACAGAAGATGGGGGCAAGGCAAAGGGTGTGTATTGAGGGGACATGTTTTTAAATTACTATGAAGCTCAAGTAAAACTACAAGTGCAGTTTGAACATTTCATTGCTTGTTTCTATACGGAAAGATGTCTGGAACACTCTGTTCCAGTGAGGCCTCTGACAAAACTCTCATCCCAATTCAGAAGTTACACTGTTCACTGTAAAGAAAAAAGTCACTGATTGAAGACAAGAAAAATGAAGGGAAAGGGATGGAAAAAGCAACCTTTAATTCACATAGAGCATATTCACTCTATTATTCAGGCACTGCAGCTGTTTGTTAATGACCATACTGCCAAGACACAGTAAGATTACTCATATTTTGTGGCCAAAAAATTTAGAAAGCAGATGAGGTACCCAGATCCTCTCCAGCTCCAGACATTTGCCCCTACCCTCCAAGTAAGTATTTCCAGTTACAGACTGGTTTTTGGTTTTGGTTTTTTTTTTTGAGAGAAAAGTATAATACCATTTAATACTACACATAATAAGTGTCTTTGCATAGCTATTTCTGAAACATAATTTAAACATTAAGTGACACAGCGGGATGTATTTGGGGACTGTGATAGCAGTTCATTGCTTCCAAAAATGCTACTATGGAAGCCAGAGCATCAGTCTCATCCAATCCAAAGTGGTACTTCCCTTTAGTTTAATAACACAGAACTGAAAATGAACAGATTTTTATCAGACTGTCCCAATAAGGAAATATCATTGTCAGATGGTCTTCAAAGGATTTCACAGGGCTGGAATTATTTCCATGTCAAATCACACATAAGCACAAAAGCAGTTTCTGAACCCAGTGACAGCTCAATGACATTAAACTCTCCCAAGAGGTCAGATATATTCATGTACGTAAAAAAGTGTGTGTATGTGGGAGAGGTTGTTTTAGTGATCCTGAAGACAGAGAAAACATGGATGTATGTATATCTGCTAACATTTTATGCTGGCAACATGAGAAGGTGGTGGCATTAAAAATAGACAACTGGCGTTAACTGAGAGCGCAAGCTCAGTCTATGGGAATTACTGACCATGGATGGAGATAGAAACATGCGAAATCCAGAATGACACACCAAGTGAAAGAAGAAAAACTAACTACAACAGTGGTCCATATCCAGAGGTCACATGCAGAGAAACCCACAAGACAGCTGTTCATCATAAGCAGCAGCCAAGGACCAAATTACAACCTTCAAAAAAGGAGACTCCAGCTGCAGGTATGCACAACGCACAAATATCACAATTTCTTTCTCAAGCAAGACAAGACATACAACCTAAATAGCAAAGAAACTGCACATGCCTCCCCTTCTGGACGACTGCCTTCCCCACATGAAAGGGAAAATTAGATGGTCACAGGAAAGCTCTAAATATTCAGACGGTCTCCAATCTTCTCATTCTACATGTGTTCCTTGTATGCGAGATCTGTGTTAAAACTCCAACATCCACAACAGTGTCCTGCTTCCCATATCCCTCTTCATGTCTTCTGAAACAGCAGTTAGAGACTTAAAATTACTAATGCAGTTGTCTGCATTGCTAGCAGTCATTCCCATTTTACAAAACAAAAACACAGAAAACCAGGCAGACTGTGGCCAAAACAGTCTCTCAAACATTTTGCAATGAGAGTAGGAGAATATTTGAAGAGCTCCGCACCTGAAGAGAACTGTACTATTTAAAAAAGGAAAACAGAAAACCTATAGTTGTCTGATGTGCAAAATATTGCTCCTAATCTTTGCCCACAAGTTAAAAAAGCACATACAGTAGAAAAAAAATTGCACATATTTGAGATGTATACAATTGACATTTCAACACTTTAAATCACATCCTTGCTTTGGGTACAGCATTGTTCAATCAGCTACAAACTTGCAGAAATATCAAGTTACTTCAACCAGGAATGAAGCTAGTTAGTTCACTCAAAAAATTTGTAGAAAAAATTATTTTCCTATAATTCGGAAAATTGGGGGGGAAAAAAAAACCACTAGGAGATGGGAAACAAAACAGGAATTCTATGAGTCCAAGCTAATTCTTGCTGATGTGAAAAATTAGAAAGTCATCTGAACTTAAACAAGTATTGTAAGAATTTTTTAAAAATGTCCAGTCTTGCATTTAGTAAAACTTCTTCACATGACAAAACAAACTAAAAGCCAAAGGTACTCTAGATACTAAATCCAGGTTTTCAGAAATACTTTTAAATGTGCTCTTGTTCTTATTTGGTAGACACCATGCTTTCTAGTTCAGATTATATACAAGTCATCTAGAACACTATGCCTGTAAATAAAGGATTTTAAGCAAAGAGTTTTAATTGGTGAACATGGTATTTTTGAAAACAACATATGCAAAATTGTAACCTGCTCAGAAATCATGTTGAAATTCTCTAAGGTGGGGTGCTCAAGAGAATGTCAGAAGACAAATTCTATGTCAAGAGCACAGTTTTGCTCAGTTCACCTTTCACAATAGCTTTGACATGTCCTTACCACAGTGAATGAATAGGGGAACACAACATTGTATTCTTCTCATGGCACAGAATAAAAAGTTTTCAAATTAACTTGAAACTGAAGCACAGTGAAAAAAACAGCTCAAAAAACCCAAACAGGCCAACATTTTTCAGAGAGCTGATGCTGCAATCAGGTGACAAGAAACCAAAACACCCAGCAAACCAAAACCATAAATAACCATAAACCAAGACTCCTTCCATTCAGACAAAAGAATGAAAGACAACTGTCATGTCAACAGGATCCTTATGTAAGCACAGTGCTTTAATTCTCTGTATGGATCCAAAGAAGCTAATTTGGCTTTGTGTGGTCTGACTTCATACATATCCTACATTCTTGGAAAAAGCTGTTGCAATGTTAACCACAAAGCAATGATGTATATATCTATTGCAGAAGGTACTTCTATCTGCTCACTCAAGCATCAATGTCATTTCCAGAAAAATCAGCCTCCATGAGAACATAGAGAGTGATGAGCAGTTTCTAACTACGGGAAAGTGCAAGACTTTTCATGTAGAGGTGAAAAGGCTCACGTTCCACTAACACTTGTAGCTGGTCTCAAAACATTATTGCTCGTGCGTACCATAGAGATACACATAAATTCAGAGTTATATAGTTGCTTTTCAGTTATCCATGTCTTCTACTCAAGTACCAGTTCTGGACTGTTTCCCACCTTATTAATTTCTCCGGTAGCAAATTTCTCTTTCCTACAGAAAAAGAATTAGGGCTAGGGGTAGCTGTCAATGCAGACAGGGAAGTCTTCTGCCTAAATGATACAGCAGCAAAAGCTATGTAACACTTGTATATGAGAAAGGTGGTGCCTCATTTCTCCTAGAGATCCACAAGCCTAAAGACAATTCCATATTTATGCTTTTGCCAGTACAGAGAACATTCTTCAAGAAGTTCCTCTGCTATGTCTCTATCCTTTCTCCTTACCATATCTTGTAGATATTCTTTGTGCAGCTTAGGGAAAAAATAGCTAATGCATCTGCCTACTTACTTATTTTGTAAACCTCAAGAGCCATCTCTATGCACTTTTCATCCCAACACAAAATTGCAGTAATTGACAAGGCAACCAATCTGAATGAAGATTTTCCTATTAATAACAAGAAACATCTGCAGGAAGGGCAATATACCTCGCAAGCAGTAAGTGCTGGCCCTTGAGCTCTAAGACCTAAATAATTCAATGTAGGCAAAGCAAAGATTGAAGAGAAAAAAAATAGAGGGTTTGCAAACCAGAGTTCTATCCATTTCCTGAAAAAAATCTTAAGGTAACTCTACCAGATAAAGTCTGCCAAACAAGTAGTTACAATAAAGCTACATCCAGTTTCAGAAATAAGCTATCTTGATTCTGAGGCTGTCCTGCTTGTGGTGAGAGAGATCGAACCTCTCTCTGTGTCCAAACATATTTTACTAATGGAAGTCTCAGTTGTACCACAGAATCTGCAGAACAGTCCATGGCAATGATGGCTTGGCACTTTGTGAAAACTATAAACAGATAGTGACCAAATTCTCTATGTGAAACTCTCCTCCCTTGGATTAAAGGTCTGTCTATCAGTCTTTACAGTGCTGACTCATGTGTTCCTGAAACCAATCCAAAGAAATGCAGAAAATTATAACAGTTAACACCAATACAGATATTCTCCCATTTACATCACACTTCTCAATTCAAAGCACTAACTGTGTTTAAAAGATCCAAAAGTTTACAATAAACAGAGGTTTATGCACATGGTTTTCTATCTTGTGGACATCATCATCATGAACCAAAAAGCCAAGGAACAATTGGGAAGCCTCCAAGATGTTGGAATGAATTGTGAAAGCAGAGAGGAGACTATGAAAGAACAAGTGTACGTTCTTTTGGAAATCTGTGACTTATTTAGATCAACAGCTACTGAAGGAAGGTATCAAGCCAGCGCTGGGAAAGATTCCAACAATTTTGGAGATGTTTAACATAACTACAGTGACTGAACTAAGGAAGCAGCTAGAGTTACTGAACTATTAGGGGAAATTTCTGCCAAATTTAGCCTGTCTCTTACATCTCCTGCACAGGACCCCCTACATGCCAGGATGAAACTGAAGCTGTCCTTAGATGAGTCCAGTTGAACAACGTTGCTGTGATCAGATACCACTGAATAGTTAATAGCATTTAATAATCTCAAAATACCTTAGAAGCTTTCCTTAAAAAAAAAAAAAAAAAACCAACAAAAAAACCCCCAAAAAAACAAAACACCACATCACAAAAAAAACCCAAACCCTGACAATGTAACAGGCCATAGCAAACATCAGAAACGTTCTTGAAGAGGAATACAAATTCCCTTTCAATGCATTACTTTTCTGTTCTCTGTCAGGTCATAACTCTCCATCTATTGAATACAAACTGCTAAATATGTGATGCCCTCTTGACTTCTGCTTTGTACAAAGGGCACTTTCTGTTTCACTTCCAAAGAATTATTACATTAGCAATATCTAGCAGCTTGTAGTTAGTTACATGGTGGAGCAGATATCCACCTGTAGCCCATGGAGGACCCCACGCTGGAACAGGTGGATGCCCGAAGGGAGGAGGCTGTGACCCTGTGGGAAGCCTGTGCCATATCAGGTTCCTGGCAAGCCATTGCGGACCTGTGGGGGGAGGAGCCCACGCCGAAGCAGGTTTGCTGGGGGGCCCGGACAGTCTGCTCCTGAGGGCTGCACCCCGTGGGAATTATGGACCCATGCTGGAGCAGTTCGTGAAGAACTGTAGCCCGTGGGAAGGACTCACGTTGGAGAAGTTCATGGAGGACTGTCTCCCATGAGAGGGAAGAGTCCTTTCCCGAGGAAGAAGAAGCGGCAGAGACGACGTGTGATGAACTCACCCCAACCCCCATTCCCATGCCCCTGTGCCACTGGAGGGGAGTAGGTAGAGAAACTGGGAGTGAAGTTGAGCCCAGGAAGAAGGGAGGGGTGGGGGGAAGGTGTTTTAAGATTTAGCAGTTTTTATCCTCTTCTTCTCTGATTTTATTGATAATAAATTTAATTAATTTTATCAAGTTGAGTCTGTTTTGCCCATGATGGTAACTGACAAAAGATCTCTCCCTGTCCTTATCTCGACCCACGAGCCCTTTGATTTACTTTTCTCTCCTCTGTCCGGTTAGAGGGGAGTGATACAGTAGCTTTGGTGGGCCCCTGGCGTCCAGCCAGGGTCAAACCATCACAGTAAGTTTTCTAAATTGTGCCAGTTAATGGTGCAATGAGTATTAGAATACTGTGCTCTTATGCCAGTGCATATATCAGAAGACTGCCTTGCCTACCAGATTCTTATGTATCCATTTATTCGTGATATAAAATCTTCTGAATGAGGAGAGCTGATGAATTTCCATGGGAGCTAATTCAACATCTGGTGTCTCATACTCTACTAGCACTGCCTGTAGGGTAGACTGCTGTTCTTCAGTCAGTCAAGTATATCCTCATAGCCTAAAGCAAAACTGCAAACTGACTCTTGCAGGAAAACAGGATGACATAAAACCAACAGATTAAGACAATGCCACATACATATACACATATGTATGTCCACCGATTTAGAGGCATCAGAAGTCAAATCCTCTCACTCTTCAAAGCTCCAAAAGGCCTCACAGATTTTTCAAATGGACCTCAGTGAAGATGACAAGCAGAAACATTGGCCAGAATTCTTCTGAGTACATGCAAATCAGGACACTTTATGTGCTTCATTTTCTTAAACAACATCACATGACAATTAATTCAACAATGCTGTTGAGAGGTTAGTCAATACTGTAAATCCTTTAAAAATCACTATGTATGTTGGAGAAGCTGTGTTGCTCGGCAAATGACTTCTTCAAAGATTAAGAGATTACACTGGCACATATAGGAATCTAATCAACACTTGGCATAAGTTATTTGGATAACTGTCTCCAGAAATGACATCTTGTCATCTTCTTTATCTCAAGGCTTTGACAAATGGAGTTGAAACACTTCCAAAAAGTGCAAATGTCAAGTCAGTGTCCCTAACATTAAAGAAATCCAGCTCTCTATGGGTAACCCTTAAGTCTGATAGCTCTTTTGTACCTTTACTGTTTACCGCAGGTGACTGTCACTTCACTGTCCATGTGGACTATGCCCTTCATGCATTAGTGTGATGTAGATGTAGAACTAGAACTTAAGGAAGCCAGTGACTGGGTGACACAGCATAGCACCTAAAAGCCAAATAAAAGGAACAATCTCCCAAGCATGTATGAGATACTGCATTGTTGGTCACAGAACACAGGACTAAATCAGAAAAGGAATTATTAAAATCAGACAAACTGTTCAAAATGGCCAATGCTGACTGAAGTTGCAGTCAGCTAGATTTGCAGGTCAAACTCAAAACCAGACTGTTTTCAGAGTTCATCTTATCAGTACAGCAGGATGAAAACCAAACAGCTGCTTTAATTGACTGCTCAGTATCCTTTCTATAGCTTTCTTCATCTGGCTAGAGGAGACCCAATAGGCCACAGTCTGTTGTCTTGACTAAAAAAGAAGATCAAGCTAGTTCTGTGCATTTTAGTTCAACAGCTTTCCCAGTTACACCATCCACTTCAGCATAATGTAAAGCTCTCCCATTACTCTCATCTGAGGTGAAACAATGAAAGAAAAGCAACCTATCTGGAAGGAGAAGCCACAGTTCCAGCGCTTCTGTAAAAGTAAGGAAATAATTTCAATTTATTTTTACTATAAAACCTTAGAAAACCAATCATGCTATTGGTGCTATCTTAATAAAGGATGAACTGCTGGAACACATGGCAAATCTACTGGTCCTCTCAAGGAGTTACTATACTGAATGTTCTTCATTGTTCGTTTTAAACCAGTACCAGGACTTACTGGCAACAAAAAATGTTTAATCAGATTATAGTAATTACTCTCAGATTTGCATTTACACCACTCATTATCTTCAATTATTAATTATCAATTAATCATTTCTATATAAAAAAATGTCCTAAACTCAAATCACAGACAGTTCACCACTATTTTTTCATCTGACACCTATTTCCAATACAATGCTTGAAAAGTATCAAAATTCTTTATTTTCAGATCTACACAAGAATATCACATAACAGAGTGGTTATCAGCTACCATATGGGATATATATTTTCCTTCATCATAGCTACCTTTCAGTACCTTCTCCTACTGCTTTCTTATACTTGAAACCTCTCTCAACTTACAAAGCACTTTAGATAAAAAAATGTAGGACCCTATAAATGCCAAATTACTTCTTTTTTCTTCCTTTGTCTATCAATAGGCTCTTTTAAGAACAGCAATTTGCCTGCTCATTTCTTTTGCTAAAAAAAAAAAAACCCCACACAAAACCCCACACACCCCAAACAAAAAAAACCCAGTTAAAAACTTCTCCCTGACAGTCTTGTAGAGCTGTAAACACTAATCAATGCATACTGCTCGCAAACCTGTGAAACCTTCCATTGACACCATGCCAAATGAGAATAGTATGACACATGCTATTTCACCCACAAGAGCACACTGATCTCCACTTGGATTTCATGTGCCCCAGGCATTTGTTTCCATACAGCATCCATCACACTAAGGAAATGTAAATAGCTTAAATTTAGAAGAAAGGTTACTACTTGTTTCAGTTGAGACACAGGAAGACTGAGCATAAGGAGCATCAAAACAGGGTTCATTATGTTCCCCTACTGCTACAAACTAGCTTGGAGTGCAGCAGAAGTAGCTGCTATACACAGGGAAGCGATTGGACAGGATGGTAAACAGTGCAGTCATCTATCCCATACCACAGAACCTCACTCTTGCAGAAGTGAACACAGAACACCTTTTTGTGAAATACAGGCAGCTCTTACTCATCATATGTGCAGTCTAGCCTCTCCTCTACCATCCTCTCATCAGTAGCCTCTTGTATTACTCCCACACTGCTCTGGGTCAGATAAACCCTCCATTCTCAGCACCACCAGTTCCATTCAGCAGCTTAACAAACACCACCCCACACAAAACACCTCAAATATCATGAAGTAGATAAATCCAGGGTCAATTGGTACTGCACTGGGAATTCTAATGAGTATATCTAGAGATCTCATATAATTGAGTTAGATGACAAAAAATAAACACAGACCTATCTTGTTTTCTCATACTGATTTTTTGGTTGTGGTGTAATGAACTCCTATCATCTTACAATATCACTGTATATCTTGTTGTTAGCTGAAAGAAAAACAACTTATCCTTGTACACGCCTTCACAATGATATAAAAGCTATCAGTTGCATCTTTTATATAGCATAAAAAATACAGCCACTGACAGCACAACAACTGCTCTTCTCATTAGCTTACTTTCTTTTTTTAAACAATATTTGCAACTGAAGGGCATAGAATAAAGACCCAAGACATCTGGGCAATGAAGCAAGTGCTGTCATGTGTCATGAGAGTCACAGCCTGGTGCCAAAGAACACCACTGTTCTGCAGCTGCTGGTGCCCATGATCACAACTGGCACTAAGTGCCACAATGCTCTGCTGTATTAGCAGAGACACAGAGATGAACAGGTCTACAGCACTGATTCCTTATCACCAGATAATGGTGGCTTATCCTTTTCTTTAGAAACTTGTACTTTTATGTCTGCAGAAAGAACACTCCGGAAAGCATGCCACATCAGCCTTTCCTTTTCCTGTTAGTTTACTGGGAAAACAGCGACACATTTCAAACCAACAAGGAAAACAGCGGGTGGACAACAGCTTGGCCTACAATTGATGGAGACTGAACTAGCATCCTGAAGCAAAGGACCATTCTGTAACAACTATTGACTCTTAAAGGTCATGAAACATCTATCCAAAAACTAGTTTGTCATTGTCAATCATGCAGAACCCAGGAGACATAGTGACGTCCCAGTAATGGGCATCCCTTGTCATCAGTGTCGCCCACACAGAGGGGACGCAATGTGTGTGCCAAAATATGACCAATTTGGCTCACACCTCTTTGTGCTTGACTGTAAGAGTGTGAGCAAATGAGATCTATTAGAAAATAGGTACATGTGAATGAGAATCAGCTTACTAGAGACTTTGTAGTTTTACCTTCACCTTCTGTATTTTACCTTCTCCTTCTGTAGGATCTTGTACTGAGTGGGGGTTTTGGATTTTGTTGGTTGGTTTGTTTTCCCCTACTAATTTCCCTTGATACTTCTCCATTTGGAATTTGCCAGTCATCAGTGTACAGATTTCGCATCCACTACTTCCTCCTGGTGTCTCTTTCATAACAGTGTACATCCTCTGGTGAAGACTTGTGCTGTGACTAACATGAAAACATTCTTTTATAACTCATCTGCTAGAGTCAAGTGTGTTCCCAGTGGAACAGCAATACAGCAAATGGTTGAAATACAAAAAAAATAGCTCTATGGTTTGGCACCCCTTTGACATATCTCAAAAAAAAAAAAAAATCACACTTATTTAGCAGACAACTTGGGACAATGGTTCAAATCTTTGACTTTCATGTCTACTAATTGAAAGTCGATATGTGGTGTATGTGCAAGGAGAAAGAAACAACATTCTAAGTGAAGGTAAATTAACACCACAGATTAAAAAAATACAATCTTTTTGTCCTGAAAAACAGTTAAACAAAACCTAAAGCCCCAGCATAATGAACATCACAAATCCAAAGCAAGAATAACAGTGATCCCACATCCTGTGTTCTTTCAGCCCAGGATGGATCAGGAGACTCCCTGCATCACAGGAGTCACAGTATGTGAAATAAACATGAAGACAAGTAGCGGCAAGGTAAACATTCTTTCTCCAAATTGCTTTTAACTGAGTAAGAACTGCAGCCTTCTCCTAAGTTGCATGTGAAGTCACCCCTTCCCACATGTGACAGAATATTACAATTGAAATATAGCAATCCCTCTTGGTTTCCTGCTGGCACAATTTCTATGAAATGGAGCCTCACTTTGTTTTCAACGGTACAGAATTCAAGCAATTTTAATTCTTTGTACAATATGCTCTCACTCCCTGGACTGATTCATCCATAAAAAAGATCAGAGATAATGAGATGCCACCATGAGGCTATGCAGAACACCCCATTTCTCCTTTTTCTTCTCCTTTTATGTTTCTTATGATGGATGCATATCCATTAAAAACAAAGTTCTACTTCCCCTGTAAGGTTGCGTGAACATTACACAGAAGGGCCAGATGCAATCTAGGCATCCTGCTAAGGTGCTTTCTTTCAAAAAAGCCTTTGTAAATACAGAGTAGAATACACAAGGACTTCACATCTGCCTTGGACTCCTCAACCAGAAGCAGCTAGTGGTACCTATATACCACAGAATCATGGAAAGGTTGAGGTTGGAGGAGATCTCTGGAGGTCATGTGCTCCAAACACCCACCCCGTCACCTAAAGCCTGTTGCCAGGATCATGTCCAGATGGCTTTTGAGTATCTCCAAGGATGGAGACACAACCACCTCCCCAGGCAACCTATGACAGTGCTTGGTCACCCTCACAGTGAAAAAGTGTTTCTAGATGTTCAGACGGAACCTCCCATGTTTCAGTTTGTGCTCAGTGCCTTTTGCCCTGTCACTGGACACCACTGAAAAGAGCCTGGCTCCATCCTCTTTGCACCCTCCCTTCAGGTATTTACACACATTGATGAGATCGCCCCAGAGCCCTCTTTTCTCCAGGCTAAAGAATCCCAGCTCTCTCAGCCTTTCCTCATCTGTGAGATGCTCCAGTCCCTTAATTGCCTTCCTGGGCCTTCACTGGACTCTCTCCAGTAGCTCCATATTAGTCTTCTATTGGGGAGCCCAGAGCTGAACACAGCACTCCAGATGTGACCTCACCAGCGCTGAGTAGAGGGGAAGGATCATTTCCCTCAGCCTGCTTGGCAATACTTTTCCTAATACAGCCCAGGATACCAGTAGCTTTCTTTGCTACAAGGGCACATTGCTGGCTCATGTTCAACTTGGTATCCACCAGGACCCCCAGGTTCTTTTCTGCTGAGCTGCTTTCCAGCTGGGCAGCCCTCAGCATATTCTGGTGCATGCGGTTGATCCTCGCCAGGTGTGGGACTTTGCACTTCTTGCCAAACTTCCCGAGGTTCCCGTCAGCCCCTTTCTCCAGCCTGTTGAGGTCCCTCTGGATGGCAGCATCCGGATGACCCATCAGCCACTCCTCCCAACTTTGTGTCATCAGAAAACCCGCTGAGGGTACACTCTGCCCCATCATGCAGATCACTAATGAAGGTCTTAAACAGGACTGTACTGAGTATGCCCCCTCCAAGACACTCCATTAGTTACTGGCCTCCAACTAGACTCTGCATCACTGATCACCAACCTCAGGGCCTGGCCATTCAGCCAGTTTTCAATCCACTTCACTCTTTCAACTGAAACTCCTCTCACACCAAAACCTCACTGAGAAGATCAGAACAGGCCACAGCCTCAGAAGCAGAATGGGAAATAAAAAGACATTCTATTTAGACCAGTAGATTTGCTAATTTAAAGTGATCATGCATTTTTGTTAGCAATTCAGGTTTTTTCCCCGCTTTATGTCAGTGTTTACAAAGAAGTGCTGCTAAGACAGCAAGGAGCTTGGAGTGTGTGGCAAAGGAGGAGACAATGACAGAAGGCTATTTATTCAGGCTCAAAAGAGAATAAAAAGAGGGGAAGCCAGTCTTACTCCTGCCCTCAACAGAGGGGTTACATTCGAAATAGAGCCAGTTCAGCAAGAAAATAAAAAAACCCCAAAAGATAATGGACACTATTTGGAAGATGGGAAATTCCAACTAGACACACAGGAAAAATTCTTCACCACTGTGGTTGGTCAAGCATAGAAATAGCTTACCTAGAGAGACTGGGGATTCTCTATCCCTGGAGATTATAAAAACTTAAAATCATAGAGCCACAGAACAATTTAGGTTGGACTGAACCTTTGCACTAAGTCCTTGTCTAGCATAAACCCCTGCTCACAGCAAGGCTCAATTGAGCTTGCACAGAAACTTCTCCAGTCAAGTCCTGAACACCTCCAAACATGGAGGTTCCGTAGCCTCTCTGGGCAACTTGTTCCAGTGTTTGACCACACCCAGAGTAAAAACCAAACCAAACCAAAAAATTCAGCATCTCATCTGAATCACAAATTACCCATTTTCCAACTTCTGTCTGTCTGAAACAGCCCTCGTACCAAAGACAGGAAGTGAAAGCTGTAGAATCCTTTTAAACCCTGAAACCCTTCACAACAGTGCCACATGCCTCCCACCCCCTTTCTTACAAAAGACACCTCTGCACACTTGGGCAGATTTCGCCTTTTACCTCAAGATAACAGATGAATCAAAGAACATTTTACAGAGCAATTAGAACATTCCCTTTGATCAGTTTTGAGAATTAGAATGTTTCAGAAATGTACTTTCAATCCTTATGAAACTGAAAGGAACTACAGTAAAAAGGAAATGAGAGCACAGAAGTCAAGAACATACATTCCGTCAACACTACTGTAGAAGAAGAATATAGCAGTTTGATGAAGACAAATACATTCCCTGAAAGCCATGCTGTTGCACTGGTTTGGTCTGCTCGCAGCAGAGACACGGCATCAACACAGCTAAATCAGCATGAGTTTTATAGACTCAACAGGACCTCTATCTCAACTTTGGTATCAAATGCTTAGAAACATCCTTATGAAGCTTGTGCCACAATCACGAAAATAGGGAACAGAGTAAGACTAAAAGATTCCCCACGCTTTCAGGACTCTTCCTTCCAGAACAAACTTGACGCAAAGAAGGAGGAAGACAATTCAGTGCTGCTAAGGTCGTGTTCTTCATTTTTGGTCAGCACTCTACCACCCTTTCTAAAAAGCATGCAGTTTAATAAAACACCAAGCTAACGCCAGGAAAGCTGGAGCATTCACCTGGCACAATGCAACGGGCAGGACAACCAGGTCAGTGCAGCGCCACACAGCTGCAGCTGCGTTGCTTCCATTGCTGCAGCTCATACAGTCCGTGGCAAGCTTTCGCTAGCTGTGCTGCGCCGTGTGGCTTTGCACTGAACGTGGCACCATTCCCAAAAAAGGATCTCCGGAACCAGTCACTGGGAAGTAGATGCAGCAAGAAAAGCTACTGGACTTCAGGAATAACCTACATTCAAAACAGACATGAAGTGCAATGAAATCCTGTCTCCACTGAAGAAACTTGCCTGAAAATATTTTCCATTGCTTGCCATCACTGACAAAGATTCAGGTTTGACTTAAAGTGGTTCCACAGCTTAAGCAGAAACTTACTGCCTTGATGCAAAACACTGCAGTAAGGATTTCTGGGGGTTTTCTGCCTGAATGACAAATGTCCCAATAGTACAGAAACCTGCCTTAGGTATTGTGTCTTTTTAGTAACCAGGGGATCAATCGAAATATTGGAGGCAAACGTTACCTAACAAAAGGGCAGACTGCAAGCATTACTCCACACCCGCCCTTTTTTTTTTTAAAAAAAAAAAAAAAGAAAGATAATCTTTCCTCAGCTCACGTACTAAATTAAAGCAAAAATATTAACACGTTGATGGGACAGCTGCAAAAATTGGTGCTGGCTATTCAGGATAAAATGCTACTCTTCAAAATAACCAGTGACTCAGTAACAGTACTTCTGTGCAGAAAAGCGGCCGCGTGCTGGGAGTGCTTGACTGCCAAAAATACTAGTGATGGGCAGTAGGTAAGGTGCGAACATCACTCCTTACCAGAAGGGTATACATTTTAGCCACGGTCTTCGTGGCTACACTCCGACAACTGCAATCATCCTTCCTCAGTTCCTCACTGAAAGTGAATGGCTTTCTGTATGTGCTCCTTCAACCATAAAACTTTACTATCTAATAGCATGTCTTCCTAGAAAAGGTTGCCATTGAGATTTGCTTGTGTCACTAAAATGTTCTGGGAGCCTTCAGAATCAGCACCAATGTTAGCATTGTTAGCAAGGTTTTTAAATTTATTTATTTGCTGGTAACATCCAGAAGCTTTGGAAAGAATGAGAACCTAAAACTGACTATGAAATGGGGAAAAAAAAAATTCTCAAAGGGAAAGTTTTTCTTGTTCTGGGGATCATACCAGGACTCCATACCAACATGTTTTTTGTTTGTTTTTAATTTGTGGGAATACACGCATATGCATTAAAAGAAACCTGCAGAAAGTCAGGAACAGAGATCAAGCTTCAAAGAAAAATTGGGATTTCAATCATGTTTCTTCAGTTTAGCGTGCACACAGACACACATACACACACACGAGCGAAAACCATAAGCAACTCCACTTCAATAAAGCCAGAAAGTAGTAAGTAACACCATTTGAATCAATCGGGGTTATGGCTTTCAAAGTAACACCACTTGGGTGTTTTAACACTGCAAGTCCTAATTCTCTATATAGCACCTAAAACTTCTCACCAACTAGGAGTCCGGCCAGAGCTAGACAAAAAGACATTAAGAAGGTGCCTTGTATCTGACACCACTTCCAAGAACAATTTCAAATTAGTCACTTAAACCTGCCTGGCCCAGGTCTAACTCCATTAAGACAACACCATGTGGTGCCCAGCCTTAGGGGCAGATCAGGCGTTGCACACTTAGCATTTACAAGTGACCCTTTCTTTTCTTCCTCTGTAACAGGAGCCCCAGACTCCAGCTCCCAAGCATTTCAAGACTCCAAGCAACTACAAATCATGGGATCTAGTAGCCTGATTAACACCACCTTCCACAAAGTTGAAAACAATGTGCCAACACTCCTCCAAGGAATAGTACAGACTCACGGGACTTAATTTTAAGCTGGGGTGTGGGTGAATCCTCCTTCAACTTAATGTTACAACCAGTCTTTAATGAGATTTGTTCCGATTCAGTTGTAAAATAGTCCTCTTAAACTTCTACATGAAGGGAAGAACACAAGAACCAGGGTCTTCCAAGTCAACCCATTGCTTTGCTGGTTTCTTTTTAGGGTTTTTTTGGTTTTGTTTTTTTTTAAATTAATTTTAGAAATGTTATGGATTGCTTACTTCCCGTCATTTTAGCTTGGTTGATGTCACCCATGAGTACCAAGGCCTGGGTCTGCAAGGTTTTTTCCAACTGCCTAAAGAAGGCTTTCTCTGTCTCCTCTTCTTGATCAGTAGGTCTGTAGTAGATGCCTACTGCATCATCATCTGTGCTGGTCTGTACTCTGCTCCTTACCTGCAAGTTCTCTACTCGCTCATCACCTGCCCCAGGGCAAAGCTATCCGCAGTCAAGCTAAGCCTTTACGTAGATCACAATCCCTCTCTCCCTCATTTTCCCCACTGTATATCCTGAAGAGCCTCTATCCATCCATTGCAGCACTCCAGCCAGGAAAGCTGTCCCACCACTTCTCCATAATCCCAGCAAGGTCAGCTCTGCAACTAATTTGTCCTGCTTGTTCCCCATGCTATGTGCTTTTGTGTACAGGCATTTGAGATGGACCCCAAGTCCTGCTGCATTTACAGAAGGGTGAGAGCCTCCCTTGTCAAGCTTGTCACCTAGATGTATCTGCTCTGCCCCTTTAAAGCTTTCCTCTTCAGGTCCATGGTAACATTCCATACCCGGTTTAACACTCTCCTCTGTTGATTAGCAAGCCTAGTTTGCAAACACACTCTTGCTCCACTTCATTAGATTTATTCTATCCGTGCTCAGTAGCCCTCATTCCTCTGGTCACAGAAGCCAAAGCCCTGTCTGCAACATAAGCTATGCTGTCAGGAGTAGTGCACTTCTACCCAAGCTTTCCTCCGCCCCATAAGGATTGGGAAGGCAAGACCAGGACTCCATGCCCTTCACTCTCACCCCTGGACTTCTGTAATCTCTATTGATACGCTCCAGGTTACCTCTGGAGCAGTACTGTTGGTACACACAAGAAAGAAGAGGAAGAAGAGGTCCATGGTAGAAGGCTGGACAAATCTTGGCAGCACATCTGCAACAATCCCAGATCCTGGCACCTACAAAACTCCTGAGTCATCATGCAAGGTCAGAAGAGGAGTCTCCGGTAACTACCCGTGACTGGTACCCATTGCTCCTGACACCTAGTACAGCATTGTTGCTGGGGTATGGTGACACCCGTTATGGAACAGGGAAGCGTAACGTCCCACGAGATATTCTGGATGGCAAAAGCTATGATCCCTTGGTGGTCAGGGAGGCCTCCTGTGACCATTCACTCCACTCTTGCTCAGATTCTGGCTAACACACAGCTCATGCTAAGGCCTGATGTATGCTGGAAGCAGCACCATTAGGTCAAAGCAAGGGCAACATGTAGGCAGGACACAAGGGACAGGAAGAGCTAAAGATCATTATGCAGCCATTATCACCTGCAGCTTCCTGTCTCCTGCACCCAAAGTTCTTGCATACCGATTGGCTGGCAGCCTCTTCAGAATCCACTAACTTATGGAAATTGTATAGACCAAACCCCCAAACTTATAGGTATAAATACATCGGTTTATCCAAAAGGTTTTTGAAGCCGATCCAGCAGCAGACAGACTGCTAAGCCTTTCGTGCTTCCTGGTGTGATACAGAGGACACTCACACCATGGCAGCAGAGGAAAGGGAGAGCACCCTCAAGGTGTCTGCAGTGCTGTGGCACCTCCTCTGTGTCACGCCCTCTGTCGTTATTATTCTTCTCAGGCTTAAATGAGTGACTCATGTACTTTTTAAAGTCAGAGTCCAGATTATATAATTATTTTATTGCATGCTGATTATTAAGAATTTGACCTGATCTGCAGAGGGTCCAGGTGATTGAAGAGTATAGGCAACTGCAATTTTAGGTAAATAGGAAAGCTATCCTAATTGCTAGAAACTCTGTGTAACAATAAGCTACACTGATTACTAGAATCTTTCTATAATAATAAAGCTCTAAATATAACTCCTGCTGCAACAACTGCGATGCCTCATTTGCTATGCTCTGTGGGCTGCACTCTGGCTTCTTTGCTCTTTCCTTAACAGGTCCCTCTTTATGAGAATACAATCCTGCCCACATCACCATCGCCCTGAGCACCCATCACCTAGCTTTTAAAGTGCTGTCGCTTCTGTACTGCCCTGCCACCCATACC
This sequence comes from Gorsachius magnificus, assembly GCA_034008185.1. Classification (NCBI taxonomy): domain Eukaryota; kingdom Metazoa; phylum Chordata; class Aves; order Pelecaniformes; family Ardeidae; genus Gorsachius; species Gorsachius magnificus. Next base: position 96,289,114 of record CM067082.1, on the reverse strand, counting down.
ATCCTCACAGCAAATTTGACTGGACTGGGCCTTAAGCAACCTGATCTAGCTTTGAAGTTAGCCCTCCTGTGAGCAGAAGGTTGAGTGAGATCATCCCAGGCCCCTTCCAATTGAAATTATTCTACATTTCTATGTCAGGGACCCTGTTGAACATACACTGAAGTTCAACTGATTTCATTTTAAGAGCCAGCAATGACCAAAGCAAGTATCTGTTCCACAGGAGGTGCAGAAATACATTCAACATAGTTACAGCACATAGCTTTTGGTACGGGAAAAGAACCTCAGTCTTACTGCTGTAGCCTCTGTGTAGGAGTAAGGGCAATTAAAAGGCCCTAGACTTTGTTTACATGTCTGATTGTAAACGGTCAAAGATACATGACCTGTACTGTATATTCTATTGCCAGATCACTATCAAATGAGCTAATAAAGCTATGGCTTAATTAACCCCTATCACTTACCTGTTTGTTTTTTTTCCTTCCTGAGTGACCAAGCCTACCATGCACCTTGTGTCTGCAGGTTAGAAAGCAGCCCAAAATTTCACTCAGTTTCAATGCTTGGCTGCTGTCAACTCAGTTTCAATGTCTGGCTGCCAACCACACCAAGCACAAGCAGGGATTTTTGTAATTCTACAACATTCTGAAGAAGAAGAAAAAATTAACAGAAAAAGAAAAAAAAAAAAATCTTCTATCACAACATACACTAAAATCCTCTGATGTCTGATGTGAAAGTAAACTTTCCAACCATCCTGTTGAAGCAGTGGTTTCCCCAGGCTGCCATTCGGTACAGACATATTGCCCTGCCCCGCCTGCCCTCCCCCATGCCCCAAACAGCACAAAATGTAAGAACTTAAGACACAAAAATCTCCAAATGCTGCTGAAGACGACTTATTCACAAGCCTCACTTAATCATGCTTTCAGCTCCCTCCCTAATATGGTTAGATTAATGTGTTAGTAGTCACACTAAAGTTTTCTGGCTGAAACCTGAACCAAATCTACACGACCCGCCGCAGAGCAGGTCACACCTACATGACATGACTGAGTTATCCTAGAACAGTGTAAGAAAAGCTTCTGAGCTGTCTAACCATACAGAAAGCAGTCCAACTTAAAATTTCCAGGACACAGACTTCCCAAAGTAAACAAAACACTAGGATGCTTGTACATAGATTGGCCACATATTTATTTACTTTAATGCCTTTAATATCCAAGTGTTTGAGTAATTTTTACCACACAGGAACTAAATTAGCATTATCAACCAAACATAAAATCCAGGGGGTTTTCCCTCTGCCCCCAACTCTCAGCCTGCAGTCTCCTTCCCTTTAAGCTCTGCCTCATACTCCTTACTTTGCCAGCAAGCGGGAGAGAATATTGTGATCTCCCCGCTCTCCCATTATTACTTCACTTCTCCAACTCTGCCCAGGACTGTCCATACAATAGGAGTACCAGCAAGCCTCACACTGCTGGCTCATATTCCCACTCCATTCCTCTCCCTCTGCTGCTGGAACGTTTGTATATCTCTAGAGCACCTATATTACACTACCCTGCATCTGCAAAACTCTCTCATCACCCTGTCATCAACGCAGAAAGAGGTTGTTCGCTTATTAGCAGCCACTGATAATTTCAATATCCGAAATACTGAAAATGGAATCTGGAGTGAGGCCCAGAAGAATGCACAATTCAAAGGGAAAATCCCTGGATAGATGAACAAGTTATTCAAACTTACTAAAATGAGTGAAGGACAAAAAGAAAGGCTCATTATTTTAAGTCTGTGTCAAAACTACCAATTCTTTCAAATGAGAGTACAAGAGTAATAAAATAAAGTCTTGTAAAAATCTGACAAACTGTACAACTCAAAAGAGATCTCTCCATTTGACGTTTCCACTGTTCATTTGTACAGAACCAATTTCTGGAAAGATTGTTTACAATTAGATTTTAATTTACAGCTCTACAGCCAAAATTCAGGTGGATCACAAATTTAAGCAAATGAACTATATTGACAGGACTACTCAAGTTGATGGTAAACACTCCAGTATCTCCTAAACTACAGGGTAAAAGCTTGCCTAACCTGAACATTTAAAAGGACAAGCAAACTTACGTACTTTATAACTTCCTGTTCATATATAAAGCTTAATGCCAATAATTAAAATGAAAAAAAAAAAAAAAAAAAAGGAAAAAAGAACACTATAGTTCTGACAGACTTGGAACAAACAAAAAACAAAGACCAGACCACATGACAGAATTCCAGTGTTCTGGGATATACCTGGTAAATTAAATGTATTAAAATACATTTTTTTGTATTCTATAATACCAATATAATTTTGTCTTTTATAATACAAAATAAGATGCCTTTGCTTTAGCCTTTTTGGTATTTCACACAACATGTTAGAACTGTTGAGGTTCTAAATTCCCTTCTACTCTTTTTGGTTTGGATACACCACTCTTGATGAATATTTCTATGTTCTAACCACACACATCTGCCTATGTGCATAATTACAACATTCATGGTGTATTAATCTTACTTACTAGATGGATGACTTCCAGCTCATGTCAAGAAAACATACACACATACATACACAGATGCTTTGTTCCTATAAAATTTCTGCTCTAACTTCAGAACAGCAAGTTAATTTCTATTGTCTATACAGGAACATAAAGAAACATATATATGTTTTTGCCGCCCCAGTCAGCATATACCGTAACCAGCCCCCTGACCATCTTGGTGGCCCTGCACTGGGCTTGTTCCAGCGTAACAATCGCTTTCTGGCACAGGGGAGCCCCAGACTGGGGCACCAGCTCTCCAGATACAGTCTCACTAGTGCCAAACAGAAGGGAAAGGTCACTTCCTCAGACCTGCTGGCCACACATTTACTCACACAGCCCAGGATGCTGTTCCTTGCAGCCACGACTCACTCCCACTGCAAAGACTGCTCTGACTCATGTTCAGCTGGTTGTCCATCACAACCTCCAGAACTGCTTCCTAGACTGTTGGCCAGCTACCCAGCCCATATCTCACCAATTTGGTGACGATGTGACTGGGGCCAAAGCCTTCCATAATCAAGTTATACTACACCCCTTTGCCCACAGTGCCAGTCATTTCACCATAGAAAGCAACAAGGTCGATCAGGCATGACTTGCCCTTGGCAAATCCATGCCGGCTGCTCTGAATCACCTTCTTGTCCTTTGTGTGTTGAGTAAGGGCTTCCAAGAGGATTTGCTTCACAACTTCCACAGGGACTCAGGTTATGCTGACTGGCCTGTAGTTACCTGGACCCTCCTTCTTGCGAATGTGCGTGATGTTTGCTTTTTTCCAATCATGGGGAACCTCCCCCAGCTGCCATGGCCTTTTGAAGATGATAAGAAGCAACTTTGCAATGACATTGCCCAGCTCCTTCAGCACCCTACGATGCATTCTACCTGCTCCAATGGACTCATGTATGTCTACTTGGCTGAAGTGATTCCTAACTCTCGCTTCCTTTACTGTGGGTACTGCTTCATGCCCACAGACTCTGCTAGCAGGCTCAGGGCCCTGGGAACCCTGAGAGCAAGCCCTGCCAGTTAAAAAGGTAGGCAAAAAAACGGCATTGAGCATCTCTGCCTTTTCCATGTCCCTTGTCACTAGGTCCCCTGCCACACCAAGCAGTCAACCCACACTTACAGAAACCTCTCATGTTGTCCTTCACCTCCCTCGCTAGTCTCAACTCCAGCTGAATCATAGAATCACATTGGTTGGAAAAGACCTTTAAGATCATCAAGTCCAACCTTTAACCTAACCCTGCCATCCCACCACTAAACCATGTCCCTAAGCACCTCATCTATCTTTCTTTTAAATACCTCCAGGGATGGGGACTCAACCACCTCCCTGGGCAGTCCATTCCAGAGCCTGACAACCCTTTTGGTGAAGAAATTTTTCCTAATGGCTAGCCTAAACCTGCCCTGGCGCAACTTCAAGCCATTCCCCCTCGTCCTATTGTCCGTTACCACGGAGAAGAGGCCGACCCCCACCTCACTACAGCCTCCTTTCAGGTAGTTGTAGAGGGCGATCAGGTCTCCCCTCAGCCTCCTCTTCCCCAGACTAAACAACCCCAGTTCCCTCAGCCGCTTCTCGTAAGACTTGTGCTCTAGACCCCTCACCAGTTTTGTGGCTCTCCTCTGGACATGTTCCAGCAATGCAACATCTTTCTTGTAGTGAGGGGCCCAAAACTGACCACAGTATTCGAGGTGCAGCCTCACCAGCACCAAGTAGAGGGGGACGATCACTTCCCTGCTCTTGCTGGTCACACTATTCCTGATACAGGCCAGGATGCCATTGGCCTTCTTGGCCACCTGGGCACACTGCTGGCTCATATTCAGCCGGCTGTCAACCAGTACCCCCAGGTCTTTTCCACCAGGCAGCTTTCCAGCCACTCTTCCCCAAGCCTGTAGCACTGCATGGGGTTCTTGTGACCCAAGTGCAGGACCTGGCACTTGGCCTTGTTGAACCTCATACAGTTGGCCTCGGCCCATCGATCCAGCCTGTCCAGGTCCCTCTGCAGAGCCTTCCTCCCCTCCAGCAGATCAACACTACCACCCAGTTTGGTGTCATCTGCAAATTTACTGAGGGCACACTCAATCCCCTCATCCAGGTCATTAATAAAGATACTAAACAAGACTGGCCCTAGAACTGAGCCCTGGGGAACACCGCTTGTGACCGGCCACCAACTGGATTTAGCTCCATTCACCACGACTCTCTGGGTTCGGCCATCCAGCCAGTTTTTAACCCAGCGAAGAGTATATCCATCTAGGCCATGAACTGCCAGCTTCTCCAGGAGAATGCTATGGGAGACTGTGTCGAAGGCTTTGCTGAAGTCCAGGTAGACAACATCCACAGCCTTTCCCTCATCTACCAGGCGGGTCACCTGGTCGTAGAAAGAAATCAGGTTGGTTAGGCAAGACCTGCCTTTCATGAACCCATGCTGACTGGGCCTGATCCCCCGGTTGTCCTCCATATGCCTCAAGATGAACCTCTCCGTAATCTTTCCCAGTACTGAGGTCAGGCTGACTGGTCAGTAGTTCCCCGAATCCTCCTTCCGGCCCTTCTTGAAGATAAGCATCACATTTGCCAACCTCCAGTCACCTGGGACGTCCCCTGTTCTCCAGGACTGCTGATAAATGATGGAGAGTGGCTTGGCAAGCTCCTCTGCCAGCTCCTTCAGCACTCTTGGGTGGATCCCATCCGGCCCCATAGACTTGTGGATGTCCAGGTGGCATAGCAGGTCAAAGACTGCTTCCTCCTGGATTAAGGGGGGTTTATTCCACTCACTGTCCCCATCTTCCAGCTCGGGGGGCTGGGTACCCTGCGGATAACTCGTCGGGCCATTAAAGACTGAGCTAAAGAAGGTGTTAAGTATCTCAGCCTTTTCCTCGTCTTTAGTGGCAATGTTCCCCCTTGCATCCACTAGAGGATGGAGGTTCTCCCTGGCTCTCTTTTTGCTGTTAACGTATTTATAAAAACTTTTCTTATTATCCCTTACAACAGTGGCCAGGTTAAATTCCAGCTGGGCTTTTGCTTTTCTAATTTCCTCTCTGCATGACCTGGCAAGATCCCTGTACTCTTCTTGGGTTGCCTGCCCCTTCTTCAGAGCTGGTAAGCTCTCCTTTTTTTCCTGAGTCTTAGTAGTAGACCTCTGTCCAGCCAGGCCAGTCGTCTTCCCTGCCGATTTGTCTTATGGCACTTGGGGACAGCCTGCTCCTGTGCCTTTAAGACTTCTTCTTTGAAAAATACCCAGCCTTCCTGGACCCCTTTGCCCTTCAGGACTGTCTCCCAAGGGCTCTCCCAACCAGCGTTCTGAGCAGGTCAAAGTCTGCCCTCCGGAAGCCCATGGTGGCGGTGTTGCTGACGCCCTTCCTTACCTCACCAAAAATCGAAAACTCTACCATTTCATGATCACTAGGGCCAAGACGACCTCTGACCACCACCTCACCCACCAGTCCTTCTCTGTTAGTGAACAGGAGGTCAAGCAGGGCACCTCCCCTGGTAGGCTCACTTACCAGCTGTGTCAGGAAGTTATCTTCCACACACTGCAGGAACCTTCTGGACTGTTTCCTTTCTGCTGTGTTGTATTTCCAGCAGATGTCTGGGAAGTTGAAGTCCCCCATGAGAACAAGAGCTCGTGACTGAGAGACTTCTGCCAGCCGCTTGTAGAATACTTTGTCAACGTCCTCATCCTGGTCGGGTGGTCTGTAACAGACTCACAACAGGATATCTTTTCTGTTGGCCTCCCCCCCTCATCCTCACCCATAAGCATTCGGCCTCACCACAAGCATCAATCTCTGTACAATCAAAACACTCCCTAACATACAGAGCCACCCCACTGCCTCTCCTTCCTTGCCTGCCCCTTTGAAGAGTTAGTAATCATCCATTGCAGCACTCCAGTCATGGGAGGCATCCCACCACGTTTCTGTGATGGCGACTACATCATAGCCATCGTGCTGCACAACGGCTTCCAGCTCCTCCCGTTTGTTGCCCATGCTGCGTGCATTAGTGTAGATGCACTTGAGCTGGGCTATCGGTTTCACCCCCAGCAATGGGGTGACCCCCCCAGGCTCCTCTCTAGTGAGCCTGGTTATATGCCCTCCCCCCTTCAGGCCTAGTTTAAAGCCCTCTCTCAACAAGCCCCGCCAGTTCATGAGTGAGGATCCTTTTTACCCTCTGAGAGAGCTGGGCACCATCTGTTGTCAACAGGCCCGGTGCCACGTAAACCTCCTCATGATCAAAGAACCCCAAGCCCCTCTGATGGCACCAACCTTTGAGCCACGTGTTAACCAGTCTAGTTTTCCTGTTCCTTTCCGTGTTTCCTCCTGACACTAATGGGATTGAGGAGAACACTACCTGCGCTCCTGATCCTTCAACCATTTTTCCTAGTGCCCTGAAGTCCCTTTTGATCGATTTGGGGCTTCTCTCTGGCATCTCATCGCTGCCTGCCTGTACAATCAATAGTGGATAGTAATCAGAGGGCCGTACCAGACCAGGGAGTCTCTTCGCAATGTCCCTGATCCGGGCCCCAGGGAGGCAGCAGACTTCCCTGTGGGATGGGTCCGGGCGGCATATCAGGCCCTCCGTTCCCTTCAGAAGGGAATCACCCACAACAATTACCCTTCTTGTTTTTTTGGCACAGGCAGTCTTGATAGGTAGGGGTGACCTACTCTCCCTAGCCAATCCCCTGGATGGGCCTTCATCCCCATCCTCAGTTGCCTGGCCCTCAACTTCCAGAGTCCCATATCTGTTATGCAAGGGCAGCTGGGAAGGTGAGGGAGCCTGGGAGGGGATTCTCCTCCAGCCCCGAGCAGAGACCTTTTTCCATTCCCCACCACCTCTTGGGTCCCTAACTTCTGCTCACCGGCAAGAGGACTGGGGATCCTCTGCTTCTTGTGGAGCCTCCATCTGGTGCCTTGGCCTCAGGGGTGGTAGGGCGTGGCTCCACCAGTCTATGTCCATCTCACACTCCCTAATACTCCTTAATCTTTCCACCTCCTCTTTCTTTGGCATTCCTCATGCTGTTTGTTCCTTCATACACGGGCTATATTCCTCCCACATAGCCTCTCCCTGCCTCTGCCTCCTAGGTATTTCCTTTTCATGTTTGAGCTCAGTCAGAAGCTCCACGTTCATCCATGCTGGCCTGCTGCCATGCTTGCCTGACTTCCTGCACATGGGAACGGACCGTTCTTGTGCCCTGAGGAAGCTGTCTTGAAGATCAACCAGCTCTCTTGGGCTCCTCTTGCCTTCCAGGGCAGTTTCCTATGGAAAACAGAACAGGCCAAGATTTGCCCTTCTGAAGGCCAGGTTTGTAATTCTGTCATTCATCTTGCTCACTCTTCTCAGGATCTTAACTTTACAGTCACTTGGTTGCTGCAGTCAAGGCTGCCTCATCTTTTACATCTTAATCATCTTCTGCTGCAGTCGATGGAAAATGAGACAAAGTCTACACTGATGTTTAACAGTCTAGAAAATACTTTTTTTTTTTTTTTAAAAAAATATAAATGATTTGTCATTCAAAAAAAAAAAAAAAAAAAAAAAAGGGCAAAAAAATCCTCTAAAATCCCCCAAGACTAGACCTCATACCAGAACCCCACTTCTGCTCTAAGCCAGTAGAATTCCTTGCAGTCTACAAGTGGCATATGGCACAAAGTGTAACAAACACCAAGCAAGCTGCTATATACTGTATGATATCCTGCAGCATTCTGCATCAGCTGAGAAATTAATCACCTACCATTGTATCTGTCTTTTTTTGTGTGATGTCTACTCACATGAAAAGATGTTTTAAAACCATAATCAGCACACATCAGAGGTACAGAACTTAACTATTTTAGATGTACAAAACAAGCCTACATAACAGCAAGTGAATCTATGTCCATCTGTCTTCTCATAAGCAATCAATCTTTTACATTTAGAATTTATGCCTCTTGGCAGAAGGGGGACAAGAGTTGCTTTGTTTTTTTAAATAAAAGGGCTTTCAAGGATAAAGTGCAAAAAGCAACATTACATTTGCCTTCTTGGACAAGAAAGGAAATTTGATCTTAATTTCAATTAAAATAAAGTATAGATGATGTGGTAGAGAATACTTTTTGTTGTGACATTTCTATCTGTAACTGCACTACTGCACAATTTGCCTGGGAGAGATGTATTAGCACAGATTATGCTCTGCATACCATTCTGTATCCACTTAAAACTTATTTCCTTATGCAGACATATTACAGTACACAAGTTAACTGTTATGCCTACTTCATGCATAAAGTAGGATTACACAAATGGAATTCAATGTCACCATTAAAAGAATCTCTCCAGCAGGGAAGTAAAACACAACTTACAACTACTATGTGCTTCATTTATATATAAAGACCACTTCATACCTATTTACATACTGAAAAAATTTGAGAGGCTTCAGTGAAATCTCTGTTAAATTCAAATTACTTCAGAGAAACCTCATGGAGAGATATTTGTTTTGAATTAGTGCAGGTGTCAACATACTACTCCTTTCAAATATATATAAGAAAGCAAGCAAGTATCATAATTGTTCAATACAAAGAAAAGCAACAATTATGTTATAGATGACAAATGGGGAAAGCATGTACTCGTTCTTGCCAAGAGTTATCTTGCCAACTGCTCAGAGCAAACATTACCTATTTTAATTCTTCCACACTCTTGCAGCAATGGTGAACTACTGCTGAATTAGGACCCAGCTGGTCTCAGGTGGAAGCACTCCTGTAGAGACCTGACTGCTCCAGACTGTGGGAACTAGGCTAAACAGCTGACTGTGCAAGATGTACTAAGGATAGAGTACGGGTGGGACTGCTCAAAAGTCAGGGCACAATAGAAGTGTGTTGTGAAGATTCTCCATGGGAACAAAACCTTCCTTTCTCAAAAAGATGGAGGAGTGTTTTCTGGCCTTTAGAACACATGGCTTCCTCAGCAACAACAAAACATGTCAAAGCAACATAAGAAACTATTAATGGAATTTGAGAGGACAATTATGCTTTCACTTGATCTTTTACCAAAAATATTTTAGAGGGTGGGGAGTAAGGTATATTTACAAAGCTTCTATAGATTAACTAGTCTTCAATAACAATCCAGTATAGAACCACAAAAATTTGTTTAAAATTTAACACATAGTAACATCAAAACAAACAAATGTTTCCAAGGAGACAACTACCTAAATAAATGCTCACAATGGATCCAAGGCATGACGTCACCCAGGCCTGCCTGCAACCATAGTAACGTGCCAGTGTAAACAGAAATATTTTTATTTTTCTGTCTAATAATGTCATATAATTAGCAGTTTTATGCCAGTGCTTAAACCATATTCTTGCAGTGCTGAGTGGCAACATTTCTAAAATAAGAGCAGAGGCATTTATACCAGGGCTATTACTATTACCATTTAACTACATACAACAAGTGGAGTATGTGTATGGCATAGCTAACATATCAAATTCCCCAGAGCAGTTGTTGACCCCAATAAACAAAGAAATTTAAGTTCCTATGGCAACATGCCAGAATGCTGGTCAGAGATCAGTAACATCTATTCTTCTTGGGTATTCTGCTTTCCTTAATACAAAAATCCTGAAGTGCTTAGACTGCGGTGTCTCACTGTTTTGCTGGATTAAGAAGAATGCAGCCACATGTTGCTTTTCATACCAAATGCAGAACACTTCTGTGCCCTTCTCCTGTGTCACCAATGAGCTTGCTTTCACCAAGGCAACAATATTCATTAAACCCATATTTGCACTCTGCAAGCGCAATACAAGACACACAGCCTACAAGCTTTTGCAACTCTGAAAGAGTAACATAAAAGTAACAGTCAGTTAACAAAGAAAAATTCCAAGAAGGAAGGAAATTGTTTCAGCTACTAAAACGACACCATGGAATTCCCATTCTCATAAAACCCATCCCTTTTTAAGTGCTATTGCATGTTTGCAAGTTGTATGTTTTTAAATTCAGTAGACCCAGATTGCATTATCACTCTTAATTTGCAAAATCTGAAAGAAAAATGTCTATATAAGGTTCAGATAGTATGTGAAAAATGAATGCCTGGAATAATCTAATATTACCAAGATATTTATACTAAAACCTTATATTTTAGCAGAAGCCTGAGCTACAGGGAAATTGAAGTTATTATCGTTACAAAAATGGTGAAATACTATTTTTGGTCCTGTCATGAAAATTTCACACACAGTAACTTAAGACTTTCCTTCTCATGTAATACGATTATGACATCCTTGCCTTCAAGTATGGCAGTGAATTTAGGGACCAGCTAAAAAAATTACTTCCTACAAAGTATTTTCAGGCCTTTTTTTTTTTTTTAACAATATGAACAGATTTTTCAGAGGCGGGGTTACTTCATTTTTGCCATTTAAAGAGAAAAACTATCCTGATACCAGTTAGCAAAAGAGATTTTTACATAACTTTAAGCAAGGAGCTAGCTTTGAAATGAAAATTTACCCTGCAACCACAGTCTTAGTGTTGTATGCAGTCCAATGAGCGTATGAAGAGTCCAACATCTTAACGTCTGACTGTGAATCGATAAAATACAGTAAGGAAAGCTTAATACATAATTGTATTTATATTTATGTACACCTTTGTTGGTTTTGCTGCATTTTTAATAGATTTCATCCCATAAGATATTGTAAAACTTTGTAATTCACTCGTCACAGTCTCTTTTGCTTTTCCAGGTGGGACATGCATAAAAAGATAATGATATTGTATGAGATGTCTTTATTGTATGTTTTTTGTAAGCTAAAAAAAATTACTTTTCTACTTATTATAGAAACAGCAGTCTATCCCAACTGTATTAATGCAATCCAAATATTTGGCATAAATGTAGGTGGTTTTCCTCTGATCTTTAGGGATGCAACTTACAAATATTCATATACGTGGCTACTCTCACAAATGGGCTTTGGCTTTTCATTTCAAGTAATTCCATTGCAAAATGAAGTGCTGCTTGATTTCTTGTATTTTCTGAGCTGACAATAGAAAGTTTTTAAAATAGAAAAGCAAAAAAAAAGGCAGAAAAAGACATCTGTTAAATAAATTTTTAACACAAACCAACTTATATTACAATATCCACCAAATTGGAAGGCTTTGAGAGACCCTTAAGAACCTACAAATTACTGTTAATTACTGTTAAACAAAAATTCTTGGGGGGAGGAAGGGGGAAGGAGGACATCACCCAATTTACATCTTTTCTTACCAAAAAATGCAATTCTAGCAATTCTTCTTTCATGTCTACTACTGTGCATTCTTTGCATTCCTCCTTCTTATCCTAAAGTACATACAAATGTTTTGCTTACATGAAGGCTTTCAGTGGAACTTTTATGCAAGATAAATACACAAATTACACTTCAGTCTGACCCGACATCCTCATGCAGAAGGAAAACAACATTCTACACTTATTTTCTTACTTGTAACAAAGATTCATCAGAATTTCCTCAGCTTTTATAACAACATAAACTTTACCTTAAACAAACTAATCTCTGAAAGACAAGTGCACAGTCCCAGCTTTAAAGAAGTATCACAGACTATTCAAAAGTCAGAAGTTGTGTTCACCTGGTTTGGCAGAGGTGGGGAGGGGGGTATTGAGTCTACAAAAATGTTCATTACTTCTCAGGATGGAACTGATAAAATCTCTCCTGCAGCAGAGAGTTGCCAATCAGAAAATGAAATACTATCTTCCAGTAGCTCTTTGGTAAACATATCTGTTACTAATTTCCCTGCTACTTCACCTTGACTAGCAACGCATAGTTCCTACCTGTTTTGCCAGTGTCCATACAGAACAATAAACGAAGCCTGGGAAAGTTAGCAAGATGACAAACATGGGCTTTATACACAGACATAGCAATTCATCAATGCAAAGAGCAGTTCTACTAGATTAATTATTTTCTAGAGTTTGAACAACATGTGCCATTGTCATAAAGTATAACTGGCTAAAAACCAAATCTTGCTAAATCCAGTGGCTTCCCAGTAACAGACCCAACAGAAAACCTGTCTGGAAGTTCTACCACAATGCTAGATGGCAACTGTAGTTGGGTATGACAAACATCTCTTCTTATCTTCGGGTGTGTTCCCTGGCCAGTCTACAACTGCCAAGATCCACCAGCCCCATCTCACTGAACCACTATGGCTGACTATAAGAATCCCAGTCCAAAGTCCATCTTGTGAGATGCAGTCTAGCTGAAGAACCTAAAAACAACAGTGAAGTACAAAGCATTCTGATACCCATAAGCATAACTTTTACTGAGGCATGGATGCAGTACTCTGCACTTTCGGGGGAATTGGAGATTCTTTTATAGTGTTTAATGTTTTTCATTCAACTCAGATGGGGAAAACCTTGGGTTGTCAAAAAACCTTAGCACTCTACTGGAGAAAAGCTGCCTGTAAAATGGAAATGAGAAAGAGTTTATTTTGTGAGTATGCCTGTTTTGATGCATCACCAAATCTATTGTTATCCTTTAGCTTAGGGTTAAATGCGAAGCAAAAGAGAGAGCAAGGAAAAGCAGTTGTCTGAACAAGCTTGAGAAACCCTGTATACTCAGCCTGTGCATAAGCCTCCTAAGTTACAGAATGTTCCTAACACTTGAGTAACTACAGCTATTAAATCTTCCATTGCTAAAACTCAAAATACTGTATGTGAAATAAATGTGATCTAGACTAAAGAGAATTGCTAACATACGGTCTCAAGAATAAAAACGTAAAAAACCCCATCAAACCAAACAACTGGAAGTATACCTACTGAAAGCACACATATGAAAAACCAGACTTTCCTAATAAAGATAGCAAATCTCAGCTATTGTAAGTTTCCCCATCTGCCATTTAAGGAATACTAATTTAAAAATAAAATAATTTTAAAGGAGAAGAATATACAAAATACATGTTATATGTACATGTACAGATGAGGAATGAGCAAGTAATTAATAAACAATTAAGTTAAAAATACTTTTGCATTTGATACGATTATCTTCTGAACTATTAAATACTAGATAGAGAAAGGAAAAGATTGCATGCTTCTTCCAAGAAAAATTACAACACTTCACAGTGGCCACAGGAGAAAGGTCTGAAAAACTGCTGAACAGGCACCTCCCCACAGAGGCAGAGACAAGAACCCCCGAGCTGAGCTGAGACTGCTGAACAGTTGCAAGGGGATATGCTGACATTCCCCTTATGCTTCAGGTCCCCACCACCTCACAACTCATTCCTGCAGAACAGGACTGGATTCCTTCTAGCCCAGCAGGAACCAAAACTGATACTTCTTCATATCTGCTAATGTTGCACAACTGTTTATGCCATATCATGGGGTTGTCCTATCATGCCCAAATTCTGACACCATAAAATAGTGCTAAGATTTATTATTTCCAGTGATGACACAGAGGAATTTTTAAGTTGATGAAATCCAAAGCAAATTTGAAAATAAATGCCAGCATTGTCTATCATAGAACAAGAAACAAACACAGCCTAAACTTCCATTTCAAATAAGCTGGTTCACTGACAGTATACCTAGCTCTGGCAACACAACTTCCAAAAAATACAAGTAGGGACTCAAAGAGAAAGTGGACTGATACAACAGGGTTGGAGTGTGCATATATAGTGTTTTCAATTGTCTAGATAAGATAACTGAGGAGAAAAGAAAAAACAACAAAGAAAGAAAGAAATCAAATAAGTAATGTCATTCTAACTGTGCATATTACACTGGACAACCTTTTAAGATCAAGGACCTTTTCTTCTCTGCCTTTCTATGCTTTATTGCACTCTAACTGGTCCGTGCTTGTAGCAAGTTTTCCCAAATACCCTTGCAAGCAACTCACTTTGTGTGTCCTTCCCAGCATTACACCACAGTAGTCGAGAGCACAAGCCAAATACATGTTCCTAGAAGCTACAATACAGTTAAGAGACCCTCCTTAAAACATGTCCCTCAACACAATGAGGTGCGAGACAATTTAAACAGTTACTGTGGTAATAAAAAGCAGAAAATATAAGGCTGTCAGATCAGATACCGGGGGAGGCGGAAGGTGAATATGATCCAATTTTACAAATAAAATGAGGACAAAAAAAATATTTGGGGCTTCAAACAGAATATGCCAGAAAAGTTGAATGTCTTTCCTTGGATTTGATGAGTTTCTGGATCAACCCTGCCTGGGTTTTCAATCTGGGGACAAAGTTTCACTAAAGCTCCAGTCTGCTCACAAGAATAAGCTAGGACCACTGAAGTAATCCTAACAGATTAATCACAGCCGTGGGTCTGCATCACAAATTCACCATCAGTTTGGCATGGCCCAGCGCTTTAAACTTGAGTAGGTGTTGTGCTGGACATCACAACTGTTGTTAGAATAATGGCTTTAAGTACATATCCCACCTTAGCCTTAGTCCTCTGCGGCTGAGTTTTGGCAAGATATAAAACTACATTCTGACTTCATTCAGATATCCTTCAGGAAACATTTACATCATTTACAGCAGTCAAAACCTGTATGTTTCTTGGAATAGCCTGCATTTCTCCTGATCACATCATACCTCTTTGTACAGCATAACACCTGTGACACTGAAGTCAGTTTAAGGTAGCAGGACAGAAGCCGAAAGCTGTACCTGCAGACAAAACAACACAGTTTCATAAAGGAACAAGAAAGAGACCAATTGTGACAAAGACACACAGTGCCTCACAACATCTGTAAGCAACAGAAGATAAATTTAGATGGTATCTACAAAACATGTTGGGGAGACAAGGAAATGATGGCAGAAAGGAACTTACTTGATTTTACTGAAGACAATGTCAACATCTGTGATTGTCACGTTCTTCCCATCTATCACATGACAGTCCTTACATAGCTTTGACCAGTTCTTCCCATGCATTTCTTTTCCTGTAGCTCTTGTATCACCATGGATGGCAAATCTTCTAAAGGCCTCTTCCAGAGCACTTACTTCTCCTGCCATAGCTCCCTCATGGGAGCTGTTTGAATCATAGGATAATCGTTTTGCTGCTCGGTCCTTTGCTGGATCTGAAGGAGACTTTGGAGGAGTCTTATTCACAGGTTTGGTTGACTTCGCTTTATTGTCAGCCATTGTGCTATAAAGAAGAGGAGGGTAAACTCATTACATTAATTTGCACTACTTTACTTTCTGTTAAGCTACACACTACAGTCCATGTCATGACGTAAGAAGAATAAGTGGTCTATAAAATTAGCAAGAACTCCGTACCCTCCATCATCAAACAACAGTATGTATACATAGAACTATGTAACTCTCTGCCCATCTAGAAAAAAATTCTGGCATATTAAAATAAAAAGTCAGGGAATGAACATTCTAAAACAGGGCACAAACCTAATTTCACTGTCACTTCATCAGCCAACAAGAGAACATTTAATGTTTGTTTGGGTTTTTTGAACAGCAATCACCACAGTCACTCTACTGATTTGAATACAAGCATGCCCTTTACATTGAAGGCATTACTACCTACTTTTATTTCTGAAGGAAAAACAAACAACCCTTTATTTTCTGGACTGTGGCTTTTTAATTATTTTTTTTTACTGAAAAATGAAATATTTTGAAAGTGGAGCAAAAATATTAATATTATAACCCTTATATTACATAATGTAGGGGCTAACAAGTAAGGAAGCCTCAGAAATGCTTAGATAAGCATCTCTTGTTAACAAAACCATTCATTTCCCAAGTTTACGCCCAAAGAACTGTACCTGTGGAATACATTTGGAATGAACAGATCCACGATGCAGGAGCACTGAGAAGGGATGTCATTACTGCAGAGAACAATTTTCAGATTACCTTATGTTCATGTAGGATAAGTTTGCCTTTTAAAAGAAACCTTAAACTGAGCAACAGAGCACTAAAGTTATTTTCAGGTGTCTTCATAAAGAAAAAAAAACCCTAACATGCCAGAAGCATGCCATAGAAGCCTTTGCCTTCTGCCTATCCACGCTTGGCACTGAAAAGCCTAGGGACAGGGTGCACCATGTGCCTGTCCCAACAGCTGAGTGCAGACTGTTGTCCAGACTCATGTCTGTGGTCCTGCTATATATTTTAACCCATAAAGAGGTGCTTCAGGTATCAGAAGTTGGGCAAATACTGGATAAGGGCTGGAAAACCCACCATACTTACCTCATCCATTCTGAAGTCACATGTACATGGTATGTGACTAACATAAGCAAAGATTTGTATGCGTTTCTAGTTAAGGTTTTATTTCTGCATCAGATGGAAAGCTCTTTTGGCTTATACACTGTACTTCAGTACAAACTCCTCAGCAATGGAAACAATTCTAAAATTCTACCTCTTCTGATATTGCTTAACCTCTGTCACTTGAACCACCGAGGCGTAACCTTTCCTGCACACTGCAATAGAACTAACCATAACCGCCTGCTGTGCAGCAGTTATTGTTAAGATTCATGATTAAAACCAACCTTTTAATAAAAACTATACTAAAGGACCTTTGTCCTTTACACTTGAGCAAATGCAGCACGGTCAAAGCACTACTGTCTATTTTGAAAACATTCAAGCAAATGCTTAAAACCCTTGTTATATCTTAAGCCTGGAGATCCTTCCTTTGTTTACACTGTCAGCACAAGTTTTGGCCAACAAATCAAAATGCTAAATTAAAATTAATATGACAGGAACTTACTAACTGTAGCCTGAGAGTTATATATGCATCTATGAAATAAAAAGAAAAGCACAGGGAGAGGGGAAGAGTTTGAAAATTTAAAGTTCATTAAAAAGTTAAAAGTTTAAACAATTCCCATTTCTATTGCCTTTGCGCTCTGCCTCTTCTCCAAAGAACAGCAATTTTACCTCAATAAACCTTTCTGAAAGTCTCCCAACACTGAAACTCCAAAACAATAAGCACCCACCGTAAATTATAAGCTACTACAAGTATTACAGATGCATACATTTTCATCAAAGTAGTATCTAGATCAGTCTAAACTGTCTGATTCATCAGGCTACATTCTTTTGCTACCAAAACAGTGGTGAGAAAACATAAGAAGAAAACAAAACCACTGCTGACACAATCTATGCAAGAGAGAATTACATTAAAAATCAGATCATGAAGATCTATGATCTAACTCTGTCTTCGAGGAAGCTTGACTTCCAAAAGCAGAAGTCTCTTCCACGCTTGCACCATTTCAAATCCACTGGAGCTGGAAACTAGAACCAGAAATTTTCCACGCCAACACGAACTGGCTAGAGAAAAAGAACGAGAGAGTACACATCAGCAAAAAGCAAAGTCTGTATTTTGATGTCTGTATAGCATATTAAAAACCAAAGTCACCTCCATAAGCAAGTAACAGGACAAAAGAAGGTGGAGATCTGCTATAGTAAGGTATATACAGCTCCTATAATTTTGCAATTTTATCTTGTGCCAAATAAAACTTCCAAGAGATTTTTGGGGATAGACCCCTCTTGCTCTTAGAAATTCTGTCAAGAAGCTGTAAGCAGAGTGAATATCCTTGAAAGATACAACAATCGCACAGTTTACAAGCTACAAGAGAGTCTGTGCTACTCTGTATCACCTGAAATTAGAAAATAACCACATGCTTACATCTTTAAATATCTCCTGATCAAAATCTTTCTTCAGCCTATGCCTGTGCCTTCCTGGCCAACTCTGCCATGTCACCCATAACCATAACTCAACTTTGCTCAGCACAGCAGAAATGTGTTTTTAAAAGTAACTAGTGATTTCAAATCATGAGCCAAAATCCACACTTGAAAGGGTCCTGATTTTCTGAATCATGCAATTTTTAAAATTACTACATTATGTTTTGTCTGTGCTACTGACTTATACTGTCTTCAATATGATAGCTGTATCTGTTGAAATTATTTTTTACTTACTTTCAGTTGCTAATAAATTAGAAGTTTATAAACTTGGTATAGGAAAAATGCTTAAAGGAACATATTTGGTCTTGAGAAAGATAGTTCACTTCTAGACTTAGTTCTCTCAGACATCAATACATGAACTTTGTATTGGGGTGTTTTGAGTAGTTCTGGGCCGGGGGAAACAGGACACACAGTATAGAAAAGGCTTCAGTTTTGAATGGTGAAATCTGGTATGCAAAGCAGACTAATTTCAAAGAAATCCTCACCATCTAAAGCAGAAGGTCAAGGAAAAATTAAAACTAGGGCTCTGTTGTGGTTGTCAAAAATTGTCAGGGATACTCCTTTTCTTGTTGAACCATAATTACATTTTACTTGTTAAAGTCACATGTAATAGCATGAAATTTACTAAAGAGAAGCTACCTGTTCTATTAAAATACTGACCTAGCCTCACCTTAAAATTTTGTTTCTTAACACTACAAACAACACATTCTTAAGACAAATATATTCATTAATATACTATATTAGAAGGTAAAGAATTGCACAACACAGGATATGAAGTCAGATTTTTAATGGCGTCAGCTCCTTCAACTTTTTTTTAGAGATCAGAAATGAAGAAGGAGATCATGCACTGTTGAAGAAATGATCTCTCAAAGAGAAATAGAGAATAACCTGTTTGCCAAAAATTCAAGATCAAATGCAGTTTTGAGTCTTCCTTACCCTTTTTTCCCCTGTACAAAGGGATCAGAAAGTGCTCGCTACCTTCTGCTAGAAGCAAAGATTAGCAGTAACTCGGGGAGGGGCCACAGCAGGGTGATAGGCGGAAGTGACAAAAGAAAGTGACTACTCTAAAATATGAATTCTAAAATTCGGTAAAACAAAATTAAGCCACTGTTCAAAAGCAAAAGCTGTGTAGATGCCAACTAGAACAATTACAGCTAGCCAAAGAAATGCTTTTCATCGCCATCTAAAAAGTCCACTATGCACACAGTTAGATAATACTTTATTTCCAGAGCCAGCACCAGAAGGAAGGCTAGCTACCAATTCATCCTCTCCAAATACTGCTGGCTCCAACCTAGCAGGTCCATGTCACCAAAAGCAGCCATGTAAGACATAAAGGAAAAGGTATAAGCAGATGCTAGAGTTCAGAAGGCTTTGTGAAAGAACAACTGTCCCAAGAAAATGGAATTCCAGAAATCCACAGAATAGTTAGACAACAAAGGTGTTGTGTTATGAACTGCTATAGTCTGTGTCATGTAATATGCCTTTAGTAGCATGAAAAAAACAGTACTTGTCCCTTCTCTCACTCTGCAATAGGTAAATAATACAGCACGTTATACAGGGATAGATATCTATACAGACAGAGATTAAGCTAGGAATCAAACTGCCTGAGGTCATGACTATCTCATGCTAAAACAGACTGAAAGTGCAGATCTGTGTTCTCAGCACATGTCTAACCCATTAGAAAAAGTTTTCTCCTATCATCAAACTTCCTTTCAGCCAGAGACTATACTACATACTCATCCGCAGACAGACAGCTGGGAGAACTCCCCTAGATAAAGTAATGTATTGATCTGTATTCTTCCAAAAAGATAAGTCTATGCCACAGCAAGTATACCTCTGGAGAGACTGTGGCTTATAGATAAGGCTCCACTTGGAGTGGATATAGCCTTATGGGACTGCAGGCTGTGGATAAGTCCAAGCTGGAGCAGGGGCAAGAAGAGGAGTTCATCGCAATCTTAAACCCTATGGCCTGGTCCAAAGAGACCAGGGGTGGATATTGCAATGGAACTGCCTTTAAATTGTTGTAGCCTGGGATTTGAGTTGCATGTATGGTAATTTCTATAGCAGGAACCCCTTGTTGCTAGCCAGACTTGGAGCAAGAGGAGGAGTTCATCGCAATGTTAAACCCTATAAGCTGGCCCAAAGGGACCAGGGGTGGAGATTGTAATGGATATACCTTTAAATTGTTGTAACCCATTATTTGAGTTGCATGTTACAGGAATTACTAGAGAAAGAACCACCTGAACCAACAGAGGACAAGCCTTACAAGAAGCAGTGCAAGTGCAGCAGTGACCTGACCTGAGCTGGCTTTGGTGCCCAGTAACTCCACACAACACACCACCTCTCCTGTCCCGAGTGTCCAGCGTAAGAGATGGAGCCCAAAGTCATGGCCTAAACGAACTCAATGGACATTTTGTGGACACTTCTGGACATTTTACAAGGGCGGTCCATGGAGTAAGGGAATGATACCTGTGTAATATATTAAAGGATGGGAAGGGGTGTGGTGGTTAATGAGGATGTATTGGATAGTGTGGGCCCTGAGCATGACGTAAATGGTATGGAATAAGGGGTGGATACTGTCCTGGTTTCAGCTGGGACAGAGTTAATTTTCTTCCTAGTAGCTGGTATGGTGCTGTGTTTTGGATTTAGTACTAGAAGAATGTCGATAACACACTGATGTTTTAGTTGTTGCTGGGTAGTGCTTAGACTGGCCACGGACTTCTCAGCTCTCAGCTCTGCCAGGTGCACAAGAAGCTGGGAGGAGCACAGCAGGGAAGCTGACCCAAATGACCAAAGGGCTATTCCAGACCATATGACATCCTGCTCAGTATATAAGCTGGGGGAAGAAGAAGGAAGGGGGGGGACATTTGGAGCGATGGTGTCTGTCCTCCCAAGTAACCGTTACGCATGACGGAGCCCTGCTTTCCTGGGGATGGCTGAACACCTGCCTGCCCATGGGAAGGAGTGAACAAATTCCTTGCTTTGCTTTGCTTGCGTACGCGGCTTTTGCTTTCTCTATTAAACTGCCTTTATCTCCACCCATGAGTTTTCTCACTTTTACTCTTCTGATTCTCTCCCCCGTCCCATTGTGGGGGGAGTGAGCGAGTGGCTGCGTGGTGCTTAGTTGCCAGCCAGGGTTAAACCACGACATGAGGGGACAAGTAGCTATTGTTTCTGTGAATTCCAGTTGCTGATTCTCTATAGCTGCATGAATACCAGGTACACATAAATAAGCCCAAAGCCTCAGTACTGTCAGCTCTACTGAAAGATTTATATTAGTTTACACTCTTTCACTTACCCACATCCTCTCCAGGTGTCAACATATTGCAGGAATTCTGGTACAACTTTGATTTAGATTTGGGGGAATTGCTCTTAGAAATAATCCATCTCTCAGCAACAACAAAGACGACCTGAAGATTTACTAAAACCCAGAGTACTTTTGCCAACAATTTCAGCAGCTTATGCAGCTCTACAGAATATGCATGTATCCTACCTGGACCTGGTCAGAATTCACTGTGGCACCTTCCCTGCCCCGTCCCCGAGAACTAATGCATGGCTAATCTGCTCAGGAAGTGAATACAGCTCAGTATTTGAAACAGAAGTTAGCATCACTGCCACGCCACAGACAGGAAAACCTGAGGGATGAAGAAACATGTCTGTTCTGCTGCCAGAGTTCAGGACATAATGAGGACCCTAGGACCTGTATTCTACACTGCTTTAATTATTAGGCCACATAAAGCAGGTACATGATGGTACAGAGTGCTCTGAAGAACCAATGTTCTCTGACTCTGTGGAAGAAATATAAATATCGCCTCACTAGCTGCAAATGTATTAACTCAATTTACAATCTCCACACCAAAAAATGCTTTTCCAAAAAAAATCATCAGGAAACTATTGAATGTGCGAATGCCTAGCTTTTTGGGCTATACCATGTACTTTCTCATCTGCTTTGTCTAGCTTACCTCTAGCATGCCAGACATCTACTGTCCCAATACATGCTGAATTGCTTTCATTTGCAGCAAGTATTACAAAATCAGTTTTTAATGGACATCATCTTGCAGTATTAACTGCCACAGAAATGAATAAGAGTGCATTTGTCTAAGGACGAAAGACTAGAACACTACAGTAGATATTTATTACAGCCTCAGATACAATCCAGGTAATAGAAAAGGCAGTTTATTTTAAAACTATTTGTTCTTTAGAGCATTTACCAACCAAGAATTGGCTAAAATGAGGTCAAAAGTCCTGTGAACTAAGGAAAACTTTCAGTTCAAACTTTTTAATGGCAGAAAGCATTCAAGCATCAAGCAGACCTCTGTTCAGGAGGCTGCTGAGACTGATGAACTTGGAGAAAAGATTCAATAGCACAGTGGCATAGCTGCAATGCAATAATGGTATTACTAACACCTACTCTTTCCTGTAATGCTCACCTTTGCATATGACAGCCTTATTTCTCATGTACAACACCTAGCTCCATTTTAACTTTGAACACAACTCCACAAGACCCCAAAGTTATGTTTATACTGAGCATCAGGGCCAAAGTCTGCAGTGCAAATTCCTCATCTTGAGCCCAAAGACAGTAACTTGGATAAAACAGCCCTAAAATGGAATATCTGCTCAAGTTCTCTATCTTAGCCCTGATCCCTCGCTAAGTTCTTAATCCCTTCTACCGTATGTCCCACACAACTAAGCAGCAAAAATCTACAAATTTTGTCCTTGACTTCCTTCTGTTCTGCAATTCCATTTTCTGTTGTTTTTACACAAAGTCCAAGGTTCTGCTTTGCTTACAGTCACACCACAGAGCTTTGGCCACAAGGTAGAGTGGACATGGTACCCTAACTGTACCCTAAATATGCAGCAAGATATAATCCAAACCAGAGATTCCCCAGACTTTCTGCAACCTCTTTGCCACCCAGCAATTCTGTTGTACATTTTGTCTCCATGATCTGTTAAATGAGAAGGGCAAGTAGGTAATACACAGCACAGACCCTAGACTTATAAGCAGATACTGTTCTATCTGCAAAACGTCACCAGCAGGTTAAAAAAAAAACAACACAAAACCCACCAACTTTCAAACACTCTATTCTATTTTTGCTAGTCCTTAAGCCAAGTAGGGGTATGCAGGCTTTCCAACACTTCTGCTCTTTGTAATGGGTATTCAGACCAAAAAATTCCCTACCTCATGGGCAAGTTTCATCCAAATCATATTCCTTGCATCCTCACCTTCCAAAGAGGGGGGGCGGGGGAAATATAAATTAATCTGCAAAAGCATCTACACATCTCTTTAGTTGCCCAAGAAAAATAGAATTCTACATTCAGTCAGACAGCGTCTCTCATGCATGTAATCACATCAGACATTTGAATGAATGTTCAAGAAAACAGTAGCCAGGAATCTACCGATTTTCTTGAGAACTAGAAATAGAGTAGGGGCAAAGGAGAAAGACGGTGGACCCCTTGCAATGTAGTTAACACAGCCAGCAAGTTGAGATAAGTCTGGTACTACATAAAGATTTGAGGAACCATACATTGTTAATATTAATGCTTTTACTTCTGTTTTAACCTCACAAACCTATTTCTGCACCATTCTCTTATAAATGTATCAGCCTCGACCTTTCCACACCTACATTCTCAGCTCTTCAGCCTAGCCAAAATACCAGCCTTCCTAAAGGTATTTCTTAGATGGTCTTAAACCCAGAAAGGTCATTGACTTTTAGAAAATAAGCATACTACGAAGAATTCTACCCATAGGCACACAACCCATTAGTTTTATGTTAATTGTTACCTGTTTTTACCTCCCATTTTCCTGCTAATCTTTCCTGCACAGCAAGTGTTGGTAAGCATGCAAGTGCTTAAGGTATAATTTTTGTCAGAATCTGTTTCTACACTCTTGGTAAAACTTATCCACTGCACTCCAAATAGTTGCCATCCAAAATTTCTTAAGACCTTCCAGGCAATCCAAGCAAGAAAGCAACTTTTCAAGGACCGTGACAGGTGCTATTTTAATGAGTGAATTGAATTAATAACATTTTCAAATTATGCAAGGCATCTGAATTTGTCTGACTGCATCTGTTTTATTTTAGTACTTGATCTGTCTTCCCCGTGTTTTAAAAATGTTACAGAATTGCAGTTAAAGGAAATTCTCATTTATTTTCTGTCTGTAATTATTTATGCCAAATAAAACCAGCAGAAACAAAGTACAGCAGATGGAATCCTTTTCCCACATTTTTACATAAACAGTCAAGCTGAGGGAAGGGATAAACAGCTGGAGAAATGCAACATCCTCCTAATAAATTGCAAAGCTTTGGACAATGCTCTTAAAGCTTCCCTTAAGTTGTTTTCACAGCTATCAGTAGGATCCAGAGTTAAGGAATTTCTCTTCAGAGTTCTGCTCTGGGCATATTTCTCCACATGTGATGCTCAAGTGAATGAGAGCCATCCATTTTCCCCAGCATATAACACAGAAGGAAAATGAACAGAGAACACAGCAGACCAAGCAAAGCTAACACAACTCTATCCACATTTAAACCCATCTTTCCTGAAAGAAAATTAAATCCTTTTGTGGGCTTTATGAGGAACTCCATGGCTGAACCTCAAGTTCTCTTAAACAACCTCTATATCTAGCACTATGGACAAGGGCAAGGCTGCCTGGATCATACACCTACATTAAGACCTTCAGCAGGGGACACTAACAAAAAAGATGACTACTCAAATTGTCCAATGTTTCTTCTTAGCAAAACGCTATTTCAGACTGTGATCAAGTTACATATGCCATAGAAACCTTAGAAAACACATAATCAAGCACAGAGATTATTTTGACCACTGACAAATTTCTGTTCTATTTCTAAAAACTATTGCTATCTGCCTACATAGTTTTTTTAAAACTAAACTTAGTTTTCTATATTACATTCCTTCATTCAAAAACCACTTCATAAAATATCACCTCTTCACATATGCATAAGTGAAGCACCTATACACAGATGCACACACCTTTATCAGCAATAGTTCTGTTAGAACTTTCTTCTTTTTAAAAGACACATGTTCACCTGACAACACTTAAAACAACACAAAAACTCTTTATCTAATTATATAACTCTTAACTAACTCTACAATATACTGTAATTCCACTGTGTTCACTTACACAAGGTCTCAACTATGAAGGCAAAAGCATAAATATAGGCATATATGTACTGGTGAACTCTTATCGTGCATTTTTTTCCATTATACAACTATCCCATTTGAAGTCCACTTACGAAGTATTCATCCTGAGCTCTGCTGGACTGGTATTGTTGGTAGATGAAGAAATAACACGGACACAAATATTCTGCAATTCCAGACACAGGCAAGGATACAAGCCAGTGTCTAGATCAGCCTCCACAGAAGAAAGTGAATATGACACTGATTAAAGTACCTCAAAAGAGGACTCTCAACTATTTAGATGAGATATTTTTTCATGGCGCATCAAAAAAAAAACTTGGGAATCACAGATCCAAAAAGACTGGAGGACAACAGCTGCTCTCTGGAGTAGTTAGTCATACAGTTAGTTTACAGCTCCAAATAATATGCTGAGCTTCAGGATTAGTTAAGTACAGGTTCCCTAACTTGTAACATTACAGTTGCGAAGTTTATTTAGCCTCATTTCTTCATACACTATATAGTCCCCTCCCACCACCATCCAGAGCAGACTACTAAATTGAACTTCCACAGAACCCTTTCAAAATATTTCTGCAAAAGCTGTGAGTAATTAAGAAGCACTCCATGAAAGGAGATCAGAGATTGTACAGCAAGGAAATCACTTCAAACACCAGTAAGATGGGGGGTTTTGTGTACCACCTATAGGTAAAAATATCAGAGAACCAAGTTGATGCTATTGACAGGGACAGAATCAGATCAAAGAAAAATTGAGCTAACAGAGACTTAGAGGCCTGGAAAGCACTGTAAGATTTAATAGTCACAAAGCATCACTTCTGATCGAAGAACTGGAGATGGTATGAGAGCTACAAAATCATGAGACAAGATGTTTTACCACGAGAGACTTAAAGAATTCCACCAATGTAATTTGTCAGGTGATTGAAGTCACTTGAGTGAGCCATCCAAATACCTTTGTAGAGAAACTGCATCACATACTAAATGGCTCTTCACTGTCAAAGATATCAAACAGCTGAAAATTCAGGCTACGCCAATGCAAATTAGAAATAAGACCTCCTTAGGGAGAGACAATCAACCATTGGAAATACTAAAGGTACCTTCCAAGAATAGCTGCAAATACTTCACATCCTGACATCTGCACATCAGACTTCATTTAATACAGAAGATACACTGTCAAGCATTTCTGAAGGACAGACTTTCATCAAATGTATGTTATTTTTCTCAGATAACTAACTAAAATAACTGATACCTGAGCCAGATTAAATTGTCTAAAGTCTGCTGCTTCAGTTTTGTCTGAATCTAAAAAAAATGAACTAACCTTTAAGTACAGATTTTTTTTTCAACTAGCCACAGCTTAATACAAAATAGGAGGGGAATGTTTCCCTTGCTATATCATCAGTAAGTTCTTTCACATCTATAAGCTCCTGTAAGACAAGCTGTTTGGGCATTGGTCCTTCTAATAGTGAAATCAGATGAGACCGGTAGATGCAGATTTGGTTTTAATTTAAAAATAAGCAGTCATCAATGATAAAAGAATGCTTCTGTGAGCAAGATCTCTTAGCATTTGAATTTCCATTGCAAGAATTTCCTGAGCACTGATCCAATAGAACACCATTCCTCAACTGCATATTTAAGAACTTGTTTGATCTAGGACTGCATCCCTCAGAGATTCAAGCAAAAACTGTTACAGCCTTGATTTTTTTTCCAGTTTCCCTGTGCTCATTTTGCCAAATGCTCCAATATTTGAACACTAACACACAAACATATTCTTGAGATTAGCCAAACTGCACAAGAATCAATTTCATAAGATTAAGACGGTTGTAATGCAGATTCATTTTTGTCTTTTCATCTGCCACATAATGCATTGAAACTTTGGTCTGTATACTCTTGGTTTCTAGCTCTTGGTTTTCTATCAAGGACAAGGTTAAGCTCATATCACACACTCAGGACACTATGAGGCAGGGGAAAGACGAGGAGGAAAAGAAAAAGAGGGAACCCTAAGACAACTGGCAAGAATAAGAATATAGGCTTCTCCACATCTGCCTTAGAGTCCTGATACAGTTAAGATTCCCTCTTCGCAGGAGAAAACTGAATCACCCACCCACTACACCTAACGACTAACAGCAGGGAAAAAATTCCCATATGTTTTGATGGACATACCACTGTGAGCCAAGAAAAATGACCTGCACAAAACCAGTCTGTTCTGCTCTGTCAGCATTTGAGATAAACACCCAGTCAGAAAAAGCATCCTGAAAACGGACAGGCTATGTGTACTTGTCCTGTACCACATATACAGGCCCTGTGAAAGACCGTATTTACATTGGGGTATTTTACATCCTCTCAATGTACAGTTACTTTCACTACTATTTCAAAGTATTCCAGTAACCAGACTACACTGCAATGGGAAATTCTTCCAGTACTTCTATCTATGGGCAATTTGGGATGGGTGAGGTGATGCATTCACTATGAAATTTCTTTGTGCTGAAGGTGTATTTGTTACTACGTATTTTTAGTGGGTTTGGGCACATGAGGGAGACGAGAAGAAAGAGCTAAAAACCTCACAGAAAACATTGGGGAAAACACAAAGCAATGTGGGGGGAAACACAAAGCAATGTGCTTTTTCCTGTATTTGCTTTGATTTTGAAATAAAAACTCCATTTCAAAATTTTAAAAGATGACCTTAAATTCTAAGAATGGTAAAAATTAATCAGTCTGAAGATAAAATCATAGAATAATCATAGAATGTTTTGGGTTGGAAGGGACCTGTAGAGGTCATCTAGTCCAACCCCCCTGCAGTGAGCAGGGACACCGCTAACTAGATCAGGTTGCTCAGAGCCCCATCCAACCTGGCCTTGAATGTTTCCAGGGATGGGGCCTCCACTGCCTCTCTGGGCAACCCGTTCCAGTGTTTCACCACCCTCATTGTAAAGAATTTCTTCCTTATATCTAGTCTAAACCTACCCTGCTTCAGTTTAAAACCATTACCCCTTGTCCTGACACAGCTGTCCCTAATAAAAAGATTTTCCCCACCTTTCTTATAATCCCCTTTTAAGTACTGAAAGGCTGCAGTCAGGTCTCCCCGCAGCCTTCTCTTCTCCAGGATGAACAAGCCCAACTCTCTCAGCCTGTCCTCATAGGAGAGGTGCTCCAGCCCTTGGATCATTTTTGTAGCCCTCCTCTGGACCCGCTCCAACAGTTCCATGTCCTTTTTGTGCTGAGGCTCCAGAGCTGGATGCAGGACTCCAGGTGAGGTCTCACCAGAGCAGAGTAGAGGGGCAGAATCACCTCCCTTGACCTGCTGGCCACGCTTCTCTTGATGCAGCCCAGGGTACAGTTGGCCTTCTGGGCTGCCAGCACACATTGCCGGCTCATGTCCAGCTTTCCATCCACCAGCACCCCCAAGTCCCTCTCGGCAGGGCTGCTCTCAATCCTTTCTTCCCCCAGCCTGTACTGATACTGGGGGTTACCCCGACCCAGGTGCAGGACCTTGCACTTGGCCTTGTTGAACCTCATGAGGTTCACACAGGCCCACCTCTCCAGCCTGTGAAGGTCTCTCTGGATGACATCCCGTCCTTCTGGTGTGTCAACCGCACCACTCAGCTTGGTGTCATCTGCAAACTTGCTGAGGGTTTCACATCAGGTCACTGTATATTTTTAAAATTTATTTCAAATTTCAGCATTTAGTCAAGTTAAAGACATTTAAAAATCCCCCAAACCCAAGCCATTATTCACATGTCCCAAGAATGCCCTTTGATACCAGAACTTCCCTCAGAGAACTGTATGAGTCTCATATTAAGCTCTACAATTCCCTTTGCTCTAACATATGAGAAAATACATAGCTGGATAATACACACACGTACCAATGCATCCTTCTTGACAACAGCTGCACTCCCTTTTCTGTACTACTTACAGTGTATTGTTCCGTATTTTAGATCATAGCATTTTGGGGGCCAGGCACAAATTTTTGTTCCACAGTTATATTGCACCTAACCCATTAGTTAAGGTCCCTGATCACACCTCCCAGTCACTATGACAATACAAACAGTAAGAAAAATATTTCTTTTCAATTAAGTGGTAGAGGCACCTAAAAGCACTTATGCTCATAGCAGTCATGCCTGTATGTCAGAAAGAAACACTAGGGGTGAAAATTATTTACCTGCATTTCATTTCAGTTATGTACAACATAACAATGTTTTTTGGAGGGAGAAAAAAAACCCCTGTTTGTTGCTTACTGAAAAGAGTCCATTTCATTTATGCAAGGGCTGCAAGCAGTATGCATGTACAAATAGAAAGGACATGACATCACCCAAGTGACTACACCACAGGAAAGACTGTTCTTGTTGTAAGTTTTTCTTTGTACAGTGATACAGGCTTGTGAATACAGTCACATTCTCACACTGAAGACTTACAAAATCAATGCATGCAAAGCAATAAAAATACCTGATATTATTTTAATTTGCATCTTAGTTTATAATCTGAGACCAAGTTATCAAGTTTAAACATTGTATGGTTTATTATCTAAATAATTGAACTTAATATATACCAGAATTCAATGCCTCTACCTATAATGAGAATACACCAATCCCAACATAAATTGACATAACTGCCTGCCTGCCTCCCTCCCTCCTTAAAAGAACCTTCTTTTTTTTTCCCCAGATTAAGCTCAAGGAACAAGAAGTAAAAATAACTTCTATCATACATCTGCCTACAGAAAGTAATTGGAATGGATGTATCTGCTATAAAAATTAAGTAAAAAGACATTGTTTTTTACCACAGTCAATCCACAGTTTAAATTTGGCACAGAAACAACTTCTTGTTCGATGTGTATTTCCATTTATAAAGATCTTTTCTTACATTTACAAGGGTCAAGTGCCAGCACTGCAGGAGATTCCTACATGAACTTGATTTGCAATGTGATCCTTGCATGGCATGCTGTCTAAGCATTACACTGTACTATGATTTAATACTGGACACACACTTCAGCAGTTACAAATGATGGACTATTTAAAGGCATATGACTGTGACCTAGAGAGGTACAAAAGCATTCAAAATAGCATTTCATTTTGGTTTTGGGAGGGGTGAGGCTGAGTTGAGGTAGGGCCTGTAAAAAACATAATTTAAAAGAGAAGCGGCTAATCACTAAAGGATTAAAAAATGGCCACTGACATTTTAAAAATAAATAAATTGTATACATTCAATAAACAGTCATGCTATTTTAAGCCTGAGACTATGAAAATGTATAGGTATCTCTCTGATTTGCCCACAAGTTTTCACAGCACTAGAGGAAAAAAACCCCCGAACCTTAGTGTTTCATTATCATGCTAACACTTGCCAACCTTCCAAAGCATGCTATTTAATAATACTAGTTGAGAAAAAAGTGTGAAGGCTCAGTAGAAGTCAGCGAAAAGTCTCATATCACTTCAGGCTGCAGGTTGGGTTTGCCCCTCCTTTTCTTTTTAAATAAACATAAGCAGTTTGCAATCCTATGTAAAATCTGAAAAGAATCCCCCCCCCCCAAACCTGCTCATGTAGACCCTGCAAAACACGAATAGTGAAAGTGCTTGTCAGCGGTACGTGACTGCAAGATTCAAAGCTGTCACCATTTAAGACACACGCTTTGCATGTGCGTTCAGCACCTTGTAGCGCACACCCAACTTCCCCGTGGAAGAATTTCATCCCGGTACGAGAGCTTTTACCCAGGATTGAATAAATACTTGCAACTGCTGCTGAGCTTGGGGGGGGGGGGGGGGAAGGTGAAGGGTGTGTGTGTGGGGGGGTGTATTTGTTTTCAAATTAGCTAGCCGGGGTCACCGATTAATTCACAGGATTTTGTCTCGTCCTGTTTTTCACCCCTGAGTACTGTACTTGGCTTTATACCTGCGGCAGTTACACCGCAGTCCCTAGTCTCCCACACCTGATGCCGGTTTTCATGGAGGACGCCATATAGGAGCAGTTCTCGGAAACAAAGCCCCTTCAGCTGACACTTAAGCATTTAAAAAAACGGAAAAGGCAAGTCGCCGTTATCCATCAACCTCCATCACAGGGGACCGCTTGTTCTGCACAAGAACGCGAAGCAGCAGCTGCAGCGGCGGAGGCTTCATTGCCGCCTCTGGGCTAACAGCCGCACATTCGGTATGCGCCTAAGGTGGCTCTTTCCCCAGCTCCTCCAGGAGCCGCCCGCGGGCAGAGCCGGGCTTGCCACCGGCCGCCCACAGCCAAGCCAGCAGCGTCGCCCATCCATCGACCTGTCGCCGCAGTGCCGCCCGGAGCCGGGGAACGGCCCCCCTCGCCCCACGCAGCTTGCAGCCGCGCGTCCCCTCCCCGATGGCGGTGGGAGATGCGGCTGCTGGGGCCCACCCCGGCGGGCAGGCAAAGAGGGCCAGCCCTGCACCGACCCCTAAACCCCGCCGGTCCCCTCCCCGCGGCTCTCGCGGGAGAGCAGGAGGAGCGCAGAAGAACGGTAGAGGCAGCAATGGGTTAATCCTGCGGAGGAAAACTGCCGCTGCTGCCGCCTTGCCCGCAGCCCCCCGCGGACGTTACATAACGGCAGCGCGCGGCAGGGCAGAGCGCCGCGCGCCCCTCCGGTGGGGGCGGGCCGCCGGTCGCACCGCGGCAAGCGGGGTCCGCTAGGCCGGGGCAGCCCCGCCAACGCGCCCGCCCCCTCCCCTTGCGTCTTCGTTAGGCGAACAGAAACCAAGTAGCCCACGCGCCAAAAAGGGGGAGAGGGCAAGAAACGCACAACACCCGCCGCCCATCCCCGGGAGAAGAGGGGCTCGCCTCGCCCGCCACGCAGGAGGCACCCACTCACCGCCGGCGCTCGAGGGGCGGCAGATCCCGCCACGCCGGCCCGCCGCGCCCGGGCACCCCCTCGCTGCCCGCGCATTGGCCAGCGCCCGGCAGCGCCTGCCTGCCTGCCTGCCCCCCTCCCCCGCTCGCCACCATAGGCCGGGTGGGGGTGTCCGGCGGGCGGCCGCTCCCGCGGAGCCTGAGATAATGAATTAGCCCGGGGGAGCTGCTGCCTTAAATGGCTGGTTACGGCTGGCGGCGCATTTGCCCGCTCCTCCCTACTTGCTGCCGGGTGTTCGGCAGCAGGTGGGCAGGGGAGGCCGGGAGGTGGTGGCTCCCCTGACTGCTCCCCTCACCAGGAGCTAGGGGTGAGGCGGGGCGGGACAGAGCCCCCCGCCCCGGCTGGTCTGGAAGTCGAGGCCAGGTCTAGCAGCTTCCGCCATCTCGAGCATCTTATTCTACCTTCCGGAGGGAGAAGCAGGGCGCCATGGTCCTCTGCGTCTTGCCGGGCTATGGGAGGTTTGGGTGCGGATTGCTGGTCGTCTGTGCTTTAAGCTGTGGTTGTTGACACAGAGTAAACTGAACTCATGTAAAAGACGGGGCGGTGCAATGCAGTAGGCGTTCCATAAAGCTTGCCACTTGCCTAGGAGCAGGCCGAGGGTTGGCACAGTGGAGGGGTGCAGCCACTAACCCAATCTGGAGCAATCCCATCCAAAATCTTAGGGCACAGGACTCAGCAGAAATCTAATGAACTGTTGTGTATTGTCACTCCTGAATTTATAACCAGACTCCAGTGACCTGGCAGAGCTTGATGGACCTCATAACTCGATAGCTGCTGTGCTAGAATTGAACACAATCTACCTGCAGTGGTGGGGGAGAAAAGCAAAAAGATAAAGTTAACATGCAGTGGAGTCTTAATTTTTCAAATGTAGGATAGATACATATCTAACTTAAAAATAGTCATATACCTACACTTGCCTTAAGATGCACAATAATAGTTTATAAGCTATTATAAACCTAGTTTATAAACTCTTATTTTGGTATCTTAAGGCAATTACTGAAATGTCCCAGGATGTCATAAATGCTTTAAGACCCCTTCATATTAGGGCTGAGTTTGGCTGCACTACCAATGAAGGTTTTGTGATAGAGTACTGCAAATGCATTTGTGATCTCTCATGAAAGCACAAACAAAAATAATGTATTTTTTTTCCAAGTTTTTTCCTTCACCATGCGGACACAGGAAACCTACCTTTTATAAAGCTTGAGCTGGCTTAAGGCTGAGAAACAGACTAAGACAGATACAGCTTAAAATCAGAGCCTAGTTTTGAAGGCAAAAATGAATGCGATATACATTAACTCAAAATAAGGTATGGTAAATAGCCCAGTGGACACTATTCTCCTAATGTTCAATATGGGGCTGGTCCTACATTATTTTAAATTATTTCCCCCATTCCACACAGTTTAGAATATAATTTTCTGTTTCTCTAATAGAATTTGCTGTCACAAAGCATGTGATCAATCTTAGTAAACATGCCAAAATTACCCACATTTCATTCTGTGATAGAATTCAGACAAATTTTACAATTTATTTGTGCTTCATTAAAAAAAAAAAAAAGAGAAAGAGGTAAACTCCATAAAATCATAGAATGGTTTGGGTAGGAAGGGACTTTTAAAGGTTGTCTAGTCCAAACCCCCTGCAATGAGCAGGGACATCTTCAACTAGATCAGGTTGCTCACAGCCCTGTCCAGCATAACCTTGAATGTTTCCAGGGATGGGGCATGTACCACCCCTCTGGGCAACCTGTTCCAGTGTTCACCATTCTCATCATAAAAAATGTCTGTCTTATATCTTAGTCTAAATCTACCCCCTTTTAGTTTTAAACCATTAGCCTTGTGGTATTG
Organism: Gorsachius magnificus; assembly: GCA_034008185.1. Taxonomy (NCBI): domain Eukaryota; kingdom Metazoa; phylum Chordata; class Aves; order Pelecaniformes; family Ardeidae; genus Gorsachius; species Gorsachius magnificus. The sequence goes on along the minus strand of CM067082.1, from coordinate 96,255,169 downwards.
CAACAGGCCCTGCTAAAAAGTCTGTCCCCATCTTTCTTACAAGCCCCCTTTAAGTACTGAAAGGCTGCAATAAGGTCTCCCCACAGCCTTCTCTTCTCCAGGATGAACAACCCCAACTCTCTCAGCCTTTCCTCACAGGAGAGGTGTTCCATCACTCCGATCATTTATTTTTGTGGCCCTCCATCCCTCTGATCATTTTTGTGGCCCTCCTCTGGACTTGCTCCAACAGGTGCATGTCCTTCCTGTGCTGAGGACGCCAGAGCTGGACACAGTACTGCAGGTGGGGTCTCACCAGAGCGGAGTAGAGGGACAGAATTACTTCTCTAGACCTGCTGGCCATGCTGCTTTTGATATGTTTGGCTTTCTGGGCTGTGTGTGCGCACTGTCAGCTCATGTCCAGCTTGTTGTCCACCAGTTCCCAAGTCTTTCTCTGCAGGGCTGCTCTCAATTCCTTTATTCCCCAGCCTGTATTGATACCAGGGGATTCCCTGACCCAGGTGCAGGACTTTGTACTTGGCCTTGTTGAACCTCATGAGGTTCATATGGGCCCACTTCTCAAGTTTGTCCGGGTCCCTCTGAATGGCATCCCAACCCTCAGTTGTGTTCAACCACAACACTCAGACTGGTGTCATCTGCAAATTTGCTGTGGGTGTACTCAATCCCACTGTCTATGTCATTGATGAAGATATTAAACAGTACTTTGTCACCGATCTCCATCTCGACATTGAGCTGTTGATCAGCTCTTGATGCAGCCATCCAGCCAATTCCTTATCCACCAAATAGTCCATCCATCAAATTAATATCTCTCCAATTTAGAGGCAAAGATGTTGTGGGGGACGATGTCAAAGGCCTTACAGAAGACCAGATAGACAACATCCATACATCTTCCCTTGTCGACTGATGTAGTCATTGCATCATAGAAGGCCACTAGGTTGGTCAGCGTCCTGGTTTCAGCTGGGACAGAGTTAATTTTCTTCCTGGTAGCTGGTATGGTGCTGTGTTTTGGATTTAGTACTAGAAGAATGTCGATAACACACTGATGTTTTAGTTCTTGCTGGGTAGTGCTTAGACTGGCCACAGACTTCTCAGCTCTCAGCTCTGCCCAGGTGCACAAGAAGCTGGGAGGAGGCACAGCAGGGACAGCTGACCCAAACTGACCAAAGGGCTATTCCAGACCATATGACATCCTGCTCAGTATATAAGCTGGGGGAAGAAGAAGGAAGGGGGGGGACATTTGGAGCGATGGTGTCTGTCCTCCCAAGTAACCGTTACGCGTGACGGAGCCGTGCTTTCCTGGGGATGGCTGAACACCTGCCTGCCCATGGGAAGGAGTGAACAAATTCCTTGCTTTGCTTTGCTTGCGTACGCGGCTTTTGCTTTCTCTATTAAACTGCCTTTATCTCCACCCATGAGTTTTCTCACTTTTACTTTTCTGATTCTCTCCCCCGTCCCATTGTGGGGGGAGAGAGCGAGTGGCTGCGTGGTGCTTAGTTGCCAGCCAGGGTTAAACCACAACAGTCAGGCAGGACTTGCCCTTGGTGAAGCCATGCTGGCTGTCTCGAATCACCTCCCTGTCCTCCATGTGCCTTAGCATAGTTTCTAGGAGGATCTGTTCCATGATCTTCCCAGGCATAGAGGAGAGGCCGATAGGTCAGTAGTTCCCAGGGTCCTCCTTTCTACCCTTTTTAAAAAAAGGTGCAATGTTTCCAGTCCCCAGGGACTTCACCTGACTGCCATGACTTTTCAAATATCATGGAGAGTGGCTTGGCAACTACATCAGCCAATTCCCTCAGGACTCTGGGATGCATCTCATCAGGTACAGACTTATGTTTCAAGTTCCTCAGGCAGTCTCAGACCTGATCTTCTCTTACAGTTGGAGGGACTTTGCTCCTCCAGTCCCCACCTTGAGATCCATCCACTCAAGATGGGCAGGAAGAGATATTGCCAGTGAAGACTGAGGCAAAAAAGTTGTTGAGTACCTCAGCCTTCTCCTAGTCTGCTGTTACCAGTGCCAGTCATGTTCATCAGGGGAGTACACTTTCTTTGACCTTCCTTTTCTGGCTGACATACCTATAGGAGCCATTCTTACTATTCTTTGCATCCCTTGCCAAGTTCAGCTCCAGCTGCACCTTGGCCTTCCTGGTCCCATTTGTACACAACCAGGCAGCGTCCCTATACTTTTCCCAGGATACCTGTGCCTGCTTCTACTGTCTGTGCATTTCCTTCTTGCCCTTTAGTTTGAGCAGCAGGTCTTGACTCATCCATGCCACTCCCTTGCCTTCATTTCCTGAATTCTTACACCTGGGTATCGAGAGCTCTTGCGTTCTATGGAAAGCATCCTTTCTGCCAGCTCTGTTCTGCTCCCTTGTCCCTGAGGGCAGTTTCCAGTGGGGATCCTATTGACTTGAACTGCTGGAAATTTGCTTTCCAAAAATTCAGGGTCATGACTTTACTCTTGTGGTGGTTTGACCCTGGCTGGACACCAGAGGCCCACCAAAGCCGCTCTATCACTCCTCTATTTAACCAGACAGAGGAGAGAAAAGTAAGTCACAGGGCTCATGGGTCGAGATAAGGACAGGGAGAGATCTTTTGTCAGTTACCATCATGGGCAAAACAGACTCAACTTGATAAAATTAATTAAATTTATTATCAATAAAATCAGAGAAGAAGAGGATAAAAACTGCTAAATCTTAAAACACCTTCCCCCCACCCCTCCCTTCTTCCTGGGCTCAACTTCACTCCCAGTTTCTCTACCTACTCCCCTCCAGTGGCACAGGGGCATGGGAATGGGGGTTGGGGTGAGTTCATCACATGTCGTCTCTGCCGCTTCTTCTTCCTCGGGAAAGGACTCTTCCCTCTCATGGGAGACAGTCCTCCATGAACTTCTCCAACGTGAGTCCTTCCCACGGGCTACAGTTCTTCACGAACTGCTCCAGCATGGGTCCCCCGTGGGGTCACAAGTTCTGCTGGCAAACCTGCTTCGGCGTGGGCTCCTCCCCCCACAGGTCTGCAATGGCTTGCCAGGAACCTGATATGGCACAGGCTTCCCACGGGGTCACAGCCTCCTCCCTTCGGGCATCCACCTGTTCCAGCGTGGGGTCCTCCATGGGCTACAGGTGGATATCTGCTCCACCATGGACCTCCATGGGCTGCAGGGGAATCTCTGCTCTGGTGCCTGGAGCACCTCTTCTCCTTCTTCACTGACCTTGGTGTCTGCAGGGCTGTTTTCTCTCGTATCCTCTCACTTCTCTCTCTGGCTACTGAGCCGCAGCCGGTTTTTTTTTCCTTCTTAAATATGTTATCACAGAGGCGCTTCCACTGCTGCTGATTGACTTGGCCTTGGCCAGTGGCGGACACAGGAAAAACTTCTAGCAGCTTCTCACAGAAGCCACCCCTGTTTCCCCCCCCACTACCAAGGCCTTGCTACACAAACCCAATACAACTCTTCACCTGTCCCATATTCCTCAGGACTGCAAACTCTACCAGTGCATGATCACTGCAGCCCAGGCTGCCTGTAATCTTGACGTCTCTGATTAGCTCACTTGCATTGGTGACCAACAGGTTCAGTAATGCATCCCCTCTGGTAGCGCTGTCTATTATCTGGCTTAAGAAGTTATCCTTGATGCACTCCAGGAGTCTCCTGGACTGCCTACAGCTTTCCGTGCTGCTTTTCCAGCAGATGTTGGGGTGGTTGAAGTCCCTCAGCAGGATGAGAGCCTGTGAGCACTATGCCTCCTGTTAACTGCACTAAGAAGGCTTCCCTTTGATCAGGTGGCCTGTAGTAGATACCAACCCTTTGTTGCCTCTGTCTCTAATTCCTACCTATAGGCTTTCAACAGGCTCATGGCTATTCTTCAGAGACAGTTCTTCACACTCTATCCATTTCTTGACACAGAGGGCAACCCCTCCACACTTCCTTCCCTGCCAGTCCCTTCTGAACAGCCTGTAGCTATCAATAGCTGCATCCTACTCATGGGACTCATCCCACCAAGTTTCAGGAAGAGCATCTAGGTCAGTTTTCTAGCAGCACAGTGGCTTCCAGCTCCTGTTGGTTGCTCATGCTGCATGCATTGGTGTAGATGCATTTCAACTGGACTGTCAACTGTGTCACTTTTTCAGAGGAACACACGTTAATTCCTTTGAGGTATTTCAATGGTGTTTCCCTGTTGGTTCTGATCACCTCAGGCCCCTGGCTCATCCCCTTAAGACTTCAAGTGTGCTCCAGTGTACCCAGCACATCTTGCAGCAACAGGCTGAGAGCCCTCACTAGAACCCCATCCCTCAAACCTTGGCACATCATCTCATCGCTTGTCATGGGCAAGCCTGATGTTTCCCTCTTCCCCCTTCAAGTCTAGTTTAAAGCTCTGCCAATCAGCCCTGCTAGCTAATGAGCAATGGCCCTCTTCCCCCTTTGAGAAAGATTAATTCCATGCAATACCAGCAGGCTGTGGAGAACCATTACTGAACGTGGTTTGTCTTGACATTGCCATTGTACCACCGTTTCCTGCCACTCAGGAGGTTGTGCCCTCATGGTCTGCAGACAAAACACCACCATGCACCTGCATGTCCTGCCCTCACAGTCTGTAGACAAAACAACAACATGTACCTGCACAAGGCACAAGGCGCAAAAAAGGTAGAAGGCATCCAAAGGAGACAGCACGCATGGCACGAAATGCACATATGCCAGTGTGATCTGCGCATGAGCAAGGGACCCCAACCCCTATAAAAGGAGTGTGTGCGGTCCAGTAGGGGGGCTCTTTCCTGTCTTTGTCCCTCCCCTTCGGACCTCTTGGAACCTGCCTCGTCGAAGCCAGCATCGCGTGGACTGAACCTGGAGTAGCAGACGGGGGCGCCGGAGCGTCGACTGCGCCACAGACGGAGGCGCCAGAACATCGCTGGACCCGGGGCGGTGGTAGCTAGTCCTCTCTTTCTGTCCCTCTCTCTCGTTCACCCCGTCCTCCCTGACATAAACCCGCTCCCTTTCTAGCTCTCCTTTTCTCTCATCCCCCTTTTTTTTCCCCCTCTTTTTTCCTCAGTTCTTCCCCTTTGCCTTTCCCCGTTCACCTTCTCTGTTACCTTCTCACGTGGTTCCCTCCTTCCCCTGTGTCAAAAATAAAGTTGAAAGGTTGTACGACATTTGACCGGATTTAGTGTCTTAATCTCGTCCTTGGGATCGTATCGAAACCTTCCCGACATTGGATCGGGACATCTTATTGGCGTTACGGACAGGATCCCTTGAGACGAGAGTGTCGTGCAACCCTGTGGTGGTGCGCGGTGCGACTGTGTGTGAACGAGACGTATAAGCAAAACCGAACCGAGTGCGGAGTTCTGATCCGCGGCTCTGCTCTCCCCAGAGGGTAGCAGCCGGAGACGAACGAAGCGTAAGGAAAGAGTGAATGTTGGTTCTTTTTTATTGATAACTTGTGTATTAGCATACGGTTTGGCCTCCTGGTAGCGTATGGGGGGAAACGTGGATTTTTAGGTGGGACCCTCTCCGGACGACACCCCCCTTGTAGGACGTTTGTGTAGTAGTTTACGGTTTGGCCTCCTGGGAGTGTATAGGGGAAATTTGGACTTAAAGTGTGACCTTCCCGGGAAGATCTCCCCTTTGTAGGACATGGCTGCCCAGAAGGCAGGCGGTATCTGTGACTGCGCGCCTGTGTGGGTTGAGGAGACTGACAAGTTGTATGATTTTTTTGAGATTTACCGATCTCCTCCCTCGCCCCGGGGGCAAGATTGGGCAAAAGACCACTGGTTTCATTTACAAAGTGTGATAGACCGAATGACCGTACTGCAGGTACTAACTAAGGTTAAGAAGGGGAAGGGAAAAGCTATAATTTGCTCCGTGTTGGGAGCGTGTTTGGCGGCTGCGGTGCAGGAAAGGAAGCGGAAGCTTTGTCCGGCTGGGGCTGTAGTGGATTCTCTGACGGCAGCGGTAACAACGCTGCAGGAGCAGCTACACAAAAACAAGCAGGCGCTTGAGGAGGAAAAGCGCCAGAACTCGATACTGAAAGAAGAGTTGAGAAACCAACTCCTTAAAGAGACAGATACCCTGGCAGAAGTGGAGGTAACACCCGAAGGGAAGGAGGTACGACAAGTATACCCTCAGGGAGACCTAAAGAGAGTGCAAGAGGCCATGGAGAAACCCCCGCCACGTGTGCCCCTTAGTTAAGACAGAATATGTGTATGAGGATGATGGTGACAATCGCCCCCAGGTTATTACTAAGGAAATTCCTTTCACGGCGACAGAATTAGCTAAGCTGCAAAAGGATTTTGCAAGGACGGCGCGAGAATCAGAGACCGAGTATGTTTGGAGGGTGTCCCTGTCGGGGGGAGATGAGATCTTATTGTCGGAGAAAGAGGCGGAAGGATACTGGGGCCCGGGTGTGTTTAACTACGGGTGACCATCGAGCCCCGTGGTCATTAACACAGCGGGTTGCATATTGGGCAGGAGGGCTGAACCCCTTGGAGAGGGGAGACCCCTAACAGGCTCGACAGGTCAGCTAGTAGAAAATGTGCAGAAAGCGGCGTGTCTGCAGATGATGTATGATCAGGAACTCAAACCCAAACTAAGCTCCACAATGTTGTTGCAGGTAGATCCCGAACGAATGACACCCCTGATACGGGGACTTCCCGATTCCTTAAAACCCATCGGGATCCAACTGCGGGGGAAAATTCAGAATATAGCCGGTGAGGAGAGAATTGCGGCTGCCCTGGAGGGAATGGTGACCCCTGACCGTCGGCTGTCAGAAAGGAAGGTGTGGACCTGGGGGGAGATAGCGCAAGAGTTAATTAATTATGGAAGAAAGTATGGACCTGTTAGCCGGTCATACCAGAAGGTTGAAGCCAGAGCCGTGCGGGCGGCAGAGCTAGGAAGCGGGAGACCGCTCCTCCCTGAGAGGAGCCCAGGTTTAATGGGAAAGGAAAAGCCCCTAACCCGGCAGGGACCGTGGCGGTTGGGGCTGCAGAAGGGCGTTCCTCGGGAGTTGATGGATGGACTCCCGACAAAGAAGTTAGAATTGCTTGTGCAGAGGTGGTCCGGGCAGGGAACTGCTCTTAAAGTGGAGCGTTAATACCTCGTTAATGGCAGGCATGGGGGAGGAGGAAAAACGGGACGAGATGGCGTCGGGAAACTAACTCCTCCGCACCCCCAGGGTGAGGGGGGAGGCGGAGGGTGGATGTTTGTAAGACAACTCACCTGCAGTGACAAAGGGGACTTATTGATTACAGTGGCGGTGGGGCCAAAGAAAAAACCCGTGACCTTTTTAATAGATACCGGAGCCCAAATCACCGCGCTAAGACGAATTGAGGCGGAACAATGCGGTATCTCCATCCCATCTCATAGTTTTAAATGCCCTGGGTAAAACCCAAACAGTACCTATGACTCCGGTGACATTGTGGCTACCAGGAAAAGAAAATCCCATTAACACCATGGCAGCAGTGGGGCCCTTCCAAATGAACCTTTTAGGTATAGACGTCCTGAAGGGCAAACAGTGGCGGGATACCCAGGGGAATGTGTGGTCTTTTGGTGTCCCCCAAATTAGACAATTAGCCAGAACCCCCGGGGCAGAAGTGCGCCTGCTGCAAGCAGCGCCTCCCCTTCCCCCTTCCCGCCTAACCAATGTGAGACCCTATCCATTGCCACTGGGAGCCAGGGAAGACATTGCGCCTGTATTAGAGGAGTTGAAAAAACACGGAGTCGTAGTCCCGGCACAGTCCCCCTTTAATTCCCCAGTATGGCCAGTCCGAAAGCCGAACGGGGCGGGGGTGTGTGGGGGGTGTGGAGATTGACGGTAGATTATCGGAGGCTTAATAAACAACACAGGCATGTTGACAGCTGCTGTACCAAACATTGCCGAGTTAATTGCGACCATTCAGGAACAATCCCACCCTGTCATGGCAACGATTGATGTTAAAGATATGTTCTTTATGGTGCCTTTGCAACCTGAGGACCGGGAACGTTTTGCCTTCACCTGGGAGGGGCAGCAGTATGCCTTTACTCGACTACCCCAAGGGTACAAACACTCCCCCACATTAGCTCATCATGCTCTAGCACAGGAGCTTGGAAACAATCCCTATACGAGCAGGGGTAAAAATTTATCAATACATAGACGATGTGCTTGGGGGGGGGGGCGGGGATCGGATAGAAGAAGTCAGGGAGATGCAGCAGGACATTATAAACCATTTAGAACAAGTAGGACTAACAATTCCACCCGAAAAGGTACAAGCCCCTTCAAGTGAGGTGAAATTCTTGGGAATCTAGTGGAGAGGGGGGATGACCTGTATACCCCCAGATACCCTGTCCTCCCTTGATTTAATTAAAATGCCTGAATCAAAGAGGGATTTGCAGCATGCCCTAGGATTACTTGTGTTCTGCAGGAAACATATTCCGGATTTTTCAATTATTGCCAGACCTCTATATGATTTATTATGGAAAAAGGCCCACTGGGAGTGGACCCCAGTCCATGATGAGGTGTTATAACTGCTAGTGTTTGAGGCAAATGCCTACCAAGCCTTGGGACCCATCCACCCGACAGATCCTATCCAAATCGAATGGGGTTTTGCCCAGACAGGGCTTTTGATTAATTTATGGCAAAAGGGGCTGGAGGGGCCCATGCGGCCTATTGGGTTTTACTCACGCAGTTTTAAAGATGCTGAGAAGAGATATATATACTACATGGGAGAAATGCCTATTTGTAGTTAGTCTAGCTTTGAGGGAGGCTGAATGAACCATTCGAAAGCAACCCATAATTCTTTGGGGTCCATTTAGGGTGATAAAAGCAGTCTTAGTGGGAACCCCACCCCCTGACGGGGTGGCTCAGAGAGCCTCTGTGCGAAAGTGGTGTGCATAGATAGAACATTATTGTGAGGTGTTTTCTGTGTCTGAAAGTGCTGCTAAAGTGTTAAACATACAAGATGAGGTAAACTTAGACAAAGAGGCCCCTCCACTTTCCCCTGTGATACAAGTAGCTCCCCCATTTTCAGAACAAATGCACAATGTATGGTTTACAGATGCTTCATCAAAGCGGGAAGGAAAGGTCTGGCAATACCGAGCTGTAGCCCTCCCAAGTAGGCACCAAAGAACAGATGGTTACTGAAGGAGAGGGTAGCACACAAGTGGGAGAACTGGTTGCGGTTTGGAGTGTGTTTCAACATGAAGCCCAAACCCCTTCACCTGTGTATATTTATACTGATTCTTATGCAGTTTTTAAAGGTTACACAGAGTGGCTGCCATTCTGGGAGCAAAATGGGTGGGAGGAGAACAGAATGGCAGAAAGAGAAATGGCAAGATATTCTTGCAATTGCCAGACGTGGAGAATTTGCGGTGGCATGGGTGGCCTCCCACCAACAAGGTGACACACCGGCAAGCCGATGGAATGCTGAAGCAGATGAGCTAGCTCGATTAGCTCCTCTACAAGACACTCAAATAAGGGAAAACTGGGAATACTTATTGGAATGGCTACACATGAAGCGAAAACACTCAGGGATTAATGATTTATTTCGGGAAGCACAAGCTCAAGGGTGGCCAGTTACCAGAGAAGAGTGTATATCCTCTTGTGAGCAATGTCGTGTCTGCTTGGGCAGGCACCCCCTGGAAGATGACCCCCTGCACCTGAGAGAGGGAAAAGGTTTATGGGAGGCCTGGCAGGTTGATTATATCGGGCCATTTCGAAAATCGGAAAGGAAATGTTATGTACTAGTAGGTGTTGAAATAGTATCTGGACTAGCGCAGGCTAAAGCCTGTGCTAAGGCGACTGGGGAAAACACTGTGAAGGCCCTAAAGGAATGGTTTGGGACCTTCCCCAAACCACAGGCAATTCAATCAGATAACTGGTCGCACTTCACAGCCAAGATAGTTCAGGAATGGGCAGCCCGGGAGGGGATTACATGGGTGTTCCACACCCCGTACTACCCGCAAGCAGATGGGATCGTAGAAAGAACAAATGGGTTACTCAATCGCTTCCTGAAATCACACAAGCCTGGATGGGCTAAGCAGGTAGGAGATGCAGTAAGCAGCGTCAATAGTCGCTGGGGAACAAATGGATGCCCAAAAATCACTGTGTTTTGCCCCAAAGCCCCAACAATTGTGCCTACCTCACAGAACCCTGATGACCCTGACAAGCCATCCCACTTCCCTGGACAACCTGTTCTAGTTGAACTCCCTACTGTGGGAGCTGTACCATTGGTATTAGATGTCCTGACAAGCAAATACACCTGGAAAGCAAAAGATGCTAGGGGGAGGGTCCATAAAATTCACACTAAGTGGATTATTCCTTCCTTCTGACCCGAGGAGCGGGCTTGTTTCTGTTCTTCTTTTAGGGTGGAGCGACTGACCCGAGTACACATACACCTTCCTGGAAGAAGCTGACCAGATATCAACTGTGGCCTGATCAGGATGTGCATGTTATTATTGGGTATCCTAATTCAGGGAGGTCTCTATAAAAGCGATGAGGGACCCATTCCCCCACCTTCCCCTGATCCTTATGACCCCTTTAAAGATAATGAATTTGTATTATTAGCCAGAGCGGTAAGCTGCACTTTTAATTTGAGTCATTGTTGGGTTTGCGGAGGACCTCTGGGGCTATCGAGTTGGCCCTGGGCATCCACACCTCTTACTCCAGCCCAGATTGTAAACAACTACAGTGAAGTAACGGATGACACTTGGAGTGACGGTGAGACGTGGCCGATTCAATTTCCTGCTGTAGGGCGGTATTGCCTGAACAGTACTCAGAGGGGAGGAATCTACATGGGGGAGAATAAATGTCGATGGACACTCACTCAGAAGCTAGTCAACAAAGAGAAGAATATCCGTATATGGATGTGGCTGAATGAAACTGGGCATAGTCAGGGATTTAAGGGGTATTGGTCAAACAAAAATGAAACCTTATACCTCCAACGATCTAACCATTCCCCTTACAAGCAAACTTGTAAGTGGAAAAACGATTCTGGCGCTTGGTATTGCACTGGCCAAATAGATAACTATGCAACCCAGTTCTTCAACCCCCTGAGTGACAGAGACACAATTTACTTTAAATTCCCCAAAACGGCAACAGGACCATATGCTGATGGTGTCTGGGCGAGGAAAGGGCATTATTGGATATGTGGGCACACTGCATACACACGTTTACCCACAGGGTGGTCAGGAGTCTGCTACATAGGGGTTATCCGACCTTTGTTTTTCCTTTTGCCAGAGACGGGCAGACCTTGGTTGGGGGTAAAGCTATATGATGACCTTGGAGATAGAAGTATTGCCCGTAAGACGCGATCTATTGAAGTCAATTTGGGAGGGACACAAAAGTGGGGGAATAATGAGTGGCCTCCTGAGCGGATAATCCAACATTATGGACCTGCCACCTGGAACCCTCATGAACCAGTATCGGGAGCAAGGGAACCCATTTATAATTTAAATTGGATAATCAGACTGCAGGCAGCCCTAGAAATTATCACCAATAAGATTGCCAATGCAATAGATCTTTTGACCCTGCAGTCCCACCAGATGCGCACGGCAATCCTTCAGCACCGCATGGTCCTAGATTACCTGTTAGCCAAAGAGGGAGGGGTATGTGGGAAACTAAATATCTCCAACTGCTGTTTAGAAATAGATGATGTAGGTGAAGTGGTCCTCCAGCTGACCAAAGACATCCAAAAGATAGCCCAGGTCCCTGTCCAAACCTGGAATGGTTGGGATGGTGACCTGTGGTCCTGGTTACCAGGGGCACCATGGGTAAAACAGCTGTTATTGTATCTGTTGTACACGATTATTGCCTTAATGTTTTTACCGTGTATAATCCCTTGTCTTGTTCATCTAATCCGACACGTGGTATCTAATATGCAATTTGTGTCTACCACCTCCCCTGATGGCATGAAACAAATCCATGCCGTTGACCGGTTAGAGCCAACCACAATCTCCATTGTCTGAATTTTTTTTTTTTTTTTTTTTTTTTTTTTTTTGGATCCCCAGATTGTCTGAGGGAAAAAATTCCATATTAATACCCATGTCATGCTTGTCAGTTGTTCCATGGTTGTTATGGTGAAAACTACCTCACTAATTTGATACTTCAAATTTGTTCTACAAAGTTAAGTGTAAGATGTGTACTTTGAACAGTGTTCCCTTTTGGTTGCTATTGAGCAACCTTTTACCATCATTCCTCCCCCTTGTGTTAATTTCCCTTTTCCCATGGCTTCCCTTTGTTCCTGCCCTGGTTTTGGTCCCTATCCCCACTCCACTCTCACCCTTGCTTTCCCCCATTCTTTCCTACTATTTCCCCACCCCCACCCCCCTTTATCTCTCTTGGTCCTTGAGGAGACTGCAATGTCGAGCCACGGGGTGGTGTGGAGAACCATTACTGAATGTGGTTTATCTTGACATTGCCATTGTACCACCGTTTCCTGCCACTCAGGAGGTCGTGCCCTCATGGTCTGCAGACAAAACACCACCATGCACCTGCATGTCCTGCCCTCACAGTCTGTAGACAAAACAACAACATGTACCTGCACAAGGCACAAGGCGCAAAAAAGGTAGAAGGCATCCAAAGGAGACAGCACGCATGGCACGAAATGCACATATGCCAGTGTGATCTGCGCATGAGCAAGGGACCCCAACCCCTATAAAAGGAGTGTGTGCGGTCCAGTAGGGGGGCTCTTTCCTGTCTTTGTCCCTCCCCTTCGGACCTCTTGGAACCTGCCTCGTCGAAGCCAGCATCGCGTGGACTGAACCTGGAGTAGCAGACGGGGGCGCCGGAGCGTCGACTGCGCCACAGACGGAGGCGCCAGAACATCGCTGGACCCGGGGCGGTGGTAGCTAGTCCTCTCTTTCTGTCCCTCTCTCTCGTTCACCCCGTCCTCCCTGACATAAACCCGCTCCCTTTCTAGCTCTCCTTTTCTCTCATCCCCCTTTTTTTTCCCCCTCTTTTTTTCCTCAGTTCTTCCCCTTTGCCTTTCCCCGTTCACCTTCTCTGTTACCTTCTCACGTGGTTCCCTCCTTCCCCTGCGTCAAAAATAAAGTTGAAAGGTTGTATGACATTTGACCAGATTTAGTGTCTTAATCTCGTCCTTGGGATCGTATTGAAACCTCCCCAACATTGGATCGGGACACAGGCCTGGTGCCATGTAGTCCATCCCATAATTCTGGTGGTGACACCAGTCATGAAGCCATGTATTAATAGACTGGCTCTGTCTGCTTCTTCCAATATTGCTGCCTACAACTGGAAGCATGGAGGAAAAAATTACCTGTGCTCCGGATTCCCTTACCAACCATCCCAAGGCCCTGAAGTCTCTTTTGATTGCCCTTGTACTACATGTTCCAGCTTCATCGCCACCCACATGGAAGAGCAATAATGTGTAATAGTTCGAGTGCTGTACCCGGCTAGGAAGTTTCCTAGTGATGTCCTTAACCCGGGCCCCAGGGAGGCAGCAGACCTCCCTAAGAGGAGGGTCTGTTTGGCATATTGGACGCTCTGTTCCCCTCAGAAGGGAGTTACCTGCAACTATAACCTGTCTTCTCTTCCTCGTGATACAGGGAGTAGGCCTTTCTGACCTTGGCAACACCTCTGGTGTAGATGGACCATCAGCCACATCATCACTTGACTGACCTTCCAAATCCAGAGTGTTATACCTGTTGTACTGAGGCTCCTGGGAAGACGAGGTAGGCAAGGAGAGGGTTTGCCTGTCACCCTGAGTGTAGACTTGCCTCCATTCACTCCTTTCCTTTAAGTTACTGCCTTCTGCCTGATGAGAGAAGGATACAGGATCCCCTTGATCATGTTTTTTTTCTGTGGATGTTCCTGTTTCTGTCTCGGGGACGGCAGAGCATGGTTCCAAACTTGTTAGAATTTGTCAGATCCTGTGGTCTGATAGAGGCAAGGCTGCTGTAGCTCCATGCCTCCACCTCCAATCAGTAGTGAGACCAAACATGTATTCCCAGTAAGCACATACATGCATATTTCTGTAACACATACATACCTATACACACATGGACAGCTACACAGATCAGTAAAGACAGAAGCACTCAGCACTCACACAAACAGCACCAATGTCTTCATCTTGTTCCCCTTTGGCAGATCAGGATAAAGTCCATTAGTGGGAAATATATATATATAAAATGTGGATTCCTCTGAGCTTAGATAGTCCTATCTGATTTCCCCCACTGCTGTACCCTGGACATATGAGCCCCCAAGGCCTGCAACCCTACTCCAGTTCCTGGTACAGTCCTCACTCATAAACACATGCACTGTGAATCTCTCAGTAGTTAGGCTTAGACATGCAGACCATCCAGTAACTGACTGTGGGTCCCAGGTCTGCCTAATTGCTGACACCTGGGCATGCTAGTCCGCAGACCCCACAGTCCCACTCCAGCTGCTGGTACAAATTTCCTTGCACACAGCAGTACATAAACATGTGCAATGTAGACTCCTCCAGTAACTGGACACACACTACCCAATAGCTGCATGTATGTGCTTACTGGGAATACGTGTTTGGTCTCACTCACAGAGACACACCTTGTTCCCAAGCTTCTTAGCCTCCTTTCCACCTAGTTTGACTTGATACGATATTTGTACTGTCACTTGGTCCAATTGCTAGCACCACAGACACATATGACCCCTGATCTGCGCTGCTGTTGTTGGCACTTGTTTTTACTCACTCCAGTCTCTTCAGTCTCTTCAGCTGATGAGAATGCTGATATGCAGGCCCTATAATCCATGGTCTGACTCCAGTTACTGACACTTAGACCTCCATACGATCATATCCACACAGAACAGAGAGTCTCCTCATCCAGGAAAATAGTTTGAAATGGAATTTAAGAAGAAGGCAGGGCAGCAGGTGATGTCCACATGCAGGGTGTGGTCAGACAAGCATACTGACCAGCAACCTTTTTACATGAGCGATGCCTTTTCTTCTCTTAGCCCTCTATTTACCCACACTTGTTCCTCTCTAAGCCACCATGATCCCTCCCTTTCTCTGCCTTTGGTTTGTCCCCTAAACATGCCATAAGAAGTCTTATACAATACAAAGATTCCCTGAATGTCAGGGGAGGTTCAGACTTGATATTAAGATAAGTTTCTTTACTGAGAGGGTGGCTGCACCCTGGAATGGGCTTCCTAGAGAGGTGGTTGTTGCCCCAAGCCTGTCAGTGTTTAAGAGGCATTTGGGCAATGCACTTAATAACATGCTTTAACTTCTGGTCAGCCCTTAAGTGGTCAGGCAGTTGGACTAGATGATCATTGTAGGTCCCTTCCAACCATTCCATTCCATTCCATTCCATTCCATTCCATTCCATTCCACTCCATTCCATGCCATTCCATGCCATTCCATGCCATTTCTATTCCTCTGCATCCCATAATGTGTCCTGTACCCCCTTGTCTGCTTCTGTCTGTACAAACCTACCTGCAAGGAGGTTGTAGCGATGTGGGTGTTGTTTCTTCTCCCAGGCAATGGGTGATAGGATGAGAGGAAATGGCCTCAAGTTGGACCAGGGAAGGTTTAGGTTGGACATTAGGATATTTTTTTTCACCAAAAGGGTTGTTAAGCATTGGAATGGGCTGCCCAGGGAAGTGGTTGAGTCCCCTTCCCTGGAGGTATTTAAAGGAAGGGTAGGTGTGGTGCTGAGGGACATGGTTTAGTGGTGGAATGGCAGTGTTCAAGGCAGCAGATAGAGGCTCCACAGGAAGCAGAGGATCCCCAGTCCTCTTGCCAGTGAGCAGAAGTTAGGGACCCAAGAGGTGGTGGGGAATGGAAAAAGGTCTCTGCTCGGGGCTGGAGGAGAATCCCCTCCCAGGCTCCCTCACCTTCCCAGCTGCCCTTGCATAACAGATATGGGACTCTGGAAGTTGAGGGCCAGGCAACTGAGGATGGGGATGAAGGCCCATCCAGGGGATTGGCTAGGGAGAGTAGGTCACCCCTACCTATCAAGACTGCCTGTGCCAAAAAAACAAGAAGGGTAATTGTTGTGGGTGATTCCCTTCTGAAGGGAACGGAGGGCCTGATATGCCGCCCGGACCCATCCCACAGGGAAGTCTGCTGCCTCCCTGGGGCCCGGATCAGGGACATTGCGAAGAGACTCCCTGGTCTGGTACGGCCCTCTGATTACTATCCACTATTGATTGTACAGGCAGGCAGCGATGAGATGCCAGAGAGAAGCCCCAAATCGATCAAAAGGGACTTCAGGGCACTAGGAAAAATGGTTGAAGGATCAGGAGCGCAGGTAGTGTTCTCCTCAATCCCATTAGTGTCAGGAGGAAACACGGAAAGGAACAGGAAAACTAGACTGGTTAACACGTGGCTCAAAGGTTGGTGCCATCAGAGGGGCTTGGGGTTCTTTGATCATGAGGAGGTTTACGTGGCACCGGGCCTGTTGACAACAGATGGTGCCCAGCTCTCTCAGAGGGTAAAAAGGATCCTCACTCATGAACTGGCGGGGCTTGTTGAGAGAGGGCTTTAAACTAGGCCTGAAGGGGGGAGGGCATATAACCAGGCTCACTAGAGAGGAGCCTGGGGGGGTCACCCCATTGCTGGGGGTGAAACCGATAGCCCAGCTCAAGTGCATCTACACTAATGCACGCAGCATGGGCAACAAACGGGAGGAGCTGGAAGCCGTTGTGCAGCACGATGGCTATGATGTAGTCGCCATCACAGAAACGTGGTGGGATGCCTCCCATGACTGGAGTGCTGCAATGGATGATTACTAACTCTTCAAAGGGGCAGGCAAGGAAGGAGAGGCAGTGGGGTGGCTCTGTATGTTAGGGAGTGTTTTGATTGTACAGAGATTGATGCTTGTGGTGAGGCCGAATGCTTATGGGTGAGGATGAGGGGGGGAGGCCAACAGAAAAGATATCCTGTTGTGAGTCTGTTACAGACCACCCGACCAGGATGAGGACGTTGACAAAGTATTCTACAAGCGGCTGGCAGAAGTCTCTCAGTCACGAGCTCTTGTTCTCATGGGGGACTTCAACTTCCCAGACATCTGCTGGAAATACAACACAGCAGAAAGGAAACAGTCCAGAAGGTTCCTGCAGTGTGTGGAAGATAACTTCCTGACACAGCTGGTAAGTGAGCCTACCAGGGGAGGTGCCCTGCTTGACCTCCTGTTCACTAACAGAGAAGGACTGGTGGGTGAGGTGGTGGTCAGAGGTCGTCTTGGCCCTAGTGATCATGAAATGGTAGAGTTTTCGATTTTTGGTGAGGTAAGGAAGGGCGTCAGCAACACCGCCACCATGGGCTTCCGGAGGGCAGACTTTGACCTGCTCAGAACGCTGGTTGGGAGAGCCCTTGGGAGACAGTCCTGAAGGGCAAAGGGGTCCAGGAAGGCTGGGTATTTTTCAAAGAAGAAGTCTTAAAGGCACAGGAGCAGGCTGTCCCCAAGTGCCATAAGACAAATCGGCAGGGAAGACGACTGGCCTGGCTGGACAGAGGTCTACTACTAAGACTCAGGAAAAAAAGGAGAGCTTACCAGCTCTGAAGAAGGGGCAGGCAACCCAAGAAGAGTACAGGGATCTTGCCAGGTCATGCAGAGAGGAAATTAGAAAAGCAAAAGCCCAGCTGGAATTTAACCTGGCCACTGTTGTAAGGGATAATAAGAAAAGTTTTTATAAATACGTTAACAGCAAAAAGAGAGCCAGGGAGAACCTCCATCCTCTAGTGGATGCAAGGGGGAACATTGCCACTAAAGACGAGGAAAAGGCTGAGATACTTAACACCTTCTTTAGCTCAGTCTTTAATGGCCCGACGAGTTATCCGCAGGGTACCCAGCCCCCCGAGCTGGAAGATGGGGACAGTGAGTGGAATAAACCCCCCTTAATCCAGGAGGAAGCAGTCTTTGACCTGCTATGCCACCTGGACATCCACAAGTCTATGGGGCCGGATGGGATCCACCCAAGAGTGCTGAAGGAGCTGGCAGAGGAGCTTGCCAAGCCACTCTCCATCATTTATCAGCAGTCCTGGAGAACAGGGGACGTCCCAGGTGACTGGAGGTTGGCAAATGTGATGCTTATCTTCAAGAAGGGCCGGAAGGAGGATTCGGGGAACTACTGACCAGTCAGCCTGACCTCAGTACTGGGAAAGATTACGGAGAGGTTCATCTTGAGGCATATGGAGGACAACCGGGGGATCAGGCCCAGTCAGCATGGGTTCATGAAAGGCAGGTCTTGCCTAACCAACCTGATTTCTTTCTACGACCAGGTGACCCGCCTGGTAGATGAGGGAAAGGCTGTGGATGTTGTCTACCTGGACTTCAGCAAAGCCTTCGACACAGTCTCCCATAGCATTCTCCTGGAGAAGCTGGCAGTTCATGGCCTAGATGGATATACTCTTCGCTGGGTTAAAAACTGGCTGGATGGCCGAACCCAGAGAGTCGTGGTGAATGGAGCTAAATCCAGTTGGTGGCCGGTCACAAGCGGTGTTCCCCAGGGCTCAGTTCTAGGGCCAGTCTTGTTTAGTATCTTTATTAATGACCTGGATGAGGGGATTGAGTGTGCCCTCAGTAAATTTGCAGATGACACCAAACTGGGTGGTAGTGTTGATCTGCTGGAGGGGAGGAAGGCTCTGCAGAGGGACCTGGACAGGCTGGATCGATGGGCCGAGGCCAACTGTATGAGGTTCAACAAGGCCAAGTGCCAGGTCCTGCACTTGGGTCACAAGAACCCCATGCAGTGCTACAGGCTTGGGGAAGAGTGGCTGGAAAGCTGCCTGGTGGAAAAGACCTGGGGGTACTGGTTGACAGCCGGCTGAATATGAGCCAGCAGTGTGCCCAGGTGGCCAAGAAGGCCAATGGCATCCTGGCCTGTATCAGGAATAGTGTGACCAGCAAGAGCAGGGAAGTGATCGTCCCCCTCTACTTGGTGCTGGTGAGGCTGCACCTCGAATACTGTGGTCAGTTTTGGGCCCCTCACTACAAGAAAGATGTTGCATTGCTGGAACATGTCCAGAGGAGAGCCACAAAACTGGTGAGGGGTCTAGAGCACAAGTCTTACGAGAAGCGGCTGAGGGAACTGGGGTTGTTTAGTCTGGGGAAGAGGAGGCTGAGGGGAGACCTGATCGCCCTCTACAACTACCTGAAAGGAGGCTGTAGTGAGGTGGGGGTCGGCCTCTTCTCCGTGGTAACGGACAATAGGACGAGGGGAAATGGTTTGAAGTTGCGCCAGGGCAGGTTTAGGCTAGCCATTAGGAAAAATTTCTTCACCAAAAGGGTTGTCAGGCTCTGGAATGGACTGCCCAGGGAGGTGGTTGAGTCCCCATCCCTGGAGGTATTTAAAAGAAAGATAGATGAGGTGCTTAGGGACATGGTTTAGTGGTGGGATGGCAGGGTTAGGTTAAAGGTTGGACTTGATGATCTTAAAGGTCTTTTCCAACCAAAGTGATTCTATGATTCTATGTTAGGTTAATGGTTGGACTCTATGATCTTAAAGGTCTTTTCCAACCTAAGCAATTCTATGATTAGGCAGTAGCCCCCCACTTCAGTCTATAAGTTTCTCTGGAGAGCCTTTCCAGACACATCTGGTGGGTTTCAGACCTGGACAATTGGCATTAGTTCTCTTTTGTGACAGTCCTGAGGGACGCTGGGGCAGGGGATCTGTTTCTCTGAATCCCCCATAAGGATGGAGGTTCCCCTGTTTGCCATTGTGCTACATTTAGAGTGTGGAGATGAGCTTTTTATCAAATAACCTAACATTTGATTTCTGGTCACACTTTGAAGACCCCCTGTCCTCAAAGAGAGAAGGATTTAGAGGTTTAATTTAGAAATTTTATTTAATTTAATTTATAAATTTAGCTCCTAGTCCTGAATGCATACTGTTGAAAATGTGCCATCATCCAGTTCTGGTAAAGATAAATGACTCACAAAAAGAAATCAAGGATACCTCAGGGCAAGCATGTTCTGCCAACCTAATCCTTGCTGGCCTCTATTCCATCCTTCAGTTCAGTCTTCCAGGGAGCTCACCCTCCAGGGGCCAGGGTGGGGATGAGAAAAAAAGGTTTGTTTCTTTATTTCGTTCTTCAACTGATATTTGTTGATGCTTGTTTTTTACACCTCCCAAACTGATTTTTATAAAAGTGTAGTATAAATTCACAAAAGCCCGTTTTAGGGTTATCTGTACTGGGTTTACATGGCAAGGTTTTGGTAGCACGGGGGCTACAAGGGTGGCTTCTGTGAAAAGATGCTAGAAGATGCCTCATGTTGAGCAAAGCCAGTTCTGGCTGGCTCCAAAATGGACCCGCTGCTGGCTAAAGCTGAGCCTGGTGGTAGCGTGCTGTGATAGCATATTTAAGAAGGGGTAAAAAAAAAATGCTGCACAACAGCAGCACCTGGGAGAGAGGAGTGAGAATATGTGAGAGAGACAGCCCTGCAGACACCAAGGTCAGTGAAGAAGGAGAGGGAGGAGGTGCTCCAGGCGCCGGAGCAGAGATTCCCCTGCAGCTTGTGGTGAAGACCATGGTGAGGCAGGCTGTCCCCCTGCAGCCCATGGAGGTCCATGGTGGAGCAGATATCCACCTGTAGCCCATGGAGGACCCCACGCTGGAACAGATGGATGCCCAAAGGAGGGTGTGACTGTATGAAGAGCCTGCACTCCTCTGCCAGGAGCTGTGACTCCGTGAGAAGAGCCCATGCTGAAGCAGGTTTTCTGGCAAGACCTGTGACCCCATCAGGGGACCCATGCTGGAGCAGTCTGCTCCTGAAGGACTGCACCCTGTGGAAAGGACCCACAATGGAGCAGTTTGTGAAGAAATGCAGAAGGACCCACATTGGAGAGGTTTGTAAAGGACTGTCTCCTGGGGAAGGGATCCCACACTGGAGTAGGGGAAGAGCATGAGGAGGAAGGAGTGGCAGAGACAAAGGGTTATGAGCTGACTGCAGCCCCCGTTTTCCATACCCCTGCACTCCTCAGGGGAAAGTGGTAGAGAAACTGGGAGTGAAGTTGAGCCCAGGAAGAAGGGAGGGGTGGAGGGAAGGTGAGTTTAGATTTGTTCTTATTTCTCACTACCCTAATCTGTTTAATTGGTAATAAATTAAATTCATTTCCCCAAGTCAAGTCTGTTTTGCCTATGACGCTAATTGCTGAGTGATCTCCCTGTCCTTACTTGACCCATGAGCCTTCTGTCATATCTCCCATTGAGGAAGGGGAGTGACAGAGTGGTTTGGTGGGCACCTGGCAGCTAGCCAAAGTCAACCCACCATATTACCACACTACCTTACTAAAGCAATGTAACTTTGGATTCATTTTAATCCTGTGTGCAACTTAATTCCTTCCGTATTTTAAAGTGAGAGATTGGGCAGTTCTTCTCTGTCTGCATTTATTTTCATTTTTAACTCAAGAATGCTATCATTGAGTGCTATGTGTGCCTTGGACATTCATTAAAAAAATAAAACAATGTGAATGCCAACATGCGTCTATGTTGTGGATTTCTGCAGCACCCAGTAGACTTAGTTTACATGATACAATTACACTGTGACAATGAATTCCCTAGAGCTCCCAAAGCCTTCTCTAATCCCTGCACAAAGAATGGTTTTTCTCAGTCCAGAAAATAATCTATTCAGTTTTACACTGATAAGACAGTAGTGCTCTGCCACAGAACAGGGCCTCACAGCAAATCCTGAGAGTAGTCCAACCCTTGATTAGCTCAATCTCTTCTGGAAGTCCATTCCCTCACAAGAAAAAAAGACCCTTGACCATGACCTTAAGATCTCACTATCTTATCCTAAGATTAGCTGCATTTCCCCAAGAGGTTAGCACAGCTGTGTTTGTAGGCTGTAGCTGTGGCTGAAGGACACCACCTTTTCTTCTAGGCACAGGATGCTATTTAAGTTCACATGCAACCTGACCTGATGATTTGTCAGTGTGACCTAGCATTTTAAATTCTCTTTTGCTCTTCTAAATAAACATCTGAAAATATGACTGATGAAATGTCATTCTCTCTGACACGCTCTTGTTAGACATTCCCAAGCCACTCTAGCAAGAGTGCATTTCCTGAGAAACCAGGAACGGAGCAGAGTGCAGGCACAGGCCATACCCTGGGTCGCTCAGGGACTTTCAGAATGTAGAATTCCTACAAGCCGCAGTTTAAGGATGAACTTTCTTGCCTCTGGGCTGATGGCAACAGAGAGTAGAAAAACTGGCCCTACAGTTTCCCTTTTCAGAGCTTCGCAATGAGAAAAGTACAACCAGATATCATGCTGAATTCCAGAATACTACAGCTTTTAATTAACACTACAAGAAGTACACAGATCTATTAAAAATAAAACTGTACACATTTCCCTACTTCATTCTCTCTGTCAGCTAACATGCCAGTTTGTCTTTCATTTCAAGACAAAGTCTACTGGGAGGGATGCAGATCTGCTTCCTGCAGCTGACACAGCTTATTTTCAATTTGCTGTACTTACTGCCCATCCCTGTTATTTCTATAATATTTATCCTCACATGAATTTTGTTCAAAGGTTTTGTTATTTTAAATATTTTTTCTTTTTCCTTCTTTCTTCCCTAGTTCTCTACAAGACAGAGAATTCTCTCCTGCTTTGGCAGCTCCTTTGCTAATACATCAAGCCAGTTCCACCACAGTTGGAAAACTTTGTGGCCTACATTAGTTCCCAGACTGAGAGAGATGAGATGCAACACTGACAAAGTAATAGATTACATAAACAGCGGGTGTTCAGTGAATCAGCAGTTACATCGTATCTCAAGCCAGAACTATTAAAACAGCAAATAAAAAGATTTTTCAAGTCATCAGGCCTGGGTAGGAAAATGTGTCACCAAGAGCACATTATTATAATAAAAGGCCACTTTAGTTCACTTGTAATTTTCAAATGTGGTAAGTTTTAATCAGAATATTTGTGTGAATCAAAGAGTATTAATTTGGTTGAAGCTTCCATCAAAATGATGGAATAATTTTTAAATGCCAGGTAGTCACTCCATTTAGAAAAATAAGGGGTTTTCTGTTGTTGTTGCTTTTTTTTTAACCACTTCCTGGAATAGTTACAGAAACTAAAAATCAATCAAGTCTACTCCAGTCTTTCATCTGGTGAAAATCAATACAATTTTCCAAGTTTTATGAATAGTCATAAATATATTGTCATTTGTGTATATATATATGCAACGTACATATTGTCAATATGTCATACCATGTTACACATAATCAATTTATGTACAGCTATGTGTATAGTCTCAGTCATTTACAGGAGGGCAAAACTAGATACCTGCCAGACACCCACTAGCAGTACAAATACATTTTTTTATATAAAAAATTGCAAGGAATATTTAATTGTGTAACCAATGATGTGGCAAAATTTCAAACAGGTAGACAAGCATAAAGGTCTGTTCTCATGCATGGGAGGTTTGACTTAGGACATTCTGTATTTTGCAACGTGCTGTCCTGCAACTTTGTATGGAAATGAATCCAATTATGTTTATGGAATCAGTGCTGCTCCTCAGTTTTACTGAAATATAAATTAATAATACAACCATGCAAATATAGAAGCCAGAGTTCAGGAGATGTGTACATGTACTAATGAAATAACTTGATCACACTAACAGTACAGACCACAGTCCTGCAAAAGCCTGACCATGATGGAATTCTTTATTTATTTTTGTTTGCCAAAGCTCCCATCAAAAAACAATGCTAAGGAAAAGTCGAGCTTGGATCAGAGCACATAGAGCTTCTGAAGCTATAAAGTTACAAACAGCCTATCTCACCCACTCTTCTCTGTTGCACACAGACCCTTTTAGGGAGTACCTTATTACATGCTCTTTCTTTCAGATGGAATACTGTTTTAAACCATATCATACTCTCTTCTCCAACCCCCTACCAAAAAGTGAAAGGCATAAAGTAGGACAATGCAGAACAACTCTAGAAAAGGATAAACTTCTAAAGCAGATTCAACAATTTAGATCAATATTTAAGAAACCTGGATTCCAGTACTGTATTTTTTACAGGCTTTCCATGGAGAAGCCAGCAATGTGCTCAATATCCCTCTGCATCTGTTTTGTGGACATAAATTGGGGATAATCCATTTTACAGTAGGGATATCTGAGAAGCATAGAGATATTGTAGCACAAAGCCATTACTTAAAAGGAAAAAAAAAAGGCTTTATTAGGGAAGTATTCAGTGATATGAAGGTTATGACAAGATGCAGTTCTTTAAAAAAAAGGTTTTTAAGGCAGGTCCTTCATTCACTGAATATCGTAGCTTTGTGTGAAGTGACTTTGCAGTTAAAGCCACTGACTGTGTAGTTAAAGATGGCACATTCAAAGGCCCACAGCACTTAAACACTTCTAAATACCTATATTCTGTATCATTTCATACAATGGACAAAGACTAAAGTAGTCACTGCAGCCTTATTCATTTTCTGATTTCATTTCCCCTCAGTTAAATTGTTGAAAAACATTTTGTTGTCCCCTTTTGGTAGTTTATTCAATTTATCACATACAGGCCCAACTTCACTCTTACCTTTGTTAGCTCAACATTTATTCAAAGCCCTAAAATACTCTCAGGAGAAGATACAAATCACACTTTTATTTTTGACAGGAGGGGAAATGGCCAGGAAGTGAACCTCAACACTGCAGAGAGGGTAAGCATCAGTGAAGTCTAATATCAAAGATTCAGCACTGCAGTTAAGACAGTAAACGAAACCTGATGGCATTTATATGGAATAATAGCCATTATTGGCTATTAATGGCCATACCATGCTATTTCCTTAGCGCAAGACTTTTTCAGGACTGTTCTGCCTCTGGTGACCTAGTTTCTCTAATGCTTCTGGGAGAGGTGGGGAAGTCAAATTGGAAGATACAAACTTTACCAAGACTGCCCACAGAACAGAAGCAGCCCTTCGGGTTCTCACAGCAATTAACTGCTAGAATCTGAGAAGCTGGGTATGTTTTTTTTCGGTTTAGCTTAAATTACTTTGTGTCAGCAGATATGAAAACGTACGAAGCATTTCTTAAACTCACCCATTTGTTCATCTTAAATGACTGCTCCTGGCACTAAATTGCACAACTATTTTCTTTGTGTAAAAGTAAGAATTCTTTTACTGTGACATTTTATAACAGACTGCTGTTAACAAGTGTTCATTGATTAGGAAATGAAGTGATAAGAGGTGTAGATTTGTGTTAAAACTAAGTGATTGTTATCCAAGCAGCTACCGCGTCATCTTTTTTCTTGGCTAGAGACCATAATATAAGCCTATCCAACAGTCTTAGTTGGAATATGTTCTTTTTCCAGTGGTGCTAAGACAAACAGAGCTTTGTCAGAGCTCATCCCATCAGCGTGAATATACACTGGTACTGCATGTGGACTTACTGTAAACTTCAGCCTAGAATCAACATGTGATGTTCTAGCCCCACTAAAACTAAGAGTTTTACCATTAACATAAAAGGAGTTAGCATTTCATTTGCAATTCCCTTACTTTTCTCATGTAGTTACTAAATAAAGCCATAGAAAAGTCAGTTCAAAAACAAAACAAAACTGAATCTGTTCTGTACTACTCAGGGAGCATGTAGACAAGACAAGATGCAAAGGGCCAAATACACATACAGGTTCTCATATTCTGTGTTGTTGTTTGACTTACTTAGGTCTAATGTTATATTTTGCCTCTTAGTGCTTATTCCTTAGAAGTATTTGAATAGCTGAGTCCCACTGTTAATTTAGGCCTTCATCTATTATAAACAAAAGCCAACCAACTACAAAATACAAAGTAAACAGTCAACTAGAATAAAGTCAGAGTATTTTCTGGTCAATAATGAGAGCTAATACCAGAATCCTTTTTGCTACCCAGTGGACTGTTCTTTTCACACTAAAAGGCACAGACATCCTCTCTGTCAAAGTTTGCTGAAGGTGATCAAGACATCCTTGTCTTCAGGTGTTTAGACTTCCTCCACTTTTGTCACCACTGTAACAGGATGTCCAAGTGGAGTATTTGTCTGCATCTCAGTTAATTTCATACTCTCATGTGTCAAAGCATTGCTACAGGTAGCTTACTTTGTGTTAGACTGTGAATGGGAATACCTGAGACATGGAAACATGCTCTGCTGCTTCTGCTCTAGGAGTGTAAAACTCCTGCAGTGAACAAGAGCAGATAGGTATAAGGAGGAAAAGAAATCAGGCATTAAACTGAGGTTTACTCAGGCATAAATTGCTAGAGGACATTCAAGTTCAAGGCCTCAAATCTGTAGGTTTGCTATGTCCTTGCTCTTTCTCTTTTTTTTTTTTTTAATTTTTTTTTTTTTTGTGCACATGGAGCACTACCAGACTGCAGCATGGGATTGGGCTTTTCCTAGAATAGTCTCAGATCACATATAAATGCTCATGGTTAAATGATCACTAAAATCACATCAGTTGAGTTACCCAGAGCAAACAGTACATAGTTGTTACCTTTGTGCTTTTATGTTGGATATGTATCCTATTTAGGAGAAAACCAATAACTAGTACCCTGATTGCATCACAGAGGTGCAGAAGGATAATACTTGATGTGCTGGGGGAAAAAAAAAAAAAAGAAAAACAAACCCAACCAAATCCCATTAGTACTAAATTATTAAAAAAATAAAGTTTCAACATTGGAAATTTGTTTGATATGCTCCCACAATCTTTCATTACAGCACCAAAACTTCTAATGTGAGTCAGAAAAATTAATGTTTCTCATAAGGCAGAGAGATGTGAGAATAACTGGAATCAGAGGGGTGACTTTTTCAGGTTTCTAAGGACATCAAAGTCCTTATGGCAGTTGACTGCCATGTACTCAAAGCTGTGATTTAGCAGCTACCATCTCAACTGAGTTACATAGCTCAATTTCAAAAGCTCTGGCTCTGTGAATTGTTACATTCCCCTCTAGGCCAATGATTCATAAATTATTGGCTTAAAATAACATTACCTTGCTTTATTAAGTACAGGTGGAAAATATTTTTTAAAAGCACTATTGGTCTACCAGTTGGGTAAAGCAGAAAAGTGCTAAGCAAACAACCAAAATGAAATATAAGGGTTAAAAAAAAGCATCATGCATTATAGAGAGAAATCTCTGTGAAAAATATTTGACAAAGTTTTACAAAATACAACAGACTACTTTTTTTTCCAACAAAATAAGACAGCAATAAAGCCACTAAATTTTGCACTAGTATTCTTTATATATTGAACTACACCCAGAAGCATCTAAAAGAACTCAGGTTACATAATGACTGTCTCAGAACGCTTCCACAAGTTTTTCATGTCCAGAATAGTTTTTTGTACAATAAATCAGAGCACCGTGTTTCATGGTCACCAGTCTGATAATCCACTCTTGTGCTTCTTCTGATGACAAGAGGGAAAGATGGGGCACACTGATTGATACAGCTCCATTATTTTGGATTTTAGTGGATTTTAATTCAAAAGACATCTAGTTTCACAAGTAGATGTTTTTTCAAGAAAAACCTTTCAGGGGCTAAACTAATTATTTTGTATCTTTTTTGAGTTGATGGGAAGAAAAGCACTGAGTGAGAGAGACAGAATTTCACACTATGGTTCCTGAAGCAGCATACAAACATAGTATTGCAGAGAAACAGAAACATCAAGACTGGTATGAATCAAGCATGAATGGAAATGCATAAATGCGAAAGCAGAGGGGAAAAACAAACTGCAAGTGCTGATAACACCTAGATCAGCTAGTGTATTGATCCTGACTGGGATACCGCTGTATGTGGAGAACCTGGTGATCCACATCACAGCTTGCATGAGCCAGTGCAGGCCTGTGCTGTGCTGTGCTGCATGTCCAGCATGGCCTTCAGGCTGCGTTGCGTGCGTCCTGTGGCCGCAGGGCCAACTTGACAAGCAGGTTGCAGCAGAGGAGCCTGCAGGCATCACCCACTGTGCCACCTGCTCATCCTTGCCCCTGTCTGACAGTGCAGCCAGAAGTTCTCATGTCAACAACCTTTAGGAGTAGAGTTGTTTTCTTGTAAGAAAATTATTTTGTATCTTGAAGGACCAAAAAGGAGGAACTTTTCTCCATAGATGGTATGTGCACAGTGTACCGTGGCAAAATCCATCTAGGGTCCACCTGATGCTGCACGCATGTGTGCTGCTCAGCATCTGAAGGGACAAAAGGTTTACTCACTACTTGTGTTCCTCTTTTTATTCTGTCCTATTTATTCTGTCTTGTTAAAGCAGATATTTTATTAAGCCATTTGTTGTCAGGTCTTTCTTACTGAGCTGTAGAAAGAGGCCTGCACCTTATCTGTCACCCCAGACCCTGGTGCAGAAGAGCAGGTCAGCACAATCTCAGCACATAAACATGCAGCTTACCGAGATACTTAGTTTAGGGAAACAAAGGACAGACTATTTTCAGAGGAGACAAAAAGA
Organism: Gorsachius magnificus; assembly: GCA_034008185.1. Classification (NCBI taxonomy): domain Eukaryota; kingdom Metazoa; phylum Chordata; class Aves; order Pelecaniformes; family Ardeidae; genus Gorsachius; species Gorsachius magnificus. The sequence continues at coordinate 96,226,867 of CM067082.1, read as the reverse complement.
TAATTAGTAAATTAGTGATGTTGCCTAATGACTCTCAGAGGACATGATGGAAAAGCAAAAGATGACAATCACTGTGAACTTATAAAGGTATGCCCAGATAACCAGGACGTGGTTACTGATCAAAAATAATCTAGGAGGTGTGATGAGGATTTAGTAATCAGTGCTCTTTGTTCTGTCACCAGAAGTAATCCTGGCCAGACCACTTGGAAACACACACCTTGGTGCTTCTCAATATGTCAGTAAGAAAGAATAGGTCTGAAAGAATGGGTGACATATAAGAGAGCGAGCATAAGCAAGATAAGCTTTAAAATAAAAAATCACCATCCCTTCCTGTATGGTCTTGCATAGAGTTTTCTTAATCAGATGCAACATCAATTGGTCCTGCACTAAACTTTGCTAATTTAGATGCACCAGCCTAAAATAAAAGTAGCATATGTCCCCAGCCTGGTGTCTGCACCCTTTCCTGGTCTGGTTTAACGTAGAACAGATCTAACTACTACACATGGGGGAGTGTCACACTTAAAAAAGCCAGTCATGGAATTTTACCTAATGTAGTTAACTGCCAATTAACAAAGTTAATTATTGAGAAATAATGACAAACAAACAAACAGCGAAAACACCTCAGCTTCCTTCCAGACACCTCTCCCCACACAGCTTCTGGTCTCCAGTCTTCTTGCCACAAGTTACATTCAGTCCCATTGGCAAGGACAGTCGGTGCAGGAGGCTGGGGTCAGCGCACTGTTGTTCCTTTTCTTTTGCTGCTGTTTCTTACTCAGCCTCCATGGACCGTAGGACCTTTGGAGTTGTACCTTCCCCTGGGTTTCCTCTCTGTCTCTTATCAGTGAGTCTTTGCTCCAGGCCTTTTTTGGGTGGCTCTTTGCTCTAGACCCTGCTCAGACAGCTATATGCTTTTGCACTGCCCTTGGCATCTCTCCTTGTGCACCCATTTTTTCCAGCCCTGTTCTGTCCCTCTCCACTCCCATCTCTCTCTCTTTTTCTTCAGCATCTCTCCTGCTTGGCATCTCTCTCCTATGTCTCCTAGTGGTTACCACCCTTTCCTAAATATGGTTCTGCAGGGGTGCCATAAACTGGCTTCTTGTCCATTGCTCAGCAGCTGTGACCAGCTGACCATACCTGACCTGCTCCATGGTTCACCCCTGCAGCCCTGCCACTACCAAAACCTTGAGTCATGTGCAGGGAACCATGTGTAGCCAAGAATATCTCAACAGTCAAATTCAGGTCGTTTCAGTCATGAGTATCATCACTGAAATGATGCCAGCCTCCCGGGATATAGTAATCTGTGCCTGAACTTTTTATACACCCATAGTTTTCATTTAGTTGGTCTTGCTTTTTCTTTTTTTTAATAGACATCAAAGCCCATTAAAAGAAGAGGGCAGGTTTTATATTGAAGACACAAAATAAAGAGAGAAAATAAAAAAGGGAGATAAAATACTTTCTTCAAGATCATACAATAAAACAAAACATTGTATTTCCTGCTCCATGCCGTAACTAGAGGGACGTTAAAGGTTGTGTTCCTTAAAGGCCCTGGGTATTTGGTTTAACATCTGGACCTTTGGTTTAACATGTTCCTTGCAGGACTGGATCCAGTATGCACCCTGCCCTCCAGGGAGGATGCACGACTTGATACTTCCCTCCAAATAGCTGATTTGGATCAGTCTGATTTGGGTGCACTGCTGATCACCACCCTCAGGACCCGGCCATTCAGCCAGTTTTCAATCCACCTCACTGTCTGCCCATCCAGCCCCTACAGCAACAGCTTGAGGGTCTATGAGGCTTTTATGGGAGACAGTCTTACTGAAGAGTAAGTAGACAACATCTACTGCTCAAAGTACTTTCTAGAGTTTATCAGTATTAGAATGGCAGATTAAGTACTCTCCATCAGCTTTTGCACAGAGAATAATACAAGTTACTGTTTTATTAAGTATGGACAATGACATAGTATGGGTGCAGAGTCAAACAGCTTTGTTTAAAATTTCCCATTTAAAAAAACATGGTTTCCAGGGCCTAGTTCTAGGACCTATCTACCAGTGAGAACACTTCTTTTCTTGCAGAATTCCCTTTTTCTTCCCTCAGTCACCACCCAACCCCAGCACCAAAGATTACAGGACTCTGCTGACAGCACCTTAATTCTCTACGCTTTTGTCATCCTTCATGCTGTTCGGAGTTTGGTTCTGACCCCTGAATCAAGAAAGGAGTCCATATACATATAACCCATCACACTGCAGAAGAACTGCGCACTACTTCTGGAGTGTTCAATTCTTCCTAGATTTCATTGCCTTTTTACTAGTATTCAAGTCAGTTAAACTTCCTTGTCCCATAGCACCAGGGTGCCAGTGAAAGGAGAGGAGGGAGAACTGAAAAGTCTCCATATGTTGGCAATTAGCACAGCAGGATTCCAAGCCATCAGAGAGAGGCCAGTTCATCCCCTGTAGTCATTACAGTCTTTGTTAAAAGGTTTTGTCCAGTTTTCCACAAGACTAAATGCTAAAACTGTAGAAAGCTGGACTAAGGTAAGCTTTAAAATAAAAATAATTGTATTTAAATTATACCTATTTTTAAAGAGTTAAAATGAAAATTTATTCTGCTTGCATTTTTTTCACTACATACCAAACAACAAGGCAATTACAAATACTGCCAGCAAAACCCACTGCATCTAGAACACAATGCAGAATATCAAAACCTGTACCTAGAAGATGGACTTTAAAATCTGAAAAGAACTAATGCATAAATGGTAAGGTGGATGAACATGTTTGGATATATTGTTCTGGCCAGAAAATCTGTACTCAGTTTTGACACATATTACATATTATTCAGGAATATTACTAACAGCAAACAAACAGATCACAAATATTGTCAAATAGTTCCAACCACTAAGTAATTGTTTGGATACATGCCTTTTCACTTGTATCCTCTCAGTATTACATTACATAACTTGTTCTCCTTCAATGATGCAGTATTCACACATAAAAGCCAAAATATTTTATACATGTTTGTGGGAACATAGCTAACAAAAGCTATGCTGTTCAAAGAAAATAGATTAAAATTCTCCAGCTATAATCTTGACACACACACAAAATTGTCAGTATATAAAAATAATGGGACATTTTTCAGGTGCATACACATTTCAGGTGTTATTGAAGACTAAAAGAAACCCAACCATTCACGATAAGCCATAGGAAAACTGAAACGTGTTTTCCATTATACGGGTCCTTATCATCTCTAATTTGTTCAGAAAGGTAGCTAATATAATAAACACAAAACTTTATAAAGCAACAGAAGACATGCACTGGAATACAGCAATTTGGTTAATATTTAAAAGAAAATCTCCCCAAGTATAGCTTTCATTACCATGAAGGCTATTTGAAATAAGAGTTTTAAAAAGATATAAAATAGGATATTGAAATATTGCACAAGATCAAATAACTCAACTGGTACAAGAGTGATAAGAATTGCTACTAATTACCAAATGGAATTCTTAAAAATATAAAATTCCAATATTCATATACCCAAGCTCTTTAGAACAGGTAGGAAAATTAAAAAGGTTTAAAATAAATTTGATCAGATCCCTCATTCTCTTATATACTAACAAACATTTTGAAAATGAAAAAAAGACTTCTGAGCAGTGGTAAAAGAAATTCAGTTTTACCACTGATTCACTTTGCAATCAATACTAGTCCATTCATTTCAATTTTTTGCATCTTTGAATGGTAGCTTTCTTAGAGGTCAGTTGAGAAGTCTAAAAACATTGCTGCCAATAATAGAAATTAAATTTCCGTTGAGAAACATTGTAGGGCATATTCAGATCAATCATAAAATAATTCAGGCTGGAAGGGATTTCTTGAAGTCATCTCATTCCACACTTACAGCAAAAGCATGGCTAAGCTCAATGCTTAGCATTTTATTCGGTCAAGTTCTGTGCGATCTCCAAAGACAGACCTCCCTGTGCAAGCCATTGCAGGGCTCTTACTAATTTCACTCTTATTGCTCACTCTTATTAATTTCTCTGGGAAACCATTCAGTTTGGAAGGTTGTCTATACATCTTTACATTCAGGACCTGGAATGCAAAAGTGGACATTCCTAGAACTTAAACAAACCTAACCACAAACACAGGAAGTCAAAACATTGCTTTGTATTGTAGTCAATACAAAGCTTTGTATTCAAACTGGGAGGCCAAAAGATAGATTACAGAAATATAAAAAAAATGACACTTACAAAGTTAAATTTAATTACAACCAGTAGTTTGTCAAACAATGGAAAAATTTAAAGGAAGGTCAGGATGAAATTTCACTTACGGAGAACCTTAAACAGTGATCAAAAGACAGCAGTGATGCCTACACCCTTCTCTGCTGGCCAGGAGTAACATGACCAGCAATTCTAGTGAACAGGACTAGATGGGAAGTCCCAGGCAATTCTTGCATGATACTACCTACAGTGCTTTCACAGTTCTGCTTGAACAAGGAACCTAAATGTCTTATTTGAGCCATTTAAAATTTACTTCTCTTTTAAATGCACAAGAAAACCCCTGATAGCAACAAGAACAAACTGCATTTACATGAGGCCAGAGCCTGCCTAGTGTGTATGACCAAATTCACTCCCTCATCTCATCTACTACTGAATTTCATTCCTGCTATAGCTGGTCAGTCTCCCCACCACCTCCCACCAGTTTCCTCCTTTGGATTGAATGCAAATACAGTAGGGTACAGAACAGTGCCATAGCTTTGAGTTGAACTTCAGAGGAAAATCAAAGCTGCAATCAGTACACCAAGGCCACGGAATACCAGAAATCATGGCCTGAAATGAAAATGGAAAATGTCATGGACATTAGCACTTCTCCAAGAGCTTTTTAGCTTTGTGGTAGAACACAGAATGGCTAGGAGCTCTATTCCTGAAAACACTGCTTCCCAATATAATATTATCTTCCTTTAGAAAAATCTATGCTACTTTCTCCTAGGAAGTTACATTTAGCTGATCATTCAAAAGGTTAAAATATACAGTCAAAGCTTAGCAATAAAGTTGAAAGCTGTCTTATGAAAGAATCAGCAAAATGCAAAGCACCACCTGGACATTTCTTACAGGATTTGATTTCCACAACTGTTTCACTTTTAAAGTCCCAAGGAATCCATTTATAGATATTGTGTTAGTAGTTGCTGTGTTATTTGCATAGGAATTAAATAATTTCTAGCACAGTTTCTCAGTTGCTCACCCACACTAAAATTATTCACAAGGCTAAGCTTATAAATAAAGTAAAATGAAGTTTTAGGTGAGAACAGACAGGGTTACAGGACCTGTCCTAGAACCAGTGCCAATGTGCGCTTCAAATTGGAAGTGGAATCCTTTCCTCAGCAGCCTGACAAGCAGGCAAATTCACTCTCTCAGAGGAATGCTGTGGTCAATCCTTTTTCTTTTGACCCAGCTTAGAAGTGATTTGAAAGCACATTATGTCATACTGTAAAGCTGCTGTTCCAACAAACTGTTTGGCTGCCAGTCTGTGACAGCCTGAGTCCTTCCCAAAGGCAACAAAGCAGAGAATATAATCTGCTTCATCATGCCCTCAGCATACTAATGTTCAATAATAAAATAAACATACAAATGCATGCCTATTACTTCCCCACAGAACTCACTTTAAGCTAAATATTGAAAAAAACCCCAAACCCACAAAGACAACACTGACTGCAAAAAGAAGGCAACGCTTTTCTCCCATAAAATGATTTGAAGGGATTTGACAGAGGTCAATAAAGTTTTTCTGTCATTTCTAAGAAAGGGAGTGCGCAGCATGGCACAGATTCATGACACTCCTGTCAAAGGCAGTGCGAGCAAAGATTTTAAGTAAAAAGGGGAGGCGGGGAAGGGAAGAAATATCACATGTGGAAAAAAAGTTGAGTGTGCTTTTATACAAAGATAGCTCTTCAGTTAAGCCTACTTTAGGGCTTTGGAAGCTTGTACAAGAGTTATACAGTTCCTTATAGAGCATCCCCTTATCAGTGGACATTAATAACAAAGTAGTTCTTAGAGAAGTCTGCATGCTCTTCCCAACCAGTCCTAGAAGGCTGGCCATGATCATGTATGGAAAATCCTTTAAAAAAAAGAGGCAGGTAGGGAGTAGGAGGAAAGAAAATTAATTTCCATTTTCATGACTGCCAGATTTTCACCTCAAGAAAACAGGAAAATTAATGTGATACCCTCAGTGCAAATGCTTACCTTGTTTAGTTGGGTAAATGTTGGTGTGAAATAAGTCTCACTTTCCCCCCTTTAAAATACGAATAGCTAAAGCTTTGGACATCATTTGAAGCAAGATCTCTAAGAACTGGTAACATTAGCTATTTTTAGCCACATCTGTACAAACAGGAGCTGTTTTGGAATTGAACTTGGTAACTTAACACCTCTGTTACCACATGATTTGACACAAAACTGCCTGTAAGGAATTGGACTATTTTAAGGCTAAGGCTTTTAAGGAAACTACAGGGACTTAAATCTTCAGTACCCTTCTTGCAGAACTGCTTGGTTTCTGATGGTCATTCTTTCAATCTCTACTTTTTCAGAAGAGTACTTTAAAAAGAGTCATGAATATTGGAATATTAGGAGTGGTTAGTGCATCTTTCTGGTAGAACACTCCTTGATACTCTTTGCTTAATTCCTGTCAAACCAGACAATGATTCTCTGGTACTAATATTCTGCCTCCTTAGCACTGGTCATTTACATTTTAAATTTATCTTCATATTGCAGTATGGTTATAAGTCACATACAGCTAAGTGAATATTTGAAGCTCATTTACAGACATTTTATGTTTATCTGTAACAGGAGACTAGGTTACTGATAGCAGTGGGAGTTGGACCTGTACATATCCATTAAACAGCTTTCCTTTCAAGTCCCTACTGAACTGGGGACCACGCTGTTCAGTAATTCATATGTAGGTCACATTATGTCTCTAGCCTGTAAAACTTGTAACTCTTCTTTTCTAATAGTTTATTTGTCTAAGCAAATAAAATAGATAAATTAATAAGGATCAGTGGTGCTCTCTGACTGAAATGTTCTCAGTATGACAGATTCACAACTATAGACTTTACTAACAGTTTCGTACTAGCTGCCCTTTATACTGACAATATGGAGCAGCTTAGCTACCTTAACTCAGGTGGAGAAAGTCACTTCCTAAAAGTATAGCAGGTGACCAGTTGCATCTTAATTTTTCATTCCTGCCCTCATGCTTAGACATAAGCAGAACAGGAGAAAAGGCAGACAAGGAGGCATAACAACCAAAAGATTCTTAACAGCCATTTCTAGAACACTTACTGCACATGTAAAAGCAAGAATAACACTGAGACTGCTTTATCACAAACCAGGAATTTGGGGCTAATATGCCTCTCAGAACAGACGAGCCATGGAAAGGTAACTGAAGGGTGTTGGTCAGAATCTTCTTTTTAAGCTAGTATCTTCCAAAGAAGGCTAATTTATTGATAAAAAATATTTATCTTAATGCCAATGCATTAATGCAATGAAAAATTGAGAAACACACTAAAGCATTTTTAATCAAAATATCCTATCCAGCTTATTGTAGAAAGGCCTATTGCATGTATATTTCTCAGCTTTATAAAAGCCACTGTCTTGGCACTTCAAGATTTCAAGTACTGTGCAGGTTAGTACATTGCATGATTGTAACAAGCCATTGGATTTACAGCCCAAACTAACAGCAGTTAGATTTCTTTGGGAGTTTAAAGTCCTATGAACTGTTCTGGTCATGACTGCTGGCAGAAAAAGAATGAACAGCAAGTCAAATGCAACTAAGCAGCCACATAGCTTAGAATATAGCCAACAGCTGGACTAATGAGGACAGGAGAGGATTGATTCAGATCATGAACAAACAAGGTTTACTGTTGAAGACGTGATCATAATTACCAAGTAGAGAAAAATAAAATCCCCAAAGAGCATTTTGATAATTTGTGAACACTAATAAACTTTTGCCATCTTCTCCAATCTCTGCTTTCTTTTCATGCAGCCACAGGTGTTAGTGTGTTACCCTCTTCCTTTTTGTTGCTGCTGTTTTGTTTTACAAGCACAAAGCACAGGGATTTTTCAAGAAAAACTCTTGCTTGCTTGCTTTGTGCAGCTCCTAGGACAGATTTTGACATGGACTAATCAGTACCAAAGACATGTTTGCGTTAACTGAGAAGGCACAGAAGAGGGCAATGAGATGTAACTACATAGTTAAATGGCTGTTTCTTTTAATGTAATAAGCAAGCAGCCAGCCTTGTTCTAAAGAGTAAAAGCTTCCCTTTCCTGCAGAGACATTGTGCCTACAGCAGCAAGTTATCACATTGAAGGACATGTTTCCTTTAATTAGAGTCAATAAAATGAATGCAAGCAAGGCAGGTTTTCATGTCCACCCCTCCAATGAGTCATTCAGAGGTTTAACAGTTCATTAATGAAATCTGACATCCTGTTGGTTACATGGGCTGCTTAAGACTTTTTTCTCTCATGGTTACATGGGCTGCACAAGATTTTTTTCTCTTAGCGTTACTTTTCTGAGCCAGTTCTGATCAGATAAGTGATAAGGGTATAGTCTTTAACCTTGTTGTCAAGAAAAGCAAAGATATGCAAACCGTAACCATGGGACAAGGTTATACTCTGTGATATCAAGCACCCTAGCAACTGGGATCTACAAACAACAGCTGGAAAACATATTCTCCTTATTATTTCAATTAATTAGTTTTTACACTGAGATTACTGCATTCATTTACAGGGATTTTTCTCCTTCCCTTCCCCATGTAAACAAGTCTCACTACAAAGCTCAAAAGACAAATATTTCAAATACAGATGAACAATTTGGACTTGGAGAGCTGCCCTGTAATGATGCAACAGAACACAAGGCCTTATCTCTGTTGGATAAGGAATGATGTCAACAGTAGCTATGTTAACAAAGAGGTCAATAATGACTAGTAAACATAACCCAAATAATTGAGTAAGTGAAGGGTAAGCCATCAGAAGTTGATGCAGAAGAGAGGCTAACGCATTTACAAGGCCTTTAAAAAAAATTGTTCATTGCTTTGTATTGGGAACACATAAAACAGGAACTGGCAGTTAGCTACACTCCTTTTTGTTAATCATCCTAGAGAAATCATCATTCTCTTTACATACATTCCACAGCAATCCACTTCCAGACACTGCTAACCCCAACCACTCAGTAGAAAAGGTGGTCAAACTGGTATCCTGGATGTACAAATATCCCCAGTGGCATTTTGTGAGAGACAGTATGTGTGTACATAAGAGAAAATTAGCTTTTCTACTGAGCCAGCAAAGAAGGCCAGCTATGTAGAAACACACCATAATCTCAAGAGGTCATAATGAAGTGCAACAATGAACAGTTCATTAAAAAAAAAAAACAAAACCCACAAAATCGCAAGCAACTTTTTCTTTATTCTCTGATGTCCCTTGGACAATTCTTGAAAAATTTTGTTAGCTCATTAATTTTATTTCATGCTCTTGATAAATAATTCTTCCTTCTAAGCACCTTGCCCATACCTATGGTCTCACAGGGTGTTTGGCAAAGGCTACTTCTAAGAACAACTCTAAGAAAAATGTCAAAGTAAATGGTCCTCATTACTGTTCTGCCTTGCAGACTCCATCTGAAGGCTATGGGGACTATTCATACCAAAAACCTGGATATTCTCTGATGAGTCTGCCTTTAAACTAGTATCAATAAATGCCACAACTGAAAACAACACATCTTCATTTTTGGATTTAACTTTGTCTTCTCTAAGGGCTTTGCCAATCATACTGTACAATCATACCTCACCTGCCAGGTGCCTTTCCGTATGAACAAGAAATAAACTCTGTTGGTTGCCACACAAAGATGTTACAACATCCATGTGATACATACCTTCAAACTGCTGAACATACCTTAACTCAGCTGTTCAATGGGTAGCTGCAGTTTAAACTTCTCCTCTAACTCCTTCTGAAATGTCTGAAGTGCAAGTAAGTATGCTAAGACAAGAATCCTGAGAATCAGCTAAAAACCAAAACCAGCCTTTAAAACTAATATCTACTCCATCTCAGGATTTTTCACCAAAATTCTGTAAAAGTGCTTATTTGCTTCTTGGTTTGTGGAAAATATGGGTGTTACCAGTTGAACAACAAACAGATGATTCCATGATACATTCACTTGAGATAGTCCCAGAAATCCACACCTTGCAGACCTGACTCAGTGCACATAGTATTTGGGGGGAAAAATTGAACAAAAAAAGAGAAATGCATGAAAAAACCCTCACCAAACAAAATCTCATTCTAGATCCAACATTGAAAAGAAAGTTATTAGGAATTCCTATAAAAGTAATTAAAGGAAAAAGATATTAGGAAACCAAAAAAAAGGTTTGTTGTTTTTTGGTTTTTTTTTAAAAAAAAGGTCTTTCCCATGTAAACTGTGTCCTTAATCTCAGCAGATGCTACATGAAGTGCTACAGTTGGCTAATTATCACAGGTGTTTACAACAAATACTTGCATAATTAAACAAACATTGACAGCAATTTTCAATTCAGTGAATATTCCAGCCAATTAGACCTTGGCAGAAAGCCCTATCAAAACAGATACAAAGTCTATTTGACAGAGCACGGGAACAGGCTGCCCAGGGGGGTTGTGGAGTCTCCTTCTTTGGAGATATTCAAAACCTGCCTGGACGAAGTCCTGTGCAACCTGCTTTAGGTGAACCTGCTTTAGCAGGGAGGTTGGACTACGTGATCTCTGGAGGTCCCTTCCAACCCTTGCCATTCTGTGACTACCAAAAAGCAGGGCAACACAGAAAGTACATTTCATGCTTACACTCTTAAAACTATTACATTACATTAGTCATGTAATAATGGTGTAAATACCTAAATAGTGAATAAATTAATTAAGCTTCTTACACTTATCCAATAAAAGCAGCCTGAACTGAGAATGCACACAGCAAGCTTATATATATATATACACACACACACAAGTATAGTTTAACAGTTTCAAACCTGATTTTTAACAGCAAAAATGACTGGACATTATGTCTGCAGGTTTCTTCTGCGCTGTAGACTTTTGGGAATTATTCCTCAAATAATACATAACCCTTCTGAAAGCAAATCTGTTCTTTTCACAAAGATATGGGTCTCTCATATGAAAGTAAGTCAAAATAATTCTCCGTTTGTCTTAGAACTGGTAACATAAAAAACTGCCCATCCATTATGTCAGTCCTATTACTGTGTCCTCATTTAATTGCCTCCAAACTGGCTTGAGATTTCTCAATGGCATAGGCAAGACTGAACACAGCTGTTCTAAAGATGCGCAGGATGCATCCAAATTGTTTCTGCAACAGCAAAAGAACATGGCGTAATATGAGGCAAACATGTGGCTGAGACCTAGAAGGGTTGGCTTAATTTTCCTGCTGCTGTTTGGGAGAGAAGGAAACTAGGAGAGCCAGCAACAACTTGCTTCTTCCCCACCCTTTCCTTGCCATACTGTATTCGTATGCCACTGACCTCTGTCATTCTCTCAGCTGCAGGCAAACTCCCACTCAGGAGTCCAGGAGTCTTTGCTATAAACAAAGCAAGTAGCAGAAACATGACCATGATCTTACTGCTAGTCTCTGCTAAGTGCTCTCATTTGCAGAGTCTGGAGCAGCCCCTGAGTTGTATGACTTCCTCTTCACAATTTTCAATTCACAGTTTTCACACATCAGTAGGATTGCTGAACATGCCTAAGTACGAAATCTGATTGTGTACTGAGTGGGAGGTTAGCATCAGTCAGGACTTGTAGTTATTGGTGCAGATTTCAAAACCTCACAGATCTTTAAAAATAAAAATAAATAAATAAATAAAAGTCATATCCTTGAAGACCAGAAGGCTTATCCAAAGAGAGGATGAATGAAAATAACATCAGTAATTTTCATGAGGAGAAGATATTCAGAGCGGCACAGTGTGTTTTTCTTTAAGAGTAACCTGTTGATGAAGAGTATAATTGTCTCGTGCCTTTTTAACATGGGTGACTGCTTTAAATATGTCAAAACCCTCTAACTTTCTCTGTTGTAAAACTGGAATTAGTTTTGGTCAGTTAAAAGATTTGAATACTTTCCCCCAAAATACACTTATCTGTTCTCTCACCCTTAGACAAGAAGCTGATGCATTCTACACACTAGAACAAGGAAAGGTTGCTCATTTACTAAGACATGAATCCTGAACGATAACAATCCAGGACGTCATGTCCAGTCTGTAGGAGGGTTTTGTTCTGATTTTTGGATTGATTCCATGGCAGGAAGTTGCTTCAGTTGTTGCTTTAGAATTTTCTCAGAATTATGATAGCAACGGAAAAAAAACCCCAAACTTACAGCAAGTAAGGTTTCTGGTCTTATTAAAAGTATTCATTGCTTTATTGTTTTGTGCAATGATCACAAAGTTATTATGAGATCATGCACATGTTTCATACTAGGTTAATTTCAAAATGCTGCATCAGTTTAAGGAAAGAAAATACAGATTGCTATGTAATTTTTTCCTGTAGTACATAGTTTAAAGCAAAAAATAAAGCTAAGCTTCATAACTTTTGTAAAGTGTTGAAAATACTTCTTTTCCTCCTCAAACCTGTAAATCTTATTTATACAACCAGAGTGCTAGATTCTAGAAATTATAAAAAGTCATCACTTCAGAGAAATTCTACAATTCCTGTCAAGAAAAAACAATGTTTTCCCTGCCTCTGGCAAATTCCAGGTTGTCTCAAAGTTAAGCCTTGGAAAATCTGAGAATTTGAGGGGATGAAAGAGGGAGTATATTTGCTTTTAAGAGTGGAATCTCATTCATTCTATTTAATAGAAAAGGGACTACCAGAACAATTCACAGAATCTGAATTTTGCTTTAAATTTACATTTCTATATGAATATCAATGGCAAACCTTAATGTTACATAAATCAAAAATAAATATTTTTTTAAAGTGAAATAGCATAGCAAGGTTGATCTACAATTATGGTTAACCTAAAATCTTGTTTTTTCCACTTTCCAGAGAAAACTTAAAATAAAAACTCCCTAAACCCCATGTTTTTAATAGTTTTTAAAACTTCCTCTTTCCTTTTCATTTTGAAATTTCAAAATCTCTCCTTCATATATGGATTAGTGAAACACTAATTTAATAAGTTAAAAACAATCCTATGCTAACTTATTACCAGCTATATCTCTTTGTTAAAAAATGCTATTTTAAAACACATATTTATACACTATTTTAGCCACACATTTATATGAAATTCTTAGCTTATATCTGGACTTTTGCTCTTCATGTCCTCAACTGAATATTTTAGTACAAAAAGTTATTCTTATGATTTGGTTTAGAGATGTGACAAACCAGCTTGATTTCAGCTGAGTTTTCATATGAGTATGTGGGAGTCAACACATAAATCTCATGTTGAATAAGTTACTTTATATCTTCCTCTTTGTTCTCTCTCTCTCTCTCATCCCGTATCCGCCCCATTTAAAAAACCCAAGTGTTGTCTAAATCTAATAATCAGCCAGTGAAACTCTCCATTTTGGGGAAATATTAGCAATGCTTAGTCAGTTTCAAACGTACCCATATCCCATGTCTAAAATACATTTTGTTGCATGTTTTCAATCAGAATATTTTTCCTAATTTGGAATATACAAACCCATAGGAATTCAGCATTCATTAAGAAGTTTTAAATGTAAACAAAAATAAGATAAAAATTTAAAATAATCTACTAAAGAAAGCAAATTGCCTAGGATATAACAAAAGAGATCTGGCAAAAGAGCAGCAAAATGACACAGGGAAGGAGGCCAATATATGACAGCTTGCAGCTGCCACTTTCAAGATATATATCTGTACGTTGAAGAATTTTATTTCATTTGAATCTTAATGAAAATTAACTTACCTATCTTCAAGTCCTGAGAATTTACTCTGTGGTTGACTTATTCTTCCTTACTACATAGGTACTCAAACTACTTGAACTGTCTGAACTATCTTGAAGTACTGTAACTGACCAACACACCCCCACAATGGAAGAAGGCTCAGAGGAGATGACCAAAAGAGTAGTTATCTCAGGGAGAATATAAAGAATGACCACCAATTATTGTAAAAAAAAGCTGAACTTATCTCAACACAAGGGGGCTGGAGGGTAATCCTTGTTTTAGATACGTGAGTGAACCAGTAGGTCATTGGGCTGTATAAACAGTCTTCCTTGAGATTGCTAGTGGAGAGTAACGTCTTTCAGAGTTGCCCAGACCAGCAAGGGGGAAGTGGATATGCAGCTCAGCCCAACAGAGAGTATAAAAACTGAGCAACTGATAAAATGTGTTTTAATTTGTGCCCATTTTCTCTTGTCCTGTCAGTAGGCACCACTGAGAAGAATCTGTCTCCCTCTTCTTCACTGCCTCCCATCAGGTATTTATACACATTGATGAGCTAGCTCCTGAGCCCTCTTCTAAGAGTCCCAGCTCTCTCAGCCTCTCCTCATATGAGAGATGCTCCAATCCCCTCATCATCCTTGTTGGCCTGTGCTGGAATTACTCCAGTAAGTCCATACCTCCCTTGACCTGCTGGCAAAGCTATGTTGTTTGCAGCCCAGAACATGGATGGCTGCTTTAGATGTGAGGGTGCATTGCTGGCTCGTGGACAAGTTTTAGTCCACCAAGGATGCCAATGTCCCTCTGCAGAGCTGCTTTCCAGCCAGTGGGCTCCCAGAATATGGGTTGCATGGGGTCATTCCTCCCCAGGTGCAGGACTTTGCATTTCCCTGTGTTGAAGTTCATGAGGTTTGCCTCCATCCAGTTCTTCAACCTGTATTTTTTTTTGCTGTTTAGCTACCATAAATACACCTTAGCAATAAATGTGATGTGCAAGGATGTATTATGTACAAGTGCATCTCTCCTGTAATACTTGCTACTCCATCTTATATTGCTTAGTCCAAAGATGTAACTGTGGCAGCTTCTTCTTTTGAGACAGCAATAACAAACTTGCATGGAAAGTTAAACTCCAAAGGAAATCATGTTATGCACACAGAGAGATCACGTCAACACAAATATTCAAGCTTGGCAAAATCCTTAATGAAGTGAGTACAAATCCACCAAAGTCAGAAATGCACCAGAGTGGCCTTCTAAAACTTAATTCTTAAAATGTTGGCACATGTTATTTCTAACCCTCCATCCTCCCTCACAATATTAGAATATTTTCAAGTTTCTTAAAAGTAAAGAAGTTAAATATCAAAGCAATTTTTTTTTCATAAAAAGAGCAAAAATTCTTTGCACACAGTAAGATCTGCCTGCCATCTCAGTGGAGTTAGAGAGAAGAGATCCACACGGCAGCAAAGACACAGGGGTTATAGGGGTTATAGATGTGTTAGAAAGCAGGGAAGTGCCTGAGAAAAGTCACATAGGAATTAGGGCTTCTCCCCCCAGAAAGGTGGCAGGATCAATAGCCCAGCTGAAACACATCCACACCAATGCATGAAGAAACAGGACAAGCTGGAAGCCATTGTGCAGCAGGAAAACTAGATACAGTTGCCATCACAGAAACATGGTGGGATGGCTTGCACAACTGGAGTGCTGCAATGGATGGTATAAACTCTTCAGAAGGGATAGGCAAAGAAGGAGAGGCAGTGGGGTAGCCCTGTGTGTTAGGGAGTGTTTTGACAGTCTAGAGCTTAACGATGGTGACAATAGGGTCGAGTGTTTATGGGTAAGAATCACGGGAAAGGCCAACATGGTGGGAGTCTGTTACAGACCACCCGACCAGGATGAAGAGGCAGACAAAATATCCTATAAGCAGCTGGGAGAATTCCCACAATCGCTAGACCCTGTTCTCACAGGGGACTTAACTTACCAGATGTCTGCTGGAAATACAATACAGCAGAGCGGAAACAGTCTAGGAGATTCCGGGAGTGTGTGGAAGATAACTTCCTGACACAGCTGATGAGTGAGCCAACTGGGGAAGGCACCCCGCTGGACCTGTTATTTGTGAACAGAGAAGGACTGGTGGGTGATGTGACAGTTGGAGGCCATCTTGGGCTTAGAGATCATGAAATGTTAGAGTTTTTGATTCTTGGAGAAGTAAGGAGAGGGGCCAGCAGAATTGCTACCTTGGACTTCTGGAGAGCAGACTTTGGCCTGCTTAGGAGCCTGGATGACAGGGTCCCTTGGGAGGCAGTCCTGAAGGCAAAGGAGTGCAGGAAGGCTGGACATTCTTCAAGAAAGAAATCTTAAAGGCGCAGGAGCAGGCCATCCATGTGCCAAAAGGCAAGCCGGAAAGGAAGATGACCAGCCTGGCTGAGCAGAGTGCTTTGGCTGGAGCTCAGGATAAAAAGGAGAGTGTCATGAAAAAAAGCTTCCTAGAAGAAAATCCCATAGTTCAGCAATCTTGCAAGGAAGGAGGAAGCAAGGAGGACAGCAATATGCAACCTGTATCAACTGGTTTGATAATAAATTCACCATCCAAATATGCTGTAAATAATTTCATTCAAATCTACTTGTGATATTTTTCACTTATTAAATTTGTCACTTTACTGTAAAGCTTTTAGCAAAAGTTTTCTAGAGATGATACAGTGATGAGAATTTTATGGAGGAGACTACAGCAATTACCTTCCTTTGACCTCCATAGTAGAAATCTGACAACATCAACTGAATGGAAACTGTGGAAAAAAGGTGTGTGTGATAATAGTAATCTTCATTAAAATAAACCATGACAGAGAAAAATAAAGCAAAGATAATGACATTAGCATTTCATTATAATTAGATGTCTTGAGTTCAAACAAATATTTTTTGAAAGGGAAGGTGAGTAGAGGTATCCTGAATTATTGCACGAAATTAACAATTTTTATTGAAGGTCAAAAATTTACTATAGTGCAGGCTTGTTCTTGGCTTAATAAAGCTCAGAGATGATGAATTTTTATTATATCATCTCATAATTAATTATTAATAAAATGCAGCAATTCTGCATATAAATATTATCTGAATCCATTACCTGAGGACTTGGAGAGAAACTAGTAAAGGAACCAATGACATTTCTGAAGTTTTGGTCCAGCTGACACTTGATCTTTTATTGGGAAGTGGCTTGATTCTTGAATCCTTGAAGCTAGAACAGAACATGAGAAATTTCCAAGAAATGTCACATTTCAGCCTGATTTCATACAATCCCCCTAATGGCAGATTGGTTTCCCTTAGCTTTCTGCTTAAGATTACAGGGTTGCATTTCTAGGTGGAAAATATTTTTACATAGAAACCACTATAGTATTATTTTTTGAGTGAGGAGTGGTCCCAGCTTAGTAATAACTAAAACTACTTGCATAGGCAATCCAGATTTATGACATGTAGCAATCCAAGAGTGAGTAAATGCCTTTGAAAGACACAAAAACCTTTCTTGATTTTCTAATAATGATTTATGGGCTCTGGTCTTCAGGTAGAAAACTGAACATTTGTCTGTTTGCTTTACTGCAACCACCATGATCTGCACTGCAGTGGTTGCACTCTCAAGAGAGACTAATTAATAACATTTGTAGGGTCAGCAAATCTTAGACATGCCAACAAGAGAAAAAAATTCTTATAGTTACCAGAACACTATTAGAGTTTCTAAATTGGAGCTGCAGAGCATGAATTGAAATCTAGTTAAGAACCTGCACTAGCCTTTTTGACTTTCAGACATTCAGAATACCAGCAGTGCCAGCTAAGGACAGTAACATGAGGCTGCTTGACAATTTGCAAAAGCCCAAAGTAGTTGGGCCTCCAGAAATACCTAAAGTAGACAGACAAGACTGAGTGATCTATAAATAAATAATACTATGTGGAAAAAGGTCAGACACCAGGAATTATACTACACTACTAGCTATAATGGTATTCTGCTGCCTTCCTGTCAGAATTATCCTAGCAACTCTTTAGTAGGAAACTACAATCCATCATACCATTCAGAAAAAGAGATGCTGCAGATTATCTGGCAGAACTGTATATTGCAAATGAGATAAATCTCTGTGTTACCATTTTTTTTTCACATCTGCTGCAGTTTTTACAACTCCTGCAGTTTTTTTAGTGCAGTAGAGATTGCTTGAGTGCAAAGCTATTTTATGTTAGTGCAGATGGTGATTAATTTTTAAGAGGGATTCACAGCAAATACTCCAAGAAAACACAACTCAAGCTTATGTTGATACTGATATCTACCTCACAGGAACAGGATTTTTTTTTTATTAGAAAAATTAAAAAAACATCCTGGGTTCTTAATAAAAAAAAGAATTTTTAAATGAAGAATTACTGCAACATATTTGCATTGTTCTTTTTCTGAAGTACATAGATATATTACAAATACTGACACAAGATCCACCCACACACACACACCTCTGCAGGGCTTCACACAACAGGAAGTCCATGACGATCTGCTTAGACCGCTAGAAAATTATGTCTATAGAATTATAATTTGGTACAAATATCAAAAAGCATGTCTGTGTTCATCACAGCCACAATGTTATAACTTTATCAATTCAGTTCATTCTTGGATCAAGTTACAAGACCATCCTGTATTACAGCAGCAGTATTACCGAAGAGCATCTTAAGTCACTGTAGGCCAGTTTGTTCAGTAGTAAATGTCAACAACTCTCTATCCCTGTATGTCAGAATGGGCTAGGACATAATTTGTTCTGAAGCTTTTCCTAGCATTTCTGGCAGCAAAGTAGTGTGTATGAACGGAATGTAGAGATAACCTCCTATGTTATCTCAGTTGCTAAGCTTTTTCTTGAGTCAGTTAACAATTCAAAGGCCAGTATAAATATTTTCATTTTATTAATATTGGCCAAGCCCTAAGACAAAGGAAACAACTTAAAACAGAGACCTAAAGGTGCAAATAATTTAAAACAAAAGCTACAGATTACTGGTTAAGAAAGCCTGTGCACACAAATTAGACTGTTAATTCATTGTCATGATCCAGAGGATTTTAACTTTGTTTTAAAAGAAGCAACAAGATCTTGTCAAAAAATTAGGCAGTAATTATTTATCAGGAGTGATATTACAAGCTTTCTGTGTGTCTTCTGTCAGAAGCAGTTTAAGTCATATTGCATGAGTTCAATGGGCCAGGTTTCACACTGTAGTTTAATGACCAGAAGATGAAAAGCAAACCCCTCAGAACTCTGGCTCCAGAGGTGGCAGAAAAAGAACAAAGTGGAAAAGAACAACAAAACAAAAACCTCCATAAGTATTACAAGCTTCAGATTGTTCTCAAAAACCAAAAAAAGAACCTTTGTTAGCACTTCTTTTAGCATATAATGGCATTAAAAAGTATTAATTGGAAGATCTGCCACTGCTTCCAAAAGGTAGAATCTATTTGTGGCTGATAAACAGAGTGCAGTGTTGTGCAGAGATTTCAAAATGCAACCCTATGCATACCCACTTAAGGATGCCCATATTTCATTTCAGAGCCATTTCCATGGATTAACCAAAATGACAAAGCAAACAGGTGACCTAGAAATGGAACCAGCTTCCTCTAGCACTGTGTGGTGCCAACTCAGTTTGGCTAAATGTACGATATGCAACAGAAGGCACACTACCTAATTTGGGCAGAGATCCAAACATGTTCAAGGAAATATATAAATCCACAAGATCTCAAACAAATTTGAGGAACTGCCATTTCATTTCCAAGTGTCAAAATGGAGGGATTTTGTAAACTCCAATAAAATAGTTTCAGCTCTCCCTTTGCACTGCATGGGAGAAAGGGGAGATTGTCCACTGTTATTTTACCAAAATTTTTCTCATCTCTCTCCCTCCTACATTTTTTAATAACGGCATCAATCACTTTCCACAGCCTTACTGATCTACACAAGTCATTGTTTGATTTTTTCAACGATTAATCCTTTAAATAAGTCAACTTACAGAGTTTTATTACTTTAGGCAACTGCTGCTCTCCTTAGATGAAGGCGAGGTTGTGAGGAAGAAATGCCATCTGGTTGCTCACAAGAAAAATGAGTCAGACTTAATGTGAAGACCAAAGCATATCCTGCCCATTTTCTCTATTGTATGCTCCTAACACAACATCTTGTCCTCCTCTCTCTCTTAGCTGGTTTCAAATTCTTTTGACCAGCTTCCTCTTACTTTTCATATTCGGCAATAAATAGGACAGAAAAAAAAATTCTAGATATCTGCTGGAAATTTTGCGACCACTGAAGTCAAATAATCTTCACTTTTGTACACAGTGTTAGCAGAAAAAAAGGTCAAGCAACATACAGAATATGTAAGATACCAATTTCAACTGTTTTGCAATTCATACAAATCTTGCCAGTGGACATTTAATGGAACATTATATTTTTTCTTTATTAAATTTGCATTCTTCTGTTGAGTGAAAAAAAGACAAACTTGGATCTTCAAGAAAATATCTGCATAACAGATATAATAGATATGTCAGTAGGCTTAATATTTTAAAGAATGAGCCCTGTACATGTAAATCCTTAGATCTGATATCATGCACACTAACAGGATATAATATAGAATATTTTCCAATTTTTCTTTATATATAACAAATATATACATGAAATTACAAGCATTCAGGTTCAGTTTTGCTATATTACATCCATTCAACACTCAGCTTACCTAAACTTAGAAGTCTGAACTTCATATTTCTTCTGCAACCATGCCAAAGATAAGATCTTAAGACATTTCAAAAAATTATAGTTGAAGATTTGCACACCTCCAGGAGTACTATTATTATTATTATTATTTTAAAGTTATTTTCATATATCTTACACAAAATGAGACAGAACAAGTATTTGGATAGTGGAAGAAAAGTGCTCAACTAGTGAAGGAGGTACATCATAACACATGCCTGTTTAATATATTTCAGACCATGGTAAGTAAACCCCACTGTCTTTCTCGCCAGGTTATGTACAGAACTGGGGTGGGATGACTGTGAACTCCTGGAATGTAAATCCAGCATGGGTTGCACTAGTCCATGTGTTTTCATAAGGTACTGAGTTTGGCTTAGCAGAATAAACAAGCAACCGTGCTAGATTAGAAACACCAAGCCTATTCCCATTTCCAGGACTAGATGTATCAGGGAAAAGCAAGGTTTTGAATTCAGAACTTACCTGAAGAGAAGCAATTCCATCAGATGACTTTTCTTGGCTTCCAAGTCAGTTATGTAGTCTCCGCTCTTCAGAACAATTAACTCCAAAACCTGATGATGAATTAATGTTATTCTAAAACAAACAGAAATCAAAGTAGTTGGTACCTAACTTAAAGATAATTACATATAGACTAGAAAAAAACTGGAAGCACAGTAAGAGCTGGAAATTCCTGACATTTATGTGGAAGTGAAAATTTCTAAGCTGATTTCTTTATAAACTACTGAAAAAAGGCTGATGGTATTGTTTGATTTGCAGTGGATGTGTTTAACCCTAACAAGAAGTGAGACACTATCCATAAGTCTGCTGAAAAGAAAAAGAGCATCTCTCACCCACTGTAAAACACACACTAGTAATTTCTGACTTCCACACAGTTACTCAATCACTTACAGTGCTCATCAAAGTCTGAAATACAGCTATTTGCACTTGGCTTGCAAGTGCTTGGCTTTTGGCTGCCTGAAAAGGAATGAGGAAAAAACCCCCACATTTAAAATATTTTAATTTAATATAACAAACATCTCAGAGACTGAAAGACTTGCTTACTGTGCACTACATTATCAATCAATCTCATAACAGGCTTAGAGTCCTGGACTGTCCCCCCTTCAGTACCTTACCTACATTTCAATCAATACATATTGATCTGTTCATCTCCTTACTGCCTTGGCTGCAACGGGGAAGTAAGAGAGTGCTACGGCTCACCTAAGTCCTTAAACACTGACCAAATCACAGAAGGAAGTTAGCAAAGATACTGTGTAGTAATTGTAGGAAGGTGAAAAATATACTCAGTGCAGGTAATACTTGAGGCCAAATACTTAAGGCCAAATTTGGCCTTAGTTTAACAAGTATGATAAAAATATGACTAAATATGAGAAAGTTTCAAGGCAGACAGAACAAGGTACCTTCTTGATATTGCAATGGCCTAATTCTACACACAAGACAGAGTGTGACAGAGTTAAAAAAAAAATTTTGTAGGGATCCATAACATAGATAATTTTTGTTCCCTGAAACAGCAAAATTATTTTAAAAGCACCTCTAAACATTTGAAAGCAGAATACCTTGTCTCTGCTTATGAGTTTTTAAAATCCAGTAAAAGGCTGCTCTAGTAAAAGATATAGAATTTTAAATGTATAAAGACAGTACAAGTAGGGAAGACCAGCAAGTCTTCTTACTATGGCCAAGCCACCAAGAAAAAATCAGAAAAACCCATCCCCTCCCTCTAATATCCAGAACTTATTTGTTTTCTTAATCTAATAATTTACACATTGACTTTGCAGATATAACAGTGCTGATTCTGGATGACATATTTATGTTTATTTCTGTCAAAAACAGGAATAGGATTATTCAAGTTTTTCTTAGCACATTTTTCACTGCTGGGTCAATTGTAGCAGCAACAGGGTGAGAAAGTAAGGTGATGAAGAAAAAGTAGACCAGTGACTTATGTTAAAACAAGTTAAGAAGGCATCAAGTGTTTTAATGATAAACTGTCACTCAAAGGAAAACAAACTGTGATCAAGTACGTACCCCTTCTAACAGTTTTGTATCATAGGACTTAAAATGTTTGGTTTATTGGTAAGAGCTTCAGTATCATAAGGGAAGAGGAAAAACATCAGCTAGCATAGCTTATCTTCCTCTTGTGCAAATTAGACCTATATTAATTTTGCATCTTCCCCTCTCAACTGACAAGAGTGTATTTTCAATATTATGAAGGCAGAAAACATTTTTTTCAGATTTTTTTATACTTACTGACTGAAAGCTAAATATTACTCTCTGCCCTTCCACAGATTTTAGGTAGCATGTGACATGCCACAGAATTGTGTGAATTAAAAATCTAATTAATAGTATTAGGAACTAATTAACCCCCCATTACAATCTTACTTTTTTTCAACTCTTTGAAGCCTCCTCCTTTGAATCAAATCCAAATGTCACAAGGTCAGTGTGCCTTCCTCAGAACAGGACATAAATCTGCATTCTAAAACGATCTCAAGCTCCATTTTCTTCCCCAACTCAGTAGAATTACATCCTAAACCAACCATTTACAATGAAACATACGCTAATAGCCAGAAGTATATGAATTGCCTGGATGTTACAGGGTGATCTTTACAATCCTTACAAGTCATTGTTAGCTGGTGCAGAGAAGGCAGACAAAAAAAGGCACATTACCATTAAATTGTTATTGCAGAAGCCCAAGAAAAAAGCCATGCACAAAAGCTGTCCAACTCTTGGCTCATGATTTGCCCCCATTCTTCACTAAGGTGTTCCCTCCCTGCCAGCTTATCTCACCTTCCTTCCCACTGTTTTCTTGGCTCTTTTGCTGCAGTCATCTAAGGAACCTTTTTTCCACAAGTGGCAGCGTGACCACACCACTTTCTGTGAAGCTCCTGTATTAGTTTGTCACTTTGTTCTTCTTGTGCTGACAAATGCAAGGACCAGGTTGGTTATTGCCAGAGACCCCAGAATTTCAGTGCCAATACCATCCCGGTTAGTTAGTTGCATAGGTGTTCAGGACTAGCGCAAACAGCTACTAGGAACAAGTTGATTACTTTGCATTGGCTGGCCTGTCATTCCCCTCCCACCTCTAAAAATTAACCTACTACCCATCTGCCTAAAAGAACTGCAACAAAACAAAAGACTACTACAAAAAAACCCCTCACCTGGACCACTGTTCAGAAAAAATTATCTGTCTATGTTAGGTTTAAACCAGAGGACACCTCTTGTCCTCATTAAAAACTGTGTTTTTCAGTCAGAAGAGATCTCACATGTGCAATGCTGAAAATAGTTGCCACACCATGTTTTTGTTTTGTTACCATGACAGCAATTACCAATATTTTTAAGAGAATGACTGCTCACTGACACAACAAAAGGACAATGGGAAGGTGTGTTTTCTTCACCAGTCCAGGAAGTCTTATTGTCTGCCCGAATGCAATTATTTCCTATGATGTTTAGGCAAAGTTACTCGTCATCAGAAACAGAACAGCAGCTAAGCTGGTGAAAAAAAATCTAATTCAGAAAGGAACAATGCAGAGATACAGAAGTTTTATGACTTTGCCTCTTCAAATATCTGCTAAAAAGAGGCAAAAAATTAAGAAAAAAAAAAGATAAAAGTCCCAATATTTCTTATATTTAAATCCTTCCGTCAGCTAGAACATAAAACCACTTTGTCAAATAGGTGACAAATGCCTGTTTTGGCTGCATTTTCTTTTGTACTTCTGTTAGTGTTAGAATCCAAAGCTCTTGTTACATTCTACAGCTTTGGTATGCAACAACTATATTTTGAAAATGGCATAAAAATCAGGCTTCACAACAGTTAGTAGGAATCTTCAACTTTTCCTATCTTAGACCTATCTCCTCCTCCAGAGAGACAGAGAAATGGGAAGACCTCTGAATGGACAGCCTGATCTGCTATCTCATTCAAGAATTCCTGAGCAGGAAATGCAGCACGCTACTGGGTTCACAGATCTCTGTCTTCCTTTCCTAGATCCCTCCGACGTTGAAAATGCAACTGTACTTGTACTTAACACATATGTTCACAATCAAGTCACATCCATCTTAATTTGTAGATTTTTATGACATTTTCAATACAAAGCAGACATTAATATATGATGAATTTAGCTTCTTTCGCTCCAACTTACATAAAGCATAGGTTATGTGATACATGGTATTGCGACTGTGGCTCCTCTCCACAAAAAGACTGATCAAATGGTTGTGGGACATGGCATACTTAAAGCATAAGTTCTCAACTGTTAATACAGAGGATACACGACTGAAAAAACAGGACTGCAGGCACGTGGGAACTTCAGCAAGGCTGTTAATTACTCAGATATAAAGACATGGTATTCATCAGCATCCTGTCTTTTCTTTTTTTAAGAAGAAAAAGAAGGGACATGATTAATAGACTATTTCCTTAAACGCACTGCAAAGAAACTTATGCATAAGCCCTACAGCTGTGCTGACTACTCAACCTCTGTTTCAAAAAGAATTACGGTTCTGTCGTAAGAGTGCTCCATTGACACACTCGCATTTCCTAGCAACAATCTATGTTTTGTACATTAGAAGTGGATTAAATACTGCCTATCAGTGTTTTCTTTCTCATTATGCTGTAAAACCTTTCTCCCTCTCCCACGTAAAAGGAAAAGATTTTTTTGGGACATAATGCAGAACTTCAGACCATGCTCTGTAATATACTGAATTACCAAAGAACAAGAAATCAGATTACAAGGTGTTGCATGTTATCCAAGTTGACCCACCTAAAAATAAAGTTAGTGTTAGTTTATAAATCCACTACAGATTCACTGATTTTAATCCTGCAATAGATCCTCCATAAGCAAATAGAGACCTGGGCATTCTGCTTTTCATAGGGCTGTTTCCGAGTGGTTTTCCCTCCAAAAATAGTACCCAGTCTCATCATTCGTATTTGTTGTGAACCAAAGCACTAAGCATAAAGAATGTTTCATCAAGTCTTCTATTTCCAGTAATAATTCCCTAATAACAATGGCAGCATACTTGGGTTGTCACATGTTACTCCTGTAAAGCAGCACTAAATGCATTCCAAGTACATCATGGCAGCCCAGAATAATGTGCTTATGGTATTACTGTAGGATACCCTGATGTCTGTGAGTACAGAGACCTGGACCATGATGTACAGTCATGGAGATACATGGAGTTTTGCTCTGTATGTTTCTTTTATCAAATATGTGGAGGAGGAACTTCACTCTGCCCTGGCTTCTTGCAGATTCCTGGTGAGCAAGACAACCCCTCACTTGCAGTCAAGTGATGGGACAACAGATGCTTAGAACTAATTTCTTTTCTGCAATGCTAGATGGGCTATAGAGTAGGTAGTGAA
This sequence comes from Gorsachius magnificus, assembly GCA_034008185.1. Lineage (NCBI taxonomy): Eukaryota > Metazoa > Chordata > Aves > Pelecaniformes > Ardeidae > Gorsachius > Gorsachius magnificus. The sequence goes on along the minus strand of CM067082.1, from coordinate 96,200,917 downwards.
AGTGTGCACAGTGAAGAACGCTTTTTTAATTCATGCAAAGATATGCTTTTTTCCTAGCATACTCTTTTTCCAGCACCAGAAAGCTTCATGATTTTAAAAAAAAAAAAAAAAGCATGTTTTACTAGTTCAAAGACTAGCACTTCTCTGTAGAAGGGTATTTTCTGTGATTAAGACATCTCCTAGGAATTTTTGATCAGTCTAGGAAAAATCCTTCAACTGCAATGCATTGCATCCTGGCCTCTAAACAACTGTGGCTCTTCTCCCCCTCCCACCCTATGCTGCTTTTCTTCCAGCCACCACTTAGTTAAAGAATCTTTCAAAACAATATCAACTATAATATGTACACACAGAGAGTTATGTACACACATACACTCCTGCAAGATGGAAACCAACATAAACCCAACTAATCTATACAAACCCAGTTCTACAACATTTAAGTGAGGGTTTAAACTCACTGGAAATAAATGTCATCCCTTTGGAGACGCCCTAGCCCTTACTTGTAGCATAATTAGTGAGGTGGGTGGGGTTTTGTTCCTCCCCTCTCCTTATTTGGACACAGATTAGCATTTATAATAAAACATATCTGAAGAAGGATGGTAGGTTAGAAAAAAAAAAAGATACAGAAAACCCAGCATATTTCCATCCATGTGGCAGTAATGGTTTGTAGACTCCAAATCCTACTACAGCCAGGTAGATAAAAAGCAGCAACGGAACAAACTCAAAAAGGAATGGCATGGTAAAGAGCAACCATTCACTCTGGAATGTACTGGTGGAGAATTCAGGTTATTTCTGCTGGTCAGCTGTTCAGGTCTTGTCTGCATTAATCTCTTGTCATAGCAATTCATCTGCCAGAAAGCAAAGACCTACATGCCTTTAAAAATGCCCCTGTGCTTTTTCTCTTCTTTTTTTTTTTTTAATGAAGAGCAAGGGAATTACATTAGAAAGATTTTTTTATTTATTCCTAATATTTTCATGTAAATTCTATCCCTACACTTGTGTATCTCAAAACAGACAGTGGAGTAAAGTTGCTTCATGCTGAATCCCTGTTTACAAAGATGTTTGCAAACATGTGCAATACCTTCTCAACATTCCCTTTGCTGCAACTGAAGATGGCTGTGCTACAGCATGATATTGATGATAGGTGTCCAAAAAAAAAAAATAAATTCACATTTATTTAGACAATTCTTTGTTTTCACTGGCATATGTCTATCCTGCAGAAGAACAGAGCTAAGCTGATTTCTCATTGCTCACATCCTTATTTCAACAAAATTTTTCCTTACAGCAGTTATTTGAGGAAAAAATAAATTGAAAATCAGTCTTCAGTGTTTCCTTAAAATCCTTTGGTGCATTTAGAACATTTTCTCAATTTGTTATAGAGACTCTGGGTTGGTTTCAAAAAACATCCTATGAAATTCAACTGTATTTCAATGACAGCATTGGAAACATGAATTCAAATTGATGGTAACTCCTATAAAGTTTGTTGACATATGGTGCCACCTAGCAGGAAGATTTTATGCATGTCATGTATTACAGATTTAAATGTGTTGCCACAAACATACAGTCCTCTTCCAAATAAGCTAAACATGAAATGTCTACCAAATAAACTTCAAAAATCATCCCTTCCTAGTGTATCCGGGATTACAGTTAAACAGAGGTAGGTATATGTTAAAAAACCCCACAGTACTAAGATGCTCAAATTCTTAATATTTATATAGGATCATAAGATTGCAGGTCATTACTGATTATTTCAAAGCTTTTCAATGTATTTTAATACAAATGTACAACCTGCATAGACAAGAGCAAACGAGACATGGCTTAGGAATTTTTTTCCCCCTCAAATAAGTAGCAACAGTACTGGCAGAATTGCTTCCTAAAGCTTTTCCTGAAATAAAACACAATCATTTGGAAAATGTAACAGCATACCACTGGCACAACAATAATCACATACACAAACAGTCACAAGGAACAGGAGCAAGAGATTCTCTTTCAGCTTGAGAATTGGTAAAAATGCACTATTACTAACAAGTCAAACTGAAAGAAGTCACTTTGATGACTTATTTTAAAACTTCAGGAATTTCTTCTTGATTTTTTGTGGGGTTTTTTTGTTTGTTTTGGTTTTTTTTTTAACCAGAGGCTGCAAACTCAGAGTCCAACCTCTCTATAAAATACAGGAGAATGAGATTTCTCAAAGAAAAATGAAAGCTTTTCTTGAGGCATTTAGTGTGCCCAGTCATGTGTATCAGTACATTCAGCAAAAAGGTTACAAACCAATGTCTGCCATTTCTGGGAAGACACCATAGCATGCAAGAAAAACCATTTATATTTGCTTCTGGGAAGAAGTTTTGTCTTAAAAGCACTTTTTTCCTGGAGAATGTAGGCAGTAGGCCTATTAAAAGGATTGTCTAGCACCCTTAGGACTACAGTTAAGACATTGCTGTGCATAACTGACATTGCTTAAAGGTCAGATAGACTGAATAAACAAGCAAACCTTCCCCAGGCAAAAAGTGCTTCCTGCTATGGTAATGATACAAAGAATAAACAACCTTTTATACATCTAACCCATGAAGCCCATAAAAGGCTGATTTACAGAATTTCAGAAAGTTTGAATGCATTCTGCCTGAAACCCAAGATGAAGATATCAAATAAGACACTGCATGTTATTTCAGTTTTCAATAGTATACACAGAAGTTTAAGCAAAAACCAAAACAAATCAGCAAATTCCTCTAGATGTATATTTTAAACATTCTGCTGTGGAATTTTATTCAAGAGCTAAGATAGGCAATTCATCAGTAAGTGTTTCAATAAAGATTTCCTTATCAACTGTAACTATCACTTAGAGTATATTACAGGAATTAATTTCTATTTACCATACATATTAAGCATGAGAAATCAGACCTACTGTACTAGAGGCCAAAACCACATTAGTTTTAAAGACACTTTTCAGTTAAATTTTTTTTAGGGAGGTACAGACCAAACAAGGCTGTATGTCCATGCAAACACTTTCCAACAGTCAACACTGTCACGGTGCAGCAGATCATACATGTTACTTCCAAGAACCCATAGGTCATGATGAATCAGAATGCACGAGCAGCGAAACAGCCCCAACACATTGCCATACACACATTTCTAACAACTCCCAAACAGAAAAGCTTAGCTGTATGCTTTCTTCAGCATTGCTGCAATTGATGGGAAAATGTATGTGCAGCAGAGGTAGTGATTTAAGTTATTAACAACCAAAAACTTCCTTTAAGCATAGAACTTCATTTAGCATAGATTCCCTTTCCACAGCTGCAGCTCATCCTCAAAAGCTCAGGGAAAATACATTAAATACAAGAACAGTTAGGAGGAATTGGAGTAATGTGGAAAAAAAACAGGTCGTATTTTTACAAAGTATTCCTTCCACACCAGTTATCACTTAAAGAACTTCTGATCCAAAAAAGGTATTAGAATAGAAAAATCTGAGAGTGCAGAGTGAGACATACTAGTCAAGTTCAGTATTCAAGTTTGAGTTATGATGTACCTTCTTCATTACTCAAAGGGGGAAAAAAGTATTAATCTAGCACACAAATCCTCAAGAATACCCTTATTTGACATTTCGGTGGCTAATCACCTTGTTTCTGGGTCTGATATCTAAGAAGAAAAGAAATTGGCTTAGTGACAACATTAAAATCTCTCAACACAATTACAGAAATCTTCCAAGATGTAGTCACAAAGAGAGGAATTTCACCATTAGCCTTCTAGCTCATACCAACAGAAAACAAGAAACAGAGTAGAGACGGGAGCAAAACTTCTCTTTGTAAGACTTCAATTCTCCTTATCAAACAACTGTTCCTAACATTACCTTTTATTTTTCCCACCTGTCATGTGAATGGAGGAGCAAGACAGGAGATCTCCATACCAGACAGACATTCAGACACCTGCATACATGCAAAGAATGTGCAATGCTCCCCTCCATGGCCATTCCCTCTGCATGAGGGTTCCTCAGCTGATATAATTGACATAGTGCAATGTCTACAAAGAAATAAAGGAATATCATAGAATCATAGAATCACTTTGGTTGGAAAAGACCTTTAAGATCATCGAGTCCAACCGTTAACCTAGCACTGCCATCCCACCACTAAACCATGTCCCTAAGCACCTCATCTATCCTTCTTTTAAATACCTCCAGGGATGAGGATTCGACCACCTCCCTGGGCAGCCCATTCCAGAGCCTGACAACCCTCTCGGTGAAGAAGTTTTTCCTAATGGCTAGCCTAAACCTGCCCTGGCGCAGCTTCAAGCCATTCCCCCTCGTCCTATCATCTGTTACCAGGGAGAAGAGGCTGACCCCCACCTCGCTACAGCCTCCTTTCAGGTAGTTGTAGAGGGCGATCAGGTCTCCCCTCAGCCTCCTCTTCCCCAGACTAAACAACCCCAGTTCCCTCAGCCGCTCCTCGTAAGACTTGTGCTCTAGACCCCTCACCAGCTTGGTTGCTCTCCTCTGGACCTGTTCCAGCAATGCAACATCTTTCTTGTAGTGAGGGGCCCAAAACTGAACACAGTATTCGAGGTGCGGCCTCACCAGCACCGCGTACAGGGGCACGATCACTTCCCTACTCCTGCTGGCCACACTATTCCTGATACAGGCCAGGATGCCATTGGCCTTCTTGGCCACCTGGGCACACTGCTGGCTCATATTCAGCCGGCTGTCAACCAGTACCCCCAGTCTTTTTCCACCAGGCAGCTTTCCAGCCACTCTTCCCCAAGCCTGTAGCGCTGCATGGGGTTGTTGTGACCAAAGTGCAGGACCCGGCACTTGGCCTTGTTGAACCTCATACAGTTGGCCTCGGCCCATCGATCCAGCCTGTCCAGGTCCCTCTGCAGAGCCTTCCTCCCCTCCAGCAGATCAACACTCCCACCCAGTTTGGTGTCATCTGCAAATTTACTGAGGGCACACTCAATCCCCTCATCCAGGTCATTGATAAAGATATTAAACAAGACCGGCCCTAAAACTGAGCCTTGGGGGACACCGCTTGTGACCGGCCGCCAACTGGATTTAGCTCCATTCACCACGACTCTCTGGGCTCTGCCACCCAGCCAGTTTTTAACCCAGCGAAGAGTATATCCATCTAGGCCATGAACTGCCAGCTTCTCCAGGAGAATGCTATGGGAGACTGTGTCGAAGGCTTTGCTGAAGTCCAGGTAGACAACATCCACAGCCTTTCCCTCATCTACCAGGCGGGTCACCTGGTCATAGAAGGAAATCAGGTTGGTTAGGCAAGACTTGCCTTTCGTGAACCCATGCTGACTGGGCCTGATCCCCTGATTGTCCTCCATGTGCCTGGTGAGCACACTCAAGATAAACCGCTACATAATTTTCCCCGGTACCGAGGTCAGGCTGACTGGTCTGTAGTTCCCCGGATCCTCCTTCCGGCCCTTCTTGAAGAGAGGCGGCACATTTGCCAACCTCCAGTCATCTGGGACCTCCCCTGTTCTCCAGGACTGCTGATAAATGATAGAGAGTGGCTTGGCAAGCTCCTCTGCCAGCTCCTTCAGCACTCTTGGGTGGATCCCATCCGGCCTCATAGACTTGTGGATGTCCAGGTGGCATATATACTTGCAAATGAAGCTGGGCAGAACGTGCAACACTTTCCCAGAAGAATTTATGCTGGAAGAGCATGGTACCCACTGCTTCCCAGGCAGGATACAGTAGTTTTGGTCTTACTTCTTATTTCACCATTTCTTCTTTCAGGACCTGCAAGCTTACTACTCAGAGTGTAAGAAGGCCCAGCTCCTCCTGAAAGTCTTGTCAGTGCAGAGGAGACTGAGAGCCCAGCAACAGAGTTGGAGGTGGGGCTGACAGAGGCCCCTGCTGACCTGGTGCTGGGCAGGTCTAGCAACCCAGTGAAGATTCCAGAGCTCCAGTGGTGAATGAGGAAAATGCTGCTGAAGAAAGATCCCAGGACTATGCTGGATGGAGTTCAGACCACCTGTCAACATCAGATGCGTCGAGGGATTTGGCTGAAGGCACAAGTGTGTTTTAGAGCAGGAGCAGAATTCCAGCTTCAGGGCCAAAGAGCAGTCACCGCCCAGCTGCAAGTGTCCTGCATGGGGAAGCCCAAACACTTGGTTCCAGCTGAGCTGCACATGGATGTTTCAAAACACAGCTCTGTCCACAAGCTCCATTTGCTCACCATTTTAAAAACAGATGAACATGAAAGTAAATAGGGAAATAGCTTAGGCTACAGATTTGTGTATCACTGTGGTCAAGCCTGAACATGCCACAGAATGGTGGTCTCTCATTTCCTCTATTTGAGAACCCTGCGTTACTGTACTTTGACTAATTAAACTTGTTTTAATATCTTTTCAAGGTCTAAATCAACTTCACTGTTGGTGTGTTTTGTACCTCTTTATATTTTCCAACCAGCATCTTTACTCATCATTGCATTCCTTATTAATTTTTGCTTTTCTCCTGCAGCTCTGAAAGCACTTTAAAGATAACAAAAATTGCTCATTGAGAAAGAGGCCTTTCAGCCTTCTGGAAAAGGGTGGCAGGGCCTTGGAACACTGATTCCTCCCTTTTCATCTTGACTCTATGTTTTGTAGGCTTAAGAGCAGCTGTTGAGGAAGGATTTTATGTTAAGGATATTGTATTCAGAGGTATTTGGGGGAGTGGGCAGGAAGGGTGTGAAGAGCTTAAACACAACCAGTAGCAAAATCTTTTACAACAGTGCATATGCAAACTCTGAGGCAAGTTCAAGTCACGGGGAGAACAAACACAGAATGAAGGAGACCTACAAAGACTCTCAAGTGTTTGCCCCCACTTCACTTGCCAACATTTAACATATAAAATCCTGAAACACTGTTTAAAGGGATAGCCAAGGCCCAAGGAATCACTGACATGACTGACATGCAAAGACCTGGATACAAAAACCCCAAGAACAAACCTATAGGAAGCAAAGCACTAAACCAAGGGAGAGTTCTGGCTCCACAGAATGTCAATTCAGTCATTGCTTTTTTTTTTTTTTTTAAAATAAGTAGTGAAGTTGCTATTACAGCCAGTATTTTAGTGCTGGTTATGCATCAGATCAGGATCCTATCCATCAAGCTGCCCACTCAAGCTATGCTCAACTCACATTTTGCAGTCATAGAAAGCATTTGGGCTGACACAGAAAACACTAAATCCCAGTTACACAGTTCAGATACTGCTTTTGTCCGCACTAATTGCTTCTCTGGTCTTTGAACTCATTCCTGCAGTGTTACTTTCCACTGGTAAAAAGAAACTTCATACAAAAAATACAGGAATGCATTTTGTTCTTTCTTACAAACTGTGTAGAACTGATAAAAATGTAAACATATTCATCAACAGACTTAAGAATTTTCCTCAAGACAGTTTCTAATAAAAAGTTGTAACTCTCTCTTATTTTGTATGAAAATAGTAACAAAACTGTAACCTTTGATTAGATATATTCAGCTATCCAGAAGTTGAAGAGGCAGGGTATGCCTACACATATGACAGTGATTTTCTAGTATGTATCAGAATAAGCAGTTAGGTTTATTTTACTAATATTTTCCTCAGAGGTTATTGCAACTCCAAGAATTAATTTTAAAACACCAAATAGAAACATGAAGATGTGATCAAAACCATCTGCTTGTAAAACGTAGTCCTCTTGGTTTCAAAAGATGCTATTTATTGGTTTTATATCCCTCTTTGACTCATGACTTGCTGTAACATTTATTCATAAACCAAGCATAGATCAACCCAATCCTTTAAGGCTGGCACAGGTTACTTCTAGTAACAGAACAGTGATGGTTTGGCATTTCTTTAGGATGGGTGTGGTGTCTGAATAGTAACCTAAATGTAAATGTTAAACCTGAACCTCTATTACTACACAAAATCTATGACGCACTAGTATTCATATTTAATTTGACTGTCCAAAAACATCCCCAAAGTTGTTTTATAGCAAATCTCTGGTCCAAGTTCCCCACAGAATTAGACATTTGTGCTTTGGAATATGTTTACTATATACTCACAAAAGTAATCATCATCATCCCTCAGTAATTCACGCGATGAGGATCTTGGCTCTGCTATGACCTCTACCAGTTCTCCTCCTGCCCATTCTAGCTGTGCCATCCCAACTTTCCTTGACTAACTCAACGCATGCTGTCTGGGGGAAAGAAAAAAAATTAAAAAAATAATCAAAGAGCTTGCAGGCTAATGATTAAAAATATACTCCAACATTTAAAGCTGTAACAGATAAATAGCACTATTAGCCAGCAAACTTTCTACGCGACCAAAACTTTTCACCTCAGGATGAATTGCATAAACAAGAGACTTAAGGCTGACATAGGCAAGATAATTGCCTGATTTATCAAAGCATCTTATCAAAATCTGTGTTTCTGTTCAGTATTAGGGCAAGACACAAGAATGATGCACTGGCACTGTGAGGGGCATGCTGCAGATTGTCATTCCGAGAGAAGCATAGGTGTCAGGTCCTTCGCAATTGAGACAGATCATAGTTATAAAGGCTTTGCTATCAAACGGTCTTTGCCAGGCAACGCTGATTTCAAGAGCTCCTGTTTCCTGATCCTCACTCTCTATTTTCAGCCTTTAGGTGGGCCACTGCTCCCTAAACTGTTTCGCAAAACTGACTGACTAGGGGGAAAGCAAAGAATGTTTGAATGTTTTTGATCCAGTTCAGGTGGAAGTCCCATAAATTGCTTCTGGCAACAGAAAGAGCAGGCAGCTAAGGCAGCCACCAGTATCATAGCTGATGGAACATAAAATTACATATAACAGCCAAACAGAAAACACAGATTGCTAAGAAGTGGGGTGGGGGAGACGCTGGGAAGAGGCATCTCAGAGGAGGGACGGAAACAGTCCACACCACAAATACCTAGTTAGAGTGAAGAGATCTTCCCATTTAGACTTTATGAAGACTTTGATATCAGTTACCTGACAGACTTCCTTGTTGGTTCCTAGAAATTCACAGTTAATTTTGTTTACAGCTACATGTGGCATGATGAAATTTATCTTTTGAAGCAGCACAAAAATTCAGACCAAAAACTCCTAGTATTTCAGACTTAATAAAGATAAGGAAGCAAATTTTCTCCTAGCAAGAACAAGATATTTGCAAACATCAAAACTGGTTTTGTATTTTTATTAATATTTACAAAATATTGACAATTCATAACATTTGTCCAGCTTGGTACAAAATCCCCCAGTTACATCAGCACTGAACTATAAAAGTTTTATTTTAAAATTACTGAAAAGCACACCTTATCCAGTATTTTTTCCAACCAAGTAATATATATATGAAATTAAAAAATGTAAGTATTGTATTTTGTTTCAAGACACAAGGGATCACAAAAACACCCTTCATTTTTAGATCCAGGGTAGAATTCTTGCAGTGAGAATTTTAAAGCAACTACCAAGTATTGTTACTCTCAAATGAAGTATTCTCTGGAGTGATTAAAAAAAAAACATTTAAGATTATGGGGAAACAGAAACAACTTCTACAGATTATTAGGGTTAGTAGATGGGAAATACGATACTCCTCTTGAAGATTTTCAAGACCTGAACAGGTAACTGGTAGATAACTCTACTAGAAACATGTAAAGACCGATGCCATGATACTGGGAAAATTACCACTTTGTAGTTTCTATAAAATGCAAATTTTTCTAACACATTATTTGTTGGTTTCCAATCAAGATTCACACACCAGTAAACAATGACCTCCCTCAACAAACAAATCAAAAGCAGGTTTTGGTACACTGCTAACAACGTGATGTACTAAGTAGGGATTTTATTTGTTTTTGTTGTTTAATTCAGTATATATGGTAATATTATACAGGAATCCTCATAGAAAAGAGGACAAAATTGAGGTTTCTGCCAGGGACAAAAACTTTATAAAAACATAATACAATTAGAATACAAAATATATATAGTACAGATTGACTAGTTAGTAGTGGCATTTGAGGTTTCTGGAGACTGAAGGAATTCATAGGGATCATGAACCATGTCTTGCTGTTCTCCAACACTCAGATGAGAGGGGCTTCCTGTAGAATATGGTAAAAAAAAAAAAAAATCAAAACCTTTAAGTACAGAAAAATAATGCAGAGATATTTATGTATATAAACAGCATAGTTATTTCACATGTTCCTTTCAGACTTTTAAAGCAAGACAGACATTTAAATTATATTTAAACAGAAGATTTTGAAAAAGAAATTACAAGATTCTTCAGTAATTTGGATCTTTTTTTTGAAAAAGCAGTCCTTATTCAATTACTCTGAGTTGAAAAATTATACCAAATGTAATTGATTATCATCCAGCAAACATCTCCTGCCTTCTCAGAAATGGCACCGAATTGTTAAGTGATATATTACCCTACCATCCTGTCTTATCATCAAATTTTACAGCTGACAATGGAAGGCTATTGTAGAATCCCATCTGTTACTCGCTGCATGCAACTATGCTGAAGTAAAATAAACATTATATACTCCTTAGTATTTCTAAGACCATAAAATGCAAGTGCATATAGGGATCTGCCAGTCAGTATCAATTTACTTCACAATTACTTCAATCATGCCTAACCAAAAAATAAGTAACTCCCGGGAAAAATCTTCTTATTGCCTTTCCTTAAAAATTAAAAACAATCCTGTAGTCAGCACACTTTTATTTCATGCAAAGATTTAAGTAAATTAAAATGTAAGTTTTAACCAGTTTCAATTAGTGCAGAAGTACTGCAACTTCTGTGACACAGGTAACTTTACCAAGATGATGTTGGTCTCTTTCAGAGGTATTAGAGAGGGAACTCAAATTGGATGATGGCCGGGATCCCACTCTGTCAGCCTGAGCTTCGTGAAGGTCCTGCAGCAGCTTAGTTGTTTCATCCAGATGTAAATGGTTATCGTCATGATCAAGCTCCTTCTTCACTTTACCTAAGGGCCACCAGTTACCAACCAAAACCCATAATTAGCACAAGCGGATTGACTCATGAATTACCAAGTCACTATAAAAAATTCTAAAATAAATTAACAGAAGTGTGTCTATTACACAAATGACCTCAATCTTGCATTTTCCTTTGCACTTCTAAAAGGCAACAGCTGCAGATCTGTTTTCAGTTTCAAGAAATACATGTTGAAATGCATTTGACGATATTGGAGGATGAAGAAGAGCGCTATGGGAAATGGCTGAAACTGAACCAACTCCCAGTATTTAAACAGTTGTAAGAGCTTAATTTGTCTTCCTCATCTGTGAAATTCCAGACATGAAATACTGCATTTAATTTGTAGCAAAGGAAAGGAAGTCAGTGGAAAGATTACTTAAATATCTAACTTAAAATACAGTTCAAATAGAACATGTAATTTAGGGAGGTGAAGAAATCCCCATCACAGATGGTTTTAAGAATAGTATCTTCTACAGCTACACTGATTTTATAGTACGCCAAATAAAATTGTGAAATTGGAAAGAACTGAAAGTATGTACCAACATACACTGTTATTTCATCTTAAAAAAACTTTTAAAAATTTCCCTCAGCTTTAAACAGGAAAATAAACTCTTCCCCTTCTCTTTGGGCTGTCTTCAATGCAGACCTTGTGAACTTTGCCAGAATTATAGTAAGAAATAATGCCATAAAGTCTCTCTGGAAGCTAAGTAATCTAGAAGTATGATTATCTACAGAAAGAACAAAGAAGAAAAATATAAGCAGCTTTCAGTGCAGCAAGAAATTCACAGTAACATTGATATGTCTAAGTATTACCTATAAACCAGACACTCATTTTTTACTGCAATAAAACTGCAATAAAATTAGTGTGTGACAGCACAATCAAAGCTTATAATTGTTTTTCAAAGAATACTGCACCTATGGGAGAAATCTATAGCTTTTTTTTTCTTTAAGCTTTCAGTTACCTTGGTTATGTTTTAAAATAGATAGTTTGGCATCTTTCACATTCTGAATTAAAAGTATCTTAAACCATAAGCAGTACTTTTTTTTTGTGATGACATTTTTGAAGACATTTGACCAGCTCAGCAGCCTGCAGAAATGGGAAAATTGCTACTTGTAGTATTTAAAAAAGGATACCTAACAAAGATGTGTATTTGAAACAACATCCTCATATAACTGCCTCATTTGAAGGTAAAGTCTTTCCAACACCTGAAGTTTCTTCCTATTTTTGTTTTGAGACATTTCAAGCATTGATATGATTGAGCTTCACATACTTACCTACTTCTCAAGTTATTTCAAAAGACAGGATATGAAGCAGTAACATTTCTGAGCTAAAGCTCCACGCTGGTTCTTAAAGTTTATGTTACTATGAACATAAAAAACAAGCAAAGCTACCAAAATTGTGAGGCACAAATACTTTGGTTTCTTCAGTGGTACAGGAAAAGTTAGCTTGGCTAGAACATGAATGTCTCAAAGGAAAAACAGACCAAGGTTTCATTAATCTTGTACTAGGCCCTAGACTTTTACCTATGTCAAATGTAGACTTATTACTACTTTTTGAACACTTTTTTATTCTTACCAAATCCAGCTCTTATTGTGCCTAAATGGTACAACAAAACCATAATTGATGGCTTGTATATTTAATTACTTACCTAACGAACTTAACATAGAAATATCAAGAGATACATCTGAATATGGTTTCATAGAGAGAAAGTCCAAGTCAGAAGTGTTACTGTCTCCAGCAGATTCTCCAACCTATGAAAATACAAGAGAAAGACTAGCAATAGTGACAAGCTGTCATAATAACTTTTAAATGTTTAAGGTAAATGCATGAATCCATACTCTCAAAAGTGTGTACTTGAGACTGGAGCATCCATTACCATATTGGCTAACCTGCAACTCACGGGCAGCTCAAACATGGTTCCAGGACAGACCAGTCATATGAACGACAAGGGATCTGCACCATAGGCTAAGTATCTTTCATGTCATCATCCGGGACCGTTGAAACCAACATTACTGCATGCTCTGGGACTCAATTACGTGCTCAATTCATACCTGTCCCATGGTAGGACCCTGGCGGGGAGAGGCATTATCAGCATCCCTCATCGTGAACCCCTCCCAGATCCCATTTTGCCTCACCTTCTCAATGCAACATTGGATTTATTGGAATTTTTCATATGTGACTAATAAAACCAGCAAAGTGGGCCTCCCTATACACAGTATCAGCTGGAGGTGGTCTCTCAAGATTTTTTTTTCTATGCATTTGGATAATGAAATACAGCCTGCACTACAAATTTAATTTCATCTATCCCTGTTGCAATACTGCTATGTAATAGCAAAAAGTAAGAGATCAAAGTACAAGTCATTAAGCTTCAAAACACATTCAAACAGAATTCTCTGAGGTTGCCTGTTCCAGCAGGAGGAATAAGACATGCAGGTAAATACACAACCAGGTATTATCTTTTAAAAATACAAAAATGAAACTTAGCATTTTCATGAATTAACTAGAGAAATATAAACCTTTCCACAAAACATAAGGAATATTTATAAAACTAGAAATTTTATTAGTTGTTATAATGTAATCCATATAATTTTTATGTGAATTGCTATGGTATACAATGCATATCTTCTGTTGTAATTTGCAAGATAAAGCCTGTACCACTTAAAGAAAGATTTTATTAGTAGCTGTGAAAGCATAAGCATTTATTTACCCCTATTTTCTAACAGACATTTTCAACGCATGTGGTAAAACTGATAAATACTACTGTTCTCTTCCACTTTTACAGCAGGTTGATCATCAAATCTTCATCAGCAGATGAAGTATCTTTCAAATTTCTAAGTGGTCTTTTTGCCTCTGAGATTTAGTTATGCATGCTGAATTAAACTAGAGGATATAGAACAACGGGACAAATAAAGCCACTAACTAAAATAGACTGTCAGAGAATCCATTTTAAGTACTGAAAGCTTACTCTAGATACTGTAATTTTCATCTTCTACCTCAGAGCATGCACATCCTTGAACTGAAACAAAATGAATGTCCAATACTTTTTTTTAAAAAAAAACAACCCACAGAAACCATTTTACCATAATTTGTTTGGAAGAATCCGGACAGGTATTACGCAACTTGTGTTCTTCTTTTATGAAAACTGGCAGAACCTAAAGAACCAAATCATATTTTAGACCTTAGCATTTCATAGCTTATACTTATGTTTCCTAAGAATACTCTTAGTTTGTGTAATTTACTAGTTTACAATGATCAGATCATGGGCCATCACAGAACATTATCATGTTTTGTGATGTTTGCACAGAACCTACAAAAAAATAAAGACTAGCTCATTTATGTAAACAATTTATAACTAATCAGGACAGCCTCTTCTTTATCATATACTTCACTTACCAATCTTTTTTGTATTATTATACAGAACAGATGCACATTAAATAAAATTAAGAACTTGAATGTTGGAAGCCCAGAGAACATCACTTTCTCTATGTTAAATGCCAAGACACATTTGCCATTAAAAAACAAACCAAACAAAACCCCCAAAACCAGACTGAGTATCAGCATAACTTACTTTAACTTCATCCAGTGGTTTTACTGGGATGTTTCGCCTCTGGAAAGAAAAAATACTAACAATTATTTTTATTCAACACAAGAGAAAGACCTCTCTCTTGTAAAATTTCAAGTATATTCAAACCTCACAAGGTGAGGCTAGAAACAGCTAACTTTTTCACGTATCTGCAATGCAATTACAATATAACAGTTACTGTTTTGAAATATTTTAGTATTATGCATTTTAACTAACCTTTGAGCCCCATTACACTATTTCTTCTGCCCATGAACTTTATATTCAAGTGCAGTATCTTAGTCATTACTTCAGCAACTTCCAATTCCAAATCATTTAAGGTTGCACTTTCAGAGATATTCTTACTCAAATGTAGCAGCACAAAATACTCAAACATAAAACACCATGACACACAATCACTGAAATACATTTAATTGCAGAAAATCTGTACATATCCACATAAGTCACAACTGAACAGCATTTCTAAGTGTAAATGGCCACTGAAAGGTATTCAGAAATTCTCATATGGAACAATATTCATAGAACAAGGTGGCAAAAAGGGAAAGGCTTATCTTTTATTTTAAAGCCAAGTTCAATATGTTGCATACAAACATTTCTAGATTTAGAAGAATAATCAAAATGTTCTTGAACTTTTTGAACTTTCAAATTTTTTTTAAGTAATCCTTTACATTTCTTCCTGTTTCAGGAAGTAGTGACTGGAAAAAAATACCCAGAACATTCTGAAGGATCCTCTGTACTTTTCATTCTATTCTCTCCTTTTTCCCAAACATTATCCACCCTTTTCTACATATAAGCCTGCAGATTTAGCACAGCCTCATTTCCACCATGTCAGGAAGCCTGAGTACTTTTCCATCCTTCCCCCACCTCCCTTTCTTTATTCTTGAATCATTCAGAATGCCATCATTTTTGAACAGCAGAAAATTACTTCAAACTAAGAGAGGTTTTCAGAGTGGTGATAACATGAAACAAGATTTTGCGGTTTCTGGTAGTCTATTTTGTCTTGGGAATGCAAGCATTCCCACTAGAATTGCACACACTTCTGGTATAAATCTCCTAGGCAAAGTGCTTTTGGAAGTAAGTGATAAGTTTTTCTTTCAGACACTACATGAATTTAAAAGTTCACATTATTTCAGTGTTCCAAATAATTAATCCTTCCACAAGGAACATATTTTGCATTTAAATTAAGAAAAAAAAAATCCCCTAACAAAACCACTGTAATGTAACTCAGAAGCAGATATGGAAGTCATGACATTGAGTGACAGGGCTGCCCAAACACCATTCAGTTGGTTGGTCCCTTCTCCCCACTGCTGTGTTGCAACCCCCTGCCTCTTCCTTTCTGCAGTCACAGAGTGAACCACATTGGAGAATTGATCTAGCTGGAGAAAATAAAAAGAGTACTTCTCTGCTGATTGATTCAGTTTCTGATTTGGTTCACCACATGGTTGCATGAACAGGTATGCCTGCACTGCTAAAACTGACAGTGGAAAACAAAGCATCTCATACAATATTAGAAACCAGAAACAGGTCCATTTTTTGCATCAAGGACACACCTGCTTTAGCTGATAAATAGTTTTGGAATGATCTCCACTAGTGATCTGGTCCAGAAGATCATCCACTATTTTCTTGCTGTAATTTCCAGCATCCTTCACAAATTCTTGTAAGCTAGTAGGAATGAAGATAAACATTACAGAAAATGTTTACTTTCATAAAAAATATTTCAACTTATAACATGGTTTTTCCCAACTATGCTGCATTACACCTACATTTTTCTTGTTCTTTTACGCTTCTTCAGAAAAGCAATTACGGATTTCAAAATAGGGGTTGGTTTTTTTTCTTTTCTTTTTTTTTTTTTTTTTAATGGAAGCAAATGTATGTGCAAACTTGTTTTTCACAAGTATCAGCAAATTTTCACTTGAACTATCATTGGTAGAGGGTTAAAAAAAAAAAACACACAAAAAAAGTGCTTGTGATTAATTCTTTCCCTCCAAGATTAACAATATAATGAAAAGTGGCATTTTCCTCTTCAAGTAGCTTTAACTGTTTTGAAACTCCATGAAAAATATCACTGTTTTAAAGTCACTGAAATCTATTACATGCATATCTAAACCTACTTACTGCTGTGTTTAAAGCAAAATGCTAAATCTTTAGCAACCTATAATATCATGTGGTTAAAGACCCTAATAACAAGATCCATAACAGTCTTACAATAAAATAGGGTAACTTGAAAGTGGCAATGGAAAAAAAAAGACCCCAACCCCCCAAAAAAATCCCACCAACCAGGACGAAAGCTAGCTTCAATTTTTATAGTGAGATATATTTAAAATAATTTTCAGAAAAAATATCAGAATTTGTGGGCTCTTAGTTGACATTTAGTCCAAATTGCTTTTCATAAAATTGGTATTAGAAGTTAGGCCTCCTAATAAGGAAGCACTTACCTTAAGGCACACTGTATCCCAGTTTCATCACCATATGCTGAGTACAGAAGTTCCATTTCATCTGATTTCAAATCATGGAATATAGAGTTGTTTTGCATGGAAGGTGCTGTACTAGCACTTGTAAGAAAGGTTACTAGACAGGTAGAAGAAAGAGATGACAAATGTTTAGTGTAAAAGATCACCTGGGGTGGGGGGAAAGATAAAAAGTTTCTGTTTTCTGAAACAGATACAGAAAATGCAGTGTGTTTTTTCCTCCAATTGAAATCAAGAGCAATATCTCAAGGACAATTCCAAGCTCTAGAATCAGTGCAGTTATTTTAATCATGTAAATAAGTGTACTTATACTACTGAAAAATAAAGAACTAAGCTAACCAACCCACTCCCACAAAAAAAAATTCATCCCCTTTTATATTTCTGCTTTTTGTGTGTGTCTACTTCAGTTGTTTGCCAGTCAGTTTCTGGAAAGCAGATTAGAAACTATTAAAAATGTCAATAATACTAGAAAAAAAAAAAAAAATCCTTGTGAAGTCCTTGTCATACGATACAAAACCGCAAATGACCAAAAGGGTTTTTTTCTCAACTCTAAGCAGAGTTGGTCAGGAAGAATTATTTCCTCCAGAGAAAATGGAGTACCATTATTGGAAAGCTTATAATGTAGCTGTAACACTAAGGCAAAACATAATCCATGAACTCCTAATTAAGTTACGTTTAATAAGCAAAAAAGTTGATTTAATTAAAACTGCATTCTGCTGTAAATAGAATAATTGCATACTACAAAAATAACCAAGTGAACTTCCATTTGGAGACAGGTATAATCTGAAAATATTTTATATCAATAAATTGCTCAAACATTTAATTAACACAAAGTTAAAATACGTTAATTGGCATTTACCTTTATTTCTTCGTTCATCTTTAAAGCCCAATGTAGTGAAGCCAGGTAACAATTTGCTTGACAGTGAACTCAGATCCACTGGGTGAGTCTCTTCCTCTAATAATTTGATTTAAAAGAAGATAATTTTTAGAAAAGCTTGTCATGTTTAAAATTTATTTATAGTGAATATTTAGATTTTGCTATTTTAAAAAATTGCATTTACCATAAAGGCTAAATGCCTTTTAATCTGTACCTTTTTATTAAGGATGGGTAGCATAATTCAGGTTCTCCACTTAAATTTCAAATACATGCTGTAAATATGTTTCCATCTCTTATCCACAAGATCCATGGCTTACTTGTTATTTCACTTTTAAAGCATACAGCAGCATCTGAAATTCTTTTACCAGCTGTTTCACAGACATTCAAGATCCATATATTATGAAGTGATAAAAGCAATTTCTTATGTTGACTAGGTGGTAGTCTGTCTACAGAAACCCAGACACCACGTAAAGAACCTTGTTAAGATAACGAGCACTACAGCTATAGCAGTATTTCTTTCTTCTAAAGTTCCAAGAACTGCTTAATTAAAATGGCTCAAATAATTTGGAATATGGTTTTATTTTAAATCTGTCTGTTACAGAAAAAAATCAGCAGAAACGTGACTAATCAAAAGGGTTCATGCATTCATCAATGCAACAACAGGTAAGCTGTGAATGAATTCCAATCTCAAAAGGTACAGAGAAAGAAGTGCTAAATCAACATGACATACAGCAGCATAAAGACTATGACATTTCATTCATTGCAAACTTTCAAAATTTCTGCACTTTGAGCTTTAAACTAAAACAAGTGGAAAGCATAAGACAATATACATAATGTATAGCAGTAACACAAACAAAAACCCACAGAAAAGATCAAGGAACTAAAGAAAAACAATTAAGTAAAACCTAATTAACCTAAAACTGAAATATAGCTAATGATTTAAATTAGAATATTAAAAGAAAGGTAAAAGATTATTCTGAATTTGCATCTGTGCATTGCACATTTATGTGGGATTACAGCACTTTCATTCACCTTTTGTCTATTAGATCTTAACACTACGGGGTACTTGGAGCAAAAGCCTGTGTTCCAAGTTCTCTATAAAGTTATGGCAATGTGTAAGTGCTTATAAATAGATACTATTTTACCTTTTTACTGTTAGCATCAGTAAAAGAGAGCATCTGGAGAGTGAAAGTTTGAACAGCAAATTGGAGATACTAAATACAGCTGTTGGGGAATAAGTTATTTTTTTTAAACTCATCTATACTACACAGGATCTGTATGCACATTCAAGACTTCAAAATCTGCTAAAACATTCAACATTAGAAATGTTTGCTTGAAAGATTATGGCATTTACCTTCGGCTTCTGGATCAGATGAATTTACTACACTAAATAATAAAGTTCCATCTCCGTTTTTTTTCAGATAACCAATCTGTAAATAGAACCACAAAGATATAGAAGCAATCATTCAAAACAGTCTAAACGCAAAGGAGGAGTTGCTTACTTACACAGAAAACTATAAAAAGCATTTTTAGCTGTATTCAGATCCTGCACTCTGGTATTCCCTTTTTATTACAGAGAATCTTGGGTTACAACTATTATCACCGGCTAGCAAATGCTTCATAACAGAAGACTTAGAAGTAAAAGTTCGTATCTCATATATACAACTCCTTATTCACCTTCCTAAATCAGATCTAAAGTTTGCATCCAAGACAAAAACAATTCCATTATAATTAGTATGGAGCCAGTCTTTCTGATTTCCAATACACTTTCTTTTTATAAGCAGAACTGTAACTCCCATCCACAATCTACCTCTTATTTTCAAATCTAGACTGAACCGCTTGTTTTCATATCTTACAATTTTCTCTAATTAGAAGTACTTTTATGAACACACTATCAAATTCTTAAAGAGAAAAAAGTGCTGTGACAGACATATCAGAGCACACAAACACGCTAAAAAGACAGCCAGATATGTGAAAGACAATAGAACACACTGGGGTCTGCTAAGATAAGAGCCAGAACTGATGCAACATGTAAAGAAGACTGTAACTTCTCAGTAAAGACGGAAAATGAAAACTATGCTCTCCGTAAAGCAATGTTAGTAAATACTTCCAAGTGAATGGAACAATAAACCTCTCCCCTATTTTGTTTTTTTCCCCTCTTAAAGGGTTTAAAACTCTCCCTGTACATAAGGCCATAGCTAATGCTGGCATAGGATAAAAATAGAGGTGACAAATGCTGGAAAGAGAAAGAACAGGAACAATACCTTCAAGCAATGACAAAAGTTAATAGCTGAACTCTTAACAATACGTCAGTGTTACCTATATTCAGTGAGATCTGCAGCGGGTTGTCTAGCTGATTAACCGTCTAGACAATTAAGAGCTGCACACCTAGAACAACTCTTTCTTGAATACTGCAAAACTGACTGCATCAGCATGAAAGGCCTTTCCAGTAAAGCTAGCAATTAGCAGAAGATTGGTATTGCTTTAAAGGGTTTTTAAAAAGTTGCTCTTACTTTGGAGGTTTCAAATAGCCATCAATCCTAGCAAGTCTTCTAATTATTGAAAGAAACAGAAATAGACTGAAGAAGCTAAACCTTTTCCCACTGTTCTTTGAGGTTTTACTTCCTAATCCAGTTGAGCCTAAGGTGACTGCATAAGAAGGGCCGTTGACCAAGAAACAGACATTTAAGTTTGAAGACACAACTGCTACCACTAACACTTCAAAGCAAATGCTTCTGCAACAGCTGTTAAAAAACATAGGTGGAAAATGCAGGACATATCTTTATTCTTTTTTCAATTGCAGTGGTCACTAGTGACAGAATGAGAAATAAGGACAAAACTTAGTGGTGATAGTAAGACTCCACACGATGCAAGGGAAACAGAGTAAACGTTTCTCAACATAGGCCTATAGAACCCCATAAGTAATGAAGGTATCGACCATTATCACATAGCCAAACAAAACACTGCCCATAAACAGATCATGCTGAGAAGACTGCACTAACAGTATCACTGAGCTTTTCCTTCTAACTCGGAACAGCACAAAACCCAAACACATAGAACAGTATCAGAATCATGTTCAAGATGATCAAACCCATTGCTAGCACTGTGCAAAATTCCAACATGGACAAACTACTGCTATCTTCTCCTAGTCACTGAAGGATATCTGTATTTTGTACTCACACAAGAATGTGCTATAACTGACAGCTACTACTTGTAGGTACAGAAATACAAGAGGTTCCGGACTTCTCACTGAAAACAGTAATTTAATATTAAAAATTCCTGAATTCATTAGGTTGAGGGGGGAAATCCTAATAACCCTTCAACCTATGCCAAAGTTTGCTTTTTCTGAGGTTGCAACGACAAGAAGAATGTGATGCTGTCTTAATGACTTTCAACGCTAAGGGTTGGAATTAAGGAAGCCAGATTCAAGAATTGTGCAACATTTCACTGTTTTCTGTAAATTAATTTCTAAAGATGTTCAATACACAGTACAACTTGAGATCCATTTAGGACACTCTGCAATGGGCTTCAGTGGGAACTAAATCACAGACAATAGTCATATTGGTATTCCACACAGAGCATACATCCTGAATGTTACAGTCTCAGAAAATGTAATATTAAAGCCTGTTTCCTGAGATGAAACAAAGCATTCAATAGTCAGACACAAAATGGAATTATAAACTTTGTTGTGCAGTAGACCTTGCTGTTGGGTAGATATCGATTGATCCTATCCCGAGCTTCATCTGCTGCATGTTCCACCAGTGCCAGGACATGCTCTTCAGCAGTGCTATCGGTCAGGCTGCATGCATTTCCCTCGGGTTCAAATATGCAACTAAGAAAGAGAAGAGGAGTAGCTGTAGAAATTAAAAGCTAAAACAAAACAAAGGGCTGAATTCTGGGTTTGCTAAATAGAATAATCAGTCCCACTCCTCTGCCAGTGTCAGCCTACTTCAGCATTTAAGTAGAATTATAATCATATTATGAAACTGAAGTTTTGCAGCAGAAGCTGAGAACTACCAAATAACTGAACCTTGATGAAAAATAAAGGAAGTATTACAAAGCAGAGATTGGGAGTAAAATTGCATTAATACAAGGTGAATGCTGTATGTGTCCTTAGTCTCCCACATGCACAAATACGCTATTTTCACAAATTCCAAATAGAAAGATGCAGAGAAAGAATTACGTGATGAGGGAATGGAGACTGTGTAACTCTAATCTGAGGAAAAAAACCAACAGGCTGTATTTATGAGAATTTTGTCATTTAGCTGCTTGTAGAAGTAGGACACCGCTCCCTGTCTAAGGGAGTCCTTTAATTCCTATGTTTGTTAATATTGGCAGTTAGTATTCCTAATCATTATTAATCACACCATTCCTTCTCATTGAAATTACAGAATTTAACATTTATCTTTCAGTAGAACCCTTTCCATTAAAGCACCAAAACAATAACATAACAAATAAGCATACCTAAGATGGAAAAGGATATATCTTAGCTATTATATAAAATCAGAGAAAGGTAGTACTATAAGGGGAAGTGTGAAGATATCATAGGATATGGCAGTCTTCATTATATTATATATTTAAAATAAACTTTGTACATCAAAATCTTTCAGGGCATTATATGGACATTAGACACTAGGGCCAAACACCTTAGGTACTGGGTAGAGCATCTCCTCACACCAAATCCATTTCTCTCTCCTGGGGTATCTTCTTCCATTTGCTTAGCTAAGAATTTCTCTCTGTATAGATATTCAGATCCGATACACAAGAAAGTTTTGCTATTAAAGACAATAAAAACATCACAGGATCATACTATTATGAGACAAATGTGTTATACGATTTTTTGTTTCATTGAAACTTTAAGAAAGGGTGTACACAGCAGAAAACTCCTCAATAACTGGCACTTTCTATCACACTCTACAAAATCCTTAATGGACAAGAATTTTGAATGTTCAGAAGGTTGCAACATCCTGGATAAAATTTTCAAAAACTACTTCAATATTAGGGCGTCCAAGTGATCAAGTCACTTTTTAAACTACAAGATAGAGGTCTAAGTGGCTTTAACACTTTGCAAACATTGACTTCAGCTCCTTCTCTGTTTTTAACTGTGAAACACAAAGGCAAAAATATGTGCTATTAGGTTTGATTCTTCCCTCAAAGCTCATATTGTACATCAAAAAGAATAATATCCTACTAATGCCAAAATACAAGTGTTTAAAAGGTCAAGTTAATTAGAAAAAACAAATTAATTCCAACTACTAAAGTTACATAAACATCGAAAAGAACAGGAAAGTAAATTTCTACCACAATTGATTGCAAGGAAACTGGTATCATGATAAAATTAAAGGTCAGTTATTTTTAACTATCTGAATTGAGCTGTATGTTAAGGTATATATTGAAGACAGAGCAGTATTATATTGCTTGGCAGCCTCAATTTCTTGCTCTGTTAGCTATCTTTATTTGAAGATGAGTGCGCAAAAAGCAGTAAAGTACAAAGCTACTCCTGTAATGGAGTTTATGAAACAATTAATCAGAAGAGAGCAGCTATTATTCTGGGCACCATACAAACCAATCATATCTTTTAAAAAACCCAACCAAACAAAAACCAAACCCCCCCCCCCCCCCCCCCCAATCAACTGTTGTTTACAGTTTATACATAATCCCTAAACAAAGAACAAATACTCTGATAATTTTCCACGATACAGAAACAGATATGTGTCTGTATGCTGATACTAGAATAGTTCCAGCCAAAAAAATTACTCAGTTTAAAATTATTTTTGAAGATACAGGTCATAGTCACCTATTTCCACAAAACAACTGCATTGAAATACTACTACTTCCATCAGACTTAAGCAGGATTACAAAAATGCTTGAAGTGTAACAAAAACCATATGCCTGCTTAGAACTCTGAAGTTCACTTTTAACAGAAACGAGAAAGCATGAATTTGAAATAAAAAGTTGCATTTCACTTTTTTTACTTCGGATGTTTAAGAAAGAAGCCTGCAGAATATATCTAGATCAGATTATTTAAGACATGACTAGCAATGCTCTGTTACAGTTTTATTTTCATATAATTCTAGCTGATACAATGTTCTACAATTTAAATTCAACATCCATCCTAGGATGTCTATACAAGAACACTGAGCAATATAATTTGCTTGTAAATCACAGTTTCTGCTAAAATGTCCTTGTGAAGTAGCAAATAAACCCCTTTAATTTGACTGAAATTAGATTTTAGCTATAAAAACATGACTTTGTTACACAGGGGTGCCTATTAGCTGGAAGATAGCTACTGCACGAGCAATGTATTTTACAAAGAAGCTTAATAAGATTTCATTGGTAAAATGTTATCATCTGCTCCAGAAATAATCTCCAGTACCTCTATACGCTGCCAGGTAAGACCAAAGTTAATTAAATCATCTGCTGATCTGGTGCCACTTTGCCCTCCCAGAAAGATCCTGTTATATACAGTCAATCATTTTAGGGGAGAAATGAAAAAAAAAAAAAAGGACAAAATGCAAAAGGTATTTGTGGCTACATTAAAAATGAAAGAACATTTCAAATGATGAGAAGAAACTACTCATTATTTAATACAGATATAAAGAAGAACAAAAATATCTATATACACATTAACTGTAAATGTTTAAAAGAAAACACAGTCATTCTTTAAACTGTGTTTCAAGTTGGGAATCATGGGGTTATTAAACCAGTTCTATAAATAATAAAACTAAGAAAACAGAATAAAATTGCCTATTTACCCTATGGACCACAAAGAGAAAAGCTGAAAGGAGGTTTTTTCCTCAATTCTTTGCTGCTGTCTAATATTACAAAAGCTGCAACAAGCCAGTAAGCATGCCCATTAAAACCTTTACCTAATAACTTCTTTATTTTGCTTTTTGGATTTCTTGGTAGTCTCTGCTTGTACAGGTACAACTTCAGGGACAGGTTCCTCAACCGCTGTGTCTTCATCACCCAAAAGAGCTGCCTGCTGAGAAAAATCCATGTCCTGCATAAACGACATGCTGCGCTTCAAAGCTAACAGCCGTTCCTAGAATCAGAAAGGACAGAGCGGCAGGGACTTAACCTTTCCCTCATAGCCAAGATGCTATGATAATGGGATGGGATGGGAATGGCCGTGGCCTTATTTTGTTCTTAATGCCTCGTTTCCAATGGCGATGCAACATGATTTGGTCATGGTAGCATGGCATCAGAATTTCTGCAGCCCAACTATCAAGAGAGAAACAAACAAACAAAACCGCATATGCAAAGACAACTGCCTATTTTACACAAAACTTACCATATCTGCAACACATGCGCGCGCACACACACACGCACACACAGCAGCTCACCAAAATAACTTCGTTTTACAGGCCAACAACTGTATCTGAATAAAAAATGTGTTTGCACGCACACATCTGTGAAACCCCTGAATCCTCCCCTCACCCACCACCTTCAGAAAAGAAAAGCTTTCTTGTTTATGCAGAAATAAAACTTAAATGAGATCTTGTTTTCCAAGTTTCAGACAGAAGCAGTGTTTTACAGTTGGGTTTTATGTAAGTGGATCTTAATTGCTTCCACTGAGGCCAGTGGAAGAAGCTCCTACAGACTTCAGTGGTGCAGATAAGGTTGAGAAATATGGGTGTGGTTGTAACAACAATGCTATCAAGCCCTTATAGCAGCACTAATAGGCACTGCTATAATTAATCACAGATGGATAAAATAACATTTATCATTGTTATTAATTATGCTCCTTTTAAATATGACAAAAAAAGAATCCCAAAGAGTTTCTGCTTTTTGTTTTTAATAGGTGTCTTACTTTGCTCATCATCTTAAAGCCTGTGTGCAGTATCTTCTTGGCTAGCTTGTAGTAAACAGTATCTGGTCTGTTGTAAGTCATTGCATTATCACACATCAGTTTAAAATCTGCCTGTAAATACAAAACAAAAGAACTGTTAAAATTTTGAACTCCTTTGTTAAATGACTGGAAGATACCATTCCATCATGGCAGCTCTGTAAAGAACACACAAATATTTTGGCAGCAGACTCATGGAGTAAATGCTAGCCAAAAGGTAATACAGAATTGCAAAGGTTTGAGCCCTTTTTGCTTCTTCAAGATTCTCAGTTTTGTTTGGAATTGGCTTTTTGGTTATCAAAAAAAACCCCAAACCACCTTTTCCCTGAATGCCAAATGTAACATTTCCTCCTTACGCAAACAGACCAAACAGAAGAAATGGAGAAATTAACAGAAGAACTGAGGCACCAAGGTAAATGCTTTTTGGTGGTTTTCCCACCTTCTAACTCAGAACAGACTTGAGAAATACAGTGATATCAGAAAGATACTACGCATCTTACACATAATTTTAATTCTAGTAATTTGACCACTTCTTCAGTCACTTGCACTAAAAGAAAAAAAGAAAACTTCAAAGCATAAGAAACAGGCTTCTAGATGTTCATCGCACGCAACAAAAGAACAGGACAAGCATGATTTTCAATGGTTCTCTGTCACACATAATTTCAAGTAATTTTTACTGCTGTAAGTTCCCAAAACAAAGGTGCAACACACTCCACTGTAAACAGAACCAAAAAAAATTGTTGCAGATTTCAAAAGGTTTTTCTAGGGTCCTTTTTTTCTAGTCGCATGCTACTGATCTGTAGAATAAAGCATTGAAAGCACTATTAGAAGCTTTATGAAACATTGAATTAAAAAGACATTATTATATGCCTCTGAATTTTTCTGAAGTTGGCAAATCGATAACCAAGAATCATGCAGTAGTCTTTCCAGGCACTTCACAAATTGTATCCTAATAAATTAAATTGGCGTCTGATTTAAGAATACATTTTTTCTCTGTTAATAACTTTTCAATATTTAAACAATGGCTGTTCAAGCAATCAGGATTTATTCTGTAGACACAAATGCAGACATTTTTTGTGCACAAGTTCACTATATTTGATGATGACTTGATTGTGCAAAAGTGTATGCAAACAGAACAGTATGCTTTCTGAAACATTAACCCATTGAGTTTACAGATCAGTGAATAGATCTTCTGAGACAAAGATTTTTGAATGTTACTACTGCAGTTGGACATAGAAGTCTTTCTGAAGACTTTCTCTGGCACCCAATGTTCACAGAAATAGCTTTGCCCTACTGCAATCTTGATCAGATTCTATAAAAATAAAAAATTGTTTTATTTCCTGTTTCCAGACAAAGATGTCAGAGCAGTGCTCTCTTAATCATTTAGTAGTTGTCACCAAGCCACACTAAGCAAGTAGGTGAACAGTTACAATTGGTAGTCTGTGACTTTCTATGGCATTTAAGCTACCTGCCTTCACTTAACGAGACCATCGCAAAAACAGAAATTGAGAAGGTAACATGGAGGAGCAAACTATGAGCCAAGACGCAGATAAAGAAGCCCACGTGAGCTATACATCTAGCGATGGCCTTTGAAGTGCTGCAGAAAAGGACAGAGAAGAGTCTTTTGCTTGCCCAACTTTGAAGTAGTCCCTTTTTTTGGCAGCAAAACTGGTGAGTTTTCTGCAGCAATTTCCCCTCTTCTCAATGCAGTAAATAGTTCTTGCGGATTCTACTCTTAGACAGATTATTTATTGGCTTGTGACTAGCCTCAGCTAGTTATAACAGGTATACCAGAAATTAAGATAACCCTTTGAGCAGGCTTTAGAGGTCAAAAACCTATAAACTTTGTTTCTGTATTGCACAGAATTACAAAGGCATAGGCATAATTAGGCACACTCATCTACCTAGAAAGGGAGTCCAACCTCTTTGTCACTGTAAGATGGACAGACTTCTAGCAACCATTTATTGCTCCTCAGAGTATCAATAGAAACCAAATCCTTCAGAAAAAAAAGAATCTGTCAGTCTAAACAATACTGCAATTTTCATGGGTTTTTTAGGTTGCTATCCCACTAGTTTCAATATTGCAACCTTGCCTGTAACTAAATAGAACCACAGAGCTCCCACGCAAACTTCATTTTTAAGTTGCTGAATAACACAATCCAGCAAGCCAACAGAATTTAGAGACCTGAAGGCATTGCTGATGGCAATGCGATTGTGAATCCTTCTTTACCATTTCCTATACTTTGTTTGAAAAATAAAGCATACCTAACAAAACAGAGTAATCCTTGTCAAATCACCTGTAGGAAATACAAGCCATTCTTAGCTCACCTTGCTGGACCTTTCAAACGAAGAAATTAACCCTGAGAAGCAAGCCAATGCTCTCTGCCAAGTCTACTGTTATGTCAACACCACTCTAGAAAACAGTAATACTGAAGGCAGCTAACAGAACTTCATGCATCAGTTAAAGAAAACTTCTTTCCTTACAGGAGCTGGCAATACCATGAAAAGACTTCTTACTGCTCTGTCTGTAAAACCACAATGCATCCACTGAAGTATTAGAACAATAGAAATACACAAAATAGCTAAGGCAAGCTGCCAATAAACTTGCCAGGTAAGTTTCTGCCAAAAGACCATTCCAAATGAAGTTATATGGAAAACAGGATAATCAACGATAAAAATATGTAGTTCTTATTGAATCTTATACAAAATGCCTCAGAATATCCACAGTTTTCTTGTGCACATGTCAAAATTGCCTTTTAATCAATCTAAACAGGTCTAGATTAAAAATAAATAAATAAATAAATAAAAAAATCAAAAAAGAGCTCCAGGTTCTTCAACCACTTAAGTCTTTCTTATAGTCTTACTCCTGTTTATGTTTAGCAGCATGAATTCCACAGAATTTTAGAGCATATTCTTGGTTTCCACAGCAATTTGTAGTAGATTGCAGTAGAATCTGACAAATAGAGAGCTTCCACAGTGAAAAACAAAGCAAGAAATCCATTCTAACACACAGAATATGAAAAAGTGCTCAGTTCTGAAAAAAATGCACATTAAAATAATTAATGCAAGAAAGGGTTCTACAGTTACAAAGAATCTTCAGTTTCTTACTAAAGAGTTCTGAAATAACTAAATCTCTATCAATTCACCTTGAATTCAGTGACTGATCTGTATTCATTTGCTGCAATTTTTTCCTTCATTGTACCAAAATCCATGGGGTGCTTTATTATCATGGAATATCCAGGAGCGATGGCATCCGTGACTGGAAAAGCAAAAAACCCATGAGGATCTTTCCTAAAAATAAAAACAATACATTTAGATTTATATCAACAAACAAAATGATCATTGTTTTTATACCATATTAATGTTATAAAAAGAATAGTACTACTGAAAAAGAAAAACCACTTAAAGCACTCTCATAAAACAGAAGCATATTTGAAAAATTTCCTGATACAGGAGAGAATCTTGACTACACATATGCAGACTTTTAAAAAGAGATTCAGCTAGTTCTTGAATTACTTAATTATTTCTTGTATGCTTCCTGTGTCTCTATTTACACTTCAAATAGGTCTTTTGGCTTCACTGAGTAATAACCTCTTCAATTCTTTTTGTTCATAAGGTCCTTTAAAAGTAACTAGTGTTTAGTACTTTCAAATTAGTTCCACATTCAGCTTATTGCTATGTAATAAAAAAGGAAAATGAAATAATTTTTTCGTTAAGTAAGCAGGTGTAATCTTGCTTTGGTATCTGACAGAGGACACAGAATAAAACAAAATTTCATTACAACAGTTCAATCTTTTAAAATGTTAAAATTCATAACTGTTTTTAAATTCCTAAACTAATTTATAAAGGGAACATATCCTCTGCCTAAAATAATTCCCTGACAAAAGCTAGAGTTGCATAGTTGGTAATAATTTTCCTCAACTAATCTTTAAAAACTACCAGGTCTGACATGATTGAAAAGATTACCAAACATATTACAGCCAGTCTTTAGGCACTATTTTCAAACAGAAAACCAGGATAAGAAGTTGTAAGGCAACATATATAAATATGCATTAGACACTGTTGACACAGCAGTAGATACAATACTTAATACCTTTGAAGCTGGCGAAGGAAGTGTTCTAGCAATTGCTGTATCGGTGTGCTCTCATTTTCAGCTGCAGTTTGAGATGGAAACACAGATAAGTGCAATGAAAAAGAATACAAGTGTATTTATTTAAAAATATAAATACCAGAGAGAAGATCTTAACTACAAGTACAGCTTGTACTGATCTGAAGGTCAATGAAACATGGATTTCAAAGCAGAAGCACATGAGATTTCTAAGCATACTTCTCCTTTACTACTTACTGAGTTTTAATCACGTTAAAAACTAGTAGACACTAAATCAGATGTAATGTTAAGTCGAGTAGTTGTAAAAAAATGTATTAATAAGGTTAAAGGAAGATTTATGTATTTTTACAGGAAAAGAAAAGTGGAACTTTGTTGCTCAAATACTGCAGTTGGGAAATTCACATTCTTACAACATGTTATCCATGCAATTTTAATGGTTTCTTTACCGTAACACCATACAATTAGCTTCTCTGAATCTTTTCAGTCAAAAAGAAGAGTGACAAATAGATGGAGATTTGCTGGCAAGAGAGGTACTAATTACAACTTCACTTCTTGCACAGATTAAACAATAAACACCACACAGTAATTACCCGTTCCATGCACATACTTCAGAGACACTGGCTTTAATGTGAAGTTTGAAAAGCTAAAGCAGCAGCATGCTGAAATCTAGAATTAAAACTCCAACTCTTCACCACAATAACAGAGACACATTTCTCTTCTTAACCAGAAAAGGTAAGGTAATTTATAAGATTTCGAATGACATTTTCCAAGCAGATGAAAACAGAAGCCTTTGCAATACAGAGATCAGTTTTCAGCTTGTCAGTTTTTCAAAGCTCTAGACTACTCAGAGACATAAAGCTTTGACCAGAAAATTTCAGTTGCACTTATGAAGTTAACCTTGACAGTTGATGGACACCATCCATCAATTTAATGTGCAGTCATAATTAGAAAATTCCTCAATGAATTTCTTGACCCGTCAATGGGCTGTGTTCCAAAGACAAGACTCACAATATTCCTGAAGACCCAAGTTTTTGCTACTAAGTTCCATTTCTGGGCATACATGTACTGAGATCACGATGTATTTGAAATTTTAAAAGGGGGACACATGGCAAAATCTGAAGGGATTAAAAAACTAGCACACACAACTAAGTATTTTGGCTGGTGATGAGAATTAAAGAAGACTGGTAAATGAAAACTGGGGGGGACTACGGTCTTTGGAGATGTCCTTACTTACTGCCATACTTTTGATGAAAATAGAGATACTAAAATTAAAACCCCATATAAATTACAAAAAAAGACTGCAACAACTGCTAAGCAGTCTCCACAAGATCTTTTTAACTTGACCTGAGCAAAACTTGGTTTCAGACATTCTGACCATTACTCTGTAAATGCTAAGGAGAAGGAATTAGGGGAACATTACACACGATAAGACTTTTATACTAGCTTTATTCTGCCGAATAGCAGGAGCCAGAGACAGATGTCCTTGGCAAGTTCAGTCACATGAAAACAAACCTACTAAAACCCAGAAGCACCAAGAGGAATATTAATTTTTCAGATAGCATAAAGTTTTGAATGTTGGAAAAAATAAAGTCTCTAGATTTCAGCAAATCCTCGTGGAAATTTTATATTTTAGTACCTTTGACAAAAGCATTGTTGTGTGTGCTTTTAAAAACACCCAGGATGATTTAATTTTTCACACTGCTCACCTGGCTGAGTTCTGCATGCTCTGACAGGACGATCTGGAGGAGGTTCAACCTCTACTTTTTTGCCTGGATCAAAGTCATCAGTTTCTCCTTCAGTGTCACACTGTTCTTTCTCCCTTTTCCTCTTTTTCTCTTCCTAGCACAGCAGGAAGAAGACAGATTTTAGAAGAATGTACTTGGAATGTGCAATCCCACAGACCAAAATGTAAGAGACAGTGATTTTTTTGTTTGGAATACTCATCTCAGCCATAATATCGTTTAAACAACAATGTATAAATTTTCACTGTCACTTTTTCAATTTTCTTCTCCAATTAAAACTAATAATGTTCATCTTTCGCTTCTTTGTATTTAATATACTATTGTTCTATCATTAGTTACTGTACCGAAAAGAATGTTAAACTCTGAAGCTATTTATATTTAAAATTGCATGATAACAAGCTACATCAGAGAGTAAAGGAAGTTAATTTACTATTAAGTAAAGATCAGTCTATAGCTCTGCTTTGATCAATGTGTTTCTGTTGTTTGGAGCATTAAACAGGAACCAATAAAGCACGCAATAATTTAGGAAGCCTACCAAAGAACCACAGGAAATGCTCTGTAACAGTGGTAGCAATTAATGATCTCTTCCTGAGCTTCAAAGAAAAGGCATGCCCGAGTCATTCCTATAATCATACAGTCATTATTCATGTTCACACAGAAAATCATACTTTCATTAACCTTGTTCAGACTACAGTTTTGGCACTTATCTATTCATTAACTTCTTTTGCATGCACTAATAATGAAGTTCTGGGGAAAAAACCCCCAAACAACACCCACCCCCCCCTTAACAATTTATCAAAGGCAAAACAAATAATTTGATTTGATGCTGCAAGATCTTTTGTTAAAGACAGCTGTTTTGCTACATTTCAAGTCCCAGTCATACTCTCAACTGAAACATTTGAAAATCTTTAGACAAAGAATATTTACCACTATCTGCCCTGCCTCTGAATGATCCTACAATATATATCACTTTCAAGTAATACAAGTCTAGCAAATAAATCAATTTGAAATGACAGAAGTTAGCCACACACATATACAAAGTAGTACCAAAATTGTCGCATGAGAATAGTAAAACTACATGACAGAAGAGAATTAAGAAAGCAGAGAGGTCAAAGAATCATTAGTACAAAAAAAGAAATACTATTAAAATGACATTGTACAGATAGCTGTACTGTTAACACCTTATTGCTGATTTCAATCTAACTCCTAAAGGTTCAGCAGAGACAACTAAGGTGACCACACCATTTGCTACTAACAAAGCCACAAAGCCTAGCACGCAGGTTACTCTAAACAAGAGCCAACAAGACTATTGTACCACAGTACTCAACAGACCAGATTTCAGAAAACTGTTTTGAGTAAACATATCAATTTCAATGTCAAATAACTTGGCATATCTCAGGAAGAGAAATACAATCTCAATTTATTTGAAAAGCTGAAAAGGCTAGCAAAACATGTTTCTGACCTGGCTGAAATAAAAAACATCCAATTTAAAAAAGGAAGTATTCATACCTATAGACAAAGCAAATGGATAAGAAAACCAAGCAGTTGCAAGAAACAAGCTTTTACTTCGTTCAAAAAAACATCACAGTGATATCTCTTAAATGGGAGAAGTACACCAACACACACAGAGGGGTTTTCTACGTTTGTGAAGTGCTGTCTCCAAACACTAAGCTTCCTGCAACAGTGATTAGAACAAAACAAAACAAAAAAACCCAAATAACAAAAAAAAAAAGTTCTGGTACTCTGAACCAGATTTTGGATCTGATAAGCAAGCATGAATAAGACCGGTATGTCTGAACTCTAAACATCACAGCTTACCTTTCTCTTTCTTCTTTCCTCATCATCTAGATGTTTTTCTTTTTCCTTCTCAGACTTCTTCTTCTTTTTTTTCTTTTTTTCTTTATGTCGTTCTCGCTCATGATCTGATCTGTCATCATAGTAACTAGAATCATGCCCTGACCCAGAAAGTTCAGTCACTTCACTTCCTCCAACTTTAAGCACCAGCTTTAAAGGTTTTTCCAAAGGCTTATCCACATAATCTAAATTTAAAAAGTAAAACATTTCATAAATGTACATGGAGGTGATAGCATACAGCAATTGTTGATGCTTCTTCTAGAAATACCATCTACAAGAATTTGCTGCAGGTGGAAAACACATGCAATGCAGTTTGAGAGAAAAATAATAGTTAAGATTGACAAAACCAAGTTAAGAAACAGTGGTTCAGCACATTTTTCTACAAGCCTGTAATACATAAGCAACTAACTCCTCGGCTTTCCCTGAAAACCTCACAACGTCCTTGTCGAAGTAGGGTGAAACCAAGTATCGCTCAACCAGTGCAGTAACCGGAATCCATCAGTAACAGCCGTACGAACCAGGAAGACGTTCGGTCTCAAAGCCCACCACACCAGCGCCCCAGCGCTGCTTCGCGTTCCCCATGCTCCTCCTTCAGGCCACCGCCCCCTTCGCCTCTCCCGCCACCCTCCCCCGCCGCTCAGGAGACCCGCAACACACCACGTCCCTTCATTCCCGCAGCCCCCCTCCCCTGACAACGGGACGGCCCTGACAACGCTCGCCCACCCCCGGCAGCTCACGCATGCAGACAAGGGCCTCTCCCTCCAGGCGCTCCGCTGCGGCCCAGCCCACAAAGGGATGCCAGGTCCTACCGACAGGCACCGGGGGAAGGGGGGGGGGGGGGTAGACGCGTCCCCGGGTATAAAAACGGCCCCCCCCGCTCTGTACTACCCCAGCTCTTACCGCTGTATGCGGTGGCGGAGGCTGAGCGCCATTCCGCCTTCTCCGCTTTGTGTTTCTTGTGTTTCTTCCCCATAGCAGAGTCGGCCCCACCAGCCGCGATCACCGCTCGGCCACCTCCACCGGAAGCCGTCGGGGTGAGGAGGGAGAGAAGGAGTCCTTCCGCCTGCCGCGGAGGAACATCCAGGTCAAGGGGGGGGGGCCGTTCGCCAGCCCGCCTTTTACAAAAAGGCGGTAGTGGCGTCCCCGGCCGTTAGGTTCTCTTGGCGCGCGAGCGGGGTCTCTTCTGCGCTGTGCGGTGGAAGCGCAGTCCTCGCGGCAGTCAGGGTGCAGAGCGGACAGAGGAGCTGCCCGGTTCTTCCGCTCTCCGGGCGGACCTGGGTCCCCCGATTGCAGCCCACCGTTCTCGGGGCCGTGCCTGGCGTGAGGTGATTTTCTGTCCCCGCCGCGGAGGCCCCCGGGTGAAGAAGTGGGCCGCCCGTGCGCGCGACTGCTCTCGCGACGCGTCCCGTGGCTGGCGTCGCCGTCTACCGAGGGAGGGAGGGAAGTGCCGGTCCCCTCGACGGGCGGGGTGCACGTGGACGCGGCACGGCACGGTTGTGCCGTTGGAGTGTAACGGTCGCTGAAATCCTTCTTCTGCTTGGTATCACTTTCCCCCTAGGAGCGAGGAGGATGGAAGAAGCTGCGGGGGATCTGAAGCAAGCGCTCCCAAACGTGTGTGACAACGTTCAGATACATGTGGAAGTTCATCAGAAATCAAGCAGGTTTCTCTGATCAGAACTTTACTTGCTGCATCTTGTGTGTTGCCTTTTGGCCTCGTGCTGCACACCTACAAGAGCGCACAGCACTCT
The DNA here is from genome assembly GCA_034008185.1 of Gorsachius magnificus. NCBI lineage: Eukaryota > Metazoa > Chordata > Aves > Pelecaniformes > Ardeidae > Gorsachius > Gorsachius magnificus. The sequence goes on along the minus strand of CM067082.1, from coordinate 96,165,762 downwards.
GCTCTGCCTCCTTTATGCTCTCCCAGGAGTTTCCACACAGGTGTCTTTCTAAGGTTGAAGCCTATTTCTCTCAACTTCTTGTGCATCATGTGATCAGTCTTATCATCAAGTTGGTGACCATATTCTGGACTTGCTTCAGTATATCATTGTTGCTTGTACAGCAGAGCCCAAAACTGCACACGATACTCCAGATGCAGTCTCACAAACAGCCAGTAGATGGGAAAAATCACTTTCCTTAACACTTGCACTCTTTTTAGCACAGCCTAAAATAAAGTTGGCCTTATTTGTAGCAGGGGCATGCCGCTGCCTCATTGCCAACTTGTCCACCAGTACCCCTGGGTCCTTTAATGCAAAGCTGCTTTTCATCCAGTTGGCCTCTGGTCTTTACGGTTGTCTGGGCAGTAGATGGAGGGATGGGATTTCACATTTAATTTTGCTGAACTTCAAGAAGTTCCTGTCAAACCATATCTCCAACCTGCAGAGGTTTCTCTGAATGACAGCCCTGCTCTCTAGTATATTGACAGCTCTCCCTGCTCTGGTGTTATCCATAAACTTGCTGCAGTTGCTTTCCATCACATTGTCCAGGGTGTAAATGAAGATGTAAAAACAGTGTTGGTCCCAATATTGATGGCACCACCCCACCTTTTCCTGCCTGGCTTACTGGCAGCTCTGCTTAGTCTTTGTACTAATAGTCACAATCCTTTGCCCTGGACAGTCCAGCCACCTTGTCCATCTATCCAGTCCTTATCTTACCAATTTGGCTATCTGTATACTATGGGAGAGCGTGTCCCAGGTGTTGCCTAAGTCAAGGTGTAAAATACCCACTGGTCTCTTTTTGTCAGACTTAAAAGACAGGGAGTTAGGAATTTGCACTAGGAATGCATAACTGAAATTGCAAAATTAAGCTAAAGCCTTTCTGAAATCTTAAAACAGTATTCCTTTTCCTGTAGTTTTTGACTCTTCTACTGGAATTCTGCTTATAGTATGTCCCTGTCCTGAAGTATCAGCTGTCCTCAGACATAATAGAACTTCCAAGCTGAGTGTACCAAATTCAGACTAGTAGCTTGGCTATGAGTTTTTCTGTTTTTCCTAGTGAAACATGGTTAGATTGCATAACTGGTTTCCATTCTTGAAATCTAGCTGTGTTATTCTGTGTCCCGTGATACGACTGCAAACAGTATTCTTTGGCTTGTGTCTTTTAATGTGCAAATTAAAAACAAATATCAAACTTGTTGCTTTTGGAAGCAAACTGAATTTGATGGGGTTTTTTTCTGCAGGGGGATGTTGAGTGGGTTTTGGGTTTTTTTTGTGTGGGTCGATTTTTTTGGGGGTGGTTTGTTTTGGAGATTGGGGGGGGGAAGATGGAAGCTGTTTTCCATCTAGGCTCAGTGCATGAAATAAAGCACTAATATTACTGTTTCTTTCTTGTTAGTGTGGCCAAGAAAGAAGATATCAAGATGAGTGTCTTAAAGCTGTTGAACAGACATAACATCGTGTTTGGTGATTACAAGTGGACAGAGTTTGATGATGGTTTCCTTAATAGCAATGTGCAGTCCGTGTCAATTGTGGATACAGAGCTGAAACTGAAAGACAGACAGGTATTCACAGCAAGAATGTACAGCTCTGTTCATATGCCTGTGAACTAGTTGTAGGTACACTAGTGATAGCCTAAGGACATAAGCAAGACAAGGTCTGTAGGACGACATGGTATCTTTTATTGGGCTGACTGGTAGAACCAGGAATAGATGGCTAAGTTTTTGGGCCTACAACCCTTAATAAGGTCTGAAACAAGTAGTAGGCTTCAAAGCTGAGTGCCAGATGAGAAATGTAACTTTCTTATGTTATAATAAGCTTTGAATGAGAAATACGATGTATTAAAAGTCTTTTTATGTGCATTCTAGCCTATTGACTTGAGCAAAAGCAGTCTTTCTCTTCATGTTTTTCATCTGAATGAAGAAGGACCAAGCTCTGAAAATCTGGAAGAAGAGAATGAGGATATCATTGCAGCTAACCACTGGGTGCTACCAGCAGGTACCCATGTGATATTTCTGAAAGAAAATCTTGGAAAGACTAAAAGTTTTTTATAGGGCCACCTGTTAAAGGTATTATTTGTAAATGTTGTTTAACTTTGTCCTTTGTCGATGGAACCAATATATTTGGACTTTCTTATTTATGGTTTTGACTGAACTACTACAGGTGGTTCCACAACATGTCATTTATTTCTGTAATACTTGTGGATTAGTGGAAGTAACTGGTCTTGTGGAATAAAACTATAGTCATAATCAGAAGCATGCAAATTTTTAACCCTACAAACTGCATTCCAAATTTTTATTTGGAGGCCCACAAGAAACTCATCAGTTTGAACATTCATTTTCTAGAGCACACTGCTGGCTTCCAGCCCCCAAGACAGTGCTGCTCTTATATTTGGAAAAAACAAATTAAAGAGATCTGGAGTCCTCGGGGTGTTCTCTGAAGAGAATAAGGCTTTGCTCTGCAATAGGGCGTGGCCAGCCTGTGACTATATCGTGCTTGGGGAAGTTGAATTCTGTGCCTGGAAGAAGTGCAGGTGTGAGCTTAAGCTCAAAGAGAGTGATTCTGAGACATTTCTTGCTCTTTCCATGTTTTGAAAAGCGTAACTATCCATTACATTTCTATTCGGGATTAATTCAATCTGATACTTTTACATTATTCCTATATCATTGTGGTTTATAATTGTTCAGTCTCTTTTGCTTGCTTTCCTTTGCTGAAAGCTAGAAACAAACTGCTAGAAATGACTGATACCCAAATCACAACTTTAGTTTTTTATGCATTATTCAGCTATGTGGTTTTTTTTGTCCTCTATGTGATGATGTTAAAAATAAATAAATAAGTAAATAAAGCTAAATGATAAAATTTGGCCTAGAACCCTCTTCCCACTCTCTGTCTTGGGGAAATGTAGGTCCATTTCTCCTCACAGTTATTTGAGGAAACAGAAGTTGTGAAACTGCTGAATCTGTCTGTTAGAAAGTAGTGGTTGCATTTTGAGAAAAATAACTTTTTTTTTCCCATATATTTTAATTGTGCTCAAATATCTAGTCTTAATCATTTGTTTTAGTTGAGAATAATTTGAAAACTGCTTTGTGCTGCAATGGTAGATTATAGATTCCCAGATTGATTTATCCTAACAGGTGTATAATATATTGCATTTACAGCTGAATTCCATGGCCTTTGGGAAAGTCTTATATATGACACTGAAGTAAAATCACATGTAAGTTGAAAATTAGTAACAATTAAAATTGCTTGAGGTGAAGTAAGACTTGAAATGTAGCCTGCTTGAAGTTTGCTCCATCCCATGGAGAAGTTATTTGGAAATCACCAGCTCAAGAAAATCTCTATATAATTTTTGATAGTTACATAGTTCTCTGATGTAACAAAAGAAGGCAGAGCTGATATTTTGAGATTAAACATCATATCTCAGATATATATCAGTGTGTACTGTGAAGTCAGCTTTGCAAAAAATCTCAGTTTCCCTGTGAAACTGCGTTCAGTGATGCTCATGTCAAAAATTATAAAGAATTTCTCATATACAATGGCTTATTTTACAGAAATCAAAAGGTTAACAGCTGGAGGTATTGTTTTGGTAGCAACTTAACCTCTCAGAAGATTTTCACTTTTGCTTTAGACATATTCATTAGCCGGCATGAAGAATGCCGGCTAATGAATGTTCTGTAGAACAGGGTAGAAATTCACTTTATTAAAATACTGCACCTTGGTTTAAGGCTCATTAATTGCCTGTTTTTCTAAAAGGGGAGAAGAAAATTGGTGGAAAAAAATAACTTCAAAGAGATCAAAGAATGTATGCAGCATTCTTTGAAGTCAATTCTGTATTTCTCTACTGTGAAGGTCCCAAAAGATCTGTTGTGTCTTTGGTGTGGCTTTTTTTAATGATAAGGCAATTTTGGTGGCTTGCTATCACTAGAAGAGAAGTGTGTTGCTAGCAGCTGTACTTACAGTGCTTATTGGTGCTCCTGTTAACTTGCAGTAAACTAACTGAGGAAACTAATCATTATAAGTGTTCAAGTTACTGTGTGATGGGCTAATTACTGCCTGGTTTTGTCCCATTAATTCGTCCACTGTGACTGTAGCAAATGGTCATGTAACAGAAGTGGTGGGCACAGCCTAGGCAGAAGGGAATGGGAGTCTGTGTTTCTGGCAGCAGCTAGACAATTCATTGGTTTAGCAGTAACATCAGCCAGCACTGTTACTGTTCATACAAATGCACATTGAATAATTTGACTAGAATGAGTGTGCTCCCACTTGAATGCTGGTAAGACATTTGGAAGAAACCAAACAGTTCCATGGGGTCATTTTCTAGTTTGAAGATTCTGTGCATTCATCATGCCAGAGCTTGTAGAACTGTAATCCTGTAATCTGAAATTTAGTAGTTGTGATGTAAGTAAAAACCATAATGCAGTTGCTCTTATGACAGCAGTCATTAAGATGTTTATTGTGCTTGTTAAAAAAAAAAAAAAGTTTCTATCTGAAGTTTTTGGACACAAATAGCTAATTCATTAGCTTGTTTATAATACCATAGATACAGTATTCTCACTTAAGTCTTTATAACCATCTATAGTAAAGCAAAGCATTCCAGTGATTGCAGTTCTTTGTTTATAAGGTAAACATCAATTAAAACATCAATGGTTGTCTAATTTATGGAACTGCTTTCCAAATCATCTGTGAAATGACAAGACTATTTAATTAGACTTACTGATGTACTAAATAATAGCAAGTTGAATGCTGTTGACTGTAAGTATATGTTGATAGCAAGAAGCGGTAGCTTTTAATGACTAAAACTAGAACTACTTAACTTCTGTAAAAGTAATTGTGATGACTGTTCATTCTTTAAACTGTGGAACCGTCTGGGTACAGTTGTGTTCTACAGACTGAAATGGTTGCCGTGAATTTTCAAAATAGTACAGTCAGTGTCAATATAATATTAAAAAACATGGGTGAAGTTCAGTTTTTTTGCTATTGCATAATTGTTCCATCTTGAGCATGAGATATTGCAGGAATACTATTGTATTGTCCTATTAACACGTGGCTCAAAAGCACATTAAAGGCAACAGAAAATAATATGATATCAAGTGTTATTATAGGTAAAATTCAATATAGATTTGCACCTGAGGTTCATAGTCATTTTGTTGAAAGTTTCCTACTTCCTAATTCTAGATAATTCTAAAATGAAGTAGCAATAGTTTTAGAAGGAACTTCAGAGGAGAAAATGCAACTTCCCTTATTTGAAAGGATAACAAATCTACAAATTCCTTACAGTAGTTGATATAAATGCTTCAGTAGAAAGGAACTAGAATATGACAGGAAATGCTTGCTTTGGTGGGTTAAGCACAACAAACTGAACAAATGTGTAGCTGTACAATGCCTAAACAGGACCTGGATTTTGAGTCTTTGATTCTCTGTGCTTGGGCAGCTTGTGTTTTAAAGACATGCTCTAAGTGGGACGATGGAAAATGAAAATAATTTTGCTCCCTTAACACATCTCATTTATTCATGTAAAAGTTCTGGAACTCCATTTGTGCCTAGTACCTGCTGTTCTTTTTCCTGAGGGCAGGAAGGAAATGAATTTCCAACCTTTGCGGAAAGAAAATTTGCTTATGACTAAAAAACATGAGTCCAATTTTTTTTTGTTAAGAATACACAATAGATATAAGTAGGAGGTTGTTTCTATATGTAATTGTATTTGCTGATATGTCTCTAATTTGTGTGTCTTTTTCTCCTCTTCGATTAGTTACTTGATTATGTGGCGACAACATTACTATTTTCTGACAAAAATGTTGACAGCAACCTGATATCATGGAACAGAGTCGTTTTGCTGCATGGTAAATATGATCTGCCTGAAACCAAGTAGATTCATTGGCCACCTGTTTATACTTCTCTTCTGGAAAAACTTGTATTGCACTTCTATGTAGTGAAATTAGATGATCCAAAAGCAGCAGAGAAGTATTCTGTCTATAATACAAATTTAGGTGAAATGTAATGTCAGAATCAAATCAATGTTCACATGTACTGTGTTTCACAGGAACTTAAATTCTAAAATTTGTAATGCAGTGACAATAGTTGTTTTTTTATTTTTCATTTTTAAGTTATATTATTGCTTTTGTGTATGAAGTGCAAAAATAATGCAGATACCGAGGACATTAGCAGCCATGTATTACAGTGCTATTGCAGTATTAAAAAATTTGTTAGTTGTGGTTTTATAAAAACTTTTGAGGAAACTGGGAAATCAATCTGTGTGTGTTATTAACATTGTCTGTTCTATTGTCAAGTATGAAGGCAGTACTGTTGCTAATTTAGTTATTACTGTATCAGTGAAGCTGTAATCTTCAGTCAGTCCTAGCTTACTGTGGAGGTTATACTATAAACGAGATTGACATCAACTGAATCAATTTCCTTGCAAAATGCAGCTTGCTATTGATTAATTACAATTTTGTCATCAAGACAAAAATAAAAGGTCATAGTGGAAACGTTTATTATGAGTGTTGGTTGCACTTAAGTTATAAGGTTCAGTTTAGAAGCTAAAAGATGTTTTGAAAACTATTTATTTCAGACTGTTAATGTATTTATGATAGGTGTGTTTAATTTTAGCAATGAGCACATTATTGTGATCACAAAGAAGTTAATACTGGGGAATCTACAATTGTTGCAGAGTAAAATATATTTATGCTATAATGGCAGTACTGGCTTTGAAAGTACTGTCATCTGGTTGATGTTGTCAGTTTGTTTAGCACCCACACATCATCTTCCATACATTCATATTCTGCTTAACTATGCTTGTACTTGTCTGTCTGGAGAAGGTCTTTGTGGCTCTTCCATAGGTGTCAGATCCAAAAGGTTTGTCCCAGAGCATGCTTCCTAAGATGCTCTGAGTTGCCCCAAGGTAGAGATTAATGGGAAAGTGGAGAGCTAATCAAATTGGGCATGATGTGTTTCTGTTTTGCATGTCAGAAGAGTATGTTTCAGGAAGATAAAAGTTTAAGCATAGCACTGATTTTTGAGAATGCTAATAAGCATTAGCCCTGCTAGGGTGATACACTTTGCTTCTGTGGCTGTTGAGTATTTAACTTCATGGTGTTTGCATACAAACTATTACACTAACTATGCTAATCATTGAAAATGGCATAAATTCAAAGCTTAGTTCTAGGACTGTAGTGGAGTAAGCAATCTTCTCAAAATACCCTGGTCTTCACAGTCATTGCTGTGTTTTTATTCTACAATTAGTGCTGTAATGAAATACAGTAGTTAAAAAGATGTTACATGTCGTTAACAATCTGATGCAGACTCTGTGTAATGTATGGATTTGATTTCAAACCAGGCCCTCCTGGAACTGGGAAAACCTCTCTCTGTAAAGCATTGGCTCAGAAGCTGACAATTCGACTGTCATACAGGTGATCATTTTCTGCAATTTTTCCCTTAAGTTTGCTATTATTAATTGGTCTTTTTCAGTAGCCCAAACATATTTAATATTTGATTTCAAGTAACTGGTGCTAAGTGCTAATGTTCATAGTTCTTTTATATTGCACCTGCCTGGCAATGAAATGGATCTCATAGAGAGACTGGTTAGGATATTTTAATGCCTTGTAAAATGTGTAATTATGTGTGCCGAGATATGTAGAACAAATTCCAGTGGCAATATAGTCATTGGTTTGTGCTCACATCGTACATCAATGAATATTAAAGTACAAAGGATCACATAGTATCAAGCCTGCTGTTTGTATCTTCATGTTCAAGAAAGCTGTTCTTAATAGGTAGTGATTTTTTTAACCAATTTGTTTTGTACTTGGATTGTCTGAATGCTACAGAGGTCAGTCTGTATATCAGACAAGGAATAAGAGCCTTAAATTTCATAACAACATATTTATATAAAAAAATAAATTTATATAAAATACTAGGTGTAACATAAATAATGTGTAATTATTGGAGTGATCTGACTCTAGCCCAAGCTGAGTTTATGATAAACATGGATGCTGTGGTTGAGATATTTTGTCCTAAGGATACCCATGCAGAGCTAAGTAAATAGGCTTCATGCTTTTGTATGTGTTCTTGCTATACTGAACAAAATCTTACATGAACAGAAGACAGAGGCCATTAGCATGGAAACTGTTACTTAAACTATATTTAAATAGCACCTGTTCTAATTAAGAAATTCTGATAGCAATTTAATATAAAGAATTCTAGTGAGACACGTTTCTGGAAATGATAAACTCAGAACCGGTATCATGTTTTGAAAAGTAAGTAATTTAAAGTACTAATTCACAGAATTCCAGGGTTGAAATGGAGGGAATGAGACTTATAGAAGTTAATGTTATTACTGACTTTTATTTACAATAGAGTTGATACTTCTTTTTCCCTTCATACTTTAGGTATAGATATGGACAGTTAATTGAGATAAACAGCCACAGCCTTTTCTCTAAATGGTTTTCTGAGGTATGTATTGATGTAGCTAATTAAGTAGACTTTGTGTTTTAGAAATTAGACTGTTTCTGTTGAGCTTGATTCATAAAATAAGTGTGCAATGAAGATTACTCAGAATAATTAATGTGTTTGAGAACACTTAAATAGGAAGCTATATTAGTAAGTTACTTTAAAAAACAGGTATTTCCATCTTTAAATATGGTAAGGCTTGGAAATTTGTGTGATAAGGGAATAGTTAAACATATGCATATGGTGTCTTTCTAGAGTGGCAAGCTTGTAACCAAGATGTTCCAGAAGATTCAAGAGTTAATTGATGACAAAGATGCTCTTGTATTCGTACTGATTGATGAGGTATGATTCTAATAGCACTGATGTACATAAATTTAGCAGATAGTAAATTGATGGGAGGGAACTTTGATAATGCTCACTTGTAAAGAACAATAAAAGCATGTTCATGCTTTTATATGAGTTACATAACTGTGCAGAATAGTGAATTTTAATCTTGAGCTCGTTCTGTTTTGTGTGTGCGTGTCCCCTGCCACCCCCGAAATTCAATTAAAATGAAAAGCCGCCTCTGTTCTGCTGTCTAAACAGGAATTTCACTCACTACACTTTGCTTCCTTGACATGCCTTTCCTTCTCCCTGTAAATTTCTACTTAACAAAAGATTTTGAAAATGAAGTTTTAGATACCAGACACAAGGATCTGAAGGTGTATTGTCTGGGTTATTTGCTTGCTGCCAGTACTCCATATGTGCAGTTTTCTATGGGTTTTTTTGTGTTTGGTGGTTTTTTGTTATGTTGGTTGGTTAGTTGGTTTGATTTTTTGCAGGTGGAAAGCCTCACAGCAGCCCGCAGTGCCTTCAAGGCAGGCACAGAGCCTTCAGATGCTATTCGTGTGGTGAATGCTGTACTGACACAAATAGATCAGATTAAAAGGTAAACTGATATTATTACAACAGCAAAAGGTAATTGACAGCTTCAGGATTCCTGCTAAATCTTAATTCCTACTTGGAATGCTAAACCAGATTGCTTAGTGAACTTATTCTTTGTTAATGGTGCTAATTTTGAAAAGAAATAGGAATAATACAATAGAGTATTTTGCATGTAACTGAGTGAACAATCAAATCTACAGATGGTGTACTCCCTTTAAAGCTAGGGAGAGATACAGGACCAGAGGGTCATGATATCTGCTTGGAGAGACAAGAGTAAGATCAATGAAGAACTCATTCATTATTTACAGCTTCTGGATGTCAATGTAAAGCATACTTGCATAACATATGGCTTAGAAGCAATTGTTAATGACTCTTCATCCACTTCGTGTGCTGGATTTAGTGCAGCATACCATCTCTTGTTTTATTCCTGCCACTTTCCTCCCCTTTTTGGGCATACTTGTCTGTTCACAGAAAGAAAGGTGCCCTAGTATTTGGCCCTGTCTTGTGGCTAATTAAAGGTAAGTGGCTTATTCATATGAAAAAGTTCACAGACTTCATCTAAAAATAGCTATGGTTAAGAATGTTCTTTCAATATTTCTTAGAGCAAGGAGGTGTTGCTTCTCTTTTGTGCTTACTCTAATGTCATCCACAATTAGAATGTGTCACATTGCCAGTTGGACTATATACTTTTTACTGAATTGAAATAGAAAACATGTAGATTAAAGTTTCAAATTTAAAAGTCTTTTCATAATCTTTTTTTTTTGTGGCAGAAACTATACCAGTAGGCTCAAGATAGTTGATGTATATCACTTCTAAAATAGGGTTAGAGAAACAGTGGACACTTGAGGAACAGCTGAAAGAAAGAGACTATGCATTGAATTAGATTGGTGATAACTGGCCAAAAGCTCCAGATCATTTAATGTAACTGCTGGCTGACAAGAATGATGTGACTGCTTATTGCATGAAATGGCTTGAGTCATAAGAAGGAAGGTATCAATTCGCCAGTCATAAAAGGGGATAATTCTTGTACATGTGACCTAAAAATCTGCTTTTATCTTGAAGGTATCCCAATGTAGTTATCCTGACTACTTCAAATATTACGGACAAAATTGACATGGCCTTTGTAGACAGGGCTGACATAAAGCAGTACATTGGACCTCCATCCACTGCAGCAATATTTAGAATATATCTTTCTTGCTTGGAAGAACTGATGAAGGTAATAATTCAAATGCAAGACTGTAAAATGTCCTCTTTTAATAAATTAGACATTTTAATCATACTTCCTAAATAACCAAAATACACAAATTTCATTCCTTTTCTGTATTTCCACTCTTACTGTAGAATTTAATTTTGAATGTATTTAAGTTTTTTCATACAACAGTGTATAACTTTTCTTTCTAGTGTCAAATAATATATCCTCGACAGCAGCTCCTGACACTCAGAGAGCTAGAGATGATAGGCTTTGTAGAAAATAATGTGTCAAGGCTAAGCCTTGTATTAAAAGAAATCTCAAGGTAAGATTCTGAAATTCTACATTTTTTTATATATATATGCACACAGAGATATATGTATATATAATGAGTTGTGGAATGATGTTAAAAGTAATGGAATTTCAGAACAGCTAGAGTTCAGAAATGTGTCCATTTTTTTTCTGTTAGAGTTAGTGCAAAACCTTTCAGGGGACAAAAGTGGGAATTGATCAGGATTTGCCGACAGTTCTTAGGCTCAGATCTAGCTTGGCTTAGTACTGCTTCTGCTTTCTTCTTTGCACTTTGAAGTTCTCTTGACAAATTGCTGGCTGGATTAGTGAGATGCCTTAGGTTTCAGTGGATATAGTGAATTGTAATTCAGTTTAGCGGAAATAGTATTGGCCTTAGTTCCTGCTAAGAAAGTGTCTTGGAATTCCTTGCAATCTAAGAAGTCAGTTTTTAGCATTGAGATAGAAGCGGACAGAAGCAAAGGGGAAAGGAGTGAAGTGTAAATGGAGAGTGTTATGATTTGCTGAGTATGTTAGTAGAGCAAATAGTCTTTCACTGCAGCATAACAATTCTTGAAACAATAAAAATCATATTCTCAATATCAAGCAATACTTTTTTCCAAAGTGCTGGTTCCTATGGAACAAAATAAAATAACAGTCATAAAGTCAGCAAAGTGTGTTTTCCTTCTGTTCTTGAAGTAGGCAATCTTAACTAGTGAGGAGTGGAATAAAAGCAAGTTAGTTTTTCCAGGCATAGAGGTTTGGGTTCTACATACACAGAGTGGTGCTTGAAGGAGATGGAACCATATATCAATCAAGTATGTGAGGTAAAGGAAGCTTTATGTAAATGGTGGGAAGGAGATAAGCAGTAGCTGTGAGGTCCAGCCTTCAAAACAAATTTTTCAAGTCCTTCCAAGTGTGGATGGAAGTTTGTCTGTACCATACCCTTTCAAGTGTAGACATTCCCCCACATTGATGAGGTATGGCACAGTGATGTGAAGGGCATGATGTGAGCTTTGGCAGGCAAATGTGACTATGCTGTTTCTGTACCTTTGCTTGCTTTTCTGTACTGCATAGCCTCCCATAGGCTGAAATTGTCTGTCCACTTCCTGCTTCTGCTAAAAGTGCTGCAAGTGACCTGCTGAATTGTGATCTGAGGTTTTTTAGAACAACTTATGGGAGAAAGAAAAAGGAAAAGTTGTCTTTTAAGAGTGGATATTTAGCATTTAAGCAGTACTTGTTTTTGTTTTACTATAGAAGAAGTGAAGGTCTTAGTGGCCGGGTCCTGAGAAAACTTCCTTTCCTAGCACATGCACTTTATATTCAAGTAAGTATATTCTATTAATTATATTTTGGTTTGGTTTTGAGGCAGGTAGGAGGACATTTGGACGCTGCCTGAAGTAAAAGATTGGTCCTAACTCCCCCTTTTAATCTAAATTGCACCGTTTCTGCAGCTTTGTAGACTGGAACAATTTTGCACTGTCCATAATTTAAAATGACATTGAAGACAACAGGAGGGATTGACCTGTCCTACAGCATTCTATTTTTAATTAGATGTTGTGACAGAACTAATTCCTTTCTGGAAAAAAAACCCTCTGCAACTTTATAAATAATAATAATTTTTTAAAAGCCTTTTTTGAAGCAAATCCACAGTAATAAGGATTGACTAAAGACTTTGTGTAACTTGACTTTGACTTTACTATGCTAGCTGGTTTAAAATAAACCTGCATTTTTATGTTTTGGAGCATTTTGAAAATTTTGTAACATGGAAGTCAGATATGTCTCTCTTAAATACTGTGATTTTTATGTAAAATATTATGTATGCCAATTACTGTAGTGTGTCTAACAAAATGTTCTCTTATTTTCAGTCCCCCAGTGTTACAATGACAACGTTTCTTCAGGCTCTTTCACTTGCAGTAGACAAACAATTTGAAGAAAGAAAGAAACTTGCAGACTCTGTGTGATACTCTACTCTTTTACAGTTGTCAGTATTGTTAACACTGAAAACTACATATTTTTCATACAAAGCGTGCAGTTTCTATGCATCATATGATTGTCAACACCTTAAAAAACCTGGAATGCCTAATATAGTTTTTCAAAACATTCATTAATAAACAATTAAGAAATTTTACAGAATATTTTTCAAAAGCTTTATTTCAAATGCCATTAAGAGTATTGTAAAAAATTCTTGCTAAAAGACAGTTTTCATCTTTTGTGGTTATTAAAACTGGGCAGACTTCTGTTCCTTGTTTCTTAATCACTAACTTTCTATCCGTGCATCAGTTTTTATGCTTCTGATTTCTTTTATATTCTGATACTTCTGCCATAAATGCGCTATTTGTTATTGCTTCTGAAATAACTAGCATGAAACTGGGAAGGATTTGAGGTGCTCAGTGATGGCCCAGACCTTTTATGCTGACATCTCTTTATCTTGAAATTTAGTATCAATTATTACTTTTTTAATTATACCAGGTGCAAAATCAAAATGTCACTTAATTGTATTTTATAATATTACTTGTTCCAAGGACGTGAACCAGGGTGGACCATGTTTTCTAACTGAAGAGTAACTACAAGTGTAAGAATGGTTCTTTAAAATGCATTAAGTTTGGTTTTGTTTTGGTTTATAAACATGACATAAGAGTTACAAATCCTCTGTGGAGAAAAATATTTTGTAGTGCAAAAGCCAGGAAATGTATGCATCCAATTCCTAAAGGAACAGGGTCGACTTTTATATGGTAAATACATATCCTATATAATATTTGTTATAAAATTGTCAACTCCTCTCCTTCTTTTGTATTTACATGTATTTTACCTGCAGTCAGCTGAAAGAATGAAATATTAGGGGAGTTTCCAGATTAGAAGTTTAGTTTTTCTTGAATGAAAATAGTGAGATTTAAGTTGATGATATCCAGTTAATGCATGCCTCCTAGGTGTTGGTATTGGAAATACTTTACTGATAGTGCATTTTGTTACTTCCTTGTTTGTATCTTTTAAATCAATGTTATACTATACTATCATTAGATGAAAGATTTTGTTATGAGCTATTTTTATTGATGAACAATATAAACTGCGTTAAAAAATTGCAGAGCTTGTCAGGTGCTGGTAAATTTTTATTGTGGCATCTATATTTCTGTAAAGAGAGCCTGTTTGTTAAGCCCAAGTGTCTGTTCATTATATTACTTTTGAAAATAACTTATTAAATATTATTCCCTATCCACCCCCCAAAAAAAGAAGGGGGGTAGGTGGGCAAAGTTTGTACCAAATTCAGTCGTTTGCAATTGTGTACTCTATTTTTCCCCACAATCCCTGTTTTGGAAATACTGGTATATGCAAGAAACTTCCATAAATCCAGGTATAGGAAGACTACTGAAAGGCAAAATTTTATACAGACTCTAGTCCATAGTGGATTTGTGGCTTTTAAGGTAAAGAGATTTAGAAACTTAAAATGTGTATTCATTCAATATAGGTGTATGTTGTTATGTGTGCCTGTCTTGATGATCCATGTAATAGATATTGGGGTACTTCCATGGTAACCAAAAGCATGAAACTATCTTCTGGTCTGGATTTGAGATTCTTTAAGAACTGTAGAGGCTCCACAAACTGCCAGTTCTTGTGTATGTTCAGTTCGTGTGTATGTTTCATTGATGATATAAATTTCCTCTGTTTTGAAAGCAGACCTTACTAGCACTGCTTGTTTGGTCTTTCTGTAGACTCACTGATTATATCAAGGCTACGAAAACCGAAGACCAACTATTCCTGCAGTTTTTACTCTTTCTCCCCTCCTCATTCCTTGATCTGAGATGATGTAATTTTCCCCAGCCATGTAGTTTACCTTTTTCTTAGCATTTTAAAGATATTCTAAGCATTTCTTCTCAAACTAGGACACAATAGTATTCTGAGTGTTGAGCAGAATTTAGAGACCATTTCTAGTATGTGCAATTTTGCTGATAACATGGATTTGTGCTGTGGCTGGCAATAGTTAAATCTTTTATTAAAATCCCAGTTAGGTAATTCTGACAAGTGATTTATTTTAGGTGGTAATTCCAGAAAGAAAACTCACACAATGAGGAAGGCTTATTTCTCCCTGTTTTCCAGTTGTGTGAAAAGTACTGCCCTGCATTCCCTGCATAGAATGGGCATTTTGGATTTTTTTCTCCTGAGAATTTTACTTCAATGCAATTTTAAATTCTAAAGACTCTGAATCTCTATCTTTGAAGAGAATCACCTTGAAACAGGTTCTATTTGTTTTGGAGAGAAGTATTTTCTGCTCCTTTTGTTGAAGATACATTCCTTTATATCTAAGAGTATAAAATAAATGAAACCAGACAAAGAATATAAAATGTAGAACCTTACTACAGCCTAGGGACTAGACCATTCAGCTGGAAGAGGGTGCTTGGGAGGTTCTAGACAGAACTGTTTCTATCTTGTTTTTAATGACCATCTCCTCTGAAGTACGCACATTTTCTGCAGAACAGAAATATCATATCAGCCCCCACGGAATCTTATTTAGCCGTTTTTTGCAAACAGGTAACAATTTTATTTTCATGGAGGCAGACAAAGAATGTTTGTGCTCTGCTTGGATTTTCTTATGGATTTCCAGGACTGATATAAAGAAGGATATGTTGGATATGAAGAGTCCTCGGAGTAATCTCCCCCAGTCCGTGCAAGTCTGTCACATGCTCAAACGCAGTAACCATGGCTGTCCTCACAGGAGATCCAGCAGCCATGTGTTAATCCTCTTTTCTTTCTGAGTTCAGTTAATGGTTATATGGAGGGAATGGTCCTCTTTTCCAGGTACAATTCCAGAACAATTTTATTATTTTCAAACATAATCAGAAATTAAAATAACCATCTTTTAGCACCAAAAAAATATTCTACTTCGTTAACAGGTTGCTTGTAATTCTGCTCAAAGACTCTAGAGGGCAAGCATGAATCCTTGATTGTTAGTAAGCGGTGTGAGAATGGGAACGCTGACTGAAAGTTTCAAAAGCTGTAATGAATAACACTCTTTTTGCTGCCTCTTCAAAATGTAATGTTAGCTGTAGTGTAATGTAACACCACAGAATTTCTCTGCTTGGCCTTACAGAAGAGAGATTCTGGGATATAAAATATTTTGCCAAATAAAATGAAGCTGTTGCAGGATTTGATCTGTGATAAATTGAGACCACAATGGATCATAATCCAATTAAAATTTTATTAATTATAGCAAGTAGAATATGAGCAAATACAGCACTGGATGACAGGGGAGTCTGTGCTCCGCCAACTGCCGTACTGAGCAGTACAAACAGTCTCTTTTTATACATCTTTGCTTCCGTGTTCAATGAAGTAGTGGAGGTACTCTGTGCATGCTTCAGTTGTTGTTAGGGGGTTGTTTGTCCTGTTTCTGTCGGTTTCCTGGTCATCAAGCGGTATCTGGTTATCTTATCTTACACAAGCGGCGTCTAGTTATCTTGTCTTACACAAGCGGCGTCTGGTTATCTCATCTTTTGTTGCCTAACCTTTACATTGAGCTTAACATAAATCTTAATAAACAATACCCTAGTCCATAGTTTCTCACAATCCCCCCTTTTTCTTTTTATCCTATTATTGTTTATTAGATGCTACTTTCATTCTCAGCACTATAAGCAAACCTTTTTCCACAATCCCAACATTTATCATAACACTCACAAGGTAATACCTCACAATTACAATAGGCATAATTTTCACGTGACATAACGCATTCACAACAATCGTCATCCTCATTAATAGATACACTCTTATATTTTGCCTCAGACCTCGTAGTTAAAATAAGCAATTTAGCTATGTCAAACCGTTCTTTAATAAAATGTAAAATATAGTGTAATATACAAGGCCCAAATATAAGTCCTAGAATTACTTGCTGGACATATATAAAATGCCTTGTATTGGGCTTGAAGCTTTGCTAGATCTGGGGTAAAAACAGGGGAGTCCTGTTCTATAGGTATTAGGGAATATAGATGCACGGAGAAATTCCACTTCCCTGGACCGATTTGAGTTTGAATTAACTTTGACTCTGGTAAATTATATAATTTCTAAGCCATAGGTTCATGAGGATTTCCATTTGCTTGGGCTATTATCGATAACAAAACTAACGGTATACCAGGAAAAAGGATGTCTGTCAATTTTGCCAATTTAGGTATACTTTTACCAGTCTTGGGGAAGTTCGACCATCGCTGCTTTTGCGTCCCATTGTTCTGGTTCTTTTCTCCACAGTTTGTTCCTCCTCTGCCTTGCCTGTCGACTCGGTTGCTTCGAGCCACGGGGTGTACCATCTTCTCGGCAGCAAGGGAATTCTTCAGGAGAACAGCTGTTTCTCCCACTTTGCAGTTTTAACTAATGGGACAAAGCAAGACACAGCTAGTACTTCCCTTCTGCACTTTATAGCCAAAATTTCAGCCACAAAGGGGACTGGTTCGTTGGAATGGTAACAATAATACTGAGGGTTTATTCCTTTGGCAAAAATTTCCCACCACTCATGGGATTCTCGAATAATTTCTTGTTTCGACTCTAATTGTTTTAATTTCCACTCAGTGAGAGTTCTTTGAATTTTACAACACTGTGTGCAAACTCCTATCGGAGGGTATCCATATTCACAGTGTGTCCACCATTTATCCTGGCATACCTTACACTTGAAACAAGCAAATGGATAACAATCGCAGTTCAAATTATTGCACCTAATTCGTATATCTAGAGTGCTTATATTACTT
Organism: Gorsachius magnificus; assembly: GCA_034008185.1. Taxonomy (NCBI): domain Eukaryota; kingdom Metazoa; phylum Chordata; class Aves; order Pelecaniformes; family Ardeidae; genus Gorsachius; species Gorsachius magnificus. The sequence goes on along the minus strand of CM067082.1, from coordinate 96,148,161 downwards.
AAATCAGCCTGTCCTCTATATTCAATATTGTGTGATTGCATAAGTTTAGCAATTTCCTTCAACACACTTTGTACGCTTCCATATATAATAGAAAAAAAAGAAATAATTATAGCAAATATAAACAGCAATATACACTTTATACCAAAAGGTAATGCGGCAAAATAAAAAAAAAAAAAAAATCAAATAAAGTCTCTATCATTACGTTATCTTTTCAGGGTTATCTTGGTGTCACCTGGAGTACTGATTACTTTCCAGTGGGGTCTCGTCACTGGGCCTTTAATGCGACTGGCATGAGTCCATCCATGCTCAGCAGTCCGGACAGCTGTTTCTGTTGTAAGCAAAACAAGATAAGGTCCCTCCCAGTTGGGTTTTAGGGTTTCTTCTTTCCATGTTTTAACCAATATCCAGTCCCCAGGTTTAAAATTGTGAATTTTTAAGTCCAATGGGGGTCGTTGCACAATCAGTCCATGTTCCCAAAGCTTGTTACGATGTTCTGCTAATTGTGAAACATATTCATTAATTACACGATCTCGAATTAAAACATTTGTTTGTGGACTTTCGATTCTATAGGGCATTCCATACACCATTTCAAACGCTGATATTCCTACATCTGCTCGGGGCCTGGTTCTGAGAATTAATAGTGCCATGGGTAGGCACTTAATCCATGATAATTTGGTTTCTACCATTAATTTAGTAAAAATAGTTTTGATTTCTCCATTCATCCTTTCAACTTTTCCCGAACTTTGTGGATGCCATGGCGTATGGTATTCCCACTTAATACCCAAGTTTTCTGTTAGATCTCTAACAATTTTTGACACAAAGTGTGTTCCTCTGTCCGAGTCGATTACATCAGATACTCCATATCGAGGTATAATGTGTTCAAGTAATACCTTAGTAACTTGGTTAGCAGTTGCCTTGGAGGTAGGAAAAGCCTCCACATAATGTGTTAAATGATCCACCATTACTAATAAATATTTGTAACGCCCTACCCTGGGTAGTTCAGTAAAATCCACCTGTATGTGTGAGAAAGGTCTGTATGCTGGGGAACGTCCTCCAGGAGGTTTTTGTCTCATGTTGTTTCGATTAACCTTTTGACAGGTCTCGCAGGCTGCCGTGACTGTCTTTGCTATGTTATATACGCCTATACAGGCAAACTGTTGATTGAAATGATCAACTAATGCCTGGGTTCCCCAGTGTGTTTTACTGTGTATTTTTGAAAATATTCCGAGTGCTATGCCCTTCGGCAAGACTTCTCTCCCATCTGGCAATATGTACTTACCATCCTGTTCCTTAGCTCCCATTTGTTCTAGTTTTTCTTTTTCTGCAGACTCAAAACTCAAATTTTTACTAACAGGTACTTGTTGCATAGTCAAAATCGTACTATAATTGCCTGCCACTCGTTTTGCTTCTGTATCAGCTGCATTATTTCCCCTAACTTGATAACTTGTACCTCGCTGGTGTCCCTTTATATGTACAATTGCTATTTTATTCGGCATTTTCAATGCTCCCAGAACTCGCCGAATTAATTCCGGGTGTATCAGTTCTTTTCCCTGTGAGTTAACAAATCCTCTTTCCTCCCATATTTTTCCAAAGGTATGTACCACTCCGAACGCATAGCGTGAGTCTGTATATATAGTTCCATCCTTTCCCTTCAGTGACACTAATGCTTTCCATAATGCATACAGCTCACAGGCTTGAGCCGACCAGCTGGCACTCAGGGGGCCCGATTCTATTGTCTTAAATTCTCCTTTTTCCAACTTAACGATGGCATATCCGGACAATCGTTTACCTTCCACTATTCGAGATGACCCATCTATGAAAAATATTTCTCCATGTTGTAATTCCTCTTCTTCTAGATCTGATCGAATTCGTGTTTGTTGTTCAATCATTTGGAGACAATCATGTACTAACTCAGTACTTTCCCCTGGGTATAGAAATTCTGCAGGGTTAACCGCTCCGACAGTCCTTAGGGACAGTTTTGGAGATTCTATGAGTATTCCCTCATACTTTAGTAGTCGGCTATCTGTAAGCCATTTTTCTGCTTTTTGTTGAAGCACCCCCCTTATGTTATGAGGCGCATATAGGACAACTTCTCCATTAAAGGTAATACGATTCGTTTCTTCAAGTAATAAGGCAGCAGCAACAATGATTTGTAAACAACTTGGCCAACCCCTGCTCACAGGATCCAACAGCTTTGATAAGTATGCCACCGGTTTCTTTTGTCCGGCCCATTCCTGAGTTAATACTCCGAATGCCGTTCCTTCATGTATGTTAACGAATAAATGGAATGGCCGCTTTAAATCTGGGAGGCTTAAAACCGGTGCTTGACTTAGCTCCCTTTTGAGACTGGCAAACTGCTCTTGATCCTGAGGGATCCACTTGGGTATTTTGTCTTTAGACAGTTGTTCATATAAAAATTTAACTTTAAAGCTGTAGTTCTCTATCCATTGCCTACAATACCCAAATTTTTCCCTTTTAAATTTGGAAAGCTTTCTTTTCTTACATCCTCCTTATTATTCCCTGCTATGAGCAGATCATCTACATACTGTAACAGCATGTTTCCCGTTTGTACCTGGTATTCTTTTAAGAGCTCTTCCAGGGCCTGTCCAAACAGATTAGGGGACTCAGTGAACCCTTGGGGGAGCGCGGTCCATCTCAATTGCTGTCTACGGCCTGTCTCTATGTCTTCCCATTCAAAGGCAAAATAATCACGGCATTCTTCTGCCAGTGGGCAGGCCCAAAAGGCATCCTTTAAATCAACCACACTATACCAGGAGTTATGGGGTCCTAGCTTGCTTAGCAGTGTGTATGGATTTGCTACTACAGGGAACCGAGTGATAGTTCTTTTGTTTATTTCCCTTAAATCATGTACAAGCCGATATTTCCCATTTGGCTTCCTTACAGGCAAAATGGGAGTGTTAAAGGGTGACATACAAGGCTCTAAAATTCCTTGTGCTAACAATCGATCAATTTCTGGTTTTAATCCTCTCCGTCCTTCTAGGGATATGGGATATTGCCTTACCCTCACAGGTATGTGGGGTTCGGAAATTTGAATTTTAATCGGTGGGATTTCCAGTTTACTTATTGTGTCCGGAGAGTACCAGACATCGGGGTTAATTTGTTTTTGATCATCCACAGTCAAAGGATAAGCAGACACCATTAGCTCTTGATTTTTTACTTTAATTTCTAATTGCAATTCAACAATTAAATCCCGTCCTAAAAGATTAAATTCTGCTTCAGGGACGAGCAAGAGTTCACCCATTCCAAATTTATTTTCAGTTTCGAATACCACATTTTTGATTTTGCTTACTTTAAAGGGTTCTCCTTTTGCCCCAATTACTTGTACTTTTTCAGGGGAAACTTTACATCCCTCAGGTATTTGCCTAATAGTCGATTTCTCAGCCCCAGTGTCTACTAAAAAGGTGAACTCTTGTTTATGGGAACCTATTTTTAATTTTATCAAGGGCTCATGATGACTCCGGTCCCCTAAGATATAGAGCCCCTGACTCTCCTATTCTGTTTTCAATATTTCCTCATCCCTGATCCTTTCTCTGCAATTCTTCTTTATATGTCCCTTCTTTCCACAGTAAAAACAACATCTCTGTTCCTTCTTTACTACTACGTTCCCTTGTTTCGTTCCAGCAGATCTGTGTTCACCAGTCCGCTCTTTGCGATCCTCTCTGACCGCTGCTACCATCATTTTTACTTGTCGCTTGCTGCTCTCTTCTTCCCGCCTTACGTAGACTTTCTGAGCTTCCCTCAATAATTCATCCAACCCTCTATTCTGCCAGTCTTCTAACTTTTCAATCTTCTTTCTGATATCTTCCCATGATTTTGCCACAAACTGAGTTTTTGAGGAGCGCTTGCCCTAAAGGGTCGTCAGAGTACAGCTGAAGGGCTTTCCTCAGTCGTTCCAGCCACTCAGTAGGGCTCTCATCTTTCTTTTGCATTTCATTAAATGCTTTATTGATATTCTGGCCACAGGGTACTGCTTCTCTAATCCCCTGAATTACTGTAGTTCTCAGGTCCTGCATATGAGTTCTATGCACCGGATCCTGATTATCCCAATTAGGTCTTTGGAGTGGCCATTTAATATCTGCTTGGGGTCCCTGGGCATGCTGAGCATCCCACAGTCTCATTCCTGCTCGTCTAATCATATCTCTTTCCTCGGTAGTAAATAATTGACCAAGGATAGATTGCATCTCATCCCAAGTATAAAGGTTTGGTTTCAAAAATTGATCTAATCTTTCTGCCACTCCGAGTGGGTCCTCAATTAGGTTTCCCATCTCGGCTCTTTTAAAATCTCGTAGGTCAGCCGAGCTTAGGGGTACAGAAATATAACCAATCACAGGTTGAGGTCCCCCCATGGGCATTTCCCTTAGAGGATACATCTGAGCTGCCCCTTTTTGACTTCTAGTCACGCGTCTAGGAGGAGGGGGAGACCCTTGTTCTGATTCTGGTGGGGGAGTGGGTGCTCTGGGGACCTCTGGAGGGGCTGCGGGAGCAGGAGGAGGAATGTAAGGAGGGGGGGTTAGAAGGGTTTCGTCTAACTCCTCCTTCTTTTTCTTTTGTTTAGTTTTTACTTCATTCAGTGGGTAAAGTCTAGCTTTCGGTCTTTCTAGCCACACCTCTGCATACTGACTCTCCTCCGGGTTAAGGGTTTTTTTTATTATTAACCCAGAGGTTTAATTGCTGTCTTACCCAATCTTCTTCTGACCCATAGACTGGCCAAAAGACATCTTTAAAAATCTTCTTCCCTCCCCATATCTTAGTACAATATTCTATCATTTTCTGCTTATCTTTCCCTAGGGTTCCAGAGAAATATCTCCAATTGTCTAAGATATATGCCAGAGGGGTATCCTTAGGTACAGTGGGTACCCTTCCCATGGGAGTCGAAGGCTTGCTGCCCTTCGCCCCCATCTTCTGGAATATCCGTAAACATACACTCACTCGCTCCCCTTGTTCCTGGCCCAGTCCCTCGCGGGAGATGGGAAACGCAGTACTTAAGAGTCCACACTCGCTCGGTTCAGTATATCGAACCTCTCACTCGTTATATTCCAGGAAACCCAATCCCGCCCGAACGGCAAACCCGCGAACCAATTCGCAATATACTTACGCATCCTGCGTCTTCGTCCGGACTCCCGTGCACAGAATTTTTATGGGATTTTACCGGTTTCTCCTTTGCTCATTATTCTAGAATTTAGGTTCGTCGGTAAGGTTGAGGTAGGCTGTCGGTCGTGGGGCCGCGGATTGCCGCGGGGCACCTCCCTGGAGGACAGAAGCCCACCGTTCCTTATCCGAGTCACGGCACCAGGAATTGTGATAAATTGAGACCACAATGGATCATAATCCAATTAAAATTTTATTAATTATAGCAAGTAGAATATGAGCAAATACAGCACTGGATGACAGGGGAGTCTGCGCTCCGCCAACTGCCGTACTGAGCAGTTCAAACAGTCTCTTTTTATACATCTTTGCTTCCGTGTTCAATGAAGTAGTGGAGGTACTCTGCGCATGCTTCAGTTGTTGTTAGGGGGTTGTTTGTCCTGTTTCTGTCGGTTTCCTGGTCATCAAGCGGTATCTGGTTATCTTATCTTACACAAGCGGCGTCTAGTTATCTTGTCTTACACAAGCGGCGTCTAGTTATCTTGTCTTACACAAGCAGCGTCTGGTTATCTCATCTTTTGTTGCCTAACCTTTACATTGAGCTTAACATAAATCTTAATAAACAATACCATAGTCCATAGTTTCTCACACTCTGAATGCATTTTTCTGGACAAGTTGCTTACCTTTTAGTTGCCCTAATTTTCTTACCTGTGATTATTTAAAGTCATCTGCCCTAAAGTGTGTTCTAAGGATCACAGTCATGGAGGAGCATGCTGCTGTTTTCACTCTGGCTCAGGATCGTCACAGTAAATTCTGCTTGAGGGACTGTGGTCTGACGATTTCTCACTTGAACAGAGCTTAGCAACATTTTAAACCCGCCTGCAAACAAGTGGGCCTTATGTCAAACCATGACATGAGCACCACAGCTTGGGGACCATATATAAAGCAGAGCAAAATACAAACCTAGGCTACTCAGTTATAGGCCTGTCTGATTTTTACCGTCTGCTATCAACAAAACTGCAGAATGCCATTTTTGATGTCTTGACATTACATATAGACAGGAGCTTGCTATGTTTCAATGTAAAACTGAGCTTATAATTACATAGATACAAATGAACCAGCTACAGTAGCTCTTAACTTTATGTGTATTTCAAACTGCTAGAGTCTTACTGGCTACAATATTAATCCATTTCCCTACATACCTCAAAGAGCATGTTTTTTTTTTAAATAGTTCATTGGTGGTGAGAAGTGCCAACCAATGTTGGGGGACAATCTTTTTAGCAGGGCCAGTTGTGACAGGACAAGGGATAATGGTTTTAAACTAAAACAGGGTAGATTTAGACTAGATAAAAGGAAGAAATTCTTTACAATGAGGGTGGTGAAACACTGGAATGGGTTGCCCAGGGAGGTAGTGGAGGCCCCATCCCTGGAAACATTCAAGGCGAGGTTGGATGGGGCTCTGAGCAACCTGATCTAGTTAGCGGTGTCCCTGCTCACTGCAGGGGGGTTGGACTAGATGGCCTCTAAGGGTCCCTTCCAACCCAAACCATTCTGTGATTCTATTCTATTCTATGTTGTCTGGAGTAATAAATACCTCTTCTACAGCCTGACTGAAAGACCCTTAATGTCACTGCAAGGCTTAGGTCTTTCTTTTGATTTCAGAAGCCTTTGGGATCAGGCTTGGTCCATGGAAAGGATGTAAGAGCCAGAGGCAGCTTGAAGCTCCACTGCACTTGTCCACTGTAGCTCTTCAATCAGAGTCACTAAGAAAGGATAATCACAAAGAGGGAAGAAGAGCCATTAATATCTCTTTTATGTTGCATCACACTTGGCCTCTCTCAGCAGGGCTCCCAAAAGAGATGGCCACTCGAAGGTGCTTAGGCTTTTCTCAGTTTTGCTGGAAGACCACCTGAGAAGGTTGTTTATTAGCAGCTTCTTGTGCTGGCAGTCTCTAGAGCTGTCCAGTAAGAAGTTTTGCTTCCAAACCAGTTTTTTTCCAGAGTAAAGACTAGCCCTGGAAGCCTTTCTTTTGAGGACTGGGAAGTCATCAAATTATTTTGTTAAACATTTTAATTAAACTCACTCTAAAGGTTGACGTTTCCAACACAGTTATTGCACAAATACAATTGCTGGGACCTACCACAAGTAGAACCACACCTAAAGGGGATCAATGTCCCAGCTAATGTTTCCCACTCAGAAAAAAGCTGTCTAGGGGACAAAGTTTGTCCAAGAAAGCAGGCCCCAGATCTGATGGCTGTAAGATTATCCTGTCTACTAGCTGAATGAAATATAGAACAGATTTTGAAATGAAACTCAAGTATTTAGCTGCTTATTATGGTGTATTATCACTTAACTTTTTGTGACTGTTTCCAATTTTAGCAAATATTTTCCTAACTACATTTTATTGGTATAAAACTGGGGGGAGGTTTATAATCTTGCCTCTAAACTCCATCTAGTCTGTAACCATACAGAAAATACTACTAAAAACTAACTTCATGTTGCTTTGGCAAATACTCACATATCACCTGCACTAATGAAGATATTAGTGTATACCTGTTTATCCTTCAGTTGTTATGTTCTATTCAGATAGAGCCTGTGGACTCATCTTCCTCAGATTGCAAAGAGCTGGCAATAGGGTGGTATTAGAAGCAACCAGATCTGGTGAAATAAACATCTATGCCTGGGTTATAGAGTACTGGCAAACAGCTTTGAAGTAGAAATGGTTGATGACTTGGGAACACTACAAAAACTTTGACAGGTTCTAATTCAGAAAAGCATTTTGCTGGAGTACTTCAGTATAGTCCTTTGTTTGAGTTCCTCAGGGGTGCGGGAGACTACTTCTATGCTTAAAGCTTGTTGCCAAAGTTCAGTTTTTAAAGGACATATGTCCAAAGACTGTGACTGTCTAAAAGAGTTTTCTTCTAGTATGTGTTTTTTAAGCAGCTCTTTTGTCTAATTAACACATCCGCTGTAAAATATCTCATCTGAGCATCTCTGCCTGCTCCTCTTCCACTTAGTCTGGGGAAGGCTTGAATTTCTAATGGAATCTAAATAAATGACAACAGAAGAATTTTCATGTGTGCGCAGAGAATCTAAGGTGTATTTCCAATGATTGACTTCATTGTATTGCTTTTGCTGCTTTCTGTTTCTTGAGTTACCTCACTGTGCATCCCTTCCAACATTACCAGATAAGTTGTATGGCCTTATTTCAGTGTTTAAGCATCTGTGATACCACAACTTAGGTGCCAAGTTAAAATTTTAGTTTCTAGGAATACCAAGGTCTGCAGCCTTGAAAACATATTTACAAATAAAATATGACAAAAGGAACTTTCATAGCATTTCCTTTCCCCATATGAACAGGGCTGAACTGAAATCTAAGAAGAAAAAAAAAAAAGAAAACAAAAAATATTTTCTTGAGCATTCTAAGAAGCCCAAGGAATTGTGCCAAAGGAATTCTAGCAGCCCAAGGAATTATGCAAATCAGACACCGGGACTGATAAGAAAAAGTGTATGGCAGTACGTCAGAAGCTGTATATCAGTAGAAGGTGCAGAACAAAAAACCTGCACAAGTGAATATTCCTTTGTAAAATACTGAGATTGCTGACACAGACCAGGCATTTTCCCATAATGGTGATAATTAGGCAAATAACCCATTTACACAAGCATATATATTAGTCTCTCTGATTGTGATAATCATACTATGCAAATTAGATGAATGACTGTACAAGATTTTTCAATGACAGTGTGTGCAGCTAACCTATCTGAGGAGTAAAAAACTCACTGACTTAAACTTTGGATAATTATAATTATTATCCTTTCTCTGTAAAAGCATCTGAAAACTTGACAGAAAAAGCAATCTAACAGCAAGGCTGGAGTCTTAAGGGGAATAATAATGTCACTTCGAGAATTTTGTGTGGGAGGTTTAACGTTTGTTCTGCTTTCCTCTTTTTCTCTCAGGAACATAAAACAAATATTGTGACAGTGCCATGGGAACTAGAACAGCATTTGCTTTTCTGGAAGCTCTCTTTTCTACATTAAGCTGCTGCCAATTATTGTTCTAACATTCAATTCTTATTTGTATATTGAATATTAAATATAATGTAGAGCAACACTTCTGAAACTGAACAGTAAGTTATGTCAAGTTTCCATATAATTAAATCACTGAACCTTTGGGGACTGTAATCTAGCTCCAAATGGAACAAAAGATTTGTGTCAACTGATGGCTCCTTTGACAAGGAAACCAAGAGTCAGGTGCAGTTATTCTGAAGTTTTTATACCAGAAATCTGAATTTCATTATCCACATTACTCCTTTCTAAAGAAACTAACTATGAACAGGTTTCTCAACAAAAAAGTGAGTAATCGGAAGCAGAATTGGTAAACTTGTCATAGAAGCATGAACCTTCTGATAATGCTTTGTTTGAAGAAATGAGAAGACAAAAGCAACAATCTTTGACATGGGAGGAAAAAAAACCCCACACACAAAACCAAAAAACCAACACACACACACACGCACACACATGCACACACACACCTCCCCGCACACCAAAGCTAGTTTTCCTATCTTTTCCTGAGGAGGGTGTTAGAAGGCTGCTAACTCTGGTAGGCCTCAGAACCCCGGGGGGGATTCCCACTGTCTTAGCCTGCCAGATGCAAACTTGCTGCAGCTCCATGTCCCAGGTCTAGCTGACAGCGAGACTGAGCACGTGTGCCCAATAGGTAAAAGTGTATAAGAGGTCAGCTGTGTGTAAGCAGGTGGCTGCTCAGTATGCTTCTCTCAGTTTCCAAAAGAATTATACCCATCTCTGAGCAGTCATACTGAGAAACAACACGTTCTTCCTTGTTACACATGTACTGAATAGAGACCTACATGCTATATTACACTAACAATTTTCAGCCTGTTGGCCCTTGGAAAAAACAGAGAATAGAATATAGTTCTTCCTTCTAGGACAAACACTGCCTGCTAGTGCATGGAGGAGCCCATGGACCTCAGCTCCATTTTGGTAACAGCTCCAACCCAGACCACTTGAAGGGGTATGAGCTGGGGATGGGGGGTTAATCACAGCACAGGCACTGCTACCGAGCGTGCAATCCCACAGGCTTTGCACATAGCAGGCAGCACAGGGTGCTGAGAATTGGGTGTATTGGAGGTCCCCAACAGGGCAAAGTAACCCATCAGAACCAAGGTCCACCGACAGACAGCTGGACATGAGACCAGAAGCAGGACTGGGGACGAGTGTACAATGCACATCCAAGTGGCCCACCCAGTAGACAAGCTACATACAGCATAGGTCCAAAGCTGATCGAAGAGCCAGGACTTCAAACATGCACACCTACAGCACAGATCAGTCGGGGAGTAACACCCCAGACCAGGGCTTTGATAGTGCTGCTGGGCCTATGGGCAGAGGATGTGGGTAGAGGCCCCATGTGAGTCTGCTCAGGGCCATGAAGGTGTCCCTGGTGCACTCAGAGCCCTGACACCTGGCTGATGGCCTGTGCCCTTTAAAGCTAAATGGGGTAATGCCACCTCAAATGTATTTCATAGTGTTGTTTCTGCATTTTGAAACAAAACAGAACTTGGATGAGCATAGGTTTGCCTGCAAACCTGCTTTGCAGCTGTTGCAATAGTTTAAATACTTGGACTCTTGTTTAATGTAAAACCTCCACATGCTTGGTTGGATTTGGGAACTTTCTGAAGGCAATTAGTCAGATTCATAAATGGGAAGTGAGCCAGGTTTCAATTCTCTGATGGTTCCTGTGGGATTCACTCTGTGGAAAATAGTTCTTTAGCCCATAAATACTACTTTTTTCTTCCCCTTGTTTTTCTACCATTTCGGTCAGTGCTCTTCTTTAGTTTGCATTCAATAGTTGTAATAGCATAATATGTAGTGTGTACAGATGCTCTCTTATTTCTCTTTTTAATCATGCACACCTGTTAACTGGGAGGCTGGAGTGCTCAGCAAGCATTTACTGAATTGCATTTTATAGTTGCAACTAAGCTGCATTTTATAATATTTGAAATTTTTTTAGAGTTACTGAAATAAAATGTGGACATTTGGGCTTATTAATTATTTTTTTCCAGCTTTGTTCAACATAATACTAAGGATTTTCACAAAAATAAAATTAGAAAATGTGACTGATGTGCTTGAGGCAGATCATTCCTAGTTTTGGAATAGTCTATTCATGGCCTTGCTACTGACTGTTAGATAGCTTTGAGCAACTTATTTAAGCTTTATCAAAAGTGTATTGAGGCAGCATTCATGTAGGTGCCCTTGAGATCAACCTTTCTATCTGTGTAATGCGCATGCTTTCAAACACATCTGGGGTATTACAAAAACAGCTCTGGGGAACAAGGGTGCAATGGTAAAGAGGAAATCTTGACCTGGCCACTATAGTAGCTACATTAGGCTTCTCAGAAGACTCAAATCTGCCTGGCAAACGGTGATGTCATGGTCAGGATGACACTAATTAATCACAGCATGATTTCTTTGCCAGTGTCCTATTCACACACCTACCTGATGTACCTGTGTTCATTGGCAGTTTTTATTTATGCATACAGCCTGTTTGAAACAAGTCCCCTGTCGCCCTCTCTCATGCCAACCAGTAGAAGATAGCCTCAACTGCTTACCATCTTTCAACAAGCATTCCAGAATTATGAATGCATGGGTACACAAGTAGAAAAAAAACAACATTGGCTTTAGGTGGAGTTGCCTTTACACATATTCCCAAACTTTCAAGCTGGTACTTCTACACCCCAGGTTTAACTTTGTAGATCAATACTTTGCAAAGGGGCAAGGTCTGATATAAGCCATGGAGAGCTGTCTCATCCTTGAGCTCTACATTATCTAGCCTGGTCTGCATGCTGATGTCAGGAACACAATCTTGACCACTGTGCCCCATACACATGGACCTGGTCTGCCCATCACCATCCCTCCTACCCACACATCATATACCATCCACCCAGCTTCTCCTTCCATCTACTGATGCCTGTTACAGCCCAGCCTACACACATCCCAGTCTGGTTTCTGCGTTTATCTCATTCCAAACATGCAAAATATACTTCCCAGAAAAGGTCAATCTCTTCCTGGTTGGGGGATGGGCTTTATAACAACAGTTGCTTGATCCAAATGGGCATCTTCGGAAGAGCATGTAAAAGGCAGGCTTGGTACTGGTCTCCTGCTGAGAGATTCTTTCTGCTCATACCTCAGGAGTGCATGTTGGCAGTGTGAATGGGCTCTTACAGTCCTCCTCACCACCAAAAGCCCTTGTGGAATCATAAACCATTCCAAGAATTTATACTGGAAAGGACTTCTGGACGTCATCTGGTCCAACCCCTTGCTCAAGGCATAACAACTTAGAGCAGATTGTTTATGGAACATCTCCAAAGAACAGAATTTTTGAAGCAATCACCCCCACTAGCTGCTGCATTTGCTAACTCTTATGCATACAGATGAACAGTGCTGGGCCAGTTTCTTGCAGCTAACGCTGAAATATGCTGGTCCTGCCAAAGCTGAGACTGGTGAGATTTCACACAGCAGACACACAGGCATGGGGCTGAAGGCTTTACCACATTCAGATTTTGAGGTCATGAAGGAAATTAGGAGATGTATTTTGTACTCACCTCCCTGCAGGAAAAACAGTTTCATTTCACTCTTCTATGTAACACAGATGGAGGAAAGGCTTCTTCCTTAGCATGTTGTCTCTACTACCTGAGCTGCAGACTACTAGGCAGACTCTAACTACTGTGTCCTTTTCTTACAATATTTCTTAATGAATGTCCTTATCTCAAAGAAATCTTGTATGTTTTGGTCTTTATTTTTGCACTCATCTGCTTTTTTTGGACCATCTTTTTCTTAGTCATGGAAAGAGTAAGATCTAATGTCTTCAAATGCTGTTTAAAATGTCCTCCCTGTCTCTATGCAAAGAAAATCCATAGATGGCTATTGCTTATTTCAAGATGAAATCTGTCTGTAACACTGAGTTAGATGTATTTTTTTCTTATATTAAATGTCTATCTGACTGGACTATGACAGCAGTAAGGTGAAGGCATTGACGTGCAGAAAACAGACTCCCCAATCTGTAAGATTGTAAAGTAGGTATGTTTACTCAGCGCTGGGCAGCATGAGGGTTAGTCCCACCAAAGTCGTGCGCACCGCAACATGGTAGCTTGCCCCGTTTATATGTAGCAAAGTGTAACATATACATGAGGTTTCCCAATACGCCTATACATAGGCATAACCTGTCCCCGCCTCGTATTAAAATTAGTTTCAAGAGGTCATTTCCATAAGTCCCTCCCGACTGTGCCTGCTCAGTGATTTGAGTCGGTGGTCTTCAGGGGTCGTTTACTTCATCCACTCCTCTTCTTCCCCTTGTCCTTTTGGTGAACTCCAGCTTCTACCCCCCTTATTCCACTGTCAGAACAACACAGCTGGTACCAACCGGCTCCCCATCCTTGGCTATCCTCATATCGACAAAGTGCCAGACGCTTTGTTCTCCTACAGGCCTTCCAAGGCCTGTAACAAAGATGGGCCATTTGCTACTAATCTCCCCTCTTCCACATTCCCTACAGTGTTAGTTTCTTATCTATAGTTTACTTCATATGATTAGTAAGTTAATCTAAAACACAATACTAGCAATTTAGAATGGAACTACAGTTGGCTTCACAAAGGTCCTTTTGTTAACCCTTTAGCCTCCCTTCACACCTCCCCAGAAAACAGGCCTTCTTCTCAAAAAGGTAAAGAGCACCCTCATTCAGGATGAATGCTTAAGAAAATTGTCTGTTTTACTCAGCTCTTTTTACCTTTTAAACCTTGGTATAAATCCCACTTTGTTTTAGTCTGAATTACAAGTTGTAATGGACTACAAATGGAGTCAGGTCTGGAGATAAGGCTACAGTGCAGGTCCTGAGTCCATCCAGGAGACAAGCTAACTGCAACATAGGTCCAAAGCCCATCCAGGAGGTAGTACCAGGGACAGGACCACAGACGGGCACACTTGCAACATACCTCAGAGACTGAAACCCCAGTTCCTGGCACAACGGGTGGACAGTGTCAGTGGAGGTCCCTGATGAGGCTGCTTAGAGCAATTGACACCTATTGGTGCACTGAAGGCCCTGACAGCCTTCTACTTTTTTGCATCAGACTAAAGGGAATGTTTTAAATTAAAAGAACAACTCAAATGCTAAAGAACGTGGCAGCACTGGCTTCATCAGAAGCTGCTTCTTAGCAATAGGTCAGGCTTCAATGTTATGCAGGTGAGCAGACCCTAATCACAGAATCACAGAATGGCAAGGGTTGGAAGAGGCCTTGGGAGACCATCTAGTCCAACCCTCCTGCTAAAGCAAGTTCACCTAGAGCATGTTGCACAGGACATCATCCAGCCAGGTTTTGAATATCTCCAGAGAAAGAGACTCCACAACCTCCCTGGGCAGCCTGTTCCAGTGCTCTGTCACCCTCAAAGTAAAGAAGTTTTTCCTCATATTCAACTGAAACCTCTTATGTTTCAGTTTGTGCCCATTGCCCCTTGTCCTGTTGCTGGGCACCACTGAGAAGAGTCTGGCTCCATCCTCATGACATCCACCCTTAAGATATTTGTATGTGTTAATGAGGTCCCCTCTCAGTCTTCTCTTCTTCAGGCTGAACAAGCCCAACTCTCTCAGCCTTTCCTCACAGGGGTGATGCTCCAGTCCCTTTATCATCCTTATTGCTCTCCTCTGAACTCTTTCTAGGAGTTCCTCATCCTTCTTCATCTAGACATACTCATGAGTAAAAATCATTTATCTGAAAGCTTAATGCATTAGGCTATTTTTTAAAAAAAAAGTTGATAAAACACATCTGTATAAAATTATTATTAAATGTAAACCTTGTCCATGCCATTAGGTTTATTACTACTGCTCCATCTCTGTTATTTTCTTATATAATTATTTGGTTTATTTTCACTTAATGAATAAGAGCCATTACCACTATCAGAAATTATAAAACAAAAGCGGAGATAATTGCTTGTACTTTAATCATATAAATATTGTATTTGCTTTTATATAGTGTTACTATTGTCTTGTAATTATTTCATATATTTAGCTTGATTTCTCACCATTTTGGGTTTTCACTGTCACATGAAAGGAATGAGCAAGTTAAGGGATAATAAGGGATAACAAAGGGATAATAAATCCCTGAGAAAATGTTACTGAGGAGAGGAAGTTCATCTAACACAGCTGCCAAGAATGAGGCAAATGAACATCTGCGTTGGATTATAATGCTTCAGGAAAGCTAAAATGAGTCTGGGCTAAAAGAACCCTGTGTTAATCTTACTTGTTTTTTCCATTTCTCTTTTGTTTACCCTGTCTTGGAGTGAAGGAAACACCAGTTTCTTTATTAGTACAACTACCATCTAGATGTGCAAACAAGTGCTTGTAAAATCCCATTTTTATATATCCTAATATCAGGGCTAGTAACAACAATAAAATAAAATACAAAACTTCAGGTATTTTTTGAGAAGTCACCTCTGTAAACACAAACTTTGTTTGAAACAATCCCTGTGCTCTGCAGCAACTATTACTAGCACTTCTAAAGGAAAGGAGATAAAATCCCTGAGTAACAGAGCAGAAGCTCTGTAATCAGCATGTAGCCTTGATCTGTGGAAAGACTTCATAAATCTGCATAGGCTCTCTGTCAATTGCATCTTGGTCACCTTGCTAAATGCACTCAGTTTTAAATTAAAAATGTAGCTTTTTCCTGCTTTTTGCAAGTTCACCTCCGTGCCAAAAATCCAACCAAGATTTTTTTCTTTGCTGGTGTATTACCAGCTGTTAAAATTGTCTTAGAGTAAATACTTAATTAGTCTTATAAGACTCTGCTTCTAGTCTGGGCATCTCCCATACTGCTATCATTGCCATTGCAGGTGTAACTGGTTAATATGTGCTGCTCAGGATTTTTGGCAATACTCAAGAAAATGTAGAAGCTGGGCATGCAGGACTGAGAAGGATAAAAGTCTGGAAAACTAGCATTTTGTTGCTTTAGTTAGCAAATGTGATTGTTAATTAAGCCTTCTGGGGTTTGTTGTTTGGTTTGTTTTGTTGTTTTCTTCTAAGAAGCAGAACTGTTCTAGGCAGTCTGAGTCAAAAACTAAGGATGAGAAAAACAACGAATAACTGACATGCTTTATTTTTGGAAAATCAAAAATCTAAGAGCTGCTTCTCCTCCTTTCTCTTACAATTAAAGTTCAGAAACTTAGCATTAGCCTTTCTTGAAAATATATCCTGCTGGTTTTGTTTGAATGTCTGTTACATATATCACTTTAAACTGCTGTTTAATTTTTAAAAAGCTTAAGATTTGCTTCAACCTTGGAAGACAGAAAGAAATACCTCTTCTCCCTTCCTCTGTTGCTCTACAGTGCATACCTCTCATGCATGATCCTGACTGATGTAAAAGTAGCGTGAAAAAATATATTTTTCCCTTTTTGACTTCCTCTTTGCAAAGCATATAGTTTGAAGGTTTTTTTCTTTTCTTTTTGTTGGTGTTTTAGTGTAACCAGTACATCAAAGAAGTGGGTTTTACACAACTATTGTGGAAGATCTGAGGTTTGTGACTGCTCCAGCTGAGCAAGGCAGAAGGAAACCCTGAAACCCAAGTAAAAGGTCTATATATATGCTTCAGGGATGGTAAAAGTAGAAGTGGTGTCAGCTGGTTTGGTTAGGTAACAATATGAAAAGGTTAGCTTTTCTTGAAATGCGTTATAGGTAAGGGATTAATGTTTGATGTCTTGAGGAGTGTTTTTTCAGGTGTTCTGTTAATTCAGTCTATCATGCGACCACAAGTGGAAACTTGAAGCATGTGAATTTAAAACTGATAAAGAGAAAACAGTGAAGGTGAATGACAATGGATATTTTTCCATCTGAGAGCTGACTAGATTTCTAGAAGGATTTAGGGATGTGCTCTGTGTGTGCTGAGGAGAACTCCTTGTTGAAGTGCTCAGTATTCGCAGTATTGGCTCATGCCTTAAATTATAAATATTTTGCTAAGGTTTGACTAATTAACTACTACAATTTCCTACCCACACTGTCTGCCTTAGGTTGTGCTATATGGAAAGTTTAAAATAATTTAACAATGCCTGATAAAAAAGTCAGGAAAATCTTAATAAACTACACAAACTTTAAGCCGTTAGAAACTAACATTTGCACACCCTTAGTGAAACCACACAGCTAAAATATTGAAAGTGTCTGTCCTTGGCTCATTACTCCAAGCAGACTTTAGGACTGCATCAGAACTGAGAGCAGAAGGACTAAAGTCCTGATACGGCTTAGTCTTCTGAGGCCTCACTGCATGGAGGAAGGAGTCATCTGTTTTCAATGATCAGAGAACAAGAGATGAGTCTCTGAGGCAGTGGGGCTGGATAACATAGTGGAGGAAATGGTTGAAAGGAATGAAATGGGGCAGAAACTGGGTTTACAGTCTGTGAGAACATGGAGAGACAGGCCGGGACTGGGAGCGGGAAGAAAAGCATACTTAAAATCAGGTGAGACAGTGATGGAGTGGGTAAGGGGAGTGGGACTCAGGACCACAGGAGATTAGTACATGCTTCTCTTCACTGTTCAGCTGGTTTCTGAAGCAATGAAATGTCATGACAGGGTATTCAGAACAGAGTCCAATTAGTGTTCAGGTAATACAAGACTGTATGGCAGGCAGCGATAAAACAGATGTTGAGTTATCACTGTGTACTTTGTGTATTGAGCAAAGAAGCAAATAATAATAAAGAAGTTTGTAGACAAAGGCCATAATAAATAGACCTAAAAAGCCAGATGGAGGATGTTGGCATTGCATTAATTAATTTACTATTTCTAAGTATTTTTTTAGAGTTTATATTTTAGGAAGCAAGCTATGCATCTGGCAGAAAGAATTTGTAGCATCAAAATGTAAGCTAAGCTTTTACACTTTTTTGTTCTTAACCCATGAATAAGGTGAAGCTCATTGCATCAGTGAATGTCTGTTGCTCAGAGCAGCTGTGGCAGTACAGCAGCAGAACAGGCACAAGGTGTGGTGGGAAGCAGCAATTGCAAGATGTGAGATGTTCAGTTAGAGGATATGGGATACAAATCTCTAGGAAATCAGGAAAGATATTCTGCATCTATCTGAAGACAGTCAGAGGAATAGATGCAGTCTTATTTATCCAAATGTGTATTCAAGGATTACATCATTTACCTGGCTAAAGCAGAGAACTATTTTGGTCACTGGTAATTTCTTCTTTTCATCTTATGATTAAAACTCTGGATGATGAAATTCTGTTGTTTCAAGAGCTGGCAGGTGAAGATAACCTTTTAATTTTATGTTTGATGATGACAACTTACAGTCTGTTTTGACATAGACCCTTAGCAGTGATGCACACACCGTTAAGTGAAGGACTGCACATGGATATAGTCAGGCTTCTCTGCTTTCTGTTCTCTTTCTGCTGCCCTTCCCAGCCCTCTGGTCATCTAAGTATTACTGGTGTATCAACACCAGAACAGAATGCAGCAATGCATTCTGCACAGACCTGTGCAGGACAGTTACAGGGTAGATCTGATGCAGGTGGGATATGCTATAACTACCTAAATGCTAGAGGGAACTATCCCTGATGCTATAGGGGCGTATAGGAGAGGTGACCCAGAGGCTCCTACCGGCCAGCAGTGTGGAATGAGCACTCTGGACTTTGAGGATGTGACTGAGGATGGCTAAGGAGCATGGGTGTGGTTACTGGGTTTGGCTCTGGGGCCTGTGTTTGAAAAAAGAAAAAAACATGAGCGGTCTAGGTAACCGACAGGGCTGTAGCCATAGTGGTCTGAGGACCAAGGCCTCATCTTCTGTAGGTAGATGTAGTACATTCCTGTAGGCAGTCTAACTAATGATAGTTAGCAGAGATTTTGGGCACAGGACTAACACGTCTACTTCTTTTTTTTTTTTCTGGAAATACTAGTTCATTTAATAAGAATCACCTCTAGTTATAAGCCTTGCTTTGATCTGTGTGAATTCTTCTAGCAGTGTTGAACAATCCTTGCTGGCATGTCAGAAGGCACACATTTGTAAGTTGTGGAGCAGAGGGAGGAAGAGGGTTTCTTTTTCACTTTGAATGGGTTTTTGTAAAGCACTATTGGGTGGGTGTGTGCCGAACAACTCCTCCTAAAATAAAAACAATGAAAAAATGTCATCCTTACAACATGTGAATCATGTTGTTGCTCAAAGCTTATTTTGCCAACATCTTATTTTTAAGATGTATTTAAATTTTGGAAAAAGAGTCAAGCACATGGTTAATGTGTTTATTTCTGCCTCGTAACTGTGGGTGGTAGTGATCCTGTAACAGACACAGGCAGCATAAACACACTTTCTGTCCTGCTGGTATTGTTCGTTTTCTTTTTGTGGTACTTAAATGCCTAGCTTTTCTTTCCCCTGCTCCCCTAATTAGCAGGCTCACTACCTGTGGGCAAGTTTCATTTTTAACCTCTGCTGCCTTATCCTGAACAGGCATTCCAGAGGTCTCAGCCAGAAAGTGATCAGAAGAAAAATCACAATTGGTAGTGGGAGGGTAGGCAATATGGAAAGCAGAATTTATTGTATTTTGAGAAGAGAGGGAGAACAGTTCAAAAAATTGCATGAAAGTAGCTTGCTACTTGGAAAGCATTTTCCAAAAATACGCTGATGAAGCAGAAACAGACATACTTGGGTAAGAGTGAAGAATGTGTTTATCTTCTAAAATGTGATGCCAGACTAAGGTAGTAATGTACTGTCCTTATTTTTAAAGTTCTTTGATAGATTTTAATCTCAAAGAAAATTATTCTTAAAGAAAAGTTTCCATTCTGTAAACTGAAACTTAAGACATAGAAATTGGCATTTTTATTTAAAGTGGTTTCTGCTTGGAAATTTTGTATTTATGTCCCTTTAGTCTTAAAAATAGAAGGTATGGACTTTTTTTTAAAAAAAATCATTTGCCAGCAGACTGTTTTAAAGGTGATTTGACAATGCTTTGATTTTTTTCTGCTTTGGGGTATAATTAGTTCTCCTAATCATTACAAATATCTTCCAATTTTAAGACAGGTGGATGCCCCTAATTTTCTCTAAGTAATATAATGGCAGCTCAGCTGTTGGGTAAAGGAGATTTGAAGAGGAAAGAGAAATCTCTTTCAAAGATCTTTGTGACACTGCTGCTCTGTGTTCGCAAATAAAGTTGCCTCCCTGTAACATCGGGTACTTTGGAAGTGAAGTTTGGTGTTCATCAGAAATATATTTTCTACAGCACAAATAAGATTAGATCAGCCTGCCAGCAAATGTAGCCACCATACTGAGATCATCATACACAGTGGCCTTGCTTGACTGACATTTTTCCACTGACAGCTGGTGAAACCTGTGCCTGTTAAGCTTCATGAGATCAGGAACTTTTGTTCTTCCACCTCTATTATTTGGACATTTCAGCTTAATATGTAATGGATTTTTTCCTGAATAGATCTTAGTTTTACTTTATATCTTAATTTCATTTTTTATGTGCTGTATTTTATTAAGATTTTTAAAAGTCCTAAATTCAAAGCAAATATATCTTAGGGGAGAGGAAGAATAAACAATCAGCATGAATATAGTATGCCTTCCAGTAAAGGACTCCAGATGTTGACAGCTTGCTGTAAGACAGTGTCCCCATGGTTAACACCAAAGTGAAACCACCAACATTAGGACCTAGAGGAGCAGTGGAAGGGTGAGCATAACACCAGAAAAGGGGTAGAAGCTAAGAAATCTGTGCGTTAAATTTTTAATTGTATTATTGCTATTATTGCAGCTTTTCCTGTATATGAATACTCTAGCTACTTTATTATTCATTCTTTTTCTGCAATAACTAGATGAAGACTAATGGTGATCCTTGAATTAAACTGTTAAAAATTCCATTATATCAGAAACACAATATCAGAGACACAGATGGTTGAGGTGGGAAGGCACCTCTGGAGGTCAAGCAAGAGTAGGCTGGAGTAGGCTGCCCAGGACTATATCTGTCTGGATGGCTTTTGAGTATCTCCAAGGATGGAGACTCAACAACCTCCCTGACCAACTTGTGACAGCCCTCCTCATGGGAGAGATGCTCCGGTCCCTTAATCATCTTTGTGGCTTTTTGTATGTCTCCAGTATGTCCATGTCTCTCTTGTACTGGGGAGCCCAGAACTGGACACGGTACTCCAGGTGTGACCTCGCCAGTGCTGAGCAGAAGGGAAGGATCACCTCCCTCAACCTGCTGGAAACAAGAATGACCTATAAACCATCCCACCATGTCTCCATGATTCCAGCAAGATTATAGCCCTGCAGCTGCACACAAGTCTCTAACTCATCATGTTTATTCCCCATACTATGTACATTAGTGTACCCCAGAATCCTGATTTGCCAGCAAGGGTCTGGGGTTTTCCAATAATTTTGCCTTGCTTACATGGAAATGCTGGAGGCAACCTTGCTTAAACCTTGTTTTGCTGATTTTGCGTTTCCTTTCTGACACATCACCCCATGGTCTTTGCTCATCAACCCTATCCACCCCTCCCTCACAGGGCTGCTTTTAACTCTGCCCCTCCACTGTCATTCCTGGTTTAAATCCCTTCTTCCTGGGTCAACCATCCTGATGGCAAAGATAAATTTGCCCTGCTTATTGAGGTGGATCCCATCTCTCCCAAAATTCTTGGGTTTATTTATTACAATTTAAGAGGTGTCCTGCCTCTTTGCCCATAGACAAGCTTCTGAGTGTAACAACCAGATCTGGAATAAAAATGTTTCTGTGTTCTTTGCTGTCATGCACATGGTATAAATACCAGGTCTCTTCCTGATCACTATCTTGATCTAAATGTATATTTAGGGCAAGTCTGTTCGTTAAAATCTTCACACTGTAGGCATCAGAAAACCTTTTTCAATAAGGCGCAGATTTTTAACCTTTATCTAAGCAAAGTACTTGTACTCCTTTTACGTGTGAAGGCAGATTATCAGTCCTGTCCATGTTATCATGATGATTTACAAAGTAGAAATTTGGGAGAATTATCTACTGGTGATTAAAGATTTGGCATTTATATCATCTTGTGGTTGGCTTATAAAGTAGGATTTTACTTCTCTGAAAACGTCTACTTCATATAAACCAGTGGGACAAGAGGTTTGTCCCAGTGTAGGACAGCATGCTATTTACAAGTTTATCTCAAGGCAGTGTAAAAAGTAGTTAGTGAGGTTACTTCTTGGGTCAAGCTCTATAAATATTTTTAAAAGGAAAATATATGAGTCAAGTTAGCTTGCACAGAATGGGGAGATCGATTCTGATGAAGCTTTTTACTTTCTATACCCTATGGTAGGCCATGTATGTGTGTGTGTAGGAGAAAATGTTTCTTCAGCTCAGCTGAACATGGAGACAGACAGCGAAAGTGCTGCATGTAATTCTTTCTGGGTTTATTCATAGAAAAGGAATGTATGACATTTAGTCTGAATGGAGTCTTTCAGTGCAATGCATGTACTTAATATAGTTAAGACTTATTTTTTAAATATGCTTTAAAACTGTGTACCCTTCTGCTAATGATAAATTAATTTAATATAGCAGCAGGATCAGTGCTGACGTGCAAGTGAGTTTAAATTACAAGCAGAACATCTACTTATGCTTGGTTTTACAGTCATCCCACATGCTGTGTTGAATAATTTCAATTGCTTGTTCAGTTTCTGAACACTGACCATTTTGAATTCTGACTTTGTGTCTCATGCCAATGCTATAAACTTCATCAGAAACAGTTCAGCCATTTCTGGAAACAACAATTTTTGTGACCCTGCCAAATAATTGGCTAATAGCTCTAATGTTTTTGTGGTTTAGAACACAAACTTAAAATTTCATAGGAGCACACTGACACTTGCATGTGCCATCAGAAGTACTGAAATATCCTGATTCACAGCATATCCCACTTGAACTATTAGAGTATTGCACAAAACATGCTTTGCTAGAAGTTTTCATGGATGCTTATTTAAAGTAGAAGTATCACAGCATTTTTCCTCTTCCTGTCATGCTGCCTAGCAAAAGACTGAATCAGTTTGTAGAGGGGACATATGTATGTCTAAACATTTATTGTTGATTTCCTTGCCACCTAGTGTCAGGTAACACACAAAGATTTCCCTTTCCTTCTGATTCCTAACTGGCTTTCAGTACTCTTAGCTTTGTCCTCATGTCTTCCCAACTTCCTGTCCCAGGTTTTTCACTCATTCTCTTTTTTACTCACTTTTCTCTGTAGTTTTCATCTATCCCCCCCACTAGTCTGATTCCCTGCTACCCATCTGTGTGTCCAGCAGACCTGCTCTCTTCCCTTTTAAAAATCATCTTCCGATATAAGTATTGATGGGCGATACCTTTCTTCCTAGGGTTTCCATTTCAAGCTTCAGGTCCCTGATTCCTTTGACTTGTTTCCCATCCAGCCCCAGTTGTGTGAAGGATTTAACATTTTTTTCCCAATGTTCTTTATAATACTGTGAGGGAAGGGTAGAGGAGGCAGAAACATTCAAATTATATGAAATGAAGCATTAAAGAGCTAGAAAATACCAGAATTCTTTGCCTCTGTGGCTTTAATTTGTACCCTTCTGTAGGGTATGGTACAGGCCTATCTTCAGGTACATAAATATACACTATTATTCATTCATAAGTATATATTAAAAACAGCATTTATAGACTTTTAATTTATTCTAAGGCGCCTTGTTTAAAGGAGGAAAAAGCAGAAAAAAAGAGTATTGAAGCATTTGCTATGCTTGTGAAAGTGTATTATCAAACCACTGTGAAAGTAGCTGTTCAAAGCCAAAATGTCACTCAGAGTTTGTGGATGCAGCAACCCGTCACTTAAACGATGTACTCAGAATGATTGACAGTAGCTTTTCAGGAAGCCAAGGCACAAGAAGCAACGTCTATGCATGAACAATTGACTAAAAGAGAGGCAAAAGGTGAGGAATATACCGTCAGCCCTTGCAGTAGAGAAAGGTCACTGCTGTAACTCTACAGCGATTTGCACTGCCTGCCTTGTCCAGTGAGGGCAAGCAGTTAGGTGACTGCTGTTGCAGTTAAGTTTGCTGATGATAGGAGGCATTTTTTTAATAAGGGCAGGGGCAGATTGCAGAGAATTACAAATGGATCTTCTAAGAGTGAATGACTGGAGAACAATAAGGTAGATTAAATTAATTTCTACCATTTGTTATAAATTTATTGAGAGAGGGAGGAGAAATCCTAATTACACATAAAAATACCTCTTAAGCGCAAAATTGAGCTTACAAGGGTTCCAGAAAATGTCATCTTGGCTGCGGTCAAGAAAGTACACCAGCTGTGTTCCTCATCAGGAAACACACAGAGAACATTGCTATGTCACTAGACAAATCTGGGGATTATTTGCATCATGTGCAGTTATGATTTCCCCAACTCCACCAAAGAGCAAAACTCGTGTACTAAAACACAGAAACTATGAGAAAGGCTAAAAAGATAACTGGAGGTGTGGAATGGTTGCAGTACAAAAAATGGCCAAGTTCATACACAGTACTGAAAGCAGACAACTGGAAGGGTTACATAAAAGAGCCTTCTGAAATCACAAAGAGCACGGAGAAAACAGAATGGACAGTGGATAGGTGATCCCTATTCAGTGCAAGAACTTGAAGGCATTGAAGAACATCAGCAGGACCCAAGTTGAAAGAAAACAGAGCAGCAGAGACTTCTTTATGAAAGGCGTAATGGAGAAGTGGACCTCCCTGAGAGGATATTGTGAATGCCAAACATTTATACATGCTCAGGAGAAGTCTAAGCAAAAGAGAAATCTTTTATTTTTTTCTAGCATAGTTCTTAACTCACTCAGGCCTTCATGCATACCGCTTCTCTAACACTAACCTTGCACAAGAATATTCTTATGATTCTTAAATACTATGATTATACAGGCTAGAAATGTGCAGCTAAGAAATCCGTGTTGCAGTCAGGAGGAAAAAAAAACTTCTTAACACAGAGATGATCAGAAATATAAGAACACGCAGCCAGACTAACTCAGTGAACAAGTAAGAACTGCAACAGCAGAATTGCAGTCTGCCATTTCAGATCTTAAGGCATGCGATCAGTTGACAGAGCTGAGGAAAGTAAACAAAAGTTTTGCATGGAAAATGGAGATATTTTAACCAGCAGGAAAACTCCAGTTTAGTTGACGACAGCTGGAAACAGTACTGAAGGAAAGCACTAATGTCCTAATTCAAGGGAGTCCTGCTGTGTTTGAAAAGGAAGAGACAGATGAGGTTAAAACTGAGTGGATGTGTACAAATGTCACTGACCTTGTGGGGAGCAAGATAGACATAGACAGATAGATATAGCTGATATAGAGAGCCTGTTAATATTCTGTAATTCGTAGGACTACAAATGGACACTAGAAACTCAAGAAATCTCAAGGAGTGGGGATAATAAACTGTATTTAGAGATTCCTCCAATGCTGTAATTTTAAAACTGATGGAATGCAGAGGTCAAGAACATGCTTTGCCTTGCTTTCCTTTATTCAGTAGCACTAAAAATATTCAGCATTGGCCAGACATCCATGTTAAAATATCCACCAGAAATGAAAGGCTCTCTCAGCAGCATTTAATTTAGATCATCTGTCTGAACAGTGTACTACCTATGGGAGAAGGAGAGGTGTTGCTTCCTTTTTTCTATGGGCTTTCTAAAATCAGAGAAAAAATCCATCAAACTGTAAACAATAGAAGAGATGTTAATTTTTAATGAAAACTTTGCAGCTTATACTGTAAAAAATCCTTAATAAATAGTAATCTAAATTGAATTAAAAAGATAAACCAGTGTGTGTTTATAATAAGAAATTTGATTAAAAGACAGTTTGATCTCTTGCTTCCTTTACTATTAAGCAGAAGGTAGATAGCAAGTAATGCTGGTCTGTGGCTTAGCTAAAAATATACCTGAAGAGAGCTGACCTGTTCTCATTTCTACCCTAAAAGGGGATTCTGGGGCAGAATCAAGATTCTAGCTTTTAAAGCCCTAACCTCTGTATTTCTTTATTTAATAAAACAAAACAAAACAAAACAAAAAAACCCAACCAAAAAACCCCCCAACAAAACTACAAAAAACTGCCCCAAAGTAGTCAACAAAGCAAAACCGCCAAACTCAAGCATTTTATTCACGGTGCAATGAAATTCTTCTTAATTCTGTTTATTGCTTGGGATTGTTGTTTCATTACTGCAAAATCTTTACTCCTGTCTGTCCCCTGCACCCCATCCTAGGTAAATCCAGTTTTAGTTTTGAATCTCCCAAAGTGATCTTCGGCACCTTCCAGCCTAGATCTACCAGAGCCCACTGATCTCTTTCCACACGCAGTGCTTTCCAGGCTCCCTTCTGTCCCAGTCAAAAAGTGACAACTGCAGTCTTTGTTAAAAATCTTATGACTTAAAAATTGTCTGATTAATCTCAAGCTTATTCTTCAAAAAATCCTTCCTTGAGCAAGAATTGGCTTTGAAGAACTACATGTGGAAAAAAGGCTTTTCATGAAGTTAGGAGGGAGGGGTGAAATAACACTTTTAATGGAAACTATTAGAAATGCTTAGCTACAGGATGTCTATAGCAGACACACGTATGTAGAGCTGCTGAGGTAGATACATACTCTTAATCTACATGCAGGGTGTAAATCTTTGTAAATAGGAGTATTAGAGAATTTGTCAGAGAAAAGGGTGTGGTTTGAAATGTCTCTGTAGGTGACAGAAAATCTGTAAGACAGACCAGCTCCCAGGTATATTTTGCAATTCAGCTGTGACTGCTCTGTCCTGCTCATATCTTAAAACTTGCTTCTGTTAAAGTTTGGTTAAAGTGTCCTATTCCATATAAGAATGCATATCTTTGGCTATATAATGCTGGATGGAAGGACGTTGGAGGTCACGTTTTATTGGATAAGTAAGTGGAGGTTACGAGTGGGCGGGGGGAAGGAGGGGAAGCTGGAGAAGCCATGCTACTATCTGTCAGGGTACACAGTAGTTAAATACAAGACTGGATAATGACAGTGTTGGGGTGATGTACAGCAGTAAGGGGTGTCCATCAATAAATAAAGTAGGAAGTTTTCGGCAGTGGTCTGACAGGAAAGTCTACACGGAGTCAGATTTCAGAGCTGGAGCAGTGACTTGCAGTGAGTCACACAGAGAGCCTGAGAGCTGCCTTTGTTCCACTTGTGTCTGAACGTTGGAGGAGAAACAGCAGGCTCCAGTTTTTATTAACTTCTTATTTTCATAAGCATAAAACTAATGTGCACTGAACTTTTTCTTCACTTGAGGTCTTTCAACTGACTTTCAAAAGATGTTCTCATGGTAAGAATTCTAAATTTTTCTTTTTTTTTTTTTTCCCCCTTGTGCTTCTGTGTCTCATTCTTTCCCACTCCTCACCCCCCCCCCCCTCCCCGCCTTTTTTTTTTGGCACACCTGCTCCAGGCACGCCTGGTGGACCTGGGACTTGCTGCTACTGCTGTTTGGCTTGTCAATCCATGCTGGTTCAGCAGCTCAGATCATAGAAGGTAAGACTTATCCAAATCATGTCTATAAATTGAGAGTAAGGGTTAATTTTAAGATACACTTTTCTAACATGGAAAGAGACTCTACATTTCAGATCTTAATTTTCTCTGCTGCTTACTGTTCTTCATTTAATATAGGAAAGCTGTGACACACTAAGAGCTTAAACTGCCTTTCATTCTGGAAAAGGGAAAATAAATACGTTGGTTTCCCAGCTGGAAGGCTATCATGCCTGCTCTCTCAAAATTTCTTCAGAGTGTAATAAGCAACAGAAAATACTTCAAAGAAACGGAGAATACTGAATGGCTTTGGGTGTTTCATGTCAGAGAAAGGTAGCAGAAAGCAATTAGGATAGATGTATCTGTCACTCTGGAGATATCAGGAATGTGCCAGGCATGGTGTAAGTGCAGACACCGATGTGATGTTTGTGCCAGTGCATAGACATTTCTCCTGGTGTCTGAACAAATTGTGATTTTCAGATCTCTTGAGTTATATGTTTAGTTTTACCAGCCTAGCCTTTATGGACTTCCAGTGAAAAGTCTTTCTGTAATCGCAGATCATATGTTCTTGTAACAGAGCCAAATCCCTCAGCATCTCTGGAAGACATAGCCTCAAATTTAACTTCAGAGAGAGAACATTGATTTAAAAGTTTACATATAACTTTTAGAAAAGGGAAAAAGCTTCATATACTACTTTTACATTATGAGCAATGATACTTATGTCAAAAAGAGTTTTTTACTATTTTATAAAAAATAGCCTGAATTTTTTATGTAAATGATGCCTAGATAACTGTGATAGGAGCATTAGAAATTATTGAAGGGAAGTAGATATTGCACATGAAGACTTGAATGCTACTCAGACTGATTTTTTTCCTTTTTAACTGACACTACCATAGAATAGATGGTGCATCTAAGAACCAAAGCTCTAGGTAGTTATTTCAGAAGGGGGAAAAGCCACAAATTAATTATCAGTAACAAATGCTGTAAGCACAGATGAGAAATAGGTAATGTTGTATTACAGATAATTAAGGAAACAAACTGGAACCAGCTATTAGAATGAGGAAAATGTTAATGTATGTCTGAATAGTGACAGAAATATAATATATTGCATATACATTGGAAATAAATCTGTTGCATCAGGAGAAAATGTTTTTCTTGAGCTGATGAATGACAGTGCAGTGAGTATAGGAGAGAACCATTTTGGCACATAAAAGTTAATAAGCAGAAGCTCATTAAAACTACAAGCACAGTGATAAAAAGGACAAATACTTATTTGGCACACAATTTCTTTTTTGGTGCATCTATGCCAGTTTCTACTACCTGAAGCTTTGGTTCTTATCCTACCCTGTGAAAGTCAGATCAGAAGTCAGAAGTGGGAAAGATAACCCCTATTGATACATCACAGTTTCCTCCTGTGCAGCATCTTATTACTGCTGGAAGGGCTCCTAACCTTACCATGAATTCAGATTAAGTGGGGTTATGCAAGTCTCCTTAGATCACTGGAGACTTGGAGACTGTTCTGGGAATGTATTCCTGCATGGCTGTCCTAGCCTAATATTCTTCCCTACTCATTTGTCTGTTAATACAAAAGTTCCTAAATGTTTATTAAATTTTTTTAATGTCTGATTTTTAAGTGTCTGACGTCATAGGGAACTCATGCTTTCTGTTACACAACATCAGACTATGTTATAAGCAATATTTTCCTGATACTTCGTTTAAATGTTTTCACCTCCTGAAATCAGGTGTTGAGTGCTAGAAATAGGAATAACCTTCCTTTCTTTCTGGTGCTGCAAATACACGAACAATCTAAATTCTCTCTGTAACTACTGAAGAGTGAAGAGGAATATACTTCAAATCTTTTAGTCTAACTATTGTAGAAATAACTTCTTTTTCCTTTGCCACAGTTCCTTTAGTAATAGAGTGTACAGAAATAAATTGTGTATTTAAGATGAAAATGTTTGGAGACACAGGGGGATTAATCGACGCTCTGGTGTTCAGGCCTTTTGCTGCTAAACTTATGATTTATCCAGTGTCCATTTTGTCACGGTCTCCTTTAAAATTCCTGCTTTCCAGGATTCTCCAGTGCATTGAATATTGCTGCACTGCTTTTCTGATGGGTGCCCTATCCTCTCCACAAAGCATATATTTATATCTCTAAATTGCTTTTTATATGAGGAACTGGGAATGAGTAAATGTGGATTTAGAGGAACAGTTGGTTAAATAACGTCAAGAAAATTGTTCATGGATTAAATTATTCACTGAGGGATGGGGAAGGAGTAAGTTATTTTTCACAACCTTCAGACAAAACAGTGACCCTCAAAGAGTTTAGAGGAGAAAAGTTTGTTGTCTTTGCCTTCACCAATCAGACAATCTATCCCATGAGGTCTAGTGAATTTGCTTACTGGTAAGTGATTTGGCAGCTATAGCCTTCTGTTCTTGTTTTCCCCAGAGGAGAACCAAATTGCAGGGCAGTGTGGAGGGTGCAGATAAAAACAAAAGCCTCAGCAGCCCTCCAGCAGAGGGCTTGAGCTTTGCCATGTTTTTGTGAGAGATATTAGAAAGATTAGTTAGAAAGTTTTTATCAGTTTCCTATCAGGAAAAGTGTTTCGAACAAATCTTGTTCATCTTGAGGAAATTGTATAATTATGGAAAGTTCCTACAGAGAAGGAGGAAACAAACTGAAAGGATGGTGGTCAAGTATAGAGGGAAAATTCAGATGGCAGTCTTTGAAATTATTTGAGAACTTCTGGGGTTTAGTTTAGCTTTTTGGTGAACTTGTGTGATGTTGGGACTTTTGTTTCAGTAGAGTGTTGCTTTCATTTCCAAGTCCTAGAATGCCTGATTACTGCTTTCATTGGAAAATGGGGCAGGCAATAAAACAGAGTATTTAAAACCTTATATTTAAAATCATGAGTTACTAATTCACAGTGCCAGCTGAAACCCCTCTTGATCAAAATGACATCTGTTTAGCTTATTAAAATGAAGTTTGATATCTGTTATGTAATTTGTAGATCAAGCTATGTGTTGTGGTAGAATGCAAAAAAAATGGAACTATTTCATTCAGAATTTTAAAATATTGTTGCATGTTCTGGAAATTGATGGGGTTTGGTCATTATTTCACCAAACTCTTAAGAAATACTTGGATCTTCCTTTAGACTGGAATTGAACAGGCGTTCTGAAATCTCAGCAGTTCCTGTGAGTTAGAATTCTGAATTTTTACTCTTTTGGAAGATTTTAGTCCCTTTCACTGCAGCTAGCATTGCACATGTACAAAAAAAGCAAGGAATAATATGCCATCTTCCTCTTCACCCAAATACAGTGTCATTTGAACTATGGAGCACTTTTGCAGTTTTTCTCCCATGTTCATTAAAATTGTGCAAATATAGCACCATATTCTACTTGGATCTGTGTGGGAGGGTTAAAGATATGTTGGTGTCTTAATAAATTACTTCATCGCTTCTCCTTTGTTCAAATGACAATTAAGCATGTATCTATCTGTACGTAAAAGTATAGTCTATCTTATTCTGTCTGGTATTGCCTTGTGGTGCATGTACTTGGCCTTTAATTACGCCTGATAATGTATCTTGATTTACATTTATTATCCTGGCTGCTTTTTCCATGTTGCTTTGCATCTTCAACAACAAATTAAGTTAGTGAATAGAAGGTGCTCAGAACACAGTCCTGAACATGCTGGTACCCAGATTGCAGATGGAACTACAGTTATAAAACCTGAATGCTATCCCTGCTGCAGTTTGAATGATAGAGTCCTCCCCATGACTTGCTCTAGCCTCTTGCAGAAGTCATATTTATTCTTCCAGGCTATCTAGGCAGTTATCAGAGTTTTTCAGTTCTTTGCATCAAATCAGTGCATGCCTTTAAAAAAATTGTTTAAATGTATGTGGTTCTGCAGTTTGTATTTTATGTTTATGTTTTAAGAAGCTTTACAAATTTCTCATTGACGTCTGGGTTTTATTATTAGCCAAGCTGAACAGCACTTTCTTGCCCTAAGTAACATGCTCAGCAATAGTTTACATAAATTAAATATTTGTCTCTTTCCTTGGCTCTCTGTACACAGAATGACTGTCATTAGGCTGTTGACATAAACTTTGCACTCATGACCTGCTGAATTTAATAGATGAATCCTGAATTACTGACTTTCATTGGCTGTTGAGCAACTGGTGTGATTCATGCACACAGCTAGCACTTTTCCTCACAATGAACCCACAAAATGAGTGTAAATAAATATGTGTATCCATTTAAAAACTTGTTTCTATCAAGTAATGACTGTATATGCTTTTAGTGTTAAATATAAACAATCACATTGACTTATGTGGTGATAGGAACGGCTCAGTCTATTCTTTCCTAAGACGGAACATGATTACAGTAATGCTGGTCTGTGTGAATTACAGCATTTCATAAAGTTAACTTAGATGGCACTATATCCTTTTGTACCAGAATGAGCATTTGGACTTCATCAGACTGCGCTTGAATGTAAATTGAACAAGCCACTGTGTATCTTTCAGAGGTATCTTCAGCCTGTTACCAGCTGTTGTGCATGTTTTTAATGTGGAGCTGAGCCTGATTTCATAGTTGATAAAATGCCTTTCCACGCAAAACATAGTTAATTTACTGTAGAAAATCATTTGGGTTTAGTCAGGGTCATCTGTATGAGTAGCTGAAGAGATTGATAGCACCATTAGAACAAACCTGATTTAGTAAATTTGTTCCATTTTGTCACTTTTCTGTGGATTAGTTTTCTGTGTAACACCCTTTAGATGCTAATTCTCTTGGACAATAAACTATATGTTTGCGAAGCTACTCTACTAGGCAACAGAAGATTTTTTTTTTGCCTTTTTTGAGGCCTCAGAAGGGGAAACCAGCTGGGTTATATAGCGTTATAATGACTGTCTTAATTTCCTGTCTGAAGGCATTCTGATCACACTGGAAGCCTGCAGTAAACAGTTGTTTCCATGATCTGAACGGAACTTAAAATCTCAGTTGTGCTTGCATTTGCCACTAAATGGTGTTTGAAGGACCTTCTCTGCTGAGAAAGGCCATACTGAAATCATAGAATCATAGAATGCTTTGGGTTGGAAGGGATCTTTAGAGGCCATCTAGTCCAACCCCCCTGCAGTGAGCAAGGACACCTTTAACTAGGTCAGGTTGCTCAGAGCCCCATCCAACCTAGTCTTGAATGTTTCCAGGGATGGAGCCTCTGCTACCTCTCTGGGCAACCCATTGAAATACTTCCTTTCTCTGTTGTTCTGGCTCAGCTGTAGACAATGCAACACAAGGAATTTCTTGAAAGACGTTCTAGTGGTCTCCTGAGTATTTAAATGCGTATTTAAATGCGTATACATCTGTTTGGGCACTGCCATGCCCACTCACAGATTTCCCACAGCCAATTACTATGGATCTGTTACTCAATTTGTGTCCTATGCAGCAGCTGCTGTGTAAAAACTGCTAGTTCCAGGTATATGCATCAATTTAATTTAAATGTTTCAGCTGTGCTTAATCTCTTATATGTTAAGGTCAATGCCTGATCCTGATGATCTAATGTTAGGTACTGAACTATTGCTCCTTGCTACAGAATTGAATGGATGACTAGAGAGAAAGAGAAATACTGCTAGGTGCTGTTAGCAGAATACAGTGTTTTACACTGTGTGCATAAGAATAGCCTTGGCTTTTCTGGTTCAAGCAGGCGAACACAGGCACAAATATATATTTCAGCCGCAAGCTGCTATTTCAGTAAATGAGCAGCAGAAGGGAAGATTTGATTGCACTATTTATGTTTGGGATATTCAAAGGGTTCCAGAGAACTTACCTGTTA
Source organism: Gorsachius magnificus (assembly GCA_034008185.1). NCBI lineage: Eukaryota > Metazoa > Chordata > Aves > Pelecaniformes > Ardeidae > Gorsachius > Gorsachius magnificus. The sequence goes on along the minus strand of CM067082.1, from coordinate 96,114,714 downwards.
TTCTAACATCTTAATTTCCAAATCAAATACTTGTTTTGGAAGCTGCCTGTCCCTTTGGCTGTGATTTCTTCCCCTTTCCTTTGGTGTGTGAGCTGTGGATTGGTTTGGTTTTTCTCATAGTGGTATCTCACATTTGACCAAATTCAGGCAGTAGCTTTGCCAATTTACATGGTGTGCCTTGTCTAGAAAGACAGTGAATTGTGCATTTGGGTGAAATCTGAATGCTTTATTTCAGGTGTCACTAATGTTATCTATTTCAGAGAGGATCTCTATTTATCAACACTATTATCTAGGTCACCAGTCTTTTCCCATTTGGCCAACCTACACATTTACATCAGGTTTAAAAACCAACAAAATTAGCCAGAAATGTGGACTGTGGTGAATTCTATCCATGTAATCTTGCCATCTCTAGTAGCTCCTGTTCCCAAACATGGAAAGTCACAGACATTGCAGAGAGTAGAGTGCAGGTAGAATTCTCCCAAAAAATGAATAGAATGGGCAAACCCTAATTTTAATGTATGTGATGGGTTGACCCTGGCTGGATGCCAAGTGCCCACCAAAGCCACTCTGTAACTCCCCTCTTCAACAGGACAGGGGAGAGAAAAATACATCGAAAGGCTCGTGGGTCAAGAAAAGGACAGGGAGAAATCATTCACCAGTTACCGTCATGGGCAAAACAGACTCAACTTGGTGAAATTAGTTTAATTTCTTACCAACCAAATCAGAGTAGGACAGAATAAACCCCCCCTAAATCTTAAAACACCTTCCCCACACCCCTCCCTTCTTCCTGGGTTTAACTTCACTCCGGATTTTCTCTACCTCCCCCCCCGCCCCGAGTGGTGCAGGGGGATGGGGGATGGGGGTTGAAGTCAGTTCATCACATATTGTCTCTGCCACTCCTTCCTCCTCAGGGGGAGGACACTGTGCCCCTGTGCCAGCATGGGGTCCCTCCCATGGCAGACAGTCCTCCACAAACTTTTCCAGTGTGAGTCCTTCCCACAGGCTGCAATTCTTCAAAACCAGCAGGGCCTGTCCTTTCCATGGGCTGCAGTCCTTCAGGCACAGACTGCTCTCCCCCGGGGTCACCAGTCCTGCCAGCAAACCTGCTCCAGCATGGGCTCCTCTCTCCGGGGCCGGTCCTGCCAGGAGCCTCACGGGGTCACCGGGTCCACCTGTCCAGCGTGGGTCTTCCCCAGGCTGCAGGTGGAGATCTGCTCCCCCGTGGGCCTCCCTGGGCTGCAGGGGGACAGCCTGCCCCGGGGCCCAGGGGAATCTCTGCTCCGCTGCCTGGAGCACCTCCTGCCTCTCCTGCTGCACTGACCTTGGTGCCTGCAGGGCCGTTCCTCTCACTCCTCTCCTCCTGGCTGCAATTGCACACTTCTTTTTTTCCCCCCTTTCTTAAATACCTTATCTCAGAGGCACTACCACCATAGGATAGGCTCAGCCTTGGCTAGCAGTGGGTCTGTCTTGGAGCCGGCTGGCATTGGCTCTGTTGGACAATGGGGAAGCTTCTGGCTGTAGCCCCCCTCTACTACCAAAACCTTGCCATGCAAACCCAATACAATATATTTGCATATGAAGAGTGTGAAACAACAGACATATTATTCAGGATACCTTCCGGTGACAAAGCCTTGGAAAAAACAACAGACAGGGCTGAATGTGCCCTGCCAAAGAATTGTAGTATTTTAAATTATTATCTGTCTTACAGCCCAATCTGAGAAGAACCAAGTTTTTTCTGAGGGGTTCTGAGAAGAATCAGAATTTCCTGGAGGCACTTTCATTCCAAACATTCAATTGATGGAGGCCTGAAGCTGGTAATAGTGATTCAGTGGTCAGATTTTAATTTTAACTGCACTGACCTTCATGGTCTTTTGTTTCATCTTCAAGTACAGAAGATAGAATATTAACAAGAATGGGCTTTAGCCTGTTCATTCTATGCTTGTGAATCTCCAGGGTCTTATGACTTCAGATCTGCCTCCACTGCTGCTACTGAATCCAGTTTTTGCTGTGATCAGTTCCCACCATAGTAACTTTTAACTGCTCAGGTAGCAGATAGCATTAACTTCCAGTAGTATTTGTGGCTTATCTTTCTCTGAACTGTGAAATCACAGTTATATACATAGTCAGGATGTCTGATTTTGCTTCTTTGGAAAGCTGAGTATAGCTTTTGACTTTCTCTGTACTTCTTTGATGGTCAGTGACTAAGAAGGCATTATATTGCATGGTTATTTCTCACCATATTTTATATCCACTTACCTTCTTACAAGTGATACACATTACCTAACTCAAGGAGAACAGAACCCACCTATAAATAATTTTAATTTTGTGCTGCCTGCTAAAGAGTAAGTTGATGACTCTTGAGAGAAAAGAATATTGCTCCGAGACATGCTTCAAATTTTCCTGTAAGGACTAGCTATATTATGTGGATATTCTGAATAGCCTGTAACGGGTGTACTGCGAAACTGTTTCAGAACATAAACCAGCATGGCATCCAAGCTCTGATTAATCTCTGGTGTTATTTCATACAGCTAAATTCAAACAGCAAAATGAAGCATACAAGAGGTGGAAACACATTTAGGTGACATGGCAGAAATAAAGAGGCACTGTCTGAGAGTACAGTAATGAGGTCAGGAAAGACAAAGCCCACATAGAATTAAATCTAGCAAGGGATGTGAAAAACAAGAAGGGTTTCTACAGGTATACTGGCAGCAAAAAGAAAACTAGAGAAAATGTGGACCTGCTGCTGAATGGGGCAAGAAACCTGGTGACAGGGGCATGGAAACAGCTAATGCCTTCTTTGCCTCGCTTTTTACTGATAGGATTTCCCTCCAGGATACTGAGCCCCTGAGCCCACTGGGAAAGTCTGGAGCCATGAAGATTTACCCTCCATTGAGGAGGACTGAGTGAAGGAACATTGAAACCAGTTGGACATATGCAAGTCCATGGGATCTGATGGGACACATCCATGAGGGCTCATCAAGTTGGCTGATGTCATTGAGATAGGACTCTTGATTATCTTTGGAAGATCCTGGTGATCAGGAGAGGTACCTGAAGATGGGAAGGAAGCCAATGTCATTCCTAATATCAAGAAGGGAAAGGAAAGGAAGCCAATGTCATTCCTAATATCAAGAAGGGAAAGGAGCAGGATCTGGGGAACTGCAGGCTGATCAGCTCACCTCAGTCCCTGGGAAGGTGTGGAAGCACATAATTGCGGGAGCCATTTCCAGACCTAGTACGAGCAAGGTGATTGGGAGTAGTCAGAACATATTTATGAAGGGGCAAATAATGTCCGAGAACATTGTAGCCTTCTGCAATGGAAGGACAAGCTCAGTGGGTGAAGGAAAGACAGTTGATATGTGTGGTCTTGACTTGTGCAAGACTTTCAGCGCTGTCTCCTGTAACATCCACATTGATAAACTCATGAAGTATGGACCGGATAAGTGGACAGTGAGGTGGATTGACAACTATCTGAACTACATGAGCTTGAAGGGATGTTATCAGTGGTATGAAGTCCAGCTGAATGCCAGTTGCTACTACTGTACCCTGTGATGCATACTGAGACCAGCACTTTCTAACATCTTCATTAACAACACAGACGATGTGATAGACTGCGCCCTCAGCAAATTTGCAGATCACACAAAACTGGGAGGAGTAGTTGATACATAGGATGGTTGTGCTGCCATTCAGAAAGACCTTGACTGGCTGGAAAAATGTATCAACAGACATCTCCTGACTTTCAGCAAAGGAAAGTGCCAAGTCCTGGTGAGGATTAACCTAGAACAAGCTGTGGTAGGACTGGCTGGAAAGTAGCCTTGCTGAAAAGAACTTGGAGGATTTTCTGGACAAGCTGATCATGAGCCAGTGATGTACCTTGTGGCAAAGAAGGCCAAGAGGACCCTGGGCTGTGTTTGGAAAAGCATAGGCAGCAGGATGATGGAAGTGATCCTTCCCTTCCTCTCAGTGGTGAGGCCACATCTGGAGTACTGTGTCCAGCTCTAGGCTTCCTAGACATGGGCATACTGGACAAGTAAAGGGCAGCTGAAATAATTAAAGGATTGGAGTGTCTGCCTTAGAGCAGTAGTCTACTGAATCTGCTCCAGTTTGTCAATGTCTTTCTTTTACTGGGGTCCCAAAACCAGATGCAGTATTCCACATGTAGTCTAATGAGCGTCAAGTAAGGGGGAATAATCTTTTCCCTCCTGCTACTGGCTGTGCTCCTGTCATTACAGCCAACAATGCTGTTGGCAGCCTTTGCTGCTCGGGCATGCTGCTGGCTCACATTGAATGTGCTGCCTACCAGGACCCCCACATCCTTTTCTCCAGAGCTGTTGCTCAGCCTGTATTCTTGCAAAGACTTCTTCCTTGACTAGTGCAGGATTTTACATTTGACCTTGCATTATTTTGCATAATATTCCCCTCATTTTCTTCACCACTATATACTTTACTTTGTAGACCACCATGTACACGTTGCTGCCTAATAATTAAACAAGCTACCTGTACCTTTGTTTTGGTTGTCCACAACAGCCCTTTGCCTCTTGAAGATATACCTCTTATATTTGGAATTCCTAATATCAAAGTATCTGTTGATACTCAGTAATCCTCCTTGCCAGTCCACTGGCTGCATCACAGAGTGAGGTGTGAGGGAACAGCATCTCTCCACAGCATGGATCTTTATTTCTGCCATCCCACTTTGGTTAACTACATACTAACTTAATACACTGCATCACTTCTGTGAATAGGATGCTTTTTTATTCTCAGAGGGCCAAAGTGTTAGCTTTTCTTAGTCTTCAGCTTTTCACAAGCTGTTCCAGTTTCATCTGTTTCAACACTTTGCCAAACCAACATAGCTCTTGACTTCTTAGGAGGAACCATTCATCTGCAATGAATGCTCCACAGTAGTACTGCCATTTTGTGGTGCTTTTGAGTGTGTGTATGTGTGAATCTAACCCTTTCCTGCTATTCGCTGTAAGGAACAAGCAAACATTTCATCCTTTACAGACTAGCAGTGAATGTGGTTTGATTTTTTTTTTCTGTCTTTAGTTTTCTTTCAGATACAATTACAGGAAAGGTATATCACACATGCAAGTTTTCTCAGCTGAAAAAATCTAGCTCTTGATCAAAGTAACCTATCGGTTATGGTAGTGAAATGGTATTAATGTAAAAACACTTATCTGAAAGAGTTTTGAATTTTTAACTAGTGTTCTATAATATTTGATATATAAGTGTATAACTGCATTTGTTTTTAACAAACAGTACTTGACTGAACTCAAAATACTGCTAAGGTGGCCTTATATTATAATCAAGGCCTTGATTCTACATGTATATTTCTTGCTGTGGACTTTTTTCTGATGCACGTGTAGTGAAACATGTATCTGTCATGAGATGCAAATCTGACATATAAGTACCACATGGCAATTTTCTGGCCCATTCATACAATGAATGAACGGGGTGAGGGTGGTATTCAGTATAAATCTGAACATGCTTAAAATTTAAAGGATGCATTCTCAGTGGAAAAATAAACAGATCACTGGTGACCTGAAGTATCGTAACTCCTTTCTACGCTTCTCTTACGGGATTTCAAAAGATAGAACAGAATTGTGGCAACTCTGTAAGTGCTTTGCCCACACCAGCTTTGAATTGTCCCACAAAGAGGTTTTTGTCATTTCTCTTGAAATATTACCCTTCAGAAATTAATTTTTTCTGTGTTTCTCAAGTTGCTTTTTATTTCTGAAAAAAAGACATAATCAGTGGGAAAACACTGCTGCTCCAACTAGGAGTTAATGCAGACACCCCATAGTATTTACAGTATGAATGTTAAATGACTACTTAGCAGCTCTATGGGATACTGACGTTACTTGTATCCTAAGTATCCTATTTCAAGATGTATTCTTTCCATACACAATGCAGAATTCCCATAAAGTGTTCAGATTAAGTTAGTATCTCATTTAGCTCCTATACTATCAGCAGAATAGAACTTTCCTAGTAAATGCATGATTTGGTACAAATCCCCAAGGCAACTATGGGAAAAGCTAGATTATCTACATGAATACTTTGTTTTGCCATCTGTACTTACAATACTGTAGCCATACACTGAAGTATTTGGGAAATATTAACTAAGTAATTCCTTGCACTATCCCTGTGTGTTATGTTTATTAGATATAAACAATAATTATTTTTCCCCTGTCTGAATACTTAGCTCTGCTCTATTTTCTCTTCTTTATGGATAAATCTTTAAATGCCAATCAGTGCAACACAAACAATGCAGACCGAAATCCATAATGGAAAAGTCATGTAGAACAGTCTATTAGAGTGACACCATCATCCAAGTGGTTGGTAGGTAGTGTTTATTTCCTTACTGAGGAAGCTGGGACAACTCTGTGCCTCAAACTCCTTTTGGCCTTTCCGTTTTTGATTCAAAGTATTTAGAAGGAGTAGACTTTGCATTCAGAAACCAGAAGAGGTGGTGAGGCACTCAGCAATTTTCTCCACACCCTCATGCATCTGCACAAGGATCAGGGAGGATCTCGGTCCTAATGCCTGTATCTTTCCTGAAGTGCAAGTGAATCAGTTTGACAGCTCTCAGATTGTTCTCTACATACTCTGTAACAGTCATGACAGAAAAAGTTCTCAACAGGCAGATTGCTTAAAATACATCTTGTAAGTTGTAGGGGAAGCCTAAAGATTGAGGGTCACCTTCATGTTAGCAGGGGATTTCCCAAAATGAACCTCTCTTAGTTCAGTTTAGAAACTTAAAGCATTCTTCACCTGAATAGAAATTTTTTTCTAAGCAGCTAGAATAGCCTGGAGTATATAGCAGATATACCTGGCATCCTCCCTCTCCTTACTGGTGCATCACCACTTCGTCAGCTGTTCTTGTTCAATATTCTATTACTGTTGACTTGTAAACCTTGTGTCCTTCATAAAGTACTTCAGCCACCCTTTAGTTCAAGAAGTTTCCACTCATGGGTAAGGCGATGACGTGGGTGTCATGGACGGAGTGAGAGGGAGGCAAAAATAATATAGTTATTGGTGTAAAACAGTTAACAAAGTTCAATGGTAAATGTGACAATAGTTTATAAGATTCGATGGCAAGGTACACTTGGTTATTTATTGCACAGAGGACAGGGTCAGACAAAGCTGTCAGGGAGACCCTCCCTTTGAGTCATGAGGTTCAGAAAAGATCCCCTTGCTTTCGAAACTCCTTCCTCAGAGAGGAGTCTAGGTGTGGCTGGATCCAATCCTAGTCCCAGACTTGGTCAATGGTTTATGTCTAAAGGATTATATATTGTTGTGGTTTAACCCAGCTGGCAACTAAGCACCACGCAGCCGCTCGCTCACTCCCCCCCCTCCCTCAGTGGGATGGGGGAGAGAATCGGGAAGGAGAAAAAAGGTTAGAGCCGAGGGCTGAGATAAAGACAGTTTAATAAGAGAAAATAATAATAATAGTAATAATGAGAATGATAACAGAATATACAGAATATACAAAACGAATGATGCACAATGCAATTGCTCACCACCCGCTGACCGATGCCCAGCCCGTCCCGAGCAGCGATCACTCTCCGAGCCGCGATCACTCTCCCCGCGACCGACCAACTGACTAACCCCCCCGAGCATGATGTTATATGGTATGGAATAGCTCTTTGGACAGTTTGGGTCCTAGCTGTGCTGTGCTCCCAGCTTGTTATGCACCTGGCCGAGCAGGAGAAGCTCAAAAAGTCCTCGAGTTGTCTGAGCACTACTTGGCAACAACTAAAAACATCAGCATGTTATCAACATTCTTCTAGTACTAAATCCAAAGCACAGCACTATGCTAGCTTCTGTGAAGAAAATTAACTCTATCCCAGCCGAAACCAGGACATATATGCACAATCAATCCTTTATGTCACTTAGCTAAGGTTTCAAAGTTAGCATGCTGTTAGTCACTTACCGAGAATCTGTTGCAGTAAGGAATCTCTGAATCTCGAGGAGTAACCCTGAGAGGCGTCCCTGCTCAAGGGGCGATCCTGGTGTGCAGCCCACTGCCATGCAGGAAAGCTCAAGGAACTCTTGGGCTGCTCACTATTGATGGGGGTAAGATAATTGGCTCATAGTCATATTTGCATACTGACCACTGTGCTTAGGTGGGCACATTCCACAATAGCCCTTGGCTATTGTATTGTTATCTGTCTCCCCCACATCCAGTGGGTGCACCCTTCACAACCAGACACATCTATCACCAGACACATCTATCACCACCGACACAGCTACAAGTGGTTATCACTTGAAAGAGGTCGAGGGAGGGGGATTCAGAGGCGAGGGGGGAGCACACCGCCACACTCCATTCCGTGACTATAGCCAGTTCATCTTACCTTCATAGAGTGGTGGTACGGTCACCTCTTGCCTCTGTGCCATAAATAGTACATTGATAGTTTGTGGGCTTATAGATTCATGGTTAGTAGACAGCAAATCACTGCTATTTGTTATGTGTTAATTTGTATGTTTTGGGTGGTTGAAGTTGGGTTATTTGTTTTATCATGTACCAAACCTTTATTGTATATATATATATATGTATATAATTATAAGCAATAGGCATATTAAAGTTAGAGTTAGTAAAATCACAACTGGGTGAAGCATATGATTAAACAGTGCCGTTGCTGTTGCTGACCATCCAAGAAGAGTTTCCCACCAATGGTGTTCTCCATCCTTCTTCACTCTTTCCAAAATGTGGAGTATCTCTTCTGTATCATGATGAACAGTGATTAGAGTTTTCTGTCCATTGTTTTGGATGCGTTCTAACAGTTGGCACAGGTCAACATGTTGTAGTAGTTTCTTCACCAAGGGAAGATTCATTCCAATGGGGGTCAGCAATAAATCTTGACTCAATGTATGTATTGTAACAATTGAGAAGGTGTAACTGGAGCTGAATAATCAAAGTCGCATCCTACAACTTTAGTAAAGTTACAAACACAAATATTTGAGTGATTGCTCTTGTCTACAGTAATGTTATCTACAAGTATAAAATCACAAAGGGTTCTCATACAAACATATCCTTTTCCAATATATACAAGTACAGTTTCAGGGGTTTCATCAAGATGTATTTCAAAATGACAAACATTTTGTTCAGTGTCAAGACCAATGTCTTGGGCTTTGATGATACTACTTTCACAAATAAATCCTTGTAAGCAGCTTTGTTAGGGTTTGGATCAGTAGCATGAGCACAGCATTTCCATTTGTCATCCTGCAGGGTGTTGCAAGAGAAAACAGAGACTTGTTTTGGTGGGGAGAGTCTGGACAGGTTACCCCATTAAAAAGAAGGGAAAATCCAACATGCACTAATTCTGTGTTTTGCACCACTGCTATCAGTACCTTCCCAGGCAAGTGGGCCATGAGGTTTAGTTAAAGTCATTGGCACAATACCGATGGATGGTAGCGTGACCATCACAGGCTGTCCTGGCTGTAATGCTGTCGCATAGTGTCTTTTCCCAGTAAGCAGAGTACTGCGCTCAGTTTTTACAAGGAATGCCTGGCTTACAGGGCTTCCAGTAGGCCCATATCGATTATTTAACTGATGGAGTATTTTGGGATGCCTGGTATCCCATAAGCAAGCCGGATACTACTTCTACTCCTGTATTGATATCCTGCAGAGGATCTGAATGGTCCAATATAATCAATTTGCCATGTAGACCATAAGGTTTTCCCTTTGTTGATATGTAAAGGTGGTGCTTTAGCAGGATGATCTGCTTGTAACTTCAGACTACACTGAGGACATTCTATAAGAATTGTTTCACAAGTTTTTTCTGTTTATAGGCCAGCCTTTACTCTGTGCAGTGAAATAAAGTGCTTCTTTACCTGTGTGGCCTAGGTTTTGATGTAAGCATTCTCCTCATTGATACCACTAAGGTTTTATGGTGATTTTCCTAATATAGTTAGCTCACCCACCTTTTGATTCCACCTTGTGGCTGGTTGATTATCCTTAGCATGAGCTTTTGCCCATCCAATACTGAAAGGTGTTTTCCTGGCTATATCTAGTCATAATTGCCAATCTTTGTTTCTCCACACTGGGGATCTATTTACTTCCCAATTCAAGGTTTCCCAATGACAGAGCCATTGTGTGGCACCGGCCCACACAGTACATATATATATATATATTATATATACATATATAATTTTTGCTCCATTCTGTGCTGCCAAAACAACTGCTCTTATTTTTCCTACTTGTGCACTGCCTTCATCTTCTTCTATTACTTGTTTGCCAGCGGTAATGTCTAGTGCAACAGCCTTATATTGCCATTTACTCTTTTTGCTGAAGCATCTGTAAACCAAATGTTTTCTGTTGGTGTTCCCTCAGTGAGGGATGGTGCATCCAGAATGGGTGAAGGTTTAAAAGGTTGTTGTAATGCTAAAGGGGCTGTGTTTACAGGTACCTGTAATTTGGAAACTTTGGTGTGCCTTTCAGTTAATTGCATGTGTTCTGAGACTCCTGCCAGGTAGGCATACCATTTTCTGATAGTGGATTTTTGTGCAATTCCCTCAGGGGCAGCAGTCCCTTTTAGGATTGCTTCTAGTAAATCAAATGGTCCTCTAGTCTGCACAGGCTGTCCCTGATGTATTTTCTGGACCTGTTTCACAGCTCGCACTAAAGATAGAAGTTCTCTTTCCCATTCAGAGTATCGCTGTTCTGTCCTTTTAAAGGCGGTTGAGCTAAACAATAAATGTCGTTTGGGGCCATTAGGACCAATCTGAAACAGGTTACAGTAAATTGCGTGTTTGTTGAAACCCCATTCGGTTATGATAGGGTCGTGTGTGTGTGTGTGTGTGTGTGTGTGTGTGTGTATGTGTGTGTGTGTACTGGTCCCGGTGACTGGCAAGTATTTAACTCTTCAGTTAGAGTTTTGACCGCCTCTGTATTTTCTAATTTCCACTCCCAGGGTTTGCCTTTCTGAGGAGGGAGTATAATGGGCAGGAAATGATAGAGAATCCAGGTACGTGCTTCCTCCAATATCCTAAAGTTCCCATTAATTGCCGTAACTCTTTCCTGGCATTTGCAGCTCTTCAGTCTTTCTTAAGGTGTCTAGAGGAATCATTGTACTGCCTGCTATCCACCAAGTACCTAAAAATTTTACTTCTTTATTGGTCCCTGACATTTTCCTAGTGGAATCTCAATTTCTGCTTTATTTAGAGCTTGCCACACTGCTGCTGACGCTTCCCTCACCTTCTCAGGGGAAGTTCCTCCAATTGGGATATCATCTATGTGTTGGTACAGCTTCACTTCTTGGGGGAGTGAGACTGTCTGTAAATGTTCAGCAAGTGCAGCGTGAGCAATTGTGGGTGAATGTTGATACCCCTGTGGGAGTCTGCTAAAGGTATATTGTATCCCCTCCCAAGTGAAAGCAAACTTCTCTTTATCCTCCTCCTTTAAGGGAACCGTAAAGAACATATCCTTTACATCTAGCACTGCCATCCAGGGGTGCGCAGCTGCTTGCAAAGTAGCTGTTAAGTTTGCAGTGTTTGGTACAGCAGCGGCACTGATAATCAATCGTTAAACACCACCTCCCATCTGGCTTCCGAACTGGCCAGACTGGTGAGTTGTACAGAGAGTGGGTTCTGGATATAATTTGCTGTTTCTCCAAGTCAGCTATGACTTCCAAAATTCCATTTTGTGCCGCAGCATACATCGGATATTGGTGTATGTCAGCAACCTGTGACTCAGGGAGTGCAGGGGCTGCACGCAGCTCCTGCACTGGAGCCTCCTGATTTCTGCTGGATTTGGGGTGGGTGTTGGAGCTGAAGGACCACAAGCTGCCATTTGGCAGGCGGCAGGTTTGTCCGTTTAAAACATCGAAACCTAAAATATTTTCATGATGATCTTTAACTGCTAAGCAAGCAGTTGCCAGGCACTTTTCGCTTGGGAGCCATAACTTGACCTTGGCAGTTCGGCACACAGCTCTCCCTCCATTCACACCGGTAATCTTAACTCTGTGCTGTCCTGGTCGCACGCCCAGCTTCTCAGCATCTTGTTGTGTTAGTATTGAAATTTGTGCTCCTGTATCTATTAAAAACCTTACCAATTGTCTTTGAGGACCGAGTGGAATGAAAATGTATAGGCCATCATCACTTATCCACTGATAAGCCTCCACTTTCCAGACAGGCCAGCCCAATTGCCTTCTGGACACTACTTGTTTTTTGATTCCATGTCCTGCAATTCCTCCCTAAGGGGGAGGAAGGGGTTGTCTCCCTTTCGGGGGACTGGTGCCAGAGGAGTTGAAATATGCTCTTTCCTTCCACCCTTATCTCATTTCTGGAATGCTTCAATCAGACTCAAGATAATGCCAGTAGGCTGACCTTGAATTACAGCTCTGGGGATGCTCAGGGCTAATGCAGTCCTCCATAATTCATTCCTCCGTTCTTGACACTCTGTTTGCGGGTCTTTAAATTTGTTTCCTTTCCATCTAGTTTCTGTTCCCTGTTTTACAGGTCTTACTTTGTGATCTCCTCCCCAGGACTACAGGTGTTGCTTTTCGGCTAGTGTATGGTCCCAGCTCATTTCATGGCTGTAATTAACGAAGTCGTGCATAAATTCTGCCCAGGTAGGGAGTTGCTGGTGGGCAGTTTGAGCATTATCACCCAGCCCCTCATTGTGTTCTGTTTCTTTCTTAATCTCATCTCATTTTGCAAGTCAGTGGGGTTTAAGAATTGCCGGGGCTCCTCTAATCAGAGGTTTCAACATTGTGAAATCTACTGTAGCTGATAGTGGAACATTGTGGAGCTCTCGTTTGTGCATGGCTTGTATGCAAGCGGCTTTCGTGATGGCTGTAGAGAGTTCACTTACAGATTTAATGGAGATTATGGAGGGTTCACCTCGCTCCATGATGTCTATTCCTCCAGCCCAATAAGCTACTCGGCTGGTGATTGAGTGGGGTGTATTTGTTGGGTTGGGTCCTAAATTTAAGAAAACTCCTGGAGCCCCGTAGCCACTTGCTTCATCCTCATTCAACATTATTCGGTCTCCGCCACTTAGGCATACTCACAAGTATTCAGTTTCAGTTTCACACGGTTTTCTGCTGTATCTATCTTGCAAATTCGTGTAGTATGTTGTGGATGACCATCCCGAGGTCCTACAGTTCTTTCTGTTTTAACAGCAGGTCTGGCTTCATATTCAGGAAGGCTTGTGGGGAACAAGAAGTGATCATTTTCTGGCTCACTATCATCAGGATCACCCCAGATATCCCCATCCCAGTCCTCAGCTGATATTATTAGTTTCCTGATTTGTACGATGTCAGGGGGACGGGGAGCTTGCATAAGCATAATCTCGACTCTTTCTCCCAATTTTTGTCTCTTTTCCTTTTCCTCCTGTAACTGTCTCTGCAGCTGTTCAATTTTTAAAGGCAGTAACAACTCAGTTGCCTTTCTACCTTCTATTTCTTTCTCTAGGTCCTCTTCCTTTCTATTTCTGTTCATTCTTTCTTGATATGCCACATATAAACAGGCACCTAGCATCTTACAGATAACTCCTTTCCCTTTCCCATCTTTTGTTCAGCCCCTAATTACTTTTAGGTGCTCTTCAATGGCTTCCCAATTATGCCAATTGTCACAAGTTCATTCTTCTGAAAACTTGGGACTTGGATCCACTCCATGTCTCCGTGATACTACTTGCCATCAGATACACTTGCAATCAGTGACACTACTTGCCATCCTGCAGACTACGCCAATTTGTCGTGGATGGAGTGAGAGGGAGGCAAAAATAATATAGTTTATTGGTGTAAAACAGTGAGTTAACAAAGTTCAATGGTAAATGTAACAATAGTTTGTAAGATTTGATGGCAAGGTACACTTGGTTATTTATTGCACAGAGGACAGGGTCAGACAAAGCTGTCAGGGAGACCCTCCCTTTGAGTCATGAGGTTCAGAAAAGATCCCCTTGCTTTCAAAACTCCTTCCTCAGAGAGGAGTCTAGGTGTGGCTGGATCCAATCCTAGTCCCAGACTTGGTCAATGGTTTATGTCTAAAGGATTATATTACAGACTGACCACTGTGCTTAGGTGGGCACATTCACTTAGCCCTTGGCTATTGTATTGTTCTGTCTCCCCCACATCCAGTGAGTACATCCTTCACAACCAGACATATCTATCACCACTGACACAGGTGGTTATCACTTGAAAGAGGTTGAGGGAGGGGGAGTCAGAGGTGAGGGGGGAGCACACAGCCACGGTGGGCTCCCATCATCGCTACATGAGTGGTCATGTGGAGATGACAGTCTGACTCTTCTCAGCGGACAAAACAGAGCAAAAGGACAAATAACAGTCAAAGGTTGCAACAAATGAAATTTTGATTGAACAATTGGAAAAATTTCTTTACCATGACAGTGATTAAATTCTGGAAGAGGTTGCTGAGAGAGGTTGTGGGATCTCCATCCTTGCAGGTATTCTAAACTTCACCAGACAGGGCTCTAAGCAACCTCATTCTTCAGGTTAGTCCTCTATTGAGCAGCAAGATTGGACTAGATGACCTTTACAGGGCCCTTTTATATTCTTTTTTTTCTGTGATTTTAAATTAGGAACTTAAGTTGGACTTCACATACTTAATTTCTTTGTGAATCTGGTTCTCAGTGACTTGGCCGTGATCACAGAAAAGGGCATTTAAAGACCAGGGAGTGAGCATATGTAATACTGTAAGACCTGGATCATGCTTGGCTGCCTTAATCCACTGCTGTTTCTGAAACTTGTTAGGAAAAGAACAAGAGAGCTGATAGGCTGCTCAGTGCTAATTCAGCCATCAGTAACACTAAACCCAATATTTGTATGGAATCAAATACCCTTTTTCCACTTTACATATTTGTCTAATGGGTCAAAGAATGTACCCTTTTCCCTTTTCCCTTCTTCCTTTTCCCTTTTCCCTTCTCTATGATTCCTTCTTTTCCCTTTCCACTTCCCTTTCTCATTTTGTTTTGTTTTGAAGTTCTGTAAAATGCTTTTGACAAAAAAAAAACACCTTGGAGCAGAACACAGGAATATGTTACTGTAACCCTATGACTTTTTATCTTTCTTCATGGTCCTGCTGATCATGAGGCTGAGAAACAATGCTTTTGTCCTCCCTTCTTAGGGGGTGGAGGTGAAGGATTTTTGAAACGTTAAGTGCTTTCTTGTTCTCTGTCCTTTCAGGGGCTCATGGTCAGGCGTACTATACTGACTACAAAGTTTGTGGTCCACCCTTCTCTGCAGCTGTTGCACCCTGCCTCAGAAAGACCCTACTGCAGTGCCTATAGTAGTATTAAACGACTCACAGGAAGGGAGGCCCTTGGGCATGTACTTATTACAGTATCTGATGAATCAGCCTAAGTCCAGTCCATCAGTCTGCCCAAGAAGGATTTAGTAACATCCTCACCTGTTGTCTGTTAATCTTAAATATTGTTTCATCATGACCCATACTTTCTGTTCAGCAGCATGATGCTGAATAATCCTGATACATGTAAAATATCCTACTTTCTTCATTCTAGTAGAGAAGTGGGGGAGGCCAGTACCCTAAGAATGGGGAACTGGAGCAGTTTCTTTTCAGAAGAATGAGCCTCAGATTGCAACTTAATTTGAAAGTGAAATCCAGCATAGGGATCATGGGGCTATGAGGAACTACAGCATATCCCATAAACATATGATATATGCACCAGCACCAACAGAAGTCCATAAAAGGCTTTCTAGTGACTGAAAAAGGCTTTCAATTACATAGCTGCTGTAGCTGAATTCCTAATAATTCCATGAAAACACATTTCATGTTTCTCTAGGTACAAGAAAATTTTGACACCCAATTACATGAATCGATTTTTTTTCCATTCATAGTCTTTCTTCACTTAGAATCCATTTGATGAAAATGTCTGTGGTCTAAATATATACTCAGGAAGATGTTACTGTAATTCTTATTTTCTTGAGAGCAGGTATAGACTGTCAAGGAGCATCAAAGGCAGGCTGCTCTGTAGAGGTCAGGGAGCTGGAAGCCAACCATGTTAACAAGTGACCTCACCAACAAGGCCACAGTTCCACAGAAGCAAGGCAAAATGAGCAGAGTGTGTTTGTTGAACTTGTAACCAAGTTCAGCCAAGAGTCCAAATCATTGCATAAGTCCACAGTGATGAAGCAGGTCCAATGTCAAGGCAGGTCTTGGTCTGGATCTGCAGGATACATGGCTAGACGTGGACTTCATTGGAGCTGCAGCATAGCACAGGCAGAGACCTCAGTTTAAAGGCAACTGCCAAAAGAAGTAGTGAGGGGAGACCCTCCTGTGGCTTCTTAGCGCTGTTTTTGCAGGGGGTGTTAAATGCATGAGACCTACAACTGTCATAGAACAGTACTACTCCTGTCCCTTCTCTGGAAATGAACCTCTTCGTAACTGAGGTGTCTTCAGATTTTAACATACAGTAGAGAGCACTGTCTTGGTTATCTGCCTGGATGCAGAATAGTGAGTAGCTTCTCCTGGCTTTTACTGCAGCTGAAGTGGTTACCTCACTGATGATGTGGTTAATTTTTTCTTACAGAAAATCATCATTACATTGCATGATCCAGGCTTTCAATTCAGGATGTAGCCTTATTATTCATCTATGCATATTCTGTGCCTTTGTGCACAGAAGCAATGGTGCAACCACTGGTGTGCCAGCAGCAATTCTTGACAGGTACAAAATGGGAGACTGGTAGGAATCTTAACCCTGATGGATGGTCCTTCTGTGATATCCCTGGTGCAATTGTGCCATTTGAACTTTGTCCCACCTAGGGTATAGACAAAGGATTACAATGCTTTGTAGTACAGAGCAGAGCCCCATGGTAGCGTGGGCATTGTATGATTTGGATATTGAAAAGCTTAGAGATGTCACTATGTAAATCTCCCCCTTTATTTTCAGCTTGTATTGCAGATACACCAGAAGTTACTCTGTCACTGATGGTGATGAATTCTTCCTGGGTCCCGGGATTCCCCACTCCCTCATATTTTTACCAGTCCATTTACACTTACACACTGAGGAAAAATATGCCCATTTCCCAAAACTGAGAACCAAATATTCTCTGGGTTTTCAATGCCATTTTAACTATTGACAAGAAAATTAGTAATTGATGTGATAACTAATATAATGATTACCAATAAGAAAACCTAGTGAGAGCTGTGTGGGGCTCATAATGATTTTGGGGCAGCATAGCTTACACTTAAATGCATCACGTTTTGTCCAGAGAGAACCATGAAAACATGTTGCCTTCTTAATAGCAATGATTTGTTTTTAGCTTTGCTGCCTTGTGTCTGTTATTTTAATATGGTCAACAGAAGAAATTTGAGAGATGGAATGGCATGTGCTTCTTGAGAATCTCTTTCCTTGGCAGACAAAAAAAAAAAAAGTTTTGAAGTTTTCTTTACTGTGTCTGACAAAACCCAGCAGCCTTGTAACTGCAAAACCTGAAGTATTTCAGACATCAGTTATGTCTGTGTTCATGCTGTCTTTATGTTGTGCCAAGGGGCTGACAAAGTCCATTGTAATTATCATCTTTAAACTGTAGGTTAGGAATTGCACACAGGAATGTCCAGATTGTTCAGAGAGAAATTGTTATTTGTATCTGCTTTCAGCCTGCTCTTTCTCTACATTAAAGCATTTTATGCTACGGCCAGCTGTTCAAAGATATAGTTCTGCATATGTAGAACATTGACACTTTACTTTGAAGTCCAGATAATTTCAAAAGAAACTACCCTCCACTTTCTGAAGTCAGTATTGGTACTGGCTTCTTTTCCCCCTGTTTATTTTTAATTCCAAGCAGGTGAATGCAGTTTTGCAGTACTTGAACGTAACTCTTCTCAAGAAAAGGTAATTGTAATGCATTGTGTAGAGACAGTAATTTTATTTTCTTAGGCATTTTTATAACACCTCTGACCCCTGGCTATAAACCAGCACATTTGTGAGGGGAGGTGCTCTATGTACCCAGAGTGAAGACATACAAGTGTGACACAGAGAGCAGCAGTTGATCTACAGACATTAATGAAGGAGAACTGCTTTTGGATACCTGTCAACTTTTAATAATTTTTGGCTGTGG
This sequence comes from Gorsachius magnificus, assembly GCA_034008185.1. Lineage (NCBI taxonomy): Eukaryota > Metazoa > Chordata > Aves > Pelecaniformes > Ardeidae > Gorsachius > Gorsachius magnificus. Next base: position 96,096,682 of record CM067082.1, on the reverse strand, counting down.
CAGATGGTCTCCAGTTATTACTAAAAGAAACAAACTTTTTTGTACTAATAGTAGCTTAGTTCTTTCACTGTCCTACACCAACATTCATTCAGATGAGCTGAATGCTAAAATGAATGCAAGAGCTAGGAAGGACTTTTTAAAGAAAAATTCTGGAAGGAATACAGCTCTTGTTCTTCCAGGCACAAGCTGACCAGTGAAAAGATGCAAGGATTTTGCAATATTTGAAGCATTTAGGGTTTCCTATGGGCAGTCTATTCTATAATTGCTCATTTTAGACTTTATTGTACTCTGCTTTGCATACCAGCCATCACTGAAAACTGAAGAAAAATAGATGAGATAGGAATTGTGTGCCATCTTTCTTGCTAACAGTATATGACTCACGGTGTACAGAAAAAAGTTGCCACTTGCTGAGGCTCTGCTAACTTTTTATTTACCTCTTTATTTCTATTGCAGACCAAATTGGGTCTAATTACCGCTGGATATATCCTTGCAGTTGAAGTTATGCCAAGCCCAAGGCAAACCTGTTCTGATTAAATGTATTTTTTTTAGCTTGTACCTTTGCTTTCCTTAAAAAGACTTATGTTTTCCTTGCTCACAAGTTTCATTCTGAACTGCAGAAGTGAGATCAAGCTGCAGAATCAGCTTTCTATAGATTACTCTAGACAAAAGCCAGCATTCGCATTTCTCAGGCAATTCTTAAAAATAATAATAGCAATAATAATTTGGGGTTTTTTAAGAGGTAAAGTGAAACTTCTAAATTTTCTCAACATTACCCTACTTCCCTCAATAAATTGTGAAATGTTACTGAGCCTTGGACTAATGTCTCCCAGTTCAGCTGTGGTTCCTGAGAGTGAAACTCCCAGCTCTGTGTCAGTCACAAGATGTAGAGAGCTCAGAGGGGCTACCAGCCATAGAAGTCCTTCCTATGATGTGAGACACTCATAGCATTTGATTCAGGTCTTCTAGGGATGCTGGCTCAAAGGTGAGGAAGGCAGAAAGACCTCTCGAGATTTTCATGCTCCTTGCTTTGAAGCCCAGGTCCTACTGGTCCAAGTTACAGGTCTTCCTGGCTCCCAGCTTAGTCTCAGGGCTTCTGTGCTTCTTGCTGTGGAGCTGAAAGCAGAACTTTGGAAGCCATGAAGCCCCTGTCTCTGGGGAATTCTGTATTATGGGACTGTCTTGAAGCCCTGAACTCTAGATGTCCAAGTGAATTGAAAGAATTAGTTATAGTTTTATGTTTAGAGTCTGATTTTACGTAGCACGTCAGATCTGTCAAAAGAAGCATGCTTGTGTTTTGGCAGAAGATCATTGACATTAACATGTTTGTTTTCTAAAAATCTTTAATCAGTGGATTTTTTTGAAAACTCACTTCATTAGAAAATTCCTTCTCACATCAATTAGGGGAAAAAAGAATCAAAGCTAAGTACCTGAATAACAGGAGTAGCTGTATGTGGTATTTACTGCTAGAAAAGAAAATTAAGGCAAGCTGAATGCTGAAATGAATACAAAACCAATAGAAAACTGGGACCAGAGTGATTGAAATCTTTGCTGTTTTCTGCTAGCTTGGATCCTAAACTAGGATGCAGTGTAGTAAGGTCATAGTAGCATCATGAAGACCATTACAGCCTTGAAAATGGAAACTGCACAGAGAAAAGAGTAAAGGCAGAAGGAATGTACTGAACCTGTCAACATTCTTTTCAACATTAGTGACTGGGGTATGACCAAACTGTTGCAATAATGAGTGATTTGGTCATTCTGTGTTTGAGTTGGAAATGTTCAGTAGACACTGGGGTGAAGTTTACACATTTGTGTCAAGACACTGTTTGAAAGATGGCTTCATTGCACAGAAATTAGAGGTTGTCCAACATAATTCTGAATGCTTTATAAAAATGGCTATGAATTCTGCAAATGAATATGGATTTCCTGGTGTACTGAACACACACAAATTTTTGAACACATATAAAATTTTTAAAATAGCTAGGAACCTTATAAGAACTATTGATATTGAAAAGACTTTTATAGAAGCACTAAGTCACAGAAATACGTTTTCAACCACCTGTGTGGAGAGACTGTGAATTTGGTGCAAAATTTGTTTTCAGAAGTCCTAATAAAAGTTTGGGCCTTGAGAAAGAAATGAGAAAAAATTGTTTTAAGTTACAAATTTTAGAAATATCGAAGGGGACTTTGATTTGACCAATCCCATGTTTTTCTATTTCTATTATCTACAATGAAAATCTATCTCATTAAATTTGTCAAGTAACTGATTCCTTGTGTTTGGGTAATAATAACCATAAAGATAACAAGAAGCCTGTGAGATTCTCTGTTTCTCTTAGCTGACTTATATGGGAAGTGTGAAATCACTGGTACAATTGAGAGCTGATTTGTATTTCTACCTCTTCTCAGAAGATGCACAAAAAATTTTAATTGCATTCAAATGAGAGAAATATGCCATGCAATGCTTTTTTCTTTAGCACAATAACGGCCAAAGAGCTTGATCCAGATCCACATTGCACAATGTCTTTTTTCACTAAAAGGTGTTGCATCTTGTGAATTTGGTTGGACATGGAAAGCCTCACTGGGCAGGAATTTGGGTATTGTTATTGCTGTCTTTGTTACAAGAAATTATGTAAGAAGTAGTTAATCAAAGGGAAAACATTTCTGTGATGTCTATAAAGTAGATAAAAAATAAGCAGGCTAAAGGTACGCCACTGTCAGTGTTTCAATCATCTGATGATAGTCTACAATCTATCAGAATACTCAAAAGTGTAAAATTAAGCATACAAAATACATGGACCTGCTTGAGCAGGCCTAGAGGAGGGCGATGAAGATGATCAGAAGCATGGAACACCTCCCCTGTGAGGACAGGTTGAGAGAGTTGGAGTTGTTTAACCTCGAGAAGAGAAGGCTCTGGGGGGACCTTATTGTGGCCTTCCAGCACTTAAAGGGCGCCTACAGGAAATATGGGGAGGGACTCTTTATCAGGGAGTGTAGTGATAGGATGAGGGGTAATGGTTTTAAACTGAAAGAGGGTAGATTTAGATTAGATATTAGGAAGAAATTCTTTACTTTGAGGGTGTTGAGACATTGGAACAGGTTGCCCAGAGAAACTGTGGATGTCCCCTCCCTGGAAGTGTTCAAGGCCAAGTTGGATGAGGCTTTGAGCAACCTGGTCTAGTGGAAGGTGTCCCTGCACATTGCAGAGGTTTGGAACTAGATAACCTTTAAGGTCCCTTCCAATCCAAACCATTCTATGACTATGATATACTGCTTACTGTATAAATTGTATAAAAACAAAAAAACATATCAATATACCATGGTCAGATGTCAAGCTCCATCTCACAGAGCCACCTTTGCAATATGGTAAATGCCATAGTAAATCCTAGTACCTCAGGGATGGGTGCTGACATGCAGTCTGATTTGTCTCAAGAAAGTAAACTGTTGCCAAGTAGTTTTGCAATACATTTGCTAGGCTCACTGTTTGCTTTTTAAAAACAGCAGCATATGCTTAAAATGCAAAAGTAGTATTATATCAAGACTTGCTTGGACTAATACTTTGCAATGTTTTCAGCAAGATTCTGCAGGACTTATGTGAGTTGCTAGTTTAAGGACATGTATTACAAAAATTCTTCATGTTACAGAAGTAATATTTAGCTCATTTGTCTTTTTTTCTTCCTCCCCGTGCTGTCTTCAATCCTGTTGCAAGGACTTAAACTTTTATAGTTCTTGGGAACCTTTGTCATGAGCTTTGTCATGAGCTCATTTTTATGTTCTCTGTTACAGGTAACAGAGGAATACGTATTCTCAGGCTTTTGAGATTGTATCTCTCCAAGATTACTTTTTGTGTATCATGTATATCAGTAAAAACCCCATATCATTTAGTAAAGTTAACACAGGAGAGTTGCTTGTTAGAAATCTTACAGTTAACAAGACAAAGGAAAAATTTTACTCCACAGTCCTTCTAAGAATAATGTTATTTGTGAAAGGAAGGCTAACATAAATGCTATTTGTGTCTGTCATGATTCCTTTCTGCAAGTGTTCTGGACTACATCACTCAGAGCGTTGTTTGTATTTACAGCCATATCAAGCATGGCAATTACAAAAAACTCCCTCCCTGCTGCATGGAACATTATTTTCATTATATGATCCATTCCATAGAGTATATGATCAGTGGTGATGTAGAAGTCTGATTTCCTACTGATTGTAGGCAGGTCAAAGAATATACAAAGACTTAATAAATCATTTCTGTAATATGCACAGTAACAGATAGGTCCACTATTACCCTGTATCACAGAGTTGGACAAACCTGTCTGTGTCTAAGAAACATGTTTTATTAACTCTTCACACAAAGGTGCTTTTTCTTTCCCTTTTAAACAAATAATCCTTTAGTCATTAGCTTTACTTTTGGGGGCTTTAATGGACCTGCCAGTAGGATTTCTGTTAGCTTTTTTTATGGTAATAATATTGTGCAGGATTCTTTTGCTAAAGCTAATTGAGTTTCAATAACATGTGAATTCAACTTAAATTTCACCAGAAAATAAAAATTACTGTTGGTAGGAACAATGAGGATATCATCATATAATAGAGGAAAACTTTATTATTTTCTTAAAAGCACCGAGGTGTTCAGACTTTTAGCTACACCATTAGTTTTGTTATCAGAGATCTGTTTTGGAAATTTCATATTACTTTGCTAATAATGAGATGATTATGAATAACAAGATAACACAGCCACAGTTCAGGAGGGTATTTCAGCATGTCCCTGCATTTAGAAACATGAGTACCCACATCATTGAGGTGCCATGTCCCAAAAGGCACATCCCTAAGTGCCATTCTGAACCAGAGTCTAAAAAACCACCATCCTGCAGCCTACTGATACCTTGAGAAGAGGGTTGGTAATGTCCAATATCTCCTTGAACTGATAGAAGCAGAAACTGCAAAGCAGTTCTTCCAAACTTCCCAGGATTGTGCCCATAAAAATTAGCAGCATGGAAAACGCCCAGCAAGCAAAGCTGTATGAATATTTAGATGTTTGTAGTATTGGTACTTACCATAAAATTAATGGCAGGGATTTTCTTAGCGCCCCAGGAGCCTGAGACATCTTCCATGTCTCTTTTTTACTGCAACTCCTGTTTTCCTAGCATTTGCTGTTTAAACATCCCCCTCACCCTCATGTACTTTTCTATAGACCTTTTTTTAAAGTGTCGTCTTCAAAAGAAATGCTGTCTACCACTCTTTCACTCCTCCAAGTTTTTCTTAAAGGCATATTACTTCCTTAGGAAATCAGTGGTTAGGTTCTTGACTTCAAGTGCATACATAAAAGTTTTCACAATGCAGCTTTGAAGTTCTCAGAGCAGACTTGTTTCCTCCTAGTCACCTTTAAATTGCCAATAATATTCACAGTAAAATATGAGTGAGTAATGACAGCTACAAAAGGTGATCGTCCACCTGTAAAGCAAAATCACAGAAATGCAGGTTGGAAGGAAAGGAACTGTGAAGATCATCTATTCCAATTTACCACTCAAATGGGTAATGACCATTTGATCAGATCAGCTTTGGCTTTCTAGATGTGATACACCTCCTTGGAGATAAATCTTTCAACACTTCTAACTAGTTGATATACATGGCATTGCCTATAGCCTGGCAACTGAAAGGAAAACATAATGCTTCTTGGGAAGAGGGTCCTGCTGGCAGCACTGGCAATGTCATCCTCTTCTGCGTACAGTTACTCAGTTCAGCCCTGATACAATGCTGGATTCCAGTCACTGGAGTCTGTAGCTAGAAGGGTTTTTACTGTATGGCTAAGGAAGAAGCAAGAGCTCTATCTGGTTTTATTGTCTTCAGTAGTTCTGGTGTAAGCATTGAAGAGAAAGAAATGAAAAATAAAATTACATTTTAGATACATAAATGAAGTAACTATTTTAAGGGGCTACTTTTGAAATTATGCTTTAATCAGGTATTCCTACATTATGTACTCATTTCACTGGCATTAGAAAACATTTTGTTGTGAAATGCATGTCTGGAGATTATATTAGATAAGCATAGAATTCTGACTGCTCTCAGTTCTAAATATGGTTTGAAAAATCTATGCATAAAAATATGAGAGTTATTAAATGTGATTCTAAAATAAATAGTTTCAGTCCTCATGGCCTCTCATAACCCTTAGCGTGCTGGGGACAGATGAAGTGGAGCTGCATGAAAAAAATTTGTTAAAACATGGCTCATTTTTTTAAAGATCTGCATTTAGAAAAACATCTTTCACAAACTGTGAATCCAGACTGCTGTAATTCAAACAGTACCTCCATTGATCAATGTATGGAATGAAAGAAATTCTTATGGAATGTAAGAAACCATAGAACGAGAAAGGTAGCCACTAGAGCAGTCCGTATAAAGAAAACAGTCAAGCAGTGTGTGCTTTGAAAAATGTTCTTTTATTTTGTAACCGTGTTTTAGATATGATGCTGACTGATGCATTTAGCAAATGATACTTTGCTGAGCTTAATTTTGAGAGTTAAAACACATTTTCTTATAAGCGAATTTGATTCAGAAGCTAAGCAATAAAGTCCCATTGATTTTCACCTTTAACATGAAGACTTAGAATGGAATTTTGAAACTGACTCATAAATATGTATGATGAAATTACAAAGACGAAGAAAAAAGTGGAGAAGGATCTTGTTCAGGCATACAATTAATCTGCTTCCTCTCTCAGCTTGGAATCCTTTTGGAAATTAAGTAGAAAAATGTGACAAGTATTCAAATGCAGTTTCAATTCACCTTTCCCTAGCTCTAAATTTCCAAAAGCTGAAACTACATTTGTTCCATAAAGCATTATTTCTTTTCTGTAGTGGAGGATGTTTAATTCACTGAAGAGAGTGAACTCTGGAAATATTCCTAGTATATCAATATATAAATGAGGGAGTAATATGTGTAATGTATAAGTCTGGGCACTTGATTAGATTTCACAGTTTTGAACAGAAAAGAAATTGAAAGAAAGGACTGAAAGTCTGTCAGACAAGTAAAATAATTTCAGCAGTCAGGTCCCAATTATCTGATTGGGCTGAAGGATTTCTAATTCCACATAGAAGTAGGCTTCTGTGAATTAAAGATAATTACGATTGAATAAACAGGCTGTGAAGTAATATCAAAATATGGTTTGGAAATAAAGATAAACACACATATCTGGCATTACTTTTTTTCTTACTATGTCCCTACATAGAAAACACTAATATATGTTTTAAAAGTCAGAGTTACAGATACTGGAATATTTCTATATCCACCACAAAAAGTGTCAAAGATACATTACACAGTCATTCATACAGAAGTGAATAATTACATGAGTTATGCAGAGTGACTAATGAAAGAAGCAATTGCTGTTTATTCCTCCCAAACAGTATATTCCACTTTTTGAGGATGCTCAGAAAGACCTTTTTATTACTGTATTCATTTTCCATCATAGAAAAAAAGAGGCTAAAGTATTTGCAGACAAGGAAGTCTTCACTGATACACTCTAATATATAAAAGGAGAGTCAGTCTGGAGAGTTTATGTATGGAGTTGGTAGTAGTTAATTTTCTCTGCTTCAAACTCTTTGTAACATAGGAAGGATACATCTGTAGACAATTTTACACATGTGGATTAAAGGAAGATCAGCAAATTGGCTTAAAAGTTGTGAAAATCCAATCTATTCAGTTGCATCATTGAATAACCATTAGCATATCTAGGTTTAGATGGATGCAAGAACTTTTTTTGTATTACGAGAAAGGAGAGTAATAGTATGATCAACATCATTTGAAGTAGAATAAGTGTGCTTCCCAAGAGCTGCCCAATTTATGGAAGTATTCAGTTAAAACATGGCTGAGAAACCATCAAATAAAATTCTGGGATCGTATTTTAAGATGCACTGAACAACAGCGAAGATTTTTTTAATAGCTTTTTTTTAAAAGAATGTTTTAGGAATAAGCTATAGTAATGTATTCTGCTTCAGTAATTACATACCACAATGAATTGTCGTTCCACAATCATTAATAGCTCATCTGTGCATTATCCAGTCATGAAAAAGTATTTATTTGATATCAGTCAGGCAGATTGGGATGAAATTTTGCTTATGCCTGCATCTGATCCGGATTGAAGTACTAGAACTGGGCAGTCCAGAAATACGTAAGTTTAATCTTAATGCTCAAGGCTCAGTTCTACCGTATTGGCTTTATAGTACCAGTGAGGAGACAAACAATTCCTGGCAGACTGTAAAGGCAGTCTATACAAAGCTAAACTAGAAAATGCTGCCTTAACATTAGGTGGTGATGATATTTTTATACAATTCCAGTACCCCTGGAATCTAAATTTGTTAATTATGCCAGAATTATAATGCAAAGACTTTTGGCATGGCTTCATGCTTTATTTTACAATGGGATAATGCACATCAACGCATCTTAAAAGAACTACTTGTGTATCATAACAATTTTATTGTGTTGCTTTCATTAATTAAAAAAGAACTGTTGTAAAACAAACACAAAATGGGTGCATGAAAATGATCAGATTTCACAAGGCATTTGCAACTAACTTTCTTTGGCCTATATGAAGTCTCCTTTTCACTAAAAAATGGCACGGTTAGTTAATTTCACTAGTGGCTATGGTAAGTAAATGTTACAGTCCTGTTAGCAGTTAATGACCCATCAGTAGAATAAATTTTCAATTCCAAAGGGAAGTACATTATTTTTCCAGTTGTCTGTGGAGGGTATGTGCCTTTTTTCTCTCTTTTCAGCATATTATTCCTCTGCCTTGTGTCCACTATTGGTTTGTCTTCAGGAGAGTAAACCACAACCATACCTACTTGAAGTGCTCCGTACCTCCTTTGTGCTTATTGTATTTGGGTGCAGCAAGCAACCTTGAGAATTATGCTTGTATTTTCATGCTGTCCCACTACAAGACTAAGTACAAATACAAGTGATTATTTCAGACTTGTCTTAAAGGAAATAAATGAGTATCCAATCTCTAGTCTTAAATATCTGTAGCTGCCACATAGGCAAAGTTGAATCAAGCAGCATAAGGTCCTGCTGTTAGCAGACACTTTACCAACTGCTTCAAAACTGGACTAAGCAGCTCTTGTTCAGAAAAAAAATCTGCTACCACATACTGTTTTAATCTTTATGGGGATTCCAGAGTGGTTGCATAATTTGAGTGAATTTGTCATACTTGTGCATTTTGGATCATGTAGTCTCAGAAAAAAAAATTTTATCATTATAAAGTCAGAACTGGAAAAGTTAAATTGAAAAAAAAATTGTGCATGTATATGTATGTGTGTGTCTCAGCAGCATTGATTGAGAGCAGAGTACAGGCTTATAGGCTTTTGGTGCATCACCCTGCTATCATGGTTAACTACCTGAGCAGTCTCGCAGTTTGCACAGCAGGAGTTATTCGGTCCTTGGTTTTTAGGCTATTTCTCCTTAGTAGCATGTTTTGTTGAAAGTAAAATGAGACTTCCAAATGGGAAGTCATTCAGTGGCTCTCTTCACCATGAAAAATATTTTGAAAGGAAAGGATAAGAAAAAATGGGAAAAATAAATACTTTAGAATTGATACTTTTTAATAGATATAGGTTATTTTTAATATATATTAATATATGTGGCCTATCTGGATCCCTTTTCACTTTTTTTGGTCTCCTAAGAATTTAACTTCCTCTCCTGCAAAATGTTGTGCTTGGGCACTCTCTTCCCTTTTTTTTTCAAGGCACTTACACAACTGTTCTACAGTTGTACTGTTAGAATCAGTTCTGGATGGAAGCAAAGGGTGAAGGAACTGTAGAGGTAGGCTTGACCATCTGTTGTGATCCTGTCTCTTGGTCACAGAACCACAGAAGCACAGAATGGTCTCAGTTGGAAGGGATGCCTGGAGGTCATCTGGTCCAACTCCCTTCCTCAACCAGGGCCACTTACAGCCTGTTGCCCAGGATCATGTCCAGACAGTTTTTTAATATCTCCAGGAATGGAGACTCCACAAACTCCCTGAGTGACATGTACCACTGCTTAGTCACCTTCACAGTGAAAAAGGGTTTCCTCATGCTCAGAGGGTTTTCTGTGTTTCAGTTTGTGCCCATTGTCTCTGGTCACTGGGCACCAGTGGAAAGAGCATGCCTCCATCCTCTTTGCACCCTCCATTCCAGTATTCATATATATATATAAAAATAAGAATATAATAATAAGGTCCTGTGTGTGAGGTCCTTGACAGTCTTTTGAGAAAGTTGCATCTAATAGCTGCATAAATATGAGGCTTCACAGGACCCAAGCTCTCTTTTCTCCAGCGACTTCCCCATGGAAAACACATGTGTGTCTGTGTGTGTATAAATAAATATATATATACAAAGAAGCTCTGTCTGGTTCCTTATAACTCATTCTTCCTTTCCTTACAAGGAATTTTTTGCCACAATATGAAGTCTTTGCAACTATGACCAAACCAATGGACCAGAGTGCCACTTTTTAAGAAGTGTTTATGAAAGCAAGAAAAAGGCACAAAAGGAAGGACAATGGTGAAAACACTCACCCTTTTTTAACTACATATATTATGTTGCCATTCACATACAACACTGCTTCATAAGCAGATTGTTTGGTGTTAACAGACTGCTGCTGTGAACTGTATTGCTAAGTAGATACTACTTTTAGTAATTAATAGCAGTTACTAGTAACCACCAAAAATTATAAAGCAAGACAGGAGTATAAAGATGATGACAGTGTTGCTGGTATTTCTTTTGAGCACTGTTTTTCCTGTGAGTCAGAATGTGTTTATTTCTGTTGGTTCCCTTTCAGACCGGCACAGACCACCCCCCACTGGGACACAACTCTAGATATCTACTCACTGTTTTTTAAAAACACGTCTTTATTTTCTTGCTTATCAAAATTCCCTAGGTCACTTCAGGTCACTGCAGATATTCACATACCAGATACGAGAGTGTAGCCAAATACATTAATATCTATGTGACTTTGGCTATGTGGTCATGTAACAGAACCACAAAATTTCAGTTGCAGAAAGAGACATCTTGTCAGATCCAAGATAAATGTCTTGCCCTGTTGCATCTGAAGTTCTGCAGTTGCATTCTATAAGCCAAAATAATTTTGTGATTATTTTCCTTACTTTAAAATAACATAGAACCCCCTTACATAGGACCCCACAGGCTGTATCAGCTAGTTCCTCGGTGTTATTCCAAAGCAAGCAATGCAGCTGCCAGATAGACCACTGGGAATTGACCTGGCTCACAGGGAAGTTAATCTTTATGGACAAGTTCTTGGGGAGAGTGTGGGGAAATTGATACTTCCGATATCTCTATTGTAAATTTCAACGTTCTGGTTATACCCTCTACTTTCAGCTGCAATGATCATGTAAAATTGTAATTTATGTTTTTATGGAACTTATTTAGCATTTAAACAAGAGGGTGATGAAATAACTGATGAATACAATTTTGGTTTTACCATCAACCATATGTTTCTACATTTGCAGAGTCTCAGTTTGGGTTTTGGGTGTAGCTGCTGTATTATATAAAATTGTTACAGCAGTACTGAAAGCAGCAGAACTACCATAATTCATCCTGTCTGAAAATTAGTCACACTACTTTGTTTTTCTAAGAACTAGAGAGCTTCTGAGAACCAAGAAACTGATTCAAAAACAATCTTTCCTCCTCAATTTTTAGGACTGTTTCAGGTTTAATCTATTACAATACGGTTCTGCTGTTACTTGAATGTTCTTCATTACTGCTGCATTTTGCGTATAGAATAGCGTGTAAAAAGAAGATCAAAGCTCACTGTCACTGGAAGTCCTAACATTCTGCTTTCAGGGGATGAACCTGAACATGTTGACTTTTTTGTTGGCAGGACTTTTATGACCTGCTGGATGCCAATGAAAGATCAGTGAAGCTACCCACTGTAAAACTGTGGTGTAGGGAGCTGCACCTACTCTGTTTTCTAAGCAACCCATGTTTGTCTACTGAACCATTAACTTTGAAGGAGGACTGACTGAGACAGCTTTGGATTTTTCCACTTGCTTCTCTCTTGTTAATCACATTTTCTGGTAGCTGGTCTTTTCTTAAGACATATTTTTCCAAGGGATAAGTTGTGATTTGACAGTGGAGTTTCCAATAAATGGATTTATCAAGATAAACCGCTTTAGCAAATCTATATCCAAATGCATCAGCATCAGTTTCTCACTTAAAAATCAAGCTGAAAATGTGACCTTAATTGAAGCTATATCCTCCCTCCATAATCACATGTTTTATGCATGCGTGCATACGCATGTGTAAGGAGGGTAATCTACTCAGTTATGGAATATACTTATTTCTCAAATACATCGGCCAGAAGAATACATTATGTCTGTTGATTCCAGAGCATTCGTGCTAATTGGTGCATGGTCAGAAAAGTGTACATGGGTATTACTATTCAATTGCTAGGGCAGTTTGTAAAACAAAATGAAAAACCCTGTATAAACTTAATATTCTTCTCAAAGACTGATAAGAGAGAGGGAATATCTAGATCCTTGATCTAGAATATCCATTTTTTTTGACAGCTGTGCAAATGCAATCGGGGAATGGGAGAGATGTAGAGGTTTGGAAGATTACTGTGACATTTTTGTTGACAAGAATAACAACACATTCAGAAGAGACTGAAGGCTTTGATGTCTGTTGGTCTTATACAATCTCATTACTGTTCACAGGTCTGGCAGTAGTTTGCACAGAATGGGACTAAGCTGTGGTATGTTCTCAGGGGATAGGGTGGCAGCACTACCTGTAATATTTTTTAAAAAGCCTAGGGGCTGAAAAATGCCTCATGAAGCTGGAGCTCAGTGCATGGGATGGCGCATCTTTGTCCAGTGTTTTTGGCCAGAAGCTGCTACAGAAAGTCATAACACAGATGAAGTCATATTTGACTATGTATGGCGTGGTGGAGAAGGAAAGTGGTTCCAGCTGATGGTGGAAGAAAAAGGAGACGAGAGCAGACAACTGAAAGGATCTGGAGAACTCACTGCTCAGAACTTGGAACGCTTAGCCTTTAGCCTGCATGATGCTGTAATTTCCACTACCTGAAGACTTCTGTCAAAGTCCCGACACATCAAAGTGCATGCTTTACTTCAGACATAATTAAAACTATATGCAACATAGTTGTGCTATCACTAACATACATCTGTGCTTACCACCAGTGAAATTGGTGAAACCAGTGTCTTACAATACAAATGAGGGTTCAGACAGTGAAAACAAAGAGCAAAGCCTATAATGAAAGCTAAAAAAATCCCAACAACCTTGTGGTTTGTTGTTTTTATTGTGCCGGTTTCTTTTTTTGACTTTCTGAATATTCTGTTCAAATGAGCATTAACAAAAATGCAATAAATTCTAAAGACATTACTTTTTCTTCTTCTCGTCACAATGATAGTAGCCTTGAGAAAGTAACCTTTGAAATTTAAGCCAAAAGTACAACATTTTATGTCAACTAACTTTTTAAAAGCAGAAAGCCAAAATATCAACACACTTTATATGGATTTATAATACTGGATACAGATGCAAATCAGCTATATTCTTCAAGTTTGGGATAGCATGCAGTTGAGACTTATCTGGGAAAGACTTTCAACAGCATATCAAGCATTAAGACTTCAGAATAATCTTTTTGTCTTTTTTTCAGGTCTTGAATCAAATAACATTTGAGTGAACTAAAAATGTAATATTCGCCAAAATAAGACTTCTGCTATTCTCTACATACTCTGGAGGAAATGAAGCTATTTTTGGCCATGCACATGTAAAACATAATATATTCTTTGTGTGAAAAAAAAAAAAAAGAAAAAGTTCCTTTTTTCCCCTTTGGTCATATAACTTTAAATCCTGAATAAAATCTAACTGACAATTCAGTTATTCTAGCAATAATCTGTTGATTAATTCCCATTTTATACAACCAGTGGAGATCTGCTCTTCAGAGCAATAGGTTGCAGAGACAAAAGAATTAGTTCAGTAGTTAAATGTGGTAGTAGAGCTGTTAAAATTAATATTAACAAGTTGGAAAAGGTATTATCTACTATTTCACTTAAGTCTTACTGTTAATTATGATCTACCTGATAATCTAGGCTATCTGATTTAGTTGCCAGGCAGTGATCAACGCTGTCATAGTTAACTCAAGCTTTGGTATACATGTAAAATCTTATTTACATGCTACAGTCTGATTAAAATAGTGAATTGTACTGATGAAATATCTGATCCATGTGGCTGTTCTAATGTGGTCATTCTGCTCCTGTCATATTTCCTTGGAAACAGAGCAAAGTAAATTTAGCTTTGAGTCAGAGAAAAAGGTTGTCTTAGCTCTCTCTAGTTTCTCAAGCCACTGTGTGAGGCTGCATTTTGGGTCATGTGATGGGGGCAGATAAGGATGGAGTTGAGAGGAGGGATGTGTGCCTGCAAATGCGGCTGTGCTATGAGGAAAGATTTCTGGTCTTCAGCTACGTGGAATAATACATCTCATAATCTCATAGCACATTACTTTCTGCATGGAGCAGATATGGTGTGGTAGGTGTGAGGAGGGAAGGAGCATTTCTCGGTGAAGGTTTCTAATTTTCATAGGGTGAATTGTAATCCACAATTCCCTTCTGTTCATATCCTTCCTACCTTCCTGGTCCACGGACAGAACCTTGTAGTAGAGACAGGGGCAGCAGGAACAACCACAGGAGCTGCTGATTAAGTGTTCTCTATCCTGGCTTCTCATTAAATCTGTTTATATGGGATGAGAATTTATATCCAGGTCAGTGTGCCAGACTATGTCAGTGTCTTTAAATAGGTGTCCGTTTTTCCACATTTGGGCAGGGACTCTGCTGGCATGCACAATGGTTAAATCTAGGACAGTGTCAGACGTCTCTTCCAGTACTTTAAAAGATAATTGTCTTCATCATCCTAGAAATACATATTTCGTCAATGAGGGTGTTGGTCATGGCCTTGCATGAATCTTGTCCCTTAAAATTCAAGATAAAAAAGGGAGAGGGAAATCAAAAGGAAGAATGGCAATGTAATTTTTTTCCCCATGAAAATACACAGCAGACTTAGTTTAACGTATTTTGTCTGATTTCCAAGGTCATTATGAAAGAAAAAGGGCAGGGTGATAATTCACATCTGTTTTGTTATGAACGTAATGGAAATATATGCTAGCTTAGATGTTGTAAATGAATGCACACAGCAGATGCTGACGCTGGTGATTGTTCTCCTTTCCTAAACCAAAGCTCCAATCTGATTTATGAAGTGCTGGGTTGCTGCCTAGTGGTTAAATGCAAAAGCTCCTGCTCTCCTGCAGTCATTAAAGGCTAGTTGTCCCTCCAGCGGATGATGATATTGTCCATATCATAGTTTACATATTTACACTACACACAAATCTCATTCCATAAAGCCAGTGTCCCACCTTGCCACAGGTGCAAACTATTGGGCAGCTGCAATATTCGATACAGATTCTGTAATTCTTATACAGATTAACTTTGCCCAGTTATCTTTAGGAAGGTGGGTGTCTTACAAGCCTGCTCTCTCCCTTGCATACACACACCTGCTGTGCTTGAACAAGGCTGGAAGTAATAGCAGCTTTGCATCATTCTGATTGTAAGAACTGCACAAAACCCATTTCAGTGCTGACTTTACCACAGGAAAGTAGCTGGGATAGGGTTCTGTATTTCTAAAGAAATAGTCAAGTTGCTCAAACTTGCACTTTTGTATAAGGTTTTGTTCTACCACCTTGTGTTGAATCCCTTTCAGATGAGAACTTCAGATGAGCTCCTGCTTTTATCCCAAGCCCCATCCTTCCGAGCCTCTAGTCTTTCAAGTTCTGCTGCATTGGTCTCTCTAATTACCCCCAGGACTCTGATCCCTTCCATCCAGCCTATTTCCATATTCTTCCTGACACAGATGCCAGCATAGCACCCCACATCTTTGTGCCTCTCTTCCAGCTAACCCTCCTTCTCTCCTTCCCTCCTGCTGTTGCTGCTGTTTGTCCAAGTATCTTAGCCAGGATTATGGCTGAATGCATTGCCTTGAGAATGTCCTTTTAACTCAGTGAAGCCTGGTCATGCAGCCTTTATCTTGAAAATATCCCTGTCACCTTTCAGAGCCGAACCATTCCTCCCACAGCTAGGTGTTTCAGAGAAAGAAGATATCTATCTCATGTTCATGCAGAAGTCGGTGTAATTTTCTACAGCTAACCTGATCAGGTCAGAGCTAGTAATTTGATTAACATCCAGCAAAGAAGGCTCCTTATTGTCATCTATTGAATGTCAGCATTAGACACAAAGAAACATAAATTGCATTATACTGCAATGAGAGAGGTTAGCTTTACATTATGCTGCTGTGATTATAAATGCCACTTCGTACCAGAGGAACCATGGGTCAGACATTTGGAGGGTTTTTTATGTTCACTTTCAGAAGATCTGGGTAGCTCTTTCACAAAGCTGTGCGCCACTTTAGGATTCTGTTTCAATACTCTGCTAGGTCCTGATTGACACATTTTTGAAGAGAATAAATGTTACTAAAATAGTGCAAGGCCAAAGCTCACATCCATTGAAACTGGCGAGAACATTCCTGCTGACTTAAGAATCAGTAAAATGTCTGTCCTGGTTTTGGTTGGGACAGAGTTAATTTTCTTTCTAGTAGCTGGCATAGTGCTGTGTTTTGGATTTAGTATGAGAAGAATGTTGATAGCTCACTGATGTTTTTAGTTGTTGCTAAGCAGTGCTTAGACTAATCAAGGACTTTAGAGCTTCCCCTGCTCTGCCAGGTGCACAAGAAACTGGGATGGGGCACAGCCAGGACAGCTGACCCAAACTGGCCAAAGGGGTATTTCAGACCATATAACGTCATGCTCAGTATATAAAGCTGGGGGGAGTTGGCCAGGGGGAAGTGACCACTGCTCAGGAACTGGCTGGGCATCAGTTGGTGGGTGGTGAGCAATTGCATTGTGCATAACTTTTTTTTAATATTCTATTATTATTATTATTATTACTGTTGTTGTTATTGTTATTTCCCCTTCCTTTTCTGTCATATTAAACTGTCTTTATCTCAACCCACAAATTTCACTTTTTTTCCCCCAATTCTCTCCCCCATCCCACTGTTTAGCTGCCTGACGGGTTAAACCACAACAAGGTCTCTGAGGAAAATATGGCTTTTTAAAAGGATGGTGTTTAAGAAAGCACTGTAAGCAAGCTTATTGATAAGTTCTTATTCCTTCTTGATCTTAAAGATCAATAGAAAGTTTTGCTGTGCTGCCAGAACACATTTAAGGTAGTACTAGGGAGATGGATGCAGTAATGTGCTACCCATGTTTTAAGAAGTAACTTCCACTGAGAAACATGTCTTCTCCTGTGATAAATGATATATTGTAGCAGGACAGGATTAAATGCACTTTTGAAATTTAAATGCAAAATCTTGTTTAGGAAATATATTAACAATTAATAACTGAGAGAAAATACACAAAACCTGATCTGGAAATACATTTTTGCCACTGAAATCTTAATGTAATAAATGTAAATAGTGACCTGATACTGTGCCTATATTCTGTACCAGCTGGTGAAAACATTTAAGACTCAGTATTAAACTGAGTTGTGGAACAGCCTCCTGCACATTCCTGTACCTTCATCTGTCATGTAAGGACAGTTGTTTTCATGGATGTAAAAAATTACCTAACAGAAAAATTCTCAGCAGATTGCATGTGTGAATGCATCCCATGGTTTCTGTTTTGAAAAGGGCTAAATGAGCTTGCTGTGCACTGCAGGTGACGTCTTGTTTGCTGTTGTTTAGCAAGATCAGATCTGTGCATGCAAAAAGGAGCCAAGTGACCTTATTGCATAGTATCTCCCTCAACTGTGCATAGGGATGGAAAGGTGGTAGGTGATTTTATCATAAACAAATAGCTGTTAAATATCTCTGCACAGAGCTCAATTATTATGCAGGGTACAGGCTGTAAACAACAGCCTGTGCTTCACAGCAATTCTTTAGATACCAAAGGAAGAAAATGAGTACTTGCTAATTCAAAGTGCGATTGATCTAAGTAGAAATCTTCCACATCTGATGCTACAGTGCAACAAACATTCTTGTGCACTGACAAGCAGTTTTACTTCGGGATAAAGTTCCATGGTACATCTGCTGTCTAATCTGGCTATTCGGATGAGCAGTGCATGAGCACTACTCTTGTTAGAAGTAACTTCTACTAGTTACACACAGAGACGACCCATGATGCACAGCTGCCAACTGCCCAGTGGCAAATGTCATCTAAATGCAATCAGGCAACAGAGAAAAGGAAGTTTTGTTTCTTGTCCAATCTATCCCTCAAGGGCTGGAGAAAGGCAGACTGATTCAGTCAGAGAGTTCATGCACTCCACCAGCTCAAAGCATGAAGTCAGTTAAGAAGATAAAAATTAGCGAGGAAGTAATTAAAGTGGTAACTCTTGATGTAACAGCCAAGCTGAAAATGTTTGTGGATGGTGGATGCCTGTTGCTAAAGCCACTGATCAACCTTCCTGAAGTACTGAGAGTGGGTAAAGAATCGGTAGTCCCAAATACTGGAAGTTGGTACGAGTTTAAAAAGATGAATCAGATTTCTGAAAGACTCGGTTTTTAGACTTCCATTTTTCTTAATATTCCAAAATAAAATAAATGACTGTGTAATCTCTATCAGTGTAATCTGACAGCGTACATAGAAGTAATCAGACATTTATCCTGAGTATTTACACTACTACACCATTATGATAGCCAAGAAGTCTGTTTTTCATCAAAGAAATGCCATTTAGAAGGAAATTCTGGGGGTCATCTGATCCATCCCCCTCTTCAAACCAGGGCTATCACCAGCACTAAGATTATGGATTTGCCTAGCCAAGTCCTGAAAACCTCCAGGGAAAAGATTCCACAGCCCCTTTGAGCAAGCTGTGCCAGCACTGCTCCACCCTCAAACAAACAAGCTCATCCTGATGTCCAAACTGAACTTGCCACACTGCAACTGGGAAGAGTTTACTTCATCAGCTTCAGGTAGTTAAAAGCAGCTCAAGTCAAAGCATGTCTTCAAGAAGATAGAAATGGCCAACTAGATTATATTTTATGTCAACCAACCAGGAATGAAAAGTGCATGGAATAAGTTTTAGGTGTGGTAGTTTGTATCTGTCTGAGTAGCTTGTTAAGTGAGTATAGGGGTAATATGACTACTTCTACTGAAAGGAAATATGGAGGACTCCTGTCCTTCCAGTTTCAGAAATACATCTGTATCTCTGTTAAAGCAGATGCTGACAAACAGCAATTCTGGCACATATAAATAGAAAAACCCTGCTTTGCATTTAGAGAAACTGTGCAGTCAGGTATAGATCAGCTACATGCTTGTGACAATGCTAAAGAACTGTCACTCTTTGGTTGCTTGAATACTGGTGCAAATACTATAAAAGCAGGTTGCTTCAAAATTCTCCTTTCAGAAGACAGTGAAACTAATACTATGGTATTATAAACATGCTTAGACTCATAGAATGAAAGAACCATTGAGGTTGAAAGTGAGCTCTGGAGATCATCTAGTTGAACCTCCCTACTCAAAGCAGGGTCAACTGGAGCAGCTACTCGGGGGTCCAGGGCTGTAACATCACTGTTTGCCTTGTTCCAACTTCTCAGGATCCTGAGAAGATCGTATTATGAACATCATCTTATGATCCATACAGCAAAGGCTGCCCCCAACTTTCACATCCCCCACTTCTTCCTTGATTTTAAGTATAAGACACAGCATCCCCTCACTGGCTCCATGACCACCTCTATTAGGAGGCTATCATTAATGCACTCCAGAAGTCTCCTAGACTGCTTGTGCCCTACTGTGTTGCCCTTGCAGGCTTCTAAATTCATGGCCAATATTTTGCAATATTTAGAGGGCAAGTTGTTGTTGGGGAGGGGAGGATGTATGTTTGGTTGTAGGTCTGTTTATAGAGAGGTATTCCTGCAAACCTGGAAATCTTCTTTTTCCATGAAGGGCATGTTTACTAACCTGCCTTTGCTTTTTGGACTAGTGCACATGGAGTCTTTCTGACCTTGCAGCCCCCTGACACTTTTCTCTGTACTTGCTATACTCCTTCCACGCCTGGTTCGTGCTCTGCTTATGAGACCTTTTGAACCATTTATTTACCCGTGAAAGGTATCCCTTCAAAGATTATTCCTTTTTCTTGTGCTGATCATTTGGGGATGTACCAGGTCCATAAGTTCATACTTTTTCTTTACAGTCACATATATGCCTACACATGTGTGCATGCAGTGGTTCGTTATTATAAAATTAGGTGGGTCACTGTGATTATTTGACCTTAAATATAGCCTGGGCCATAAGGTTGCCCTAGATCATGCAGCAGACAATGGATGGTTTTCACTCTATTGACTTTCTGGTTAACAGCCCAGTTGGCTTTGCCACACCACTGTAGTTGAATTGCTGAATATTTCCCACTTTTGCCTCTCATCTGTTTCTGAGGAAAGAAGGACAATAACTGTTTGATGTCTATGCTATACTTGATATTATATACTGTTGTGGCTCAAAGAAACGGATGTGTTTTAAACACAGATTTTTCTCACTAAAGGAGAACAGTTCATTGAGTGAAAGTACACATTAAAAGGCCTTGGGTTTATATACAAAAATCCATGTGCACAAAAATGTATATGGAAGATCTTCTAGACAAGCACCTAACAAAACAATAAGAAAATAGTCCAGTATTAGATCAGAAAAACTGAAAAAATGGCTTGTATGGAGGACAAAATGTTTTTGCTGATTAGCTTGAAAGCATTGTAATGAAATAAAGTTTCTCAAACATGATAAGGTGGAAAAAAAGGAGGACTATTTTGTGCAATATAGATGCATATTTAATTAACTGTATTTAGGTATGCAAACTACATACATTTTTATCCAGTAGAGGGCAGAATAATAATGATGTAAAAGTGTGAGCTAGCAGAAAGTGTTGGAAAACAGTTTGCACAAAAGAATGTTGGGCCTGATGTTGCATGTTCTATTGACTGCAGCCTTACTTTTGGGTGTGCAACTCCACTAAAAAGAGCTTCTGAGGTTTCCTTAGGCATCTGGAAGAAAATGCTCCAGCCTTTAACACCAATATATTCTATCCATGTTTTCCAACAGTGTATCAATGGCAGCTAGAAATGTGTCAAGCTAGGTAAGCAGAGTAAATGCTGTTTTTCCTGAGAGCAGCAATGACGCTAGCCTCTTCTATTCCATGTAGCAGATCTGGGACTGTGTTAAAAATATTTCCCTTTTTTTTCCCTTTGCAGTACTTGATTAACTTTTATTTTGTAGATGTGAAAACCCTTCTCTGCTTATGTTATTGCTATAAATATTTCTTGTTAACTGCAAAATAAATACAGTTTGGCAGCAGGGAAGAAGAAATTTTCTTACTGCACCTCACAACTGCATCCAGTATAAAATAATGTTCTATTACAGTTACAGCATTTCTCTGAATGCAGAGTAGAGACAACATAGGTTGTGCACTGCGCCATTGAGACACAGATGGTTTATCTACCCTGCTAGAAAGGGAGCTTACAACCTAGGTTTGTGATTATTTGGATTGGAAGAGGACAGATAAACATGGTCAGCTTAGCTCAAGTTTACAGACACAGAAGTGCCTGACTTTGGCTGCTCTTAGCCTGGTCTGGTTTTGAAAGCCTTTGTAGAATATTGCTTTTATCCCATTACCTTAAAAGAACATGAAAAGGAGCTGCTAGCAAGGCATGTGCAGCAGTGAACAGCAGTGGCACAAGGCATTCTTTCACAGAATGCAAATCCAACCGCCATGGAGCGAATGGGCTTTTACAAGCATGGGCCGGGGTTATGGGCAGTAGCTCTATATAAAAGAGTGTCTGAAGAGGAACAGAAGGAAACTGGGTGAACTTAAATTATACATTAAAATGTGTCTGTGCCCCACCTAAAATGACCAAGCATTTTTTATTTTATCTATTTATTTTTTCAGTGATTCAGGGATCTTTACTACTGCTCTCAATTATATAGTACAGATACAGCCTGACCTTTGGGTATGTCCTTCACCTGCATCCATGTACTTGAACTCAGGTCCCTTTCCTTTAAGGGTAAGAGACAAATCTGTGTGTCTAGATTATGAGAGAGCGACATGCCTCCGGAAGCTCTTAGGTTGGAGCAAATTGCCTTTTGGTATCACTGGTTACTCTCAGCCCTCTTTCTGTGAAGACACCTGAAAGAAGGCTCCTAACTTAACAGTTACAGGTGGGTATAATAAGCTAAATTATATGAATCTGGGCCTTCCTGTGCCTCCATTCCCATTTATAAGATATAAATACTGGTTTTGTGCTTTAACAGTTAAAGCAAATGTAATAGACCTTCAGGCAGGTAGGTTTTTTCCTTTCCTCTGTACTTCATGCCTTGTAAGCAGTGGAAAAGAGTTGTGGATCCCACAGGTTTGCAATTCCACCCTGCCTCGTTGGTGTGGGGTGAAGGTGAGGTATGTTTCTCTTGTGCTACACATACTTGACAGTGATCTGGAGAAAAGTAGTGCCATTTTGAGGTCAGATGAGCACCAGGGGTTAAGTCACAATATCTGTCACTTACAGCTGCTGTTACAAAATGGGTCCCATGAATCCCATTTCTATACTGGTAACTCTGTTTTTAGGAATTTATCCAACTGCTGCCCTTCTACTGTCAACATCATGTTTCTTTCTGGTATCCTTTTCTGTCTATTGAGTAAATGCTTCATCTCCTACCTGCTTCAAAAAAACTTTGTCCTTTTTTTTTTCCAGTCCATTTTGAGCTTCATGATTTTCCACTGTTATTGATTGTTGTGCTAAAGACACAGTAGGGAAACCAGTTATCTTCCAATGCTGAAATGGTGGTTTGTTGTTTTTACAGTTACATTATTTTTAGTAGTGAAGCAGTGAGGTAATTACATGCAGAAAGCATAATTAAAAGAAGAAAAAAACCTATACTATTGCCATCTGCAGTCTTGAAACAATCCATATATTGATTTACAGGGTGATTTTACAGCACACACATACTTCGCAAGTGGTCCCTGAAGCTACCCAGTGGGAATCTCCAGCTACCTGCAAATTCTATAACAATTCCAACTATAACATACAGTAACAAATGGTAACAAGTGCAAAGTATAGCATAGCTCATAACTCTAGAACTATAAAAAAAAAAATCCTAATTTATAGTATTCTACTACTTTTTTTTGAGATAAAATATAGCTAATATTAAAGCTCCTTCTGTACCCCACCTTCCAGTGTCCCAGGTCTAGGAAACATGGACATAAACAGGATGAATTCTGTATGCTCCCCAATATCTAGTGGCTTAGTAGTAATACATGTTTGAGAGAAATTTATGCTGGTGTAACATAGTGCTCTGCTGGCTTAAAGGTACTTAAAATAGCATAGCATTTACTATTGATTTAAGGGAATAAGAGGGGCATTTTTATTCTAACATAACTGCAGCGGGGGAACATGAATTTATCAGAGATAATTGAATGGAAACAAAACCTGTGGCTGTAAGTCCATATTATGCTCTTAATTGTAACTGTAGGTCCTGATAAATCCATTAAGTGTTGGGGATGAGCTGTAAGCACAGAATTTGGCTAGAAGCTTCTTGTTTTGCGTTTCTGTAGTGGATAGGTTCAGGCTTCTACCCCAGTCTCACTGAAGTTCAGATATTTGCCGAGCCTTCTGACTTGTTTTACTCAAATGAAAATCCTGATTCTTCTTTACTGTCTTTTGCTGCCACCTTTTGCAAATACGTTTCATTTGTCTCAGAGCCTATGGTAAAAGAGCAAGTGGTTTGGGGTCAGTATGTTACTCTTGGGTATGTCACTATGAAACTGCAACTAGACTGCAGCTCCACGTGTTGTGTGGGGAGAATTAACAGGCTTTTTTGCATTTCCCAAATTTTCCTTTGAGAATGGGAATTGGGAAACTACAGTTCTATTCATGAGATTTTCTTCTATACTTTCTAAAAATATATAAGGGAAATTGTTTCTGTATAGAGCACATCAGACTTTTTCCAGTTAATGAGTACCCTTAACAAGTAAGTGCCAAAGCTAAAGTACAGAGAAGATGACAGATTAGAATTCATTTCAACTGGACTATAACATCTTTAGCACAGAGAGAACATCTTACCATTTCTCTGCAAAGCTACTAGGACAATGGAAACCACTTTGCAACACATAGCCCAGGATGGTACTTCATATGAATAATGAATAACAGAAGTATATTTCAGCTGAAGAACCTCTCTCTAGCTCTTCATCAGAACCAGCTTGCCAGGTTTCAGAGCAAAGTGCAAGATTCATTTATTTTGCCTGATTTTAATCAGGTATTTTAAGCAAAGTTTGTCAGTTCACTTTGTTTGCAGTATTCAGATGGACTGTCATACCTTTTCCATTACTATTCCATTTGGATTTATTCAGCCTAGGTATCTATTACTGTTATGGTAACTAAGTTTAAAAATTGAAAGATACTTCATTGATCCATACTGCAAAAATACTCACATTATGAAGGACTTGAGAATGTTTACAAATGATGGAACAAAGATTAAAAGTCATGTTATAACCGATAACTTTGAAATTATTCTCTACAGTCATTTTTAATTGTTTTGTATGGTTTTGTTTCAAGTCACCAGCATGGGGGAAGGTCACTGTCTCGCTTGAGGGATTAGACTGTAGGCAAAGAGATGGCATTGTCAGTATGATCTTCCTCACACTAAGATAATTTTCTCCTTTTCTCAGTCATCTTCCCTGTAACAGAGGACTCTCCATGTAAGCATGTAATGGACACCCATCCTATTATATTCTTGCAACCCCCAAACTCATGATGTGGGAGTGGCATATTAGTATCTTAATGAGAAAAAGCTATGGTGAGAGCTGTGAGGTTGATTATCCAATTTCTCCTTGATGGCCAATTATTATGCCTGAACTGGCCAGCTAATACAAACACATGCCACTTGGAACCATCCTTTAGCACATACTGGGGTAGGGGAAGGATGTAGGACTGCTACAGCTATTGTAGGCAGAAATAGGCTCTATGCACGTGAGGAAGAACTTGAGGTATTCCAGGCTGGTAGGATGTACTGAGCTGAAATGAAATAATGATGCAGGACACAGATCCTAGGAAACCAGGTGTTACAAGTTCTGAAGCAAAAGTGTTTTGTGATTATATGTGTATATCCCATAGTTTTATAAGCAACCAGGAAACTTCAGCTCATTCCGTGACCAGAGTGTACGGGCTGCTGGTAAAATGCAGGTCATCTCAGGGTGAAATGCATCAGAATCTGGGCATGACTCGGTCCTTAACAAGTAAGCTGACCTAGGAACCAGTTCCATGTATCTCATTGCTGCTTACCTTTAGGCAGACTGGGAGCTTGTTTTCAGCTTCTGTAAATACTTCAAAAAACATATCTGGGGACTGACTCATATCTGTTCTCCCTAATCTACTTCTAAGAGGATAGGCTTGTTCTAGCTCCTGTCTCTTGTAAATACCTGTAGTGTTAGACCACCATAGGTGATATCAGTTCTCACCATGTTGCGTTGAAAATTAAGTGACCACAGAGCAAGCTAACCTTGCTTAATGCTGTCTGGGGATGTCATCTTAAGGAACTTCCCTGATGCAGAAGTGTCATCACAAAGAAGGGCCTTGGGAATACTAGCAGTGGGACCCCTAGCAGATGACAGGCTGTGTAGGTACAAAGAAGTACCTCACTGTCACAAATACTCTTTCAGACATGTTATTTACACCTGCTGTAGTAGAAGCTGGAATAGTGAAGTATGAGACACAAATTCAATCTGTTCTTAGTGAGGTTTCAAGGCTGTTTGCATTGTCTGTACTGTTCTACCACAAGACCTCTGCTTTCCACACTAGTTTTTTATCTGATAATCTGAGACCCGTGGTACACCGGTATGTGTGAGGTAGATAAAGAAGGGAACTGCAGAACAGTGGTTCCAAATACATCCGCTCTTTTAGCCAGGATCTGAAGATTTTCAACAAAGAAGAATGTAGAGAGAGGTGAGGATGCATTGGATCAAGAAAGTCATTTAAAAATCTGACTTTCTTGGATCATGGAGATCTTTTTTCATATCTGCTGAGAAATCCAGCAGTTATTTAGACATGAACTGGAGTTTACGAGTGATTATACATGATGTAGCTACTTTAAGACATAGCCTAGTACTTTGTTTGAAGGAGTTGTCTCTCTGGGTGTGTTTGGCAGAGATACTTAATTCTGTTTGCCAAAGCAAAAATACTTATATTTCAAAACTGAATTTTGATTGCTGAATAGTATTTGTTATGTACACAGTGCAACTAAGGAAATAAATCTGAGAATAAGGCATAAATAAAATCTAACATCTGTTGTAGAAGCAGGTAACTGCAAGGGCTAAAGCAAATCCACTGTAATTTTTATCCTGTATTTGTGAAACTGTGTTATGCTGTTTGTAGAGAACCCTTGCTGTCTTCTTAGTTTTTGAGGATAAAGAATTTCAGTTTATTTGAGAAAACAAAAGGTTGCTCAGTCCTCACTGAATCCACTCTTCAAGCACATTCAGCACTTTTCTTTGTAGTTTATGGACAGTTGAAGTAAAATATATGTTGCAGGAACTACTTGTAACTGCTCAATTTCACCAAATGTTTGCATACGCCTTTCTTTAGTATACAAACAAACTCAGTTAGTCAAAGGACACAGAATAACATGCGTACTTAGCTAGATGTGTTTAAGCACTAACTGAACTGGGGCCATTAGAAGTATGTTACTGGTATTACAAGACTGCATTACAGTTTTTAAGGCCTTTCTTAAATAATTTAAAATAAATGGGCTGTGCTCCTCAAGAATAAATAACATGTTTTTTCTCACACACTTTACAGAGCGAGGCTCAAAAGGACATCTTGACCTCACAGAGTTAATAGGAGTTCCTCTTCCTCCTTCTGTCTACTTTGTCACCGGCTATGGAGGGTTTCCAGCTTACAGCTTTGGTCC
Organism: Gorsachius magnificus; assembly: GCA_034008185.1. NCBI lineage: Eukaryota > Metazoa > Chordata > Aves > Pelecaniformes > Ardeidae > Gorsachius > Gorsachius magnificus. Next base: position 96,069,715 of record CM067082.1, on the reverse strand, counting down.
AGATGCTAACATCGGTCGATTAACAAGTGCTATAATACCATCACCTTTCTATACAGATTTTGCTATTGTAGTTACAGTGAAACCCAACAGTGATCGTGGAGGAGTGCTATTTGCAATAACAGATGTCTTCCAGAAAACTATTTACCTGGGAATGAGACTTTCACCAGTTGATGACAGCACCCAGAGGATAATAATGTACTACACGGAGTCTGGTTCCCATATCTCCCGAGAGGCTGCTTCATTTAAAGTGCCAGTGATGACTAACAGGTGGAATAGGTTCACAATGACTGTTCAGGGAAATGATGTTGCTTTGTTCATGGACTGTGAAGAATATCAGAGAGTTCAGTTTCAAAGGTCAGCTGAATCCTTGGTATTTGAATCTGGCTCTGGGATATTTGTTGGTAATGCAGGAGCCACAGGATTGGAAAAGTTCACAGTAAGTACTGTCTGATAAATTCACTTGCCTCAGCATTTTATACATGTGCTCTCTACCAAAGAAAGTCTGCTTATAACAGTTATATCCCAAATGAGGTTACAAATGGTATAGCTTGTATTTTCCATACCTGGCTAGGGTTCAGGCAGTGCAGAAATATAAACTCTGGCTTAAAATGCAAATGTTCCTAGAACCTCAGTAGTTTATTAATTGACTAGATATCAAGCTCAATGCTCAGTTTGAATACTAGAAGTTTCAAAGTAAACAGATCACATAAATTTATATGGCCTTTCTATGACAGGCAGATTTCAGAGTATCCATTTGTTTAATGTCTGAGAATAATACCTTAGTAGAAAGTCAATACTTTAAACACTTATTAGCTACGTATAGGTATATTTCCTTCACATTAAACATCTAGACATAAAGACTAAATCTGTCAGCTTCTTCAGATTTTTCTCAACAGAAAATAGAAAAGCAAAGAAACAAAATATACTGTCAGCAAAACAGGAAGAGGCAGGTCATGTGTGTTAGGTCTTGATGGGTTTTGATCTTGATCTGAATACCCATATTTTTGTCCTGCATGTGCATCATGCCTAACTCTGTGAGACCTCACAACAAAGAAAGATCCCTGACATGTTTCTTAAAACACTGAGTCTTTGTAATCTAAGAAACAAGGCTTAAATGTTTAAAATGAAATTGTTGCAGCTCTTTCAGCATGTCAGACTGAGAAACATAATTTGTAACTCTGAAAAAAGAAACAGTTATTATCAGGAAATCCATCTCCTTTCTTCCAGTTTTGAAAAGTTTTAAGCTGGTTTCTCCCTGATCCACTTCATCACTTACTGGTATGTGCTTTGTCTCCATTTTTAGGGGTTTTCACATGCCATTTTTTGTAGCTGCAATGTATTTCTTAACTAGAAAAAGCAGTCAGTGCTTTACAGACTCTAGGATGTAATCTAGGATTAGATCCTTCAGGTGGAGCACTTATAGCAGTGGTATTGTCACTGGGACATGACACTGTATTCTGGCAGCTTCAATTTTTTCCACATTTTGCAAAAGAAAAATGTAAGAACATATTTACATTCTTAAAGAGGGTTTATTATCATAAAATTTTATGCTTCAGATCATTTCCCAAGCAAATCAGAACAAAGTCTGGGGTTTTTTGTTGATGTGTTTAATTCCCACCCCTCCGTCCCCCTTCATGCACGCTACTTAACGTATTACTTCCTTGAACTGTTTTTGTTGTTTCATGTAGGGATCAATTCAACATCTGACAATCAAATCTGACACAAGGGCTACTGAAGATCATTGTGAAGATGATGATCCTTATGTGAGTATGCTTAAACACTTCTTTATCTAGCCTCAGTGCCTCAGAAATTTCAGTCGTTTACCATTAGAGATTTTTCATAAGACTAAATGTAGTATTTCTTCCTGAGAACATAGTATCATACTTAAAACTGTCTGTGTTGGGGAATCTTTTTTTTTTGACTACACAGCCCCTAAAACTGTGATTTTTCAAACAGCATCATTTTCTTTTGTCTATAACACCTTTAGGAAAATGAACTATGACTTTTATTTTTCTGAAGGGTCATTTTTATTAAATGCTCTAAGTACTGAAATGAGTTAACATCATAATGACACTGAGGCTTCATCAACTGAACAAAAAAGGTTTTTCTGCATTGAAGTAGCCAATTCCTTGGAGATAATATTTTTTTTCCCTGACTTTTATGAACTTGCTATCACGACTGGGTTTTTCACAGGCTTCAGGGGACATCAGTGGCAATGGCAGCATTCAAGAACATGAAGGTATTTCTGAGACACAAGAAGTCCTTGCACCTTCTCATCATCCCGTAAGGGTAAATTTATTTTATTTATTTACTTTATATTTCTGGTTTAATATTACTTTTTTAGATAGCAAGGCTTTGTCACTAGTTTTTAATATGTGGCAACTTCCAAAGGCAGCTGTGAGAAAAATAGGCACCCATCCATAAGAATGACTGCACTGTGCCAGGTAAAAAATCTGGTGTATTTGACAACAATCAGCAACAAGTACTTTGGGAAGAATTTAGCAGCAATCAGGAATATAAATAGGACACTTACCAGGAATACTCTTTTACCCTGCAACAATTTCCATCTCAAGAAATGCTTAAGCCAGGAGTGTATCTGTGTTAAGTGGACCTCAGCTGAGTTTTTTGCCCTTGAATTTCTTGCTTTGTTTTTTTTAAACCATGGGAATTACACCATCCTCAGCTTCCTGCTGCAGAGTTCCTTGGCTTATTTAACTATATGTTTTGTGAAGGACTTTCACCTTTTGTACCTATCTCAAATTACCTCCCTGACCTCCATGTGCTTTAGAAGCTATGCTAAAGCACATGGAGGCCAGGGAGGTGATTCAAGATAGCCAGCATGGCTTCACCAAGGGCAAGTCCTGCCTAACAAACCTAGTGGCTTTCTATGATGGTGCGACAGCATCAGTGGACAAGGGAAAACCAATGGACATCATCTATCTGGACTTCTGCAAAGCCTTTGACATGGTCCCCCACAACATCCTTCTCTCTAAATTGGAGAGCTATGGATTTGATGGGTAGACTGTTCGGTGGATAAGGAACTGGCTGGATGGTTGCATCCAGAGGGTAGTGGTCAATGGCTCGATGTCCGGATGGAGACCGGTGACGAGTGGTGTCCCTCAGGGGTCCATACTGGGACCAGTGCTGTTTAATGTTTTCATCAATGACTTAACCAGCGAGATCAAGTGCACCCTCAGCAAGTTTGCAGATGACACCAAGCTGAGTGGTGCGGTTGACACACCAGAAGGACGGGATGTCATCCAGAGAGACCTGGACAGGCTGGAGAGGTGGGCCTGTGTGAACCTCATGAGGTTCAACAAGGCCAAGTGCAAGGTCCTGCACCTGGGTCAGGGTAACCCCCGGTATCAGTACAGGCTGGGGGAAGAAAGGATCGAGAGCAGCCCTGCCAAGAGGGACTTGGGGATACTGATGGATGGAAAGCTGGACATGAGCTGGCAATGTGTGCTGGCAGTCCAGAAGGCCAACCATACTCTGGGCTGCATCAGAAGCTTGGCCAGCAGGTCAAGGGAGGTGATTCTGCCCCTCTACTCTGCTCTGGTGAGACCTCACCTAGAGTCCTGCGTCCAGCTCTGGAGCCCTCAGCACAAGAAGGACATGGAACTGTTGGAGCGGGTCCAGAGGAGGGCTACAAAAATGATCCAAGGGCTGGAGCACCTCTCTTATGAGGACAGGCTGAGAGAGTTGGGCTTGTTCAGCCTGGAGAAGAGAAGGCTGTGGAGAGACCTGATTGCAGCCTTTCAGTACCTAAAGGGGGCCTATAGGAAAGATGGGGAAAATCTTTTTAGTAGGGCCAGCTGTGAGAGGACAAGGGGTAATGGTTTTAAACTGAAGCAGGGTAGGTTTAGACTAGATATAAGGAAGAAATTCTTTACAATGAGGGTGGTAAAACACTGGAATGGGTTGCCCATAGAGGTAGTGGAGGCCTCATCCCTGGAAACATTCAAGGCCAGGTTGGATGGGGCTCTGAGCAACCTGATCTAGTTAGCGGTGTCCCTGCTCACTGCAGGGGGGGTTGGACTAGATGACCTCTAGGGGTCCCTTCCAACCCAAAACATTCTATGTTTTGCCCGTCTGAACACCCTAATTGCAGCTTTCATTTGGTGGTTACTCTACTGGAAGACACGGTAAACAGTTGCTCCTTACTCATCATAACATTTGTGATTTTACAGATTCCTATTGCATCATGTTCCCTCTCCCTTTTTGTGCCAGGCTGAAGTGTTCCAGTCCATTCCTCACAATGAAGCTTTCCATGCAGCTTATATCAAGTATTTTTCTTTTATCCAGGTTCACACTGATTCCTTTACAGAAAACCAGTAGGTCTGTGAGAAATGACTTTACAGAAACCATGCTCACATTTCCCTGATATAGCACATACTTCAGCTCCTTCATTGTTGAATCCTCAGAACTCATGGGTGAATACTGTTCAGTTGTGATTTGTTGCCCTTCACTTAGTCAGTCCTACCCTTTTATTACAAGACTTCAGTTTTAGACATATCCTCTGCTGAGTTTCCCAAGAATACTCTTTTGCAGGAATTTTAACTCTTCCACAGTCAACATGAATGCAAACACCTTATTTTTTTCTCCTATGGCTTAAAATTCTCTGAGCACTCTTTTTATAACTTGTGTATTGACCTGGCTTCCTGCTCCTGATGTGTTTTAAAGGAGATTTATTATTAACTTTTATCCCTTTTACATATAGTTTATTAAAGTCTTTTTGGCCTGCCTTGTGCTTTTCACAGAATCACAGACTAGCTGAGTTTGAAAGGGACCTCTGAAGATTGCCCTGTCCAACTCCCTTCTAAAAGCAGAGTTAAGTACAGCAGGTTGCTCAGTGCCAGTGGGGTTTGGATTTCCTCAAGGATAGAGACTCCACTGCCTCTCTGTTCCAGTGTAGTTTTTTTTTCTGATGTAAAGCCAGAATTTCTTGTATTTTAATTTGTGTCCATTGTCTCTTTCCCTTCACTGGCTACCACTGAGAAGGGTCTGCATCTGTCTTTAATCCGACCTGTCAGGATTTTGTACACATTTATAAGATTGCTCTGAGCCTTCTCTTCTTGAGGCAGTCCTTGTTCTCTTATCTTCCTCTCATAGGTCAAAAGCCCTAGTCCCTTAATGATCTACATGGTCCATTGATGGACGTGGTCCAATATGTCCATGTAGTGATGAGCCTTGACCTGGACACAGTACTCAAGACAGGGGTCTCACCATGGCTTAATACAGAAAGATCATCTCCCTCAACCTGCTGGTGATATTCTCTTCCTAATGCAGACCAGGATGCTGCTGGCTGCCTTTGCCAGAAGGGCACATTGCTGGCTCTTCTACCAGCATCTGTACCTGCAAAGCTGCTTTCCAGCCAGTTGGCCCCCAGCCAGTACTGCTGCATGGGGTAATTCCTCCCCAGATATAGAAACTGCATTTTACTTTGCTGAACTTCAGGAGATGCTTGTCTGCTTATTTCTGCAGCCATCTGGAGTTCTTCTGAATGGCAGCAAAATCAGCTGGTGCCTTGATGACTCCTCTCCATTTTGCATCACACCACAAAACTTAACCCATGAATCTTACTGTGCTTTGACTTCTTCTCATTTGGATACAACTGCAGCTAATTCAGGAAAGATGTCTTACTTCTGTAGTTTATCCAGAAAAAAATCAATTCTATTAGCTATTGCTTTAATTTTCTGTTTAATAACCTTCATAATTACTGCTGTTCAAAACTACACACAGCAATAGTAGAATTTTTGGCTTTTATTCCTCCTTCTGCAAGATGTCACAGTTTAACCCCAACCAGCAATTAAACTTTGCACGGTCACTTGATCACTCCCTCCTGGCAGGATGGGCAAGAGAATTTGAAGAGTAAAAGTGAAAAAACTCGTGGGCTGAGATAAAGGCAGTTTAATAGGTAAAGCAAAAGCCGTGCATGCAAGCAAAGCAAAACAAGGAATTAATTTACTATCTCCTGTCAGCAGGCAGGTGTTCAGCCACCTCCAGGAAAGCAGGGCTCCATCACACATAATGGTTACTTGGGAAGACAAATGCCATCATTCCAAAGGTCCCCCCCTTTCTTCTTCTTTCCCCAGCTTTATATGCTGACCATGGTGTCATATGGTATAGAATAGCCCTTTGGTCGGTTTGGGTCAGCTGTCCTGGCTATGTCCCCTCCCAGCTTCTTGTGCATCCCCAGCCTACTCCTACTCCAACTTAATGCTCATTGTCACCTGTCCTGCTGCCAAGCACCACTGTGAAGAGCCTAGCTCCATATCACTGATGAACCCTGTCTAGGTATTGGTAGGCTGCCACTAGGTCTCCCATAAGCCTTCTCTTCTTCAGGCTGAAGAAGACCAGTTTCTTCAGCCTTTCCTCACAGGACAAGTGCTTCAGCCCTTGTCTGTCTTGTAAGCTATCTGCTGAGCTTACTCTAGTTTATAGATATCTGTCTTGTAATAGGGGACAAAACCAGGCACATGTGGTGGTTTGACCCTGGCTGGATGCCAGGGGCCCACCAAAGCCGCTCTATCACTCCCTTCTAACTGGTCAGAGGAGAGAGAAGTAAATCAAAAGGCTCGTGGGTCGAGATAAGGACAGGGAGAGATCATTTTATCAGTTACCATCATGGGCAAAACAGACTCAACTTGAAAATAATTAATTTATTATCAATCAAAACCAGAGAAGGAGAGGAGAAAAACTGCTAGATCTTAAAAACCTTCCCCCCGCCCCTCCCTTCTTTTTGGGCTCAACTTCACTCCCAGCTTCTCTACCTACTCCCCCCAGTGGCACAGGGGGATGGGAATGGGGGTTGAGGTCAGTTCATCACACTTCGTCTCTGCCACTTCTTCTTCCTAGGGAGAGGACTCTTCCCCTGCTCATGCGTGGGGTCCCTCTCACGGGAGACAGTGCTCCATGAACTTCTCCAGCGTGAGTCCTTCCCATGGGCTACAGTTCTTCATAAACTGCTCCAGCATGGGTCCATAACTTCCACGGTGTGCAGTCCCTCAGGAGCAGACTGCTCCAGCATTGCGTTCCCTGCGGGGTCACAAGTTCTGCTGGCAAACCTGCTTCGGTGTGGGCTCCTCCCCCCAAGGGTCCGCAATGGCTTGCCAGGAACCTGATCTGGCGCAGGCATCCCACGGGGTCACAGCCTCCTCCTGTTCCAGCGTGGGGTCCTCCACGGGCTACAGGTGGATATCTGCTCCACCATGGACCTCCATGGGCTGCAGGGGGACAGCCTGCCTCACCATGGTCTTTACCACGCCTGCAGGGGAATCTCTGCTCCGGCGCCTGGAGCACCTCCTCCCCCTCCTTCTTCACTGACCTTGGTGTCTGCAGGGCTGTTTTCTCTTGCATCCTCTCACTTTTCTTCTCTCTCTGGCTACTGAGATGCAGCCATTTTTTTTTTCCTTCTTAAATATGTTATCACAGAGGCGCTTCCACTGCCGCTGATTGGCTTGGCCTTGGCCAGCGGCAGACACAGGGAATACTTCTAGCAGCTTCTCACAGAAGCCACCCCTGTAGCCCCCCCCCCCACTACCAACACCTTGCCACAGAAACCCAATTCTAGATGTTGTATAACAAGTGCTGAATAATGGGGGATAATCACTTCCCTACATCTTCTAGCATTTAGCCAGATTGTTCTTAAGACAGCTTGCTTTGCTATCAGGGCATGCTGCTGTTTCATATTCAGCTTGCTGTCCACCAAGATCCCCAGGTCATTCTCTACAGAGCTGCTGTCCCCAGCCTGTGTCATTGCAAGGGGTTCTTCCTTCCCAGGTGCAGGACTTTGTGTTTGTCCTTGCTGAGTTTCATAAGGTTCATGTTGGCATATTCCTCCAGCCTGTCCAGGTCCCTCTGGATGGCAATCCTGCGCTTGAGTATATTAACTGATGCACCTCCAACTCCCACCTTGGCATTATCTGCAAACTTTATGAGCAAGCACTCTGCTGTCTCCTCAGGTCATTGCTAAAGATGTTAAACAGAACAGATCCCAGGATGGACCCATGAGTATGTCCCATTAAACACTATGCTCTGAGTTCAATCATCCAACTATTTTTTTATCTGTCTTGTTGCTCTCCCATCCAGACTGTAATGTCCTCGCTTGGATACAAGAATATTGTGGGAGACAGTGCTGAAACCTTGCTAAAATCAAGGTGGATGATGTCCACTGCTTTCTCCTCAAGAGCTTGACCAAACTACTGTGACATCTGCTAATAAGCAGAAACTAGATATGTTCTGTAAACAGGAAAGATTAACTAGAAGGTGAAATAAATTAAAAACTTGTAAAATAAAGAGGGTGTATGTATTGGCCATTAATAAACTTTAATTTTTATGATAGCAATGACAGTTAATGTTTCTAAGGGCAGCATGAAAGTAAGGACAGATGCAGACAAGATATTAAGTAGGAAAGATCTGGAATCCTGTTTCACTTCATAAATGTAGTAGTTCTGATTACTATGCTTTGAGGAAGGTAATCTACTGAATCTTGCTTTGAAATATGTGATAAGCCTTTTCTATTAACTGTTCTTTGGGATTTTATGTTCTTTTTAGCCTGAAGATACATTGGCTGAGCCAGTGGAAGCCCCCCCAACAATACTGTCTTATGTGGAAGAGAATTATTTCTCTGGAAATCACAGTTCAGAAGAAATGTCTGAAGCAGCTAAACTTAAAGAACAAGGCACTGCCTTTTTTTTTTTTTTTTTTTTTTTTTACAGTGGGGGGTTGTGGTCATTTATGTTCTCTAGGTCTGAGTCTGTCATTTCCCAGTATATGAAAAGTCACTGTCATATTTTGCGTGCTGCCAGAAAGGGAAAATCTTATGGTTTTGGACATCCTGTGTGTTAGAAAAGAATTGGCACATCAAACATTTGTCTCTGAAACCGCAGTCTGTTAGACTGCAATTTGTTAATAGCAGCAAAGGTAAGTGGTTGCAACTACAGCCACCATTCAACACAACTCTCACTTTTCACTCTATATAGATGCCTATCTCAGTTGTTGTTAAACATGCAGAGAATAGATTTACCCTTCTATAGTGTGGAAGTTTCAGTCACAGAACTATGGTTTATATTTTAAAATGAAAAAAAATATTGGATAAAACAAAGAAGCTGACCTGAGGACCTGCTGCTGTCATACTCTACAACAGTCCAGTAAAGTGCAAGTGTTAGGCAAAGGGAATGAAAGGTGAAAAATCCTCTTCATTCTGCTCAGGTCAGCAAGAAGCATGGTGCTTTTGGGGACATACCTCTGCAAACAGTGCTACTGGCTCTAAAGCCATGTCACACCTTTAAAAGGAATGTAAGATGAGTATATAATTTGATGACCTTCTGTTATAATGAAGTACAGCCTTTCATGTAAAACTGAATACTACCGCTGAATAAACAATGATATCCTACTTATGTTCCCTGCAAAGGATGTGAATCTGCCTAGTGCACTGACTGTGCAAGTGTAGGCAGCAAAGTAACAAGAGCAGGGCATAGCGCACAGAGGAATCCAGTCCTCCATGAGTAAGACAATTTCAATGCACTTCTAGAAAACAAAAAATAAAGCTAGTTACCTTAATAAGGCCAAAGACAATGTTCCTATTTAAATTTCATACATAGTTCAGATAGTACCTGTTGTACATAGCTCTTATTTTTTTGTTATATAGATGAAAAATAGGCAACCATTAGACTAGAGCCTGAGGCCAAGAAGATGATGCAATACAGTATTTGTCTTTAAAATAGACACTTGTTTTATAATTTTATTCTCACTTTTCTCTTTTTTTCTTTCTTTTTACAATTTTCAGAGTTATAAAAAGACAAACATTAATCTTTGGAATGTATTTTGGTCATAATCTAAATTTCTTTTTTAAACAACTTGCAGGTTCTGTGCTCTGATAAATACTTCTGTGTGGGTTTTATTTTGCTCTGTCTCTCACTAATAAGTGATTATTTTATTTAGATTCAGCTGTCATGGAAATTGGACAAGGCAACAGTGAATCTACCACTGTCACACAGAAAATCTTAAGAGAAGAAGATGGCTCTGGTGCCAGTGTTTTGCCAGGAGCAAGCAGAGGGGAGGTCTGTACAATGGGTTTATCACATGCCTTATCTTTTTGTCCCAAGAGCAGGAAAATGTATGAATTTCGGGCACTTTTCTGAGTTGGTACCTTTATCTATTCCATCTTAGCAGCAGCATGCCAAAACAGAAGTTACTTTTTAAACTCTTGAATGTCCTCTCATGACATCAAGACTGAAAAGCACTGACACTGTGCAGAAGTTTGGATCTGTAACTATTGAGATGGGCCTGAGATTTTTGATTTTTCAAAACAAATTTGTTCTTTCAGTTTTGCATTTTTTCCTTTTGCATTTAAGAAAGTGAAAAACAAAGAAAAAAACCAACCTAAATCCTCACCATAAAAGCCCACAATTTTTATTCCCTAAAAGCAGGCTTCTTGGTCTTACAGTAACCGCCTTGCAGGTGGAAGTCCTGCTTCCTTCTCAGAAGTGTGGCATATAAACAGATTTAAAATTACACCCTTTGAGTGCTCACCAAGTGCTTCTGTGTGAAGTACCAAGTGCAAAGAAACACTTCATTATCACAGTGCTTCCTTATCAGGTGATCCAAACAGAAGACTTAACACTAAACCACACTAAACTCTAGAGGAATCCATGCCTAAAATATCCATGCCTGGCATTCCTTAGTTGCCCACAGACTAATCTGAAAATTCATAATTTATGCAAGTTATCCCTTTATAAACCCAGTCTTACTTGAATTACCATCCAAGACGTTGATCCTATATTCCGTGTCTTGACAAGGGAATGACTGAGTGGATTACACTGGAAAAATGTCTGCAACTCCTAGTTATTTCTTTAAACAAGCAGTGCATGCTGCCTCCTGACAGCTGCATACATTAACACCCAGAGACAAAAAAATCCATTTAAAAAGTAACCAGCAGCTTTCCTGGCATTCACAATAAAAAGATGCTTTAACTAATAAAACATTATGACTGAATAACTTTTCCACCCCTAGATGGCCTTATAAAAGATCAAAACTGAGCCAAGTCAGTAAAGTTGTTTGGGGTCCTTGTATTACTCATGTCTATGTCAGAGCAGTTACATGAACAAACGCTGTTTACAGCCATGCTTAGCTTCTCTCTGGGCTGCCAGCACATTTTTTAGAAGCACTCTAGTAGAGGCAATACCTGGACATCTTTCACCTCTCAGAGATGCCTTCCAAAAACCCTGGTCAGGTTGTCTTGTTGGAAAGGTCTGTCCTGGTTTTGGCTGTGATAGAGTTAATTTTCTTCACAGAAGCTAGCATAGTGCTGTGCTTTGGATTTAGTACTAGAAGAATGTTGATAACACACTGATGTTTTTAGTTGTTGCCAAGTAGTGCTCAGACTACTCGAGGACTTTTTTGAGCTTCTCCTGCTTGGCCAGGTGCATAACAAACTGGGAGGGAGTACAGCACAGCTAGGACAGCTAACCAAACTGATCAAAGAGCTATTCCATACAATATAACATCATGCTCGAGGGGGTTAGTCGGTCGGTCGTGGGCAGAGTGATTGTGGCTCGGGGGGAGTGATCTCTGCTTGGGACGGGCTGGGCACCCGTCAGCGGGTGGTGAGCAATTGCATTGTGCATCACTTGTTTTATATATTCTGTATATTCTCTTACCATTATTATTATCACTATTGTTATTCTTCTCGCTTATTAAACTGTCTCTATCTCAACCCACGGGTCTTACTTTTTTTTTTTCTCCCCCATCCGACTGAGGCGGGGGGGGAGTGAGCGAGCGGCTGTGTGGTGCTTAGTTGCCAGCCGGGTTAAACCACGACAAGGTGCAATGTAGGAATTCCTTTCAACATCCCTTCTGATGGAAAAAGAGATTCTAGAAAGTGAGTTGTACACTACTGAACAGAGGAAACTCTAACAAAGATGGGTTGTAATTTGATTGGTAATTCAATTCTGACAGGACTAGGCATAACTATAAATTACATGCAAAGCATTGAGACTAGTCACATTTTCAAAATCAATTTTCATAGAATCATGTTTTGGGTTGGAAGTGACCCCTAGAGGTCATCTAGTCCAACCCCCCTGCAGTGAGCAGGGACACCATCAGGTTGCTCAGAGCCCCATCCAACCTGGCCTTGAATGTTTCCAGGGATGGGGCCTCCACTACCTCTCTGGGCAACCCATTCCAGTGTTTCACCACCCTCATTGTAAAGAATTTCTTCCTTATATCTAGTCTAAACCTACCCTGTTTTAGTTTAAAACCATTACCCCTTGTCCTGTCACAGCTGTCCCTACTAAAAAGATTTTCCCCATATTTCCTATAGGCCCCCTTTAGGTATTGAAAGGCTGTAATCAGGTCTCCAATTTTGCCAAATCTCTTATAAAATTAGACATTCCTTCTGGGTAGACTCCTGCCTAGCTCTTAGACAAGGAAATTAAGAGAAAATGCAAGACTATGGCCCGTCTGTACTTTGAGGTTCACACAGTGCTAAAAAAAATGGCAGCCCTTTTAACTCCTAAAGTACTCCAGCCTACATGCAGGCACTAGAAATCCCAAAGGGGGTGGCTATGCCATATATAACAAAGTCACTCTCTCTGGTGAGATACTGGGTTTTGAAAGATACTGTGCCTATTGCATTTGTAAGGTAATGTGTAACCTGAATTTCATGTGGTTCTGCAAATTAAAATTACTTATGTCCCTCATTTGGAATCCTGTGAGTTGGAGGGCTCCAGCAATTCAAATGCTTGCCCTACTTGTTGACATATTTCAAAATAATCAGCTAGCAATACATTTTTCATTAATTAACGTTCCTGATCCAATAGCCACCACAGATTTTTCTAAGGAGAAAATAACTAATGACCTTTCCTTCCTCTTTGTGACTCCTATGCCAAAAGTCCATTTTTCCTATTGCTTCAGTTATGACTGCTTCTGTTAGCCAGAAAACACACAGCATCAAGAATGACAGAACTTTTATTCTGAAGTTCTACATTGTGTCTTTTATTCAAGTGTTTAAGGTTGCTTCTTATAGGGTCTTCTAGCGTTTCTGTGCTTATTGTGGTAAATTGTAACAAATGGTGAAACATTAGGTTAAGGATCATCCATTGGAGATGACATAGAAGAAACTTTAATATTTGTTGGAGGACTTCCAGATATGATTCCTCTAACGAATTCTGGATTCACAGTTTTTAAAAGCAGCAATTTTAATGTCAGAATGAACCATTGTTCAGTTTATACTTGTGCCCAGAATTACTCCTTTCTAGGTGCAGAATCCGGCATTTCAATTTGTTAAATTTCATCCCATTAGTCACAGCCCAATGCTCCAATCTATCTAGATCCTTCTGCAAGGCCTCTTGTCCCTGAAGAGAGTCAACAGCACTTCCCAGGTTATTATCAGCAAACTTGCTAATGGTGGATTCAACTCCCACATGCAGATCATTGGTAAATATATTGAACAGAACTGGCCCTAGAATTGAACCTTGAGGAACACCAGTGGTGACCAGTTGCTAGCCAGATGTAGTCTCATTCACAATAACATTTTGAGCTCTGCCCTTCAGTCAGTTCTTCACCCAACGCACCATGAACCTGCTCATCCCACAGTTGGACAACTTTTTCAGGAGGATGGTGTGAGGGACAGTATCAAGATCCTTAGTAAAACCCAGAAAAACCACATCCACCACCTTCCCTTCATCCACTAGGCAGGTGACCTTATCATAAAAGGATATCAGATTAGTTAGACAGGACTTTCCTTTTGTGAACCCATGCTGAGTGTGCCTGGGGTCCGGAACACAAGTCATACGAGGAACGGCTGAGGGAACTGGGGTTGTTTAGTCTGGAGAAGAGGAGGCTGAGGGGAGACCTGATCGCCCTCTACAACTACCTGAAAGGAGGCTGTAGTGAGGTGGGGGTCGGCCTCTTCTCCCTGGTAACAGACGATAGGACGAGGGGGAATGGCTTGAAGCTGCGCCAGGGCAGGTTTAGGCTAGACATAAGGAAAAAATTCTTCACTGAGAGGGTTGTCAGGCTCTGGAATGGGCTGCCCAGGGAGGTGGTGGAGTCCCCATCCCTGGAGGTATTTAAAAGAAGGATAGATGAGGTGCTTAGGGACATGGTTTAGTGGTGGGATGGCAGTGCTAGGTTAACGGTTGGACTCGATGATCTTAAAGGTCTTTTCCAACCGAGGTGATTCTATGATTCTATGATAATTGCATTATTCCTTAAATGCCTTTCAATAGTACTCTGTATAATTTTCTCCATAGTTTTTCCAGAAACTGAGGTTAGACTAACAGGTCTGTAGTTCCCTGGGTCTTCCCTTACACCCTTTTTGTAGATTGGAATAACATTGGCTAGCTTTCAGTCAGCAGGGACCTCCCCAGACTCCCAAGACCTTTAGTAGATGATCAAGAAGGGTCCTGCCATAACATGTGCTAGCTCCTTCAGTATTCTAACAACCTGTATCAACAATCCTGTTATCTCACTCAGGTTATGATCTTATCCACAGTTCAGTTGACTACATTCTCTTTTCCAGATGGGAAAAAAATCTCTAATGAGACCAGATGAAAAAATCTCTGATCTTTGGGAAGTTTCCTAGTGGAAAAATGCAGAAAGATCTTTAAAAAAAATCATCTAATGGCTCTTTTTCTGAAAGCTGTCACCCTGCTAACTTTAAAATGCTTGCATAGTTACCATTTTACATCCCTCCTAGTTTCATTAGTTACTAACCGAACACGAAGTATTACATTGCTGCTATAAAATGTGAGTAAAACCTAGTGCTTGTTTCAAAACTTGATGCAAAAATTACTTAAATGTTCCATCCTGTATGTGTTATTGTCTGAGCTTCACCTTCGAAAGGGTTTATTTTGTTCCTGGTGTATTTAAATTATTCTTTTTATTATTCTTACTTTCTCTTCACCAAATACTGATGCTTAGCAATTTTTTTTGCTCTTGCTTGTTGTCCACTTTTACCCTTTGCTCATTTAATCTTTGGTCACTTCCCTTTTTAACCAAGTATAGGTAACCCTCTTTTGTTAGAGTTGTAAATCTCAGGGGAGTTGGCTAAAGCATTCCTAAACATATCTTCTTAACTTTCACAATTTTCTCCCAGACAGACTGAGTTTATGAAACTGGTCTTTTTCAAACGTATGTTATTGATTTAGACTGTGCAGATTTGTGCAGATAGTAAATTAGACCATGGTCATTTGCATCTAGGTAATCAGCTCTCTTTTTTTACAGCTCAGTGAGTAATTTATTTGTACTTGCTTGAATGATCTCTAGTATGGACTGCCTTTGCTAAATGGGTATATTGTTTGTATGCTGCCTAACATATTTTTGACTGCAATGAACAAAGCAGGGGTTCTAGGAGAGAGGGAAGAGAGGTGAAAAAAGAGAGAGAGAAATGGGAAAAGTAATGCAACACATTTTTTGTATTTCACATTTTACTTGCTCAGGGACAGAAAGGTCAGGAAGAGGAGGATGGGCCCACAGGATCTCCAGGAAGGCCAGGAGTAGAAGATCTGCAGAAAAAAGATCAAGGACCTCCTGGACCTCCAGGGAAACTTGGACAACATGGTCAGCCTGTGAGTATTTTCTGTCTGTTGAAAGAATGCTTGTATTTTAGAAAGTGTAATAGTTGTTCAACACACATGCATAAAGGGCTGTAACTCCACAGCCTCACACACTGCCATCAGTTATACTTCTACAAGATGGGGGTTTAGCACCACCAAATCAATTCAGGAGTGCCATATCTGCTTTGCACTTGTGTCAACAGCTGTATGAGGGCCTGATGAGAGACAATCATCAGAAAGCACAAGGCAGACAACTGGTGTACCAACATACTAACATTCTTAGAGTGGTAATCCCACAAACTCTTTGGGCAGCCTTTGCGGTGTTGCACACCCTCCCAGCCGTCATGTTTGAACATGTTCAAAGCTGCTGGACTTCAGAACTCACATGCCTCTCTCAGTGGCTTCTGGATATCCACGATGTTTCACACTTAATGTCCTTCTGAACCATCAGCACAAGATGTATCCAAACAAACAGAGGTGCAACCAGATCACACTACGACACAGCATTTGTTACAGTTCTGGTTTGTTATTTTGTCACTGCAAGACACATCAAGCTGTAGTTAATTATTTTTCTCTTTTGTTGGTTCTTTGTTACAATGTTTTATTTAGCTTTCTAACAAAGATATTTTATTTTAGGGCATTCCTGGTAAAAATGGATTACCAGTAAGTACTCTTTGTATGTATTTTGATTAACTGAAGAAAAAAACCTAACAACATTTTTTATCAGAGACTCATCTACATTGAAGCTTAAGCAGAAAAATGCTTTCTGTGTGTACTCTCTTTAGAAGGCAGCTCTGGTGCTGTAGCTGACTTCCTCAGCTTGCTGAGAGAGGGGGACCCAGGTTTCTAAGAGAAATTTATGATTTCCCAGTTGCAAGGAAAGTAAGAGGCATGGCATGCCATAAGCAGCTATAGAAGTAGTCCAGCTCTGGCGAGGTTGGCTTTTTTGCAGAGAGGAACTTCAAAAAGAGGACATACTCAGACCAGACCTCTTCCAGGGCAAAACAAAGTGCTTCATTGACCCTTCATAGACATGTGCTACCATGTTGCCTGCTCATAAACTCAGCTGCTATTAACTTTCCAGATGTACCTGTCACCCCTCAACTCTTGTGCAGTAATTCAACTGCACCTTCTGCTTCATCCTTCCTTCTTTCCTTTCTCTGTGTTCCTCTATTTACCCTTTCTTCTGTCACATTTGCTGTCATCTTCCTGTATTGTTCCTTCCTCCTTTCTCCGGATGACTCCCACCCATGCCTCTATAGGAAGAGCATATGTGTTTTATGTGTAGATAAGATGAACACATATAGAAAGGTTATTTGGGATTAATTTGACTGCTGAAGTTTAGAATGGAAAATGGTGTGAAATGCTATGTAGTACCACACATTCCCTGTCAGATACATGTCAGGAAGCATCCTACTTGGTAGAAACCTAATATATTCAGATGTTCAAGGCAAAAAGGATTTCAGTAGAAAGTGGCAACAGGCTACCTCCAATGGTATGACTTGGTGCACTCAGGGCAGCAGTTTGCAGTAGTGTGTTACAAATATATCTCACTACTCTCTTGACTATCACTTCTGTATGAAATGAAAAATAGATTTCTTCCAAGTGTCCATTTTCTCATAGTTTGAAAGTTGTTAGGGAAGAGGCAGAATTCTAGCCTGGAATTTACCTGCTGTAAGCATATTCAGCAACTTTAGAATAAATGAAGGTTTTCTTACCTCTTAGATAAGTAAATGGCTATGAAACTTTGAAGAGGACTTTTCAGACAGCTGTCACTATTTGTTCTAGTGAAACATTATAGTTTTCAAAATATTTGTCATCAGTGCTGCGTGGCCCAGTTGGCACCCTGTCAAATCCAAATCCAGCCTGCCAAGTGTTTCCATCTGTATCCCCCAAACAGGCTTCACTGCTACTTCGTTGTGGGTAGAACAGATGTGGCGAAAGGCACATTTTGTGCACTGCCAGCTGCATAGAGGTGCAAGTCCTATATCTCCTCCCACTGCACAAACCAAGAGTTACAATCTAGCATCCTCACATCTGGCCTCTTCTGCTTAGTATACAGCCTGTTTAACCTGGTAATGTCTAATTAATTTTTTTTTTCTTTTAGGGTAAAAATGGACTTCAGGGGTTGCCAGGACTGAAAGGAAATGCAGGCCTAAAAAGTGAAAAGCTATGTGTCCTGTTAAAAACCAACAATTAATCGGATACCATTTATGCTTGGAAATGTGTTAACTTGGTACACTCTAAGAGAAAAGAAAAAAAAATAATACTACTAATAATAGGGAATTACAGGAAGAATTTAAACATCCTGCTGTTCACTCATGAATCTACATTAAGGGCAGCCATAACAGAGCCATAAAGATTTTTCAAAAATATGAATAAGCTTCAGCAGTAGAAAAAGTTGGGCAGGAGAGCAAAGAAAGACATATTTAACATTTAATAAAGAAAAGCCAATTGTTATATAAAACTACTCCATTGGCTAAGTGATTTAACAGAGGCAGTATAATCATATTACCCTTGCAAAATTAACATAATTGAAATAAGAGTTAAACCATCTGAAGTAACAACTTGTATCACTTCTGAGCTGAAGTGAGTTATAATGGATTAATCTATCATTATTAAAGCACATTGTACACAAAATTGGCATTCAGCTAGTTACTCCAAGTGCCAAACTAATAATTCATTTCCTGTGTTTACCAAAACAATTCGGGCTTCATAAATTCACAGACATAACCCAGATAAAGCTTATGTATTCAGATTCCATTTGAAAGGGTCCAGAATAATTTCCAAGTACAGACAGGTATCAGGTCACAAGACTGCATGGCAACACCCCATCTCTCTGTCCAGCTGAACAGTCTGTCTGTTGCAATGGAAGGATATGTTGGGCAAAGGGTTATCATAAGCTGAATAGGCATGAAGGCATGTCAGGCGGTTAGGAAGCACCTCAGGTACAACATGGCTGGGGACACTTTTGCACTCCCCTGGTGAAAGCGGCATGTCTGGGATTCATCTCAGGTACATGTTCACAAAAGCAGGCAGCATGGAGACAAACAGTAGGACTTAGAAGTCCCTGCACAGTTACAGTGCTATCACCTCTTTGAGGTTACAGAGACATGGTAGGGTAACTTACACCTGGAGTGCTGCTGGATACAGGCTCTTCAGGAAAGATAGGCTAGGGAGGCAGATTATCAGTAAGATGTTAAATCAGTTGGAAACAGGCATTACAGGCATTTCAGAGCCTAGTTTCTGAAAGCTCTGAGCAGTCTCAGATCAGCAAAGGGCAGTTTGATGGACTTATTGAGCCAAGACTCTCTTTCTCTCCACTTTGTCTCTCCATTCCTCCCCAATCTTCACCCTATCCCTAACCCTGGACTGCGCTGGCAGAGTTAGGAGCAGAAATCAGAAGACTCTAGACTGTAGGGGAAAAATTAATGGGAAGTAAATTCCAGATTAACGACTGTGGTGGAGGACTTTGACAAGGTGTTACTTACAGACCTGTTGGTGCTGAAACCTGCAGCATGGCTCAGAGAATCCCAGAATCTCTGAGGTGGGAAGTCCTCTCTGGAGCCTGTCTATTCCAGCACCCCTGCTCGAAGCAGAGGCAGCTAGAGCAGGTTGCTCAGGACCATGTCCGGTTTGGTTTTAATATCTCCAAGGCTGGAGATTCCAGAACCTCTCTGGGCAACCTGTTTGAGTGTTTGATCACCCTTACAGTAAAAATGGGGAGGGTGTGCATTTAAATGGACTTTCTCATATTTCAATTTATGCCCATTCCCTCTTGTCCTTTCCCTGGATACCAGTGGGAAGAGTCTGGCTCAGTCTTCTTCATTCCCACCCATCACATATATATGCACATTGACAAGATCCCCCAAGTCGTCTTTTCTCTGGGGTAAATATATCTCTCAGTCTCCCCATATAAGTCAGAAGCTCCAGTCCTTTCAGTTGTCTTTATGGCCTTTAACTGGGCTCACTTCAGTATGTCCCTATCTTTTTTGTACTGGGGAACCCAAACCTGGACACGGTACTTCAGATGAATAAAGCAGAAGTGTAACCTCCCTCAGCCTGTTGGCAATGCAGCAATTGGTGCATGGTATCATATAAGTGTTCTGTGCTTCAGACACTGAAAGAAGTGATTGTGATACTACCAAGAACTGCAGTGCCATTAATCTTATTTGAAAAATATTACAGCAGTTCTAGATACATTTTAACAGTAGCATACTCTAAGTAGTGTGGCATAACTCATTGTGCTATTAGAGTACAAGATAGACTAGGCTAAGGTTTCCAAAGCTAGAAAGAGTAACGTGCGCTGATTTATAGCAGTCATATACCTAAAACTGTCCCTAATCTAGTGGGTCCCTCAAAATGATTACTGGGTTTGTAAATGGATGTCACTGCTATGACTTATGTGGCATTCAGTACAATAAGCTGTCAGGTAAATACCACAACACTCTTCATGATGGCATTATGAGATGATTTTTCCTTCCTTTCTGAATAACCTCCATCATATTTTCATATCATGCCAAAATGTGTTACTGATACAATCCCTTTCCAACAGACATGAATTTTTCTACAGCACTTCCCAACCAGCTCAGTGCTTCTAAGATAAATCACACAAACACCACTGAGAACAGTAATATACTACTAATAACAATTCCATATGTAATATTAATAAATAGTTATACATACATCTTGGTATAACTCAAAGGCAAAGTATAGTTCAAGGAAAAAATATTCTGCAATAAATGAGTTAACAAGGTCTTGAGTGATGAACAATAAGTGTTAGGAACTAACATCAAAACAAATGGAAAAGATTTCAATATTATGGTTGTTTATATTTCTTCTACTTATAAGCAAAGTGCAAATTAGGAAAAGAAGCTTTATTTTGCAGCTGCTGCAGTTGCAATGAGTGTTAGGTAACCATTTTGATCTCCAGCAGCTGCTCTACACTGCCAAATGAAACAGGCCCAGGAACTGACTGAATTGCTGATGGTTCAGACTTGCAAGCATGGTCCCTGACAATGCTTTGGCCCATGTCAAATACAGCTCTCTCAGATAATGCCTCAGCATTGTTCAGGGGTAACATTGTTTGCTAACTGTTCCCAGTATGCTGCAAATGAGACTGTGCAAATTTATGCTATTATATAAGTCTTATATGCTATTTCATGAAAATTGCACAAAAAAACCATACTCAAAATATTAGCTTGGAACATACAGGGCTAAAAGGAGGCCCAGGGCCAAGTAGCCAAGTACTATGAACACAGCCAGTCTGTCCTACCTGACCTCAGGGCCAAAGAATGGTCCCCAGCTCATTTTATTGATTAGAATAGCCATCAGAAGGAGAACATTTTGGCAGCAGGAGAAGAAGCTTAGCCATTGTGAGCTAAGGCTGTATCTGGAAGCAAAAGACTTCTGTAGTCTATTCCTGACTACTTATATGGCTATTTTAGTAGAGACATCTTAAGTTTTGTTTTCCATTTTTAGAATTGGGCTAGTATTTTCAAGGGATACTTCAAAGAGGCATTGTGAAGACAAGTTAGCAAACAGGTGTTAAAAATCCTAACAATATGTTCAAAAGCACCAAGGAACACTGAGAGCTTCATATGCAGAGCTTTTTCTTGGCTATACTTTAACCAGACCTGATTCCTGCAGCAGAAAGCAGGACAAACAAGAAGACACTGCTCTGATCCTCTTTTACACATGTGAATAATTAGTTGTCCAGAAAATTATTTCAGTATCCCAATCAGTGTGATTCCAAGTACCCATTATGTTGATAGGGTGAGTAAAGCTTAAAGATTGATCTGTGCACACACACACAAAATTCAAACCAGTTTTGCTCTCTAAAGATGGTCAGCACTTTTTCAGCATAATAATATTTAAATTTGAGAACAGTAGTAGGCTCCACCTGCCTGTTTCTGGACCTTCTCATTGAAAATGGAAAGCTGGGGATGAATGGGGTGCTACGTATCAGTGGAGAGTGGGGAGCTGGCTGTCACTTTTTCACTGTGGTCCTTGTTCAGTGCAGAGATACAGCCATGCGATGCTCCTTGGGAATGGATACAATTAGGCTTCCTAAACATGACTGTGATCCAAATGTGAGAGCTGGGTTTTTTTCTTCCTTGTAGTACACACAAAGTAGAAGAAATTTCATGAAAACAAGCACAAGACACTGACAGGATCTAATCACTGAAAAAAAAGGAAGGGATATGTTAAAATGAATTATCTGCAGATGTACATGCTGGCAGATGGTGAAAATAGCCCCAAATTAATTAAACACATTCTCTGTGAATATGACTGAAGTATCACTATAGGAACCATTTGACAAAGCCACAGGGAACAAAGAAATGAATGAATACATTTATCTAATGAATTTTCAAGTATAAAGAGCAAATGACCAAGGGGCAGGTAAAAGTCAGTGTTTCCTACATTGTGACTGAATATATGAATTTAGAGAACATAATTAAAATGCTTATAAGCCCAGATAACAAATTGGCAGGTCAGAGGGTAAAGCATAGATCAGTAGAAACTGGCTAACAGTGTCAGTTGTGTCTCTCTCACTTCCACCCCTTTAAGAAAGCTCAGTGCAACCAGGCTGGTTTCTGTCCTCCTGGTGGAAGGGGGCAAGGAGGTCACACCTTGCAGCTGTGCACTGTCAGGGTGGATGAAATTTGTGCTACATGAAAGCATTGGTAGAGGGAAGGCTGAGCTTTTCACTCCCAATGGTGAAAGAAGCTCTGGGATATGAGCAGTTACATTGCTCTTTCTTCCGCTTCTAAATACAGAAACTGTATTTTCTCCTGGCATTCCCTCTGACAGATGTATCAGGTAAAAAGCAAGTGGGATCAACCACTTTTAGAGGTATACAAGACTTCAATGAATGAAATTAAATGAGATTAAAAAAAAAGTCTTTTTATGAAAACAACATGCATATTAAACAATCATAATGTTTTGGTCTGCCAGTTATTTATGAGTCTATTGGCTCCATGTTAGGGGATGCAGAGGTACATCCTTCTCCCAAAAGAGTTTAAAACACAAAGGCCAAATCCTGCTTTGTGAATTCTCCAGAAAAAAGCACATAGATAGTTGAGAATTAAAAGATATGTTATAAAAGACTTTCAACTTAAGATTACAAAGGTTGAGGCACAACCTCAACTCTTTAGTGAAAAATGCTGGAGTTGAGCAGAAAATTTAATAAAAGTTGTAGATATCTTAAGCAGAAGCACTTCAAACTAACCTCAGTAAAATGTCAGCGATGATGTAAGAAAGTCAAAGAAGAAAAGATAGTAATAATTATGAGAGAAAACGACACAGTTCTGAACAGGGCTTTTCATTGTGTTGGCAGCAGATAAAGGTCAACACATAGAAGAATAATCATGACATGCTGGTGTTGGAAAAAGCATTACAGATGGTAGCAGTAAAATGAAGAAATTTACTTATGGAGTACCATGGTGTGACCACACTTTCTGCTTATTCATGGGTGGGGGGGGAGGCGGGTGGTCATATAATATACCCTAAAAGTGCAGGATCCACAGTAAAACATTATTCTGACAAGAAATATATACTGTCTAATGCTGTTAATGCTGCTTGACCATTTGGAAATTCATTGCAGAAGTAGAAAGGGAAAAGTCCTTTCTTTGTCAACACAGAGATCATGTTTCTTGGGAGCTTGTGTTAGAAATGAACAAAGTTCAGCTCTGCTCATAGCATCTAAGTAGACGCTTCTGTAGTTTCATGTGTCTAAAAATCCACACAGATTGCAGCTAGTGCTGAGAACCACTGTTCTGCATTTATATTATTAAATACTTGCTGATTTATCTTCATTCCTGTTTTAGGGTGATCCTGGTGAGGGATTGCCAGGACCCCCTGGACTACCAGGACCCACAGGACCATCTGCTCCTTCCAGAGGATTAGTAAGTATTTGGGGTTCTCTGTCAATGAGCTCAGCTTGCCATAGAGGAATCCAGAACTAAATAAGAGGTTTTCTCAGGGAAAGTAGCCTGACTGCCACAGAGGTAATCATGTTTTCTATAACACTCATGCAGAAATGAAAATAAATATCTGGCTAAAGTGTGTGAGTACTGTAATCTACATAAAACCCCAGTATTCGTATTTTAAAAAGCCAGTCAATGTGTGTGCTCTCCTGTGCAAAAGCAATAATATATGGGAGAACAAGAGATAAAAATTTCTTCAAAAAGGCATTATAAACCTGAATTATTCATTTCTTCCCACTACTGAACACAGAAATGGTTTGACAGTCACTTATGTTTGCTGCCATTAAATACCACAACACATACCAGCATGGTGACAATGTTCATATTTTGAATGCTCAGTACTCAGGCAATGTTAAAGAATATGTTTCAGATTCATCTCTCTTCTGTACTTGGACCTTTCCCACTGTTTCCACGAGGCTAGATATGTACGCAGACGAAGAAAGAATCTGGCCTGAATTTTCAGTTCATGGTGTGGGAGCTGATTTTACACATAGACATGGCCCACCACAGACACCACACAAAGTCCTGTGGTGATCTTTTAAACAAAACTATCTGTCAGACTGAATACTGTGAGTATTTAGCAAGATAGTTTGCAACTTATACTGGTGACCAAAATGAGCTATATGCTCCCCTGATCTAGGGTCTGATAAATTACACCAATCTGTTTCTGTAGCATAAAAATAGAGCAACAGTGTTATGAAGGACTGCACTATTTAGCCTCCACTGATACTGACTTCAAGAGATCACTAGGACAAGGTGCTCCAGTCCAACAGCTTTTCTCACCCAAAGACCATTTCTCTAAATGTAGCAGTGAACACCAGGTCCTGCACCACCTTTACTTTCTTGTTGTCTGTGACAGCAAGTTTCAAAGCCTTTTGTTCTGGAGTGAAGTGAAAGAAGTCTTGGTGAAGCCAGGGAATGCATCCCTGACTCCTGGGCTTTTCAAACAATAGCTTTGGTACTATTATAGCTGATTCAGGAGCTAGTTCTTGGTGTACTTTGGGCTGTAGTTTACAAAGCATACGCAGCTATGAAACTCATCAAGGATTTGCAATGGGAATCTACAGTTAATTTACTTTTATATGAGCTGACATTATTTAATTTTAAATGTGGTGGAACTCACACATATAGAAAAGTCATATTTCAATTGCCGAGTTCGTTTGTTGCACATCTTGATTTATTCCTTTTAATTTCTAAAATTATGAGTTCTATAAAACTTTCATACTAAGTTCTATAATTTAAAAAAATGGATAACTGGACTTTATTTCACTTTTCTATATATACTATGCATACAAATCATGGCAAATTTTCCATGGAAAATACTATTTTTTCTTCAAAGCTTTTAAAAAATTCTTTGGCAGTATGTATACTGACTGTAGTTCGCACTATAGGTTCCATAATATAGGAAGATAGTTTGAAGCTGAAGAAGCTTGAAACTATGAAGTTGTCTTATAGATGGGTACAACTAGATTGCAATACTAAAACCAAACTGTTTTTCTAACAAAATATTTTAGAAAATTCTTTAGGATATTAATTTCCCTTCATAAAATGCCTCTTTGGATTCCAGCTGTAGGAATCTCAGACTTTGGCTTTTGAACTAAGAGGCACATTCTAGGAAACAGTGGCTAGCTGTTAGGTATGGGTTTTAGGATATTCTTGATTTTGACAGGTATATTTCCAAAGTTAAAATTTGTCTGAGGTGTTGCTTTATCTTCAGTTCACTTAAACAGTCAGATAGTATGTGTGTCATGCAGGATTGTTATCACTGTATTCAAAGAGCATCTGCAGGTAAATATAAAGCTGAGTGTCTACAAAATACAATGGTATGAAACACCAGAAACATGATTTTTGTTGTATCATAGTTTATTTCACCAGTGACAGTCTGCTGCAAGGATATAACTACAGGACTATAACTGTATTTGCAGTAATTGGCAAGTGGTATTTTCATTTGTCATCTTTAGAAGTAATATTTTAGAACAGCATTCTCCTAATTTCAGAATAGAGTGGAACCTGAAGAATCGGGTTCTGGAGACATTGATGGAGAGACTGAGGTCTTAAGAGTAAGTATATATTGAAGTTTATTTCTCATTAGCATAATAAAGAGCTTTACTTTACTTGTCCAGATGGTAGACACAATGCAAATTTTGTACGTGCTTAAATCACAGCATCCAGAAATGCTTTGTAGGGTTTCATTTCAAGATCTGAAATGGCCTAAGTGTATGGGATTGGGGAAGAAGTGTGAGAAAGAAAGAGGACAACAAAGAAATAATGGCAAGAGGACTTTTTAAAATGAGAAAATGCTTTTAATCTTATTCTGAGAAGACAATAAAGAGGAGAGAGATGGCAATGATACTATTCTTTCCTTTTTTAATTTGGAGTACCTGTTCTAAAAAAATAAGTACGTCTGTATGAAATACTTTACACTGCAACTTCCACTGATGGTCATTTGAACTTCCCTGTATCCTTGCCTTTGTGAAGAATTGTAACGCTGTCAGGTCAAGGCTGGCTAGCAGAGAGAGGTGCTTTGTCTTAGTGAAAGTTAATAAGATTTTGATGCACATATTCCTGAATGAGGTTCTCTGGGATGTGTAACATGGGAGACCAGAATTCTGCCATTGGGAAGGAGTATTGATGCTAGTAAATGTGAGTCTTGGTCTGTTAATGTACACTTGGCCATTAGTTAAACTGGGACAGTCAAAGCAGTTGCTGCGTTAGACGTTCACCTTATCCTTCTCCTGGAGGTGTCTATCTCAGCTTCAGAAAGAGCTTATACAGCTTGTAAATCTACTAAACTACTTAGTTTTGCGGACGTAATATTCAGGAAAGTCAGCATCAGTTTCAGTTCATTTCAGTAGGCTGTGCTGTAAGATGCAGCTGATTCACAAGCTTTCAGCTGTGCCTGGGATCAGCAGGCTCCAGGAACAGAGCAGAACAAGTGGGATGATGAGTACTGGTTTAACATTTTAGCTTAGTCTGTCACTCTTAGCATTATGTGTCAACAGCCTCAGGTAAGCTTTGTTTTAGGGACTGAATTGGTGCATTGGTCTTGTGCTTTCCCTTCACAGAGAGTTGACATATTATGAGAGACAGTACTCAGATGAGTATGGCTCTGGATTAAAAATGGGGCATCTGGCTTGTTTTTCTTGCTCTGCTTCTTAGCTGTTGAGTGGCAATGGAAATATTTGGAGTGGGGATTTTTTTCTACTTATTTTTGCTGGACTATTTTTTTCAGAGATGAGGTTATCTTTCCTATACATCCTGCACAGAACAATGTGCCTTTTTTTGGAAAAATAACATCAATTAACTAGAACTTGCTGCCAGATCTGGAATTATCTGTATGTTTTGTTTTATTCTTGAGCCACTTCTTCATCCATTATCTCTGGACAGTCAGACAGATCTACTTTTACCATCTTGCTGTTGAAAATCCAAGTAGCATTCTATAGAATATGTATAGCAGTTGCAAATAATGTGGTTTTCCATCCACAGAACCAGTCAGATATATAATGAATCAGGCAAGGTGTTACAGATAATGTTAGGAAAATGTTAGGAAAATGAGAAGTCAAGTGGTTGAAGATGAAGAGACATAAATGAGACGACTTTTATTGATCCATTAGATGGAGTGAGAAGTAATCTTTCATGCAGTCTTTGGAATGCAGCATTTCCACCCTTTGTTTAGAAGCTGTTTCATCAATAAGACTGCAGCTTTCTGGGGAATGAACTCCCTGAACATCTGTCTCCTATAAACTCCAGAATGGTATAGCATTTTGAGGCCTCTGTTTTGCAACACTTCTAGTGATATTTTTCATTTTCTCAGACTGATTTCTATCTCAAGACTTCTTTTCTGTTTCTTCTTTCCTCCAAAGTGCTGAGTACCTTATTCCCAAGGCTCTTCAGGATGGAATTGCCACATGCTGAAAGTTAGTTATCTTGCCTAATTTAGGAAGCTAGCCTCTTTAGATTCCCTATGTAGTTAACGAGACAGGTGAGTGTTGGAATGGCTCCCTGCAGAAGGCTCTGTTGACTGTACTGAAAATCCAAGATGACCACCTTCCTAAGAGAATCCTGTAGATGACCCTAACTCAGAATTAAAGAGTTCTTGTCTTCAAGTACCATGCCCCAAAATTTCAAACTGTCCATGTTGCCTGCTGATGCAATCAGTAATAAAGATGGACTTGCACATGAGAGAGAATATTTGCAAATGTACTATTTCTCCTAAAGTAACATTTAATTCATTTTATTCAATTTAAATAGATCCGCTCATGTCCATGCAGGACAGATCTTTGGAGCAGAGCAAATTTTTACAGCACTAAGCAGTCAGCTCTTGACCATGAGTACAGATTCTCAATGCTCCAGCAATAGCATGGGAAAACCCTTTGAAATTACTTGAGAAAAAACTAACCCCTTCCGTCTGTTTAGTGATCCATTGATCTCATTTTGGTTAAGTGTCTTAACATTAGGTCGATCACTGGGATATCTCTAAGGTCTTTACCAGGTTACAGAGAGCTGACACAGAACGTTTTGGTTTTTAACTTTCTGCCTGCTGTTGCATGCCGTGAGGTAGTACAATTCAGAGAGCAAGGATGGAGGAGGTCAGTCTGACCCTATGTAGGGAATGTATCTGTGAAACTAAAATTGGTTCTTAATGAAGCAGAAGAGAGATGGTAACCCAAGCTGAGAGTTTTATGAACCTGAAGGGTCCATGTGAGCTTTTCCTGTTCCATATATGACATGAACCTGGCTAGGGCCATTTCTAACAATGCTGCTGATTTATCCAGGGTCTTCCTGGGCCACCAGGCCCTCCAGGACTGCCTGGTCTTCCGGGAAAGCCAGGACCTGACTCACGTGTAGGACCTCCTGGGTCACCAGGGGAAGATGGAGCTTCTGGTGAACCAGGCCCTGAAGTAAGTACCCATTTGCGCACAAACATTAATGTTGTTTCTGGCCTATAACACTAAGTTCTAAGGCTTACAGTCTGTATAATTCTTAATAATATTGAAGAATATTTTTAATTTAAGAGCTTGATTTTATGCACATTTTTTACAAAAAAGTGACAAAATAAATGTCCAGTTAACCAAAGCACATTACTCCACAGCAGGATGTACATTTGGCAGACAGATGCTGGTGAATCTGGACTAGAATAAATAAAAAGTAAAGATGGTTTTACCAACACTGAATAAGGCTAAGGATTATTTTTCCTGTGGTGCTTCTAGGAAAATGAAGTTTGCTAAATCACTTTTAGAATTTGCAGGGAATTTTTAGCATAAATTGAATTTTCCTTTTTCAGGAACTCTGTTCCTTCTTTTTCTTCAGCTAGGTAGAAAATTTATTCTTGTGGACATGTGAAATAGAGTTCACATAATGCAAAATGTAAAATGTAAATGTAATGTAAAAAACATTGCTAAAAGTTTGAGTGTTACCTGTTTGTTAATAAATCCCCAGTAAAATGTTTTTTCAGTGAAGAAAACAATTTTTTTAGCATTGATCAGCTCTGTGAATCGTCTCTGGAAATATATTTACTAATATGGTTCCCTTATTCCCTATCAACCATCTGGCAGTACCAGTTCTTCCCAGGCCTAGATTTGATCTGTATGTTCACCCTTCGAAGTGGGTCACCATTGCTATATCTGACAAGGCATAATTAGGAAATATTAATGGAGTGTATTTGTGACACGTTAAAGAGGAGATCTCACTGCATCTCAGCTGTGCTTGGGTTTTTTTGAGGATAACCTAGTCAGGAATTAATAGAAGATCTAAAAAGGTGGGTACAGCAAATTTTAAGTGTCTGGCCATCGAAGTGGAAGACAACATCCTTTGTGCAGAGAGAAATTAAGCACCTGAAAAATCTTTAAAATGGGATCAGAGAAGCATGTGCAGGGGAAGCAAATGAAAACCGAGAGCTGAGGATGTAGGTACCCTGCAGAGAAATGCTGACAATAGCCTGAATTGTATATATGTTCCCTCTTGGAATAAATTGTATCCCTATGAACCTCACTAAATTAAAGCCTTGATAAAAAGAGTGCAGAAGATGTATCTGTACATAGGCCATTATTTTGCTGAGCTACACACAGTTTCAGCATTTGCTGCACTCAAGTGCTTTGGCTGTGTTTTGAGTATTTGCTTGGTTATTAACTGAAATGTTTTTGTTTTACAATTTTACAGGTGATTGATAAGGCAGTTAGTAGTTCTGGCCTGTTAATAAGATGCTTTGCTAAGGTGAAATAACCTGGTCGCACAGAAGTAGGGTCAAAAATCAGTATTTTTCATCCAGGCTTTTCACTAGTATGTTTCAGAAAAGGCCTCTTCTGTGTATGCAAAGGAGCTCAGACAACTGGGTTGCACCATAATTAACAGTTGTAGTCCAGGTCCTTAGAAATGTGTCACTGACTTAAATTTGCAAATAAATATAAAACATTTATTAAATTAATGTATTGTAAAAATTTTGCTTTCTTCTGTTACTCTTTGCTTTCTAGAAATTATTAATGGATTTTTCAATGGTTTTATGCAGTAACTGTGGTAAGATCATGTTCTGTATTCTCAATGGTTTGTTGTCAGTGCTATTTACAGTTAGCTTCTGATCCAACAACAAGATGCACTCAGGACATGTTTGTCCTGCAGTTACAGTAGCCTAGGCCAGTTCTTGTAGACTCCAGGTAAGTGTGGGAGTAGTCAACAGTGCTCATGCAACAGCATGGAGCTCAGAGCCTGCCCATCACAAAACCAAGAAGGTTGGCCTGCACTGAACTTCATGCTGCTACAACAACAGTGACAACCAGCACAGGCTAATTTAATGTACTCCTGACATATCCTGCAAGGAAAATCCTTAAATGTCCCTGGAGCTCCAGTAGTTTCTGTCTCATTAAATATGTCTAAACTGCAGGGCCTGGGTGTGCTTCTGTGTTTTAGATTGCTGACCTTATCATATCCTGAAAGCGTAAAAGGATAGTTTGCAGCTGCCTGCAATGCCTTTCCACCTACATCCTTCTTATAGCATGGTTTCCTTGCAAGAAAATCCCAATGACTGGGAAGGAAAGAAGTGTCTGGTCTAGAGAATGTAGGGAGCAAGACAAAAAGATGTATTGATAGCACACTTGCCCCACTAGATGTTAGGAAACTTGCCATTAACAACCAAAAGGCTATGATAGCAGGAAACCATTTTGGATTCTTTCCTATTTTTAATTGCTCTAATTAAGGAATTAAGACCTGAACCTTATGGTCTGGTTAGGTGGACTGACAGCAGCTCTCCAGTGTCCTGCACAGTGGCCACACTCCTAGCACGCCTTCCCCATGCTCTGCTTATCCTGCCGTGCACATGGCCTATCAGTCCTTCCTGGATGTTTTCTGCATTGATTGCAAAGGGGAAAAATTTCCACAGACCAGCCAGCCTTTTTCAAACTCCTTTACAATATGCCAGACCCTCCCCAGCAGTGAAAGAAGGAGATGAGCTCATCCATGAACATAGACCAGACCAGCAATGGATAGGTCACTGTCTTTATCACAGTACTTGACTCCAGGACAGAGCTTGCTTACTTGCTTTATGTATTCATTTTTTTATTGTCCTGTTATTATTTCCCTAAAATCATAAGCTTTGCTGAGAATCCATGAGATCAGCCTCGTGAGACTGAGTCCTTTTTATTTGCTGTTTGGGTTGTGAAATTTAGTATCTCTGACAAACACGTTTTCATGTTTGTGGGTTGTTCATTTGTAACCAGAAGCTAGAAACTTGTTATTTCAGTTAAAAGCTGAGATTCTCACCTGACTGTGGGGAGGATTCCCAATGTTGCTAGACATCCAATTACATTTCAAGACTACAACGTTGCTGGAGAGTAATAACAAAATTTTGAAGTGGGTTTTTTTAAGATGTGCCTTAAATGTTTTCCACTAAGTGCCGTGAGTACTTCAGACTAAGAGAATTGCACGTGCTAAAGACCATGGCACTGCAGTGGTTTAGGCATATGCTTCATTGTACCGTTTGTCTCACTTTAAGCACAAAGAGATGCCCTTCTAGAATATAACCAGGAAAAAGGCATAGCTTTATTACATAAATGCAGTGCCTGGCCAGTCTTTCCTTGTTTTCAGTTAATTAATTGCCTTACTTTTAATTTTTCAAAGGTAAACTATTCCTAGTCATATCTAGTCACTGAATGACTGGCTTAAACCTAAAGAAAAAATCATGTCCTCTGGGAGTTAGGAGAGTATCAAGTGTTCTGACATGTTCTGCAGAGACCTGTCATGAAAATGCCTATTTTGGTAACATTTCTCAGAACCACAGTATCTTCAGAACCACAATATCCTCAGAGAATAATTGGAGGTCTTCTGTCCTCTAATTCAGACCGTGTTGCTCCCCAGTCCTCATATATTTAAAACTGATAATCATTTATCAGTAAAATGAAGATGCTTAGCATCTTAAGGCTTACTATCAGAAGCAGTCTGCTTTATGACCAGGCATATTTTCCCATAAGAGAGGATAAAAATTGTAAAAAGAATATGAAGACCATATGCAATCAATAAAAGGCAAGCAAAAATTAAAAATGTATTAAAAAAACCTATAAAACCACATTCAGGCAGTCAGCTTCAGCATGTGATACAGTGATCAAAACTAGTATCAACTGCTTTTCATGCTTAAGATACAAACAAACCCAAAACCCATATAAACTTGCAGCATATCTGAAAAATAAGAGTGCATCCAAAAGGCAAAAACAGCGGGAAAAAGGTAAGGAGAGCAGGGAAAATGAGGCCTTTGAGACCATTCTGAAAACACCAGAGAAAAAGTTCTCTAGCTCTTTCTGCAACCATTTATATCCTTCCCCAAAATAGGTGAACAAATAAATGGATAAAAAGTTCTCAGAGGACAGGAGGCACACCTGTAAACTTCATTAAAGGCTTTCAGAGTCCAATTTTAAAAACATAAGGCATGCAAATATGCATGTAACTGTTCCATTCCTTGCATGTATGGTTACTGTGGGCTAGACTTCAATACCTGTATTGGTTGACTGGTTGACTCTACAAAGCCAGTTCTTCCCAGCCTGGCTGCTCAGTCAAATGGATGCAATGTCATGGATACAACACAGAAAATCAGGAGGAGAACTAAATATACATTTTTCAAGGCAAAATTAAAGTGAGCCTGGGTTGCTTTCTGACTTTGTCAATATCAATGTTTTCTCAGCTAGCTCTCATCTTGCAGAGGTTGCTAAAAGTGTAGATGGGGATTTCAACCCCATTGCATCTGTAGTAGTGTTGTCAAAACCTCCTCTGATAGCAGCATTATTTTGCCTTCTAACTTTAGATTTACATTATGATGGTTTATATTTTTTATTATTATTTTGTGATTGTTTTATATAGTTTTCTATAAAATATATTTAAATACTGTTTTGATACAAAGTCAAACTCTCAGAAGACAAGAAATACAAATGTTAGAACTTAATGGTGTTAGGTGCTACCTGGTGCTACACATTAGTCTTTCATAATGCTGTATCTTACATGCGTGTGCTAGGAAAAAGGCTCTCAGGTGGCACTTGCTTTAGATTTACTATCATCTACAGGGTCCTCAAGGTCCTCCTGGTCTTGATGGAGTGGTTGGCCCACCAGGACAGAAGGGACAAAAGGTAAGTTAAATGTCTGTCTTGCTCCTACTTCAGTGGAAAATCTTTGTCAATTCTAGGCTGTAAAAATCATAAATACTTGTCCCTGCAACAAGTGTTGGCTGGCTTCTTTTTTTTTAATTGAATCCAGCTGCCAATGGCTTATTAGAACACATTTCAAAAGGCGTATTCAGAAATCCAGAATTCCCTATTGGGTACAGTCTCATTTTCTGCAGCATGCAATATTCAAAATGCAGTATGAGCTACTCTGTTGTGATTCGCCAGTAAAATGCCAGTTATGACTAGACTCTTGCAGGTGAGTCTGTAGGGGGAAGTAAAGAGCTCCAGCTATCCCAGATTGGTACAGACTGACAGCATATTCCCTGCAGAAAGCACCCTCTGTGGCATGTGTGTATACCAGGGCAACTGGAATTGCTTAAGTTTGGATTCTGTGGGCCACGGACACATCACGTTTTGTAGACTTCTGCAGCAGCCTGTATTTGTCTTAACTGCTGTCTACTGCACTGCTGCAGCCCCCAGCTATGATGTTCCACCCTGACATTTGTGCCAGTTCCAGCCTCCACTCACCCCTTGATGAGACATTTCAGCATCCTGACCTGGCAGCAAAGGGTTACTTAGTTTTCTGTTGACTTGCTGCACTGGTTGGCTTCATGCATGATTAGATGAGCATTATGTCCAGCAAAAGGGAAGGAGTGGGGAACATGTAAATGAAAGCAAGGGACCATAGCATCCAGCAGACAGATTTTCTTGTGTTGCTATAGAACCAAAACCTACATATTGCAAAATTGCCACTCTTTTTAAGTTTCCCCAAATTACTGCATCCATTTTTTTTTGCACCCCACCTCAAGAAGGATGTGGAGAAGACAGAGACAGTACACCAGAGAACTATGGAGATGGCCAGGGGCCTTGAATGCATGACCAATGAGGAGAGGCTGAAGGAGCTCAAACCATTTAATCTGGCAAAAAGACAAAAGCATGGCCAACAAATATAAAGATATAATTATAACCCTTTAATGAGGGCTAGTGAGACTGTGTTTGAAATACTGAATCCATTTTTTTGCACCCCACTTCAAGAAGGATATGGAGAAGGCAGTGACAACTACAGGAAAATCTCATCCTCTAGTGAGCTTCTACACCACACTTTATACACAAGAACTTGAAATATATTCCCAGGTGTACATTGAAAGCTCACATACTGTAAGGGAAATGAAAAGGCAAGTCCTAAATGGCCAGAATATTTTTATTTACTTATTTGTTTATTTATTTATTTACTAAATCACAAGATTTTTTTAAAAAATCTCTTCTGGAGGCTGGGGGATCTGAGTTGTGGTAGAACTGCAATTCACATGGGAACTAACAGCTATCCAGAAAAATGCAGTATGCATGTTACAAAGCAGGCATCCAAAACTTGTGTCCATTGTAATCAGTGGTATGTGTTTTGCATAAAGGAGTCTGAGAATAGAAAGAAGTCTAGCTGAATTAAACTGAACCTGAAGCGCATACTGTAGGAAGAGACTGATGTGGAAAGGCAAGTAATTGGAAGAAAAATTAAATTTTAAAAAAGGGCATAATCCGCCCAAAAAGGACAAAATCTTAAATGTTTTGCTGCACTGAGCCCATTTTCTGTGTTGTGTATATTTGATAAACGTTTAATTAGAAATGAAGCACTACATATTTGCACCTGCTCAATACAATCCCCAGCACCTTGGGATAATAGGCTTTTTCCATTTCTACTATTAATTTGTTCTCAAAACCTTGATTTAATTTTTATCACGATATCTATTTTTAATCACTATTCCACATTAATCCAGAGACGATTACAGGGAGAAACTGCAGGATGCACTGAAAGTAAAGTCAGTTTGTTCCTTGGCGTGAAATTCAATGTGGTTTTTTGCCATTGGTTTGGGAAGAAAACATTGTTATCATTTTAATCCTGGTCCTTACTTATTTTTTCAGATCTTACTCAAGCAATATTTCTGTTGAATGAGTAAGGACAGGAGCTTGCCAATATAATGATTAATTCCGTTAGATTCAGTGCAATTTGGAAAAGAAGAATTTGCATGCTGTGACTTTCTGTCTGTTCCATGAACTAGAAGTGGAAAAACCAGTATCTAAATAAAGTATCTAAAAGCAAACCAAATAGCTGGATTGCTGCAGAGGAGCCTTAAAATCATACTAGTCATCATATCCCTTGTTTGGAACTGTGCCCTAGACAACTTGTGTGGGATCAGTTTCTGCTTCTGTTATATACCATGAGAGTTTTGATATTTAAGTTCAGAAGCATGAGGATGTGACCCACAATGCTTAATTCTGTGTGCTCCAGACCTTTGAAATCTGCAGCAATAATTGAAATACAAGATTGCATCCTTTCTGCATATCAGACCATAGCTATTAATTTGTTATTACAACTCCTGAATTATAGTTTGTTTTCTTTTTAACTAAGAGATCTAATGTTTCATACAAAGGACATTATGACATCAAATTAAACAACACAGAAATCTGTGGGTATTTTAATTAAGCAAAAATATTATAAATGTGGGGGGTTTGCCTGTCTTATGCTCTTACTGTAAGTAATTAGGATTTGTTTTCTTTTACAGGGTGATCAAGGTCTTCCTGGTTCTGTTGGTCCAAAGGTAAAAAAAAGATAGTGTCTTTATGGGATAACAGTATCACTCTAATACAGCACATTACTGAAAAGGGCTGAGAAGTCTAAAAGATTGTGAAAACTAATGAAGTCAGCAACCTTGACTTCTCAGTTGGCCAAAGTACTTCTTTAAAAAGTGTGGCCAGGAGGTTGAGGAAGGTCATTCTTCCCTCTACTCGGCTCTCATGAGACCCCACCTGGAGTATTATGTTTAGCTCTGGGGCCACCAACATAAGAAAGACATGGATCTGCTTGAGCGGATCCAGAGGAGGGCCATGAAGATGATCAGGGGATGCTCCCTCCCTGGGAGTGTTCAAGGCCAAGTTGGATGTGGCTTTGAGCAACCTGGTCTAGTGGAAGGTATCCCTACCCATGGCAGGGGGGGTTGGAACTAGGTGATCTTTAAGGTCCTTTCCAACCCAAACCATTCTATGATTCTACTTACTTGCATCCACTTATGCATGTTCAGTGTACCAATAGACTGACCTTTTATTTTAGGGTGATACTGGAGTCACTGGATCAATAGGCCCCAAAGGAGAAGCTGGT
The DNA here is from genome assembly GCA_034008185.1 of Gorsachius magnificus. NCBI lineage: Eukaryota > Metazoa > Chordata > Aves > Pelecaniformes > Ardeidae > Gorsachius > Gorsachius magnificus. The sequence continues at coordinate 96,033,375 of CM067082.1, read as the reverse complement.
GCTATTGGGTCTCCTGGGAAACCTGGACCACCAGGACCTCCTGGGCCCCCTGGGCCCCCTGGACCTCCTGGACCCCCAGGACTAAGTTACAGTTTCGGATTTGAGGTATTTTGCTATTATGGGGCTATTATTACCATAGCTAAGGGTCCTCTTCCTTCAGAGGAGGGAGAGTGTAATCACCTGTATATTTCACAGCTATTTAAAGCTGAATTGATGACAGATAAAGTAATTTGCTCCAGATTGAAATTTGCCTAGGAGTAGCCTACAATTCCTTTTACATTTGATCATATAATTGGCCATGCTTAGACCATGGAAGTAATTGATTTCTTATTCATTAAACTACTCAGTAGTAACAATGTTCAGATGCTAATTCTTGATACTTATATAATTGTTAATATAAAATACTCAAATACTGTACTACTGTACTAACTTCTCTAGTGGGTTTTTTTTCATGTAAATAATTTAGAGCAATGATCTAAATGGATGCCTGACAGTATTCATTAAAATTGAACTGCAGGTCCCCCTTAAGCTATGTCTTTTCTCATGCTGTCATTCTTGAGGCCACCGGTTTAGTTTAGGCATGTCACTTACATAATGTGTAAATACAAAGACAGATGTTGGACATTTCTGACCTCATGATCTGTTCTACTCAGAAGAAAAATGTTCTATAAAAAAAAAATATTGTGGCTGCTACTCTTTCTATTTCTGAAAATAATACTTTCACCACTTTAGAATATGAGATCTGGCCAGCTCAAACTGAGTTTTACATGTCATTTGAGAGCTGCTCATTTAGATGAACTTTTTGGAGCAGAAAGTGGCTTTGCAGTACAGAAAGGCAAAGGGAGCACACTCAGGTTCAAGAACTACAGCTGCTGCATTAATATCTCTGTGAAGAGAGATTGACAAATTGCCTACATCAATATTCACGAGTCTTCCCTTTTTTTCTTTTTCTATGCATTTTTCATTTCTAATTTAGCTGTTTGGCTCAGGAAAGTCTTTTCAGAGTTTTCATTTTTTTATGTCATGGGATATAATACAAGTTTCCATAGAAACAGAGGGTAATTTCATCAGAGAAGTAAGCAATGTCTGAGCAAAACTACTGGTCATCTGTAGAACTGCTGCAGTAAAGTGGTGGTGTTTAAAAGATTCCAGTTTACTCACACATGTTTCTCCTAGTGTCTACACTACCCCTTTTGTATTTCTGTCTTCTTTACTCTAGAGAGTACTCCAAGTACAGAGATGACCACTAATGCTTGTTTAAAGACATATTCTGATTTCTGATGTCTGACAAAATAATATTTCACTATGTACGCTACTGGTTAATAAACTAACTGATGCCAGTGTATTTCAATGGACAAAAAAAATCTCTGCAGCACTTCACAAGTTCTTAATTGCCAGCACTGCAGTTGTTAGCAAGGAACAGCATAAAGTCTAAGCATACAAACACTCCATTGCATTAACTTAGGCACACTATAAAGGCTGCTCTCCTGGATAGATATGTACTTGTCTCAGAATGAGGTAAGGACTACTGGTAATCCACATCTTCATCCTAGGTCTGGTCTGAGTTTTAGCTGAGGATGATGGCTTCTCTGACTTACAGTCATCTTCTGTGACCCTTGAGGATCCAGTATTACAAGATTTTCACTCTTCCCCATTCATACTATGTGAATAGAAGCCAACTTTGCCTCATTATGCCACCAAAGAGTTCCTCTGCAGGTAGTGGGGGCAAATGCTGCCACTTCTGATACCTAAGTCTCAGAAGAAGAAAGTTAGCAGATGAGTAGGAGAGAGTGAAAACTGGAAGCCCCCACTTTTATGGACACAAACACAGAAGGATTCCAGCTCTAATTGCAGCAACAGATGACTGGCTTCTGGCTTCATCTTGAACTCCATCTAGTCCAAACAGAATTGGCACGATTGTCATTTCCCTGAGAGGAATACCACCGTTAACAGGCTTGCTAGTTCTAGCTGATCTTTTGGATGCCCACCCCTGCCATCTGTTAAGACAGCACTGTGGTCTACCAGTTCGTTAGGGCAACACTACCTTTTGGTTGGCAGTCTGTTTATTGCTGTAAGGCTGTTTCTGCAAAACATTCCTGTTAACACTTGTTAGCATTTGTGATCAGCTATGTGTAAAAACCAAATGGCATGGGGTTTGCTGGCACTTATGCTTGCCAAAAGAACAGTTTGAGATGCAGAAGGTACCTGATAAACCCATGAAAAACATGTAGATGTCAAAAGCAATGGTGTGTTATATAAAGCAGCGATCAAGCACTCTCTTAAAGGGAAAAATATATTGGCACAGTGGAGGCAAGGGAAAGAAAGACCCAGAAACACAGCTTGTGGTTTACCCTAAGTAGTGAGTGTTTGGTTAAACAGGCCAAAGAGAAAATCAGCATATTTTCTGTTGATATTTGATACACTGATAGCTGATGGAGGAGCAAAATGAAAGTCTGAATAACATGTAGTCTCAGGTGAAGTTACATGAAAGGACTTCAGCCAACCTGATGACTTAATGTCTCCCACTTTGGTCCCCAAAAGGAAGGACCTGATTCCAGCTGTGCACTCCTTCTGCTTCTCTTGTTCTTGCTCTTGTGGAGTTGGTGGAAAAGGGCAAACTCACTGGAGTGAGATCAGTTGATGTTTTCCACAACTTCAGCATGAGGCTGTCATTCCATAGCAGCTTAAGCTCATCTAATTGGTCTTCCACCCTTTCTCTTACACCATCTCCAGAGTGCGTCAGACCTATGGTAATCTGAGCCATTTCAAGTCACTAACTAGCAGAAAGCTACGCAGGCAAGGAGTATGAGTCCTCTAAACATGATTCACTGATACAAGGGCTCATTGGCACTAAGAGGTGGAGAGTCTGCTTTGCTCCTGCTCCTCCTCCCATCTGCAGCCATTACTGGCACGTCTGCCCTTCACATGCACTAACATCCAGTGTTCCATCAATCCTTCCACAAGCCAATTTAATTTACTAACATTTTAGAGAACCACCCCACTCCCAAAAAGTAATGTATTTTCTGCCATTTTAGTGATTTAAAGTGGCTCATAGGAAAGTGAGAGGATTCAACACGTGGCACTCATGTTAAAAATGAAGGCTGTATGGCTGTGAGCAAGGAAGTGGAGTGAAGAAAGATCAAGATTTCTTCTTTTCAGAAAAAGGAAACAATTAAGCCGGCACAGTTGCATTTAAAACTGCAGCTCAAAGCAAGTGAACAGTTTCCTGTTCATCCAGGTGGTTTGAAGCACAGTCTGACAAGTTCTTGATTTGGCATAAGACAAGGGATGGGAACATGTGACTGGGATGATTCTAGGAGCAGAACAGATAATTATAGCAGCCTGCAATTTTGTTTCTTTGGCTGCTTTGGAACTGGCAGGTCCTGGTTCTGCCAGGAATTTGGAATGTTGCGGTCAGAACAATGAGAGCTGGAGGGAGGTTGCTGCTTTCTGAGCAGTCTCCTTTAAAACCCCTAGAAAATCTCCACAGGAAGTATGGATGCTGCTTTCAAGGTCTTCCACTTCACAGAGATATTTCTGAAGTCAGCAGAGGCCTATGACAATGGTCAGTCAGATGGAGCACATGACCTATGAGGAAAGACTCAGGGAGCTGAGCTTGCTTAGTCTGGAGAGGGCTTAAGCATTTTAGCAGCTTTCTGATATCTAAAAAGAGAAGACACATGGCCAGGATCTTTACAGTGGTGCACGGAGTGATGAGCAACAACAATCATAAATTGAAACAGAGGAGGTTCTGTCTCAAAATATTTTTCACCTTGATAACAGCCAAATGTTGGAACAGGTGCTTGGAGAGGTTGCAGAACCTCCATCTCCGGAGGGTTCCAAGACCTGTGGGGACAAAGCCCTGAACATGATTTGAATTCAGTGTTGATGCTGCTTTCAACAGGAGGTTGGATTAGGCAGCCTCTGAGATCCCTCCCAACATAATTAATTCCACAATTTTGTGTTAGAATATTTTTTTCTGCTCAATTTAATTTCAGTAAGCTGTATCTTAAGCAGGAATTCAACATTTAACTGTGAGAATTAGGATGGACCTTTATTTTTTAATAAAGATTACTGCTCTTAACAAACTACGTGCAAGTTCTCCCTGCCTTAAATCAGTTATGTAACCCTTACTAGTCATTACAGTATTTCAGTAGCCAGGTGGCAGGTAAATGCTAAACAGAAAAATACTGCTACAGCATGCTTAAGCATAGCACATGCTTAAAACTGTGATGCTGTCTCACTTTCACTTGATGCTGTCCAGCCTGAAGTGCTGCAGAAATGGTGTCAAATTGTCAAGACTGTAAAGACCAGTGTTTCCGTAAGGAAGATCAACATGCCCTTATTGCAGTTGAGGGGACCCTATCTCCAGAAGATCATGCATTGCTCAAAAAAAGGTTAATGAGGAAAGGTTAATGAGGAAAGTTTTTTACAGGACTCAGAAAACAGAGCAGTTGAAAAAAAGAAGATAAATGCTTAAATTCTGTAGCATGTTTTCTCTTCCTTTAGGACATGGAAGGATCAGGTAGCACTGGCCTGTTAAGTGAATCCAGAATTCCAGGATCAAGAGGGCCAAAGGTAAGTAGATGTTTTGGGGGAGGAGAGTGTTGTTTATTGTTGTGGTTTTGTTTGGGTTTTTTTTCAAAACCAGAAGTGTCCTTCTCTCTGCTGTTTGGAAATGCATAGCCCCAGTCAGCTATAGATTCAGAGTAACTGCACTGCACTGGATTCAGTTGCTCTTGAATGACAATACAATAACTCTGTCCCCCAAAGAATCTAAATGGTGTTTCTCTGATACCTGGTTAGTTGATGATTTTTGGACTGTGCTCTGGTACATTTTTGAGAGATTAAAGGGTGAAATAGGGCGGTTTGTATTATCTAGCTTTCTATTTCTTGTTTTATCCTAATAGATGCCCTTCTTGCATATGAAGATGAATTACATATACTAATGAAACTGAAATGTTTAGTTTTGACAATCAAATGTGTGTAATCTGAAAAACCACTTAAAGTAAAACAATGTTCCTAGTAGCATGGAAGCAATGTCCCAGAAGAAGGGATGAGTTTTCCTCCATCAGTGTGTCTCAGGAGATTTTTGCTATCGTGGACCACTTTAAAATACCAAGTAGGGAATATGGGAATACAATGCATCAGTACTTAGCAGATCATTTGGATTTGTATTCATTCTTAGCAATAGCATCAAAACTGCAGCCTATGATGCCTTGCCCAAAGCAGGCAATTATCCAGCATTCCTCCTCCCAGAGCTGCCTGCATTGTTCCAGTTTGGTCTTCAGAAGTCTTGCCCCTGTGTTCACTCCAAAAGAAACATTTAAACTTTCAAAGCATAGCTTTGAAAGAATGAGTCTTATTGCCCAAGTTTGGAGAAAATGCTGCTGCTGCTGCTGATGGTGATGACCCTGGGTTATGGTAGATGCCAGATTGAATGCTAAGCAACGGTGCACTACCACTGCAAATAAGGCAAACCGTGTGCTGGAATACATCAGAAAGAGCCTTGCCAACAGATACAGAGTTGTTATTATTATAGCCCTTTACTCAGGGCTAGTGAGGCTACTGGATCAATTTTTTTTGTACCCCACTTCAAGAAGGATGTGGAAAAGACAGAGCCAGTCCAGCAGAGAGCTGTACAGATGGCATGGGGCCTTGAGTACATGACCAGTGAGGAGAGGCTGAAGGAGCTCAAATGGGTTTGTTTGGCAAAAAAGAGACAAAGGCATGATTGAACAGCTGTTTACAAGTCTTTGAGGGGCAACTGTAAATATGGTGAAGCCAAACTGTTCTTCGTAGTGCCAGATGCTGCAGTAAGGGACAGTGGTCACAATTTTCAGCTTGAGACATTCAGGCTAAACCTTAGAAGAAATGTGTTCACTGGGATGTTGGTGCAGAACTGGGGCAATTTGCCCAGGGATGTGGAAGCCCTGTTCTTGGAAGTTTTCAAGACTTTGCTGGACAGAGCCATGACTGACCTGATCTAGAGCTGGTAACAGTTTTACTTCAAGGGGGTGACTGGATTAGATGGCCTCCAGAGGCCCTGTATAACTCTGTTTCTTTGATTCCATGGATCATCAGAAGTGAACTGAACACTGGAGGCAGGAGCGAGTCTGAGAAACTCTTTACTATGCTGGTTTAACGTACCAGTAACTGTGAGTCACTGAAGTTATAGTTGACTCAGTTTAATATCTTAGAGACCTTTGCCCCTCATCTTTTCCTAGATACTAAAATGTGGCACAAAAAATACAGATACAAAAAAAAGAATAGACTTCGTTAGCTGAAACAAGCTAGTGTCCAAAATGAGATGTCCAAAACCAGTTCTAAAACTGCCTATTCTGACAGCCTTACCCTCAGTTTTGATTTTATAACAGGCATTGTTTCCAAGTCACTCAGCCATAAATTCTGAAAAAATATCTGATTACAGCTGAATCCTGGAATTTTGTTTTCCTGTTACTGCTTAGTCACTCCACAAAATTTGAGTCAGTAAAGAAGGCGCATAAGAACTTTCCTGTAATCATGAAAATGGTTGTACATACTTACTGGTATTGCATGAAAGCATTATGAGCCACTTATACCGTATGACAACTCCAGATGTTTCTGATTGTGTTTGAGTGAAAATAGAGTATCTGTTTCTAAGAGGGCTGTAACTCAAAGCAGCTGCTAGGAAATAAATTGCATTTATTTGTACTATATTTGTATCTGTTGATTTTTTTATTAATCATTTATGAGAAAGTAATGATTATGTTTTGAAGTAGAAGTATCAAATTTATTTTGTCTGTAGGGTCAGCTATCATTTCCAGGGTTTCTATTCTCTTTCTTCCACAGATCAATGTAAAGTTTTGTTGGTGTTTAGTGTCTTGTCTTCATATTACAGATGAAGACAACTCAATCACTTTATTGAATTCTTTTTTTTTCCATTCAACTTTCTAAAATGATCAGTAATGAACTGTTGTTCATTTTACTATCAATGAGTCATAATTGTATTTTACAACTGATGTCACAATATAGAGAAAAGAGAGGAAATTGCATCCCCAGATGTTTGTTTCAAGCTACTTTTAAACCTAGAAAGACAATGCTGTGTTGCCTCTGAACTGGTAACATACCTTAATTTTAGCCAAGGAAGCAAATTTTAAAAATTGTAAACAATTGAAAGCAATCCCTTGCAACAAATACACTTGGACAACTTTATTTCTACTATTTTCTAAAAATATGTATAGTATGCATTGACAAGATTAACTCTGTCTTTGTAAGTAAAAAAAATCTTTAGAATTTTGCATGATAATGTAGAGCAAGGCAGTATTTATTAGAACAATATATCTAAAACAATGCTTACACTTATTACTCTCTGTTGATAGTACTGGTTTCCAACATTGCTTTTGTAACAGTTGTGGTTATAAATAAGGTTTTTTTCTGAGAAAATTTGTTGTGAAATGCTACATGGATTTACCAGTAAATATAGGGTTCTGCAGGAAGACATGGACAGCATGGGCCATTAGAACCAAAGGTACCCTATGTAACAAGGAACACTTGAAAGCTAACCTATTTTGCTTGGGCATATATTTTTTATTTCTATATTCCCAGCATTTGCCTTAAAAGAGCTTTTGTTTAACATACATATACTAAGTATGGGACTAATTTTGTTCCCGTTTACACTGGGTACCCACCCAGAATGTGTATTAATAGAATTATTTCACATCCACACCAGAACAGTGAGTAAATACTAGCTGGGCTGTTACATTCCAATGCACTTGATGTAACATGGCATTTTTGTTTGATTTTTTTAGGACATTTGGCAGTTTCTCTTTGTCACTCATGTATACATCATTCTGGTTTCTAAGGGTTTAAATGTATGCTGTTGAAAGAGAAACCTGCAGGGAGAGACTTTCTGGCATGATCCCAGAAAATGATAGGAAAACACTCTGGAAGGTGCTGGGGGGAAGAAGGGAGATGTCATGACTACTTTGCCTTGGTTTTGATTTGAGCTCAGTAGTGACTGAGTTTTTCCCCGTTGATGCTGCTGTTGGTTAAGTAATCCATGAGAAAAAATGGAGAGACGAAAAACCAGAGAAAAAAAATGGCAGATTCACAGAATGGGGCCTTAGACAGGAAGAGGCTTTTTCTATTCCTATGTAAAGCTCGAGTACCACTCAGGTTAATAGCACAGCATGACAACACCTTTTCAGCACCTTAAATGTGGAGTTAAAGAAATTTGAAGTCTTCATTGCCGTGGGAAATTACAGCAACATTGAGGGACAGGAAATGGAAACGGTAGATGGGGGTCCCCATTCCCTCCTCCTAAAATTTACACCTGAGCACACACAGAACAGGTCACTGACTACCCAGAAAGCACATTGCCAGCAATAACTGCATGCATCTGTTTGATAGAACAACAGGAATCAAAGATCTGGCCAGTCCCTTATGTCTCAAGTCTATAGAGCTCAGCTTACAGGGCTGAAAAAAGTCCTTCCTTTGGGTACTACTCCTGTTAATGCTGGAGGACCACATTACTTATGAGTGAAAAAATCAACTATTTGCACAGCTTGTGTCTGTGAAAGACACTGCAAAGGACTGACTAGAATAGATGTGCTCTCACTTGATGTTGCTCTATGGACATGAGTAGGTGCTGAGTCTCCATTTTTTGTTAAGAACTTATTCTCTGCCCTTAACTACAAATTTTGTTTCTAAAATATTGTGGAAATACTGTTTCACAAAGACTTCAGAAACTGAAGTAGCATGATTCCTAGGATTTAGGAACTGGACTGTCTCTGAAAAGGTGATCATAAACCTTAGCCAAGAGACTTCACCTACACTAAGATTTTAGTTGTTTAATCTTGAGTCATTCATCCCCAAGATCATGGAGACATGGAAAGGAACATACGGTTGCCTGACATCTTACAAAATCAGGTACACAACAGCAAAATTAATATAGAGTAGTTATAATGCACTATCATTCTCATGGGGATAAATTTTACACCCACTTTTCATGGTTATAAATTACTTCACTAGGCAACAGTAGCAAAATACAACCACCACCCACTTCCAAAAACCAAGAGCTAACACATCATGAGGAGTTTAAGGTATAGTTATGTTTCATACATCCTTCATCCTTCGAATACCCCAGACTAGTAGAGCTGCCTACTGTGATCAAAGTTTTTCTCTCTTTCCTAGCAAGTAAGTATAGATCCAAATTCTGCTTTCACTTTTGTTATTTCAAAAAGCTGTTTTCATTAAAAAGCAGTACAGTCTTCATGCACTCCTAAAAGACAGTAAGCATAGACATAGAATCATGAAATCATAGAAATGTTTAGGTTGGAAAAGATCTTTAAGATCATCGAGTCCAACCATTAACCTAGCTCTGCCAACTCTACCACTAAACCATGTCCCTAAGTGCCACATCTAGATGTCTTTTAAATACCTCTAGGAATGGTAACTCCACCACTTCCCTGGGCAGCCTGTTCCAATGCTTGACTACCCTTTTGGGGAAGAAATTTTTCCTACTATCCAATCTAAACCTCCCCTGGTGCAACTTGAGGCCATTTCCTCTTGTCCTATCACCCGTTACTTGGCAGAAGAGACTGACACCCACCTTGCTACAAACCTCCTTTCAGGCAGTTGTAGAGAGTGATAAGGTCTCCCCTCAGCTTCCTGTTCTCCAGGCTAAATAATCCCAGTTCCCTCAGCTGCTCCTCATCAGACTTGTGCTCCAGACCCCTCACCAGCTTCATTGCCCCTCTTTGGACACATGATATCTTCTCTATCTATCTCACATGAAATAAACTAAATTGCATGTTCTCTGTCTGTAATGAAGCCAAGGAATCATGTCTACTCAGAGCTAGAGTACTGCAGAATCAGTCCCAAAGATGGAACAGCGCAGCGCTCATTACATTGCTCGTGGCATGATGCAGTGGCTGGGTACAGGGGGAGAGCAGTATTTTGGGGGAGGCTGAGTTAAGTGGATTGAAGGAAGATGGCGGAACGTTTGTGGAGACACAAGATCATTGTGGCATTCGTAGATCTGGACAACGTTACTATGTGCTGATTTCAGACACCAAAATGAAAGTTCAGACATGTGGCTTGGTAGATGCTCAGCAAATGTGTGGTGACCAGAAACTCTAAGATGTGGGTGGTAACTGGGAGGTTAAACCCCCAGAACCAATTCACAAACGTATGCTGAGCACCACTTTACCAAAAATATGCCCTATTTTTGCTAATAATTTTACTTCATTCAGTCTCTTTGTTTGTAAGGAAAGTAACATACACGTTTAAAATCCTTGTAATTACTGTTCACTTTGATATTTATGCCCTACTGTATCTCCATTTCAGGGAGAAAGAGGCAACATCGGTCCACCGGGTTCAAAGGTGGGAAATTAATTTAATTTGATCTAAAACCTCAGTCATTTCTTCCTCTTGGTTTCCTTTCTTCTTGTAATGCACTCTGGGGATAATGAAGATTTCTTGCTCTGTCAGCATATTAAAGCCCAGGGAGGCTTCTCTGGCAAAACAGAACGCTTTCTCAGCTGAATTGCGATTATCAGGAGCCAGTGTAGCCTGTTGCTTAAGACTTCTATTTAAAATATGGTTAAAATTGCATTTAAAATCCTCAGGTGCATGATGCCATGGTGTTTTGTGAGGCCATTTACATTTTCACTGGAACAAAAATGAAAATCAGCAAAGCTTATATAAGCTTTGCTTATATATGGCCCCATACTCCTTAATATCATGGTGTATAGCTAGCACCCCACACCAGAGCACTCCCTGCATGACACATGTCTGTGGTACAGTAGTAGATTCATGCCATGTTGTGCAGAGGCCTCAAGAGCCATGCACAACCCCAATCCAGTATTCATCACAGAGGCCACCGTTGTTGCTTATTTCTGTGCTAGAACCTGCCCATCCTTCTGCAGCCAGGCTCCTCCTAACCCATACCTGATCACTCAGGAGATACAAGATTATAGAAATGGTGGTTAGAAGGACCTCCAGAGGTCATCTAGTCCCATATCACATTCAAAGTGGTATTATCACCAATGCTAGATCACATCAGCAATGGATTTGTCTCACTGAGACTTAAATACTTCCAGGGAGGTTACAAAACCTTTGTGGGTGTCTTGTTCTGATGCTTCACTATCCTCTTTGGAAAGACAGTTTCCCTAATGTGCAGCCTGTACCTCCCAAGCTGTAATTTGTCCTAGCTGACTAACTCACCCCATGCACCAGCGTGCAACCTAGACCTACTGCTCTGGGTCAGTGCACCTTCTAGACTGAGACCCCATTGGCAGGGAAACCTGCCAGTTTACACTGTTTTACACAGTGTTAGTACTGAAATGAATGGAGTTGGAGTCCATTCTTTCCTCTCCCTATCATTATCCTTGTCTGTTCCAGTTTGGACTCCTCTTGGAGCCCACCCCAAAGCTTCTGTTTGTATCTGTGCTGGTTTTTGCCAGTCCCTGGCTGACTCACGTGCTTTTTGCAGGCATAAGCCAGCAGAGGACGGTGCTGGGACTCATAGAAAATAAAAAAATAAAATAAAATATTTCGGACAGCACTGAAATCAAAAGTTGCTGCAGGAAACAAGATACAAGCAATTAAGAATATACCCTTCTGCTTGCTGAATATTTACAAGAGTATTATCACAGTCTTCTAGCAGCATCTGCTTGTTTATTTTTTAAAAAACCCAACAGTGTAGCAGGACTCTGCCTGCCATAAATTCCATCTGCTGTACATATTTTGAGTATTGCCATTTCACAGAGATATTTGTCAGCATGGTAATTAAAGCTGGCGCATTGATGCATAGGACATTATTTTAACTCTTCTTTCTAATCTGTTTGAGACTATAGATTATTTTCTTAATTATTATACATACAAGTGCTTTATTCTGTGGTCCTTGTTCTAGTAATTACTATTGTTGATGTGATAGATACATTTCAAACACATGCATCTATTGTACGTGGAGTGACTACAGTGCTATTGAAAAATAATCAATCTATCTGTTCAATCCTCAGATTAAAAAAGATCTTAGTCCTTTTATATTTGAGCAATGAGCTTCATTCTTAAAATATGGAGGCAGTTAGAAATAAGGATGTCTCTGGATCGTTATTTACCATAAACCATCTTACCTATCCTGGATGTTTTTTTCCAAATTAAATTTCATTAGGAAAATCAATTCATGAAATTATTCAGCATTTGTAATAGAAGGAAGCTTATCTGCAGGTACCAACATGCCTGAAATGACAGCATTCTATTGCGGAAATGCTGTTGGTCCAAGGTTATTTCCTCTACTCAATTACTTTTGCTGCAGATAGATAAATATAATTATAGATACATATAATTTTCCACAAGCACTGATGAGACTTAAGTCCCAAGTACTGTTTTTACTAGTCATGTGCGTGCCTAAATCCCAGTAGTTGTTTAGGTGCCTAAATCCTATTAGCATTCAGACACACCTTTTATCCTGAACTTGTCTATAAAATGAAAATTAGAGTGCTTCAAAATTATACCTTGTCTTAACAAAATGACTATTTATTCCTGAGCCACATTCTTTGCTGATCACAGGTAAAAAATAGAAATAACAGTGAGAATAGTCTTTCTTCATGAGGTGGACACATGAAATGTTTTATGCTGGTGGTTCTGTAGAAAGGCGTAAGAAGAGAGAGGATTTTGCATCGTATGAACTGCTAATTTGAATTTCTTCTATCACACCAGAAATACAGCAGAGAGGACCATTTGACTTTGGATGCTTTGAAACTCTGTTGTTCTTTAAGACACTCCTATGGAGTATTAGATAATTCCAGTGATTTTATTGGGTCACATCCATCCATTCCAGTATCCTGTGTCCAACAATGTCAAAAGCATATGCACTTTGACCAGATGCTTAGATCAATTTGACCTTATGAAAGGGCAAGCATCATCGTTCTCCTGAGTGACCTCCTAGACTCCAGCAACTTGTGACTCAGGGACTTTCTCAGCTAGAAATGGTGTCTGAAGCACAATTAGATCTCTTCAAGTGAATTTGATGTCTCTCCTGGAACTTACTCAAACTTCTACAACTTACAAGACCTTGGAGCAAGGTGCTCTGACAGCTTAATTACATGTCCCAAATTTTTTATGCCCACTATTTCTTCTATTAGAAGTGTGAGTCCTTAACTACTCTCTACTTTTAGAAGCCTCTACAATGTTCTTCACCCATGTCCTCATTTGTCTCTTTTCCTAGCTAAAGAATCATAACTTATACCTTCATGTCTCATATAGAAATCATTCTGTACCTTCCATTATTCCCATTGGCCTTTTCTGAAGTTTTTCTAGTTCCAGTAGATCCTTTTCAAGATGGAACAAACCAGTGCACAGAATTAAAGTTACAGGCATACAATGAGTATATACACTGGCATAGTAATGTTCTGCACTTTTGTTTTCCTGTCCCTTTCACAATAATTTCTTGTATCCTCTTTATCTTTTTGATAGCTGGCCTTTTAATGTAATTGTCTATGTCTACTAGATTTTCTTGGTACTATCTACTGTAAAAGCCCCAAAATATTTTCTTGAAGCAGAACAGTAAGTAAGAAGCAAAACAGCCTTTTCCTAAAAAAAACCCCAAAACCAACAAACAAACACTCCCCACAAAAAACCCCAAACCAAATCAAACCAAACAACAACAACAAAAAAAACCCACCAAAAAAACCCACCAACAAAACAAGCAAGCAAACAAGAAAAACAGCCCCACTACTAGAACAAAGCAGGCCTAATCTGTCATCTGGATGAATCATTAGGCTGTTCTGTGTCATTTCCTTTGCTCTTTCATATGACACAGGGAAGAACAGATGCAAAAAAATGTAGTTCACTCTTTTTCTGGTCCTTTAAGAATTCAGAGTCTTCTTTTATGCATATTTCTCTGGACAAACTGCATTATCATTACTGAGTGATACTTCAGGTTTTCCCCTTGAATAGAGTAACTGATCAGATTCTTAGCAGTAATATACAGTCCTGCATTAAACTAGACACGGGGCTATCAAAGTTTTCGCCCTACATGCCAACTCCTGGGTACATTCAGTGCCTCTTCCTTCTCTTCCTCCAGCCTGAGAGTCACTTAAATGAAGGGTAGAAATAACCCATGAAATGTATTTTTGGGGAAAGCAACAGAATTCACCCTTTTGCTAAGCAGAGGTGGGAGCAGTGGAGAAGAATGATTGAAGCTGCATTAGAAAAACCTGCTAGGGGGGAAATGGGGGGAAACAGCAGGACGAGCGGAAAGAGCAGATGACTAATGAGATGATGCTGACTCCATGGAGCCCCCCACAAACCTGCCTCCTAGTCCATTCAGAATCATGCTGTGTCCCTCTCAAGAGTAATAGCCTCCTGCTTGTATGAAACTGAACACAATTTAGAGAGAATAACAGTATATTTGTTGTGCAGGGAATGCCAGGTATAGATGGAAAACCAGGCTTTCCTGGCATTGCTGGACATCCTGGAGTTATGGTGAGTAGGTCTATCATAATCTGTGACCACGTTACACACACCAAACCTGTCTTAAGTATCAGCAGGAGCCCTAGCCGTACTGCTAGCAGTGTGTGGAGAGCTGAGCCTGGGCTTGTCCCACTTAACCTGAAGCAGTTACCTCAGACACCAAACACAGGAACAAGGTGTCCCTTGCCTTTGCCTCCCTCACCAGTCAGAAGTGATACAGGCATGTCCAGAGGCTAGTTCCAATTTTTTGCTGCCCCTTTTGCTTTTAATTATTCAGAAATCATCTCTGTCTTTAATTATAGGGAAGCCAATAGGCTCATAGATGATTTTAATATATTTCTCATGCCTAAGAGCCACAAATATTACAGAGCTCTTTAGCTGGGAAGTCCCATGGCTCATCCCCTTCGACCTTCCTCTCACTCGTGCCAGACAAGCTGTCTGCGTCCCCAGTACAGTGAGTTGTATCGGGGGGCTAATCAAGCTTAGAAATAACCTGCCTGAAAAATGACTGTTTAGCTCACCTGTGTTCACCTGTCCGGTCCACTGGGCAATCCCGGACACAACTGAGGTGTTTAATGCTGAAAAAGGAAGGAGCAGCCAGGCGTGGCTGATTTCAGTGCAGTGAAAGAAAGGCTTGTTGAATTAATTCCCAGCTAATTAAATGTTCTGTGTGCACTTGCTTCTGATCATCTGTGAACTCTGTCAAACATGCTGGGAAATACTTTTAAACATCAAATCCTCAGAGGGTCTGAGTTGGAACCAGTTTGCCTCATCTGTGGTTTGAGAAAGCTGGGGATCGGTCATTCTGTACCTGCATTTTACTGTTGTGCTTTTTGTGAAGCAAGAGAAAGCACATTTTCACAATTTTTCCTTTAAATCACTTACGCTCATTTTTTTTTTATCAAATGCAGGGTCCAAAAGGGGAGAAGGGTGACCCAGGACCTCAGGTGAGACTGTGTGGATTTCATTCTTTCTGAGAAATCTGTGTGAAATGTAGTACTTAGTAAATGGGGTTTCCACCATAATGCTTTTGAAATAGGGTGAACCAGGACGGGACGGGAACAGTACTGTGGGACCGCCTGGACCACCAGGACCACCAGGACCAATCATAACAATACCTGAGGTAAGCGTGTTTGTCAAGCATTTAAAGCCTCTATAGGCACAAGCGGATAATAAACTGGCAATTCTGCTGTTGATGTTCAGGTCGTAAGTCTACTCCTCAAAATAAAAAATCTCAGTACATCTCTGTATCAAGTGGATTTGTTTTGTAAAGCTGAAGTAGGAAGGAAAGGGGGTGAAGAGCTTATATACAAGAATTACGAAGCCATATTGAGAGCTTCTCACAAACTCTCCAGGTGATTCTGCAGTTGTGAACATCAAATAAAAATCAACAGGGGAATATAAAACTGGGAATGTTTAACAAAGCAAGGCACCTGAGACAGAGCACTATGTAGGAGAGAGATCTGTTGTGTTTTCTGACAGGTGTCCAGTATACAAACCAGAACACCAGACTCTGTTGTGGAAGCAACAGCCAAAAGTACCAAAGGGTAAAATGCTAGAAGCTCATAAAACCTGTCCAATATCCTTTAGTTGCATGTATATTTTCAGTCAGTTTTGCTTTGTGTACATCAGCCTTTGCAAAAACAATACTAGCAGAAGTAATGAAGGCTAGAGATTAGGATGAATCCTGTTTCAAGCTGACAACAAAAATCCTTGTAGTTGGCATTAAGATCTGGAGAAGCTGTGAGTGGCTGCAGGAAATTCTTCACCTCTGAGAGATGAAGGTGCCTAAACCAGCCAGACTCGTCCATAGGAATGCCTATAACAGCAGTAAGAAGTGATTTGTGATTGCTGGAAAGGAAAATGCCCAGCTGATAAATCTGTGTTAGGGGGAGCTGGGCACCAACTTTATCATAAAGCTGAGCTACACATAACATTTTTTGTTGACTGAAACAACTAGGCTTTCACTTAGGTTTCTGCTACTGTTAGCAAATACTGTTAGCAAATTGGCATGCCATAGCCTACATAACCAGTCCCAAAAGAGTTGGCTTTTTTTACTGAGTTTACTGGATATTCACCCAGAATCTTAGAATCCATGATCTTGGATGAGCAGAATTATAGATTCACAGAAATGTTGGTTGGAAGGGGTGTCTGAAGATCAGCTAGTTCAAAGTCATGCTCAAAGTGGGACTGTCACCAGCTCTACACTTTATCATGTTTCTATAGGAGTTTCTGGGAAATTTCTCAATAGCTGTGACAGAAATGCTCTTTCTCACAGCTCTGCCATGGTGTCACTGTTGGGCCTTAACTCTTATCAGTGACTAAACAGCTCTGTTTGCAGTAAGAATGAACCTGCATGTGTTGCTCCTTAGCTGATTAATATTTGAAAAAACACTGTGAGAGCCTCAAAGGGAGGACAGTATGTATAAGAAATGTAAAAATATTATTGAAGCTGACATAGCAAACTACTGACATTAGTTTGCTGGAGGCTGCATGGCTCCCTACACATTGTGATAGTCACAGTCCGCGAGTCTATCTAATGTGTAGCTATATCTGAAGAAACCTAACGTGCATCCTCCAAATTCTCCAGAAGTTCTGTATGAACTACCTTCACCATGCATTACAGAAATGTATAGAGCCTGGTAAAAGCTGTATTGTGTTAGGTGTATTACAAACCCATACAGAAACTCATTTCCTTCTCTAAATACCTTGGAGTTTAAGAAGTAAGCTCTCTCACAAAGTAGGGTGCACATTATGTACATTTGTAGCAAAAAGGTATTATGGGGGAGTACAGCTAGAACCGTCTATCCTCATATGCTACAAATCCTCTATATTGTTAATCAAATGATTTCTCTGAGGACTTGGTATGCTCGATTTTGATACAGTTAATTAAATGTGTGTGTAAGTACACGTCACATGTATGACATTGAGTTCTACCTACCTGACAAATGTTTGTGTAAGAACAGACCTTTGCTGATTTTATATTTGCTGGGATAGAAGATTAAATTATTCAAATATATTTAGTTGACTCAGTCTCTCATTTTCTGTAGTTAGCTTCAGATATGGAAAGAACTACTGCAGGTAGACCTATCAATTGCAGTTGGAATTACAGAACTAAAATAAATAGCAGTACCAGCTGTTGTAATGTGGATATTGGCTTGATGTGGGTAGAGCAGCAGAGATCAATTAAGTGATCTAGGTGAACCACAGGGCAGTTAGAGAGATCGATACCTGGGTCAGGGTCTATTAGTTCACTCATTTAACCATTGTGTAGCCAAAGACAGCAATACTTCTTGGGCTATAGAATTCCAATGGACTGATCTATCCGAGTTGGAAGGAAGTTGTCTTATGAAGGCTTCTGTGGCTACAACTAAACAGATTTTATGCTTCTTGATCAAAATAAAAAAAAGTAAAGAGCTGGCGCAGTTTCAGTATTGTTGAAATATTAAGATCTGACGTGGACAACTGTGGCTCAGGGCCTGGCCTCACCATTACCTGACCAATAGCACTGAAAAGTGGACCTTGGTTTTCTCCTCATTTAACCTGGTCCCTATGTGAACTAAGGGGATTTGATTCGTAGAATAACAGAATCATGGAATCATCTAGGTTGGAAAAGACCTTTACGATCATCAAGTCCAATCATTAACCTAGCACTGCCATCCCACCACTAAACCATGTCCCTAAGCACCTCATCTATCCTTCTTTTAAATACCTCCAGGGATGGGGACTCAACCACCTCCCTGGGCAGCCCATTCCAGAGCCTGACAACCCTTTCTGTGAAGAAACTTTTCCTAATGTCTAACCTAAACCTGCCCTAGCGCAACTTCAAACCATTGCCCCTCATCCTTTCGTCCATTACCAGGGAGAAGAGGCCGACCCCCACCTCGCTACAGCCTCATTTCAAGTAGTTGTAGAGGGTGATAAGGTCTCCCCTCAGCCTCCTCTTCCCCAGACTAAACCACCCCAGTTCCCTCAGCTGCTCCTCATCAGACTTGTGCTCCAGACCCCTCACCAGCTTTGTGGCTCTCCTCTAGACATGTTCCAGCAAAACAATGTCTTTCTTGTAGTGAGGGGCCCAAAACTGAACACAGTATTCGAGGTGTGGCCTCATCAGCACCGAGTACAGGGGCACGATCACTTCCCTGCTCCTGCTGGTCACACTATTCCTGATACAGGCCAGGATGCCATTGGCCTTCTTGACCACCAGGGCACACTGCTGGCTCATATTCAGTGGGCTGTCAACCAGTACCCCCAGGTCTTTTTCTGCCAGGCAGCTTTCTAGCCACTCTTCGCCAAGCCTGTAGCGTTGCATGGGGTTGTTGTGACTCAAGTGCAGGACCTGGCACTTGGCCTTGTTGAACCTCATACAGTTGGCCTCGGCCCATCGATCCAGCCTGTCCAGGTCACTCTGCAGAGCCCTCCTCCCCTCGAGCAGATTGACATTCCTTCAGGAGCCACTTCAGGTAAGATTAAACTGAGGTCTGCAATGAAACCCAGCCCTTCCCAGGCTTCTGCAGTACCTACAACACCGTGGGTCTCGGAGGCTTTCAGTCCTTTTTGCCTCTGTTGCCTTCTGCTGTCAGACAGGAAGTCTGCTCTGAACTTTCTTGTTAAAAAAACAATGTCCCTCAGTTTGCTGCTGTTTGATATTCCAAAATGCTAAAATAAATACTCCACATCCTATATTGGCTATTTTGCTCTTTTGGAGCATAATCTCTGATAGTCATTGTATTTTCATGCATGGAATTATGATAACCAGTAAACCATATTAATTGTTGCCATGATTTTCTCACTCCAATTTAGTTCAGTACAGTACAGAGCTAATTTTGAATAATTTTACTGGATTTAAATTTAAAACTTTTAAACAATTATCTATTACTGTCATTATTTATCCATAGTGTAGGTACAAGAACTGAATGAAAGGCCTGGAAAAGGTTAATGCTGGGGGTGTAAAGAAAATGTCAAAAGATTTTGTGTTTCTTATGTTCTTTCTGTAATTCTAAGAAGGGCTATGCATGCCATTTGGATACAAAGCTGAAGGTTTACTTAGAACCCAGCCCAGATGATCACGCTAAAAAATACTGTTTCTTCTTCTCCATAACAGTGAAGAAAATAGGAAAAACAACATTGTCCTTACTTTGTAGTCAGCACTTTCTGAACGGATTTGATGTGTTGAAAAGTTACATTCCTGAATTGTTGCTATTAAAACGGCTTGCACATCCAAAAAGGGAGATAACTAACTATATAACTGGAACAGGTTGTGAATGGTGAAATCTTTTTCTCTAATCATCATCCTTGTACCCTCTATTCTCATATCTTCTTCAGCACTGTGTACAGGTTTTGGACTTCCAACCACAATTTCCATTTGCAGCTAAATTCTATTTATAAAATATACAAAGTGCCTGATCCCAAGCTCAGCAAAGCCTTCGGGATTCTTTCCACTGACTTCAATACAGTTTGGATTGAGCCCCCCAAAAAATGAATACTGAGTAATTCCACAATGAAAAGACAGTGTAAACCCAGGGCTCCTGGATTTCTGCCACCAGCTGTAGATAAAGCAGAACAATTGCAGCAGCAGGACTCTTTTATTGCTATCATTAAAGTAACAGCCCATGTCTTGTTCCCATTTGGGCCATAGAGAGCTGGGAACACTGTGGGACCAACTGCATTGTGCTACCCCTGCAGCAATGTAGTAGAGAGCTCATGCAGACTGGGAGACGGAGTGCTGCCTGCAGGACTTAGTCTTTCTATTTGACAATTTTCCAGTGGTCTTTGTAAAACATGAAGACAGGGAGCAGGCAGCAGCACCCAGTAGAAGCAACAGGCTTTAGCTACATGAATCGTGATGCCAACATGACCTCAAAGTACAGAAAGTTGACCATACACCGATGACATAGGATAGGATAGGATAGGATAGGATAGGATAGGATATGTGGTGTGACCAAGGAGGTCTGTCCTCTTTTGTGTTCTCCTTCACATCTCAGATTAGAAAAGTAGTATTCAGAGACTCATAAGATAATGGGAAGTGACCTCTGGAGGCCGTATGGTCAAACCTCGTATTCAAAGCAGGGGTGGCTTCAGACTTAGTTCCTGTATACTGTATTCATAAAAAATGCTGCAAAAGATTGTGATCTGATAGCATTGATCTGCACATGGTTACAAGCAGAAAAGACATTCAGATTTCACAATACCTCAGTGACAACATGCTTATTCATGTGCTAAGTGAATCCCTGGCACCTGAAGTCATGCCTTGTGAAATTCAGAAGATTTTTCATTACGTTGAGTGGGAATATACTACTGCACACGGAGCCCTATATTGAAATGGATAGCATGGCTTGCCTGTTAAACAAGTGGACTAGTTCAAGCCTCTAAGGAGATTCAGTACATATTCTGAAACCAGAACAAGGCTAAACTGTGACACAGTAAATGGGACTGTTGGAGTGAAATAAATGAAATAACTGACAAAAACTGAGCAAGTATCTCTTTTCACCTACAACATTTATGTGGAGCAAGCCACTTACATATTGTCTGTCCTGAACTGTAATGTATTACCATATGATATCATATTGTCAACAACTGTTTAAACCAGAAAGGTAGCTATCTAAAACCAAAATGAAACCAAAATGAAAGCCTAATAATAACATCAGGACAAGAATCTGACTGCGAGCAGCCAACATGGATTTGCTAATGGCAATTCATTCCTCACCAAAATGATTGCTTGTCTGTGGGCAAGGGATGGGCACTGGTTGTTGTACACCCTGACTTTAACAAGGCTTCTAATGCCGTCTCCCATAGTCTTGCTACCACCAAAGTGATGACCTATGAAGCGGATAAGCGGATGATAAAATTGTTGGAAAATTGGCTTAACTGATGTACTCAGAGGGTTGTGATTGGCATTAATGAGGCTGCTTCTGGAGTACTTTGTCCAGCCGTGAGATCCCCAGTAAAGAAAGTTATTGACATAATGGAGCAAGCCCCATGCAGGGCTGCCAAGATGGTCAGGGGACCGGAGCACTGAGAAAACTGGGTCCGCTCAGCCTGGAGGAAAGAAGGCTAAGGAGGGACTTTGTTGCTGTCTACAACTTGGGACTTGGGAGGAGGGGTGTGCGGTCAGGTCGCAGTCGCATCCGATGGGGGAAAAAGTGTGTCTGTTCACAGCAGCAATAAATGTGCCATAGCTGCCTCCCAACTCAAGAACCAGAAGACCAACTGCCCTAAAGGTGGGCTTGGCTGTGGCAGATCTTCTTTCATCCCTCCAGAGAAACCTAGGTGCTCAACTGCCTCGCTGTAATGCCTTTACACCAATGCGCGCAGCATGGGGAACAAGCAGGAAGAGCTAGAGTTCTGTATGTGGTTGCAGGGCCATGATCTCATCGCGATTACAGAGACATGGTGGGACAACATGCAGGACTGGAATGCTGCCATCGATGGCTATGTGCTTTTCAGGAAAGACAGGCCTACAAGGCGAGGCGTTGGAGTCGCTCTTTATGTAAAGGAGCAATTGGAATGTATAGAACTCTACCCGGGAGCGGATGAAGAACAAGTTGAAAGCTTGTGGGTAAAAATTAAGGGGCAGGCCAGCATGGGTGACACTGTGGTCGGTGTTTACTGTAGACAAGGCAAGGTGCGCACAGTCCAGGAGGTTCCTGCAGAACATAGACGATAACTTTTTGACCCAGGTGGTGGAGGAGCCAACAAGAAGTGGAGCGCTACTGGACCTTGTGCTGGCAAATAGAGAACTGGTTGAGGATGTGAAGGTAGGGGGCAGGCTTGGCTGCAGTGACCACAAGATGGTGGAGTTCCGGATTCTGAGAGGGGGAAGCAGAACAACAACTAGGACTACCACATTGGACTTCAGGAGAGCTAACTTTGGCCTCTTCAAGGACCTACTTGGAAGAATTCCATGGGCTATGGCTCTTGAAGGTTGGGGAGTCCAAGAGAGCTGGCTGCTGTTTAAGCAGCTCTTCCTCCATGCCCAGGATCAGTGCATCCCTGTGAGTAGGAAATCAAGTAAACGAGGCAAGAGGCCTGCATGGATGAACAAGGAGCTTCTAGTGAAACTCAAAGAAAAGAGTAAGCTCCATGGAATGTGGAAAGAGGGTCAGGCCACTTGGGAGGCATACAGGAATGCTGCCAGAGCATGTAGGGAAGCAACTAGAAAGGCCAAGGTTCACCTGGAACTCAGTTTGGTAAAGGACATCAAGGATAACAAGAAGGGCTTCTTCAAGTATATCAGCAGCAAACGGAAGACCAGGGGTAATGTGGGACCACTGCTGAACGAAATGGGTGCCCTGGTGACAGAAGACACAGAGAAGGCGGAGCTACTGAATGCCTTCTTTGCTTCAGTCTTCACTGCCAAGGCTGACCCTCAGGCTCCCCAGTCCTGGCAGGTAAGTGAGCAAGCTTGGAGAAAGGATAACTTTCCCTCTGTCGATGTGGATCAGGTTAGGGATCTTTTAAGGAAGCTGGACACCCACAAGTCCATGGGCCCCAATGGAATACACCCGTGAGTGCTGAAGGAACTGGCAGGCGACATTGCTGAGCCACTTTCCATCATCTATGAAAGGTCGTGGAGAACAGAAGAGGTGCCTGATGACTGGAAGATAGCCAATGTCACTCCAGTCTTCAAAAAGGGCAAGAAGGAGGACCCAGGGAACTACAGGCCAGTTAGTCTCACCTCTGTCCCTGGAAAGGTGATGGAACAACTCATTCTGGGTGTCCTCTCCAAGCAAGTAGATGAAAAGAAGATCATCAGGAGTACCCAGCACGGATTCACCAAGGGGAAATCATGCCTAACCAATCTGATAGCCTTCTATGATGGAATGACTGGCTGGGTAGATAAGGGGAAAGCAGTGGATGTTGTCTACCTTGACTTCAGCAAGGCTTTTGACACTGTCTCCCATAGCATCCTCATAGGGAAGCTCAAGAAGTATGGGTTGGATGAGTGGACAGTGAGGTGGATTGGGAACTGGCTGAACAACAGGGCTCAGAGGGTTCTGATTGGTGGGGCAGAGTCCAGTTGGAGGTTGGTAGCTAGTGGAGTTCCCCAGGGCTCAGTACTTGGCCCAGTCTTGTTCAACATCAATGACCTGGATGAGGGGACAGAGTGTACCATCAGCAAGTTCGCTGATGACACAAAACTGGGAGGAGTGGCTGATACGCCAGAGGGCTGCGGGACCTGGACAGGCTGGAGAGTTGGGCGGAGAGGAACCTGATGAAATTCAACAAGGGCAAGTGCCGAGTGCTGCACCTGGGGAGGTTGAACCCCATGCACCAGTACAGGCTGGGGGCTGACCTGCTGGAAAGCAGCTCTGCCGAGAGGGACCTGGGAGTCCTGGTGGACGACAAGCTCACCATGAGCCAGCAGTGTGCCCTTGTTGCCAAGAAGGCCAATGGCATCCTGGGGTGCATTAAGAGGAGTGTGGCCAGCAGGTCGAGGGAGGTTATCCTCCCCCTCTGCTCTGCCCTGGTGAGACCCAACCTGGAGTACTGTGTCCAGTTCTGGGCTCCCCAGTCAAGAAAGATGAGGAACTCCTAGAAAGAGTCCAGAAGAGAGCAACTAGGATGATAAAGGGACTCGAACATCTCCCCTGTGAGGAAAGGCTGAGGGAGTTGGGCTTGTTCAGCCTGAAGAAAAGACTGAGAGGGGACCTCATTAACACATACAAATATCTTAAGGGCAGAAATCACGAGGACGGAACCAGTCTCTGGACAAGGGGCAATGGATACAAACTGAAACATAAGAGGTTTCAGTTGAACATGAGGAGGAACTTCTTTACTCTGAGGGTGACGGAGCACTGGAACAGGCTGCCCAGGGGGGTTGTGGAGTCTCCTTCTCTGGAGATATTCAAAGCCCGCCTGGATGAAGTCCTGTGTAACATGCTCTAGGAGAACCTGCTTTAGCAGGAGGGTTGGACTAGATGATCTCACGAGGTCCCTTCCAACCCTTGCGATTCTGTGATTCTGTGATTCTGTGAACTACCTAATCAGAGGATACAGAGAAGATGGAGGCACCCTCTTCTTGTGGGTGTATGGCAATATTACAACATGTAACAGACACCTGTTGGAACATGGGAATTTCCAAATAAGGAAAATCTTTTTACCCTGATGATGCTCAAATACTAGAACTAATTGTCCAGAACAGTTGTGGCATTCCCATCCTTAGAGGTGTTCAAGACTTAACTGGACAAGTGCCTGAGTGACCTGATCCAATTAGACCTGTATTGAGGACGGGGTTGGACAGGATTATGTCCAAAGGTCCTGGTCCACCTTCATTATTCTGATTCTGTGATCGAATTATGCAGAAATGCCTGAGCTAATTCTGAGCTCACTAATTCCAGGATAGGAAGCAGTATAATAGCATTGCTATTGCACTGCTCCATTCAGGCTTCCTGAGGCTTGGAGCTCATTAGCTTAGGTGCTACTCCAAGTGGCTATACTGTTTTGAGGCTCCATGCTAGTGTCACTGATTGGAGACACAGCAGCATGATCAGAGCTGACTTAGAATCACTGCACAGTGTAATTCAGACATGTCCAGAATATAATTATAACTTCAACTCTACAACAGGATGAGTGTGGTCAGACAGATTCACCATCCTAGAATGCCAGTGACATATTGGAGTACAAAATCTTCATTTTGATCTTTATCATACTGAGGAGAAATTGCTTCAGGTTGCAATATTTGGTGTCATATTTTTCAAATTAAAAATGAGAGTCAGTTAATTAAAGTTTTGAAAGCATTCTGAGATTAACATAAAAAGTGTAAAACAAATGCTAGGTTTTGTTTTTTCCAGATGTATAACAAAAATCAGAAGTAGAGAGCCTTTTCTGTGGCCCTATTTGTGTTTTTCTCCCCATAGTTATAAAGGGATGCTTTAACTGTGTATAGATTTCCAAAAATGTATATGTGCCATAGATTTGGTATTTGAAATAACCTGTTCCTTAACCACTTTTTTAGCCACTACTCAATGATACAGATGACATTTTGAACTTTACTGGAATTAAAGGACTGCCTGGGCCTCCAGTGAGTATATGCTGCTTTATTAAATCTTCAGATTTGCTCTGTCTTCACTGTCTCCTTTTAAGTATCACCTAGAGATGACTTTCCTATGCTTGAGAATTGTGTTCATGCTAACTTCAGCACTAAGTTCTGTGGAAGTACTTCAGGGCAGAACTGAATTCTGTGTGAATGAATTTCTTTTACACATTTGTATGAAAGAAAGGAATCGGCTTAGCTCTGAATCTGAACTGTACACTCAGAATGACAGAAATGTAGAACCTATGCAAAAATAGGGAGTAAGATTTACACAGCATTTCTTTCTTTTTTTTTTTCTTGTTTTTCAAGTCATAAAATGTTGGGATAAAGTATTTTGCTCAGTTCTGCTTGAGACTGCAACTAGGAATGCTAGGTTCCTGTGTATGAGTTTAATCTCACAGCAATTATAGCTGTGGATGAAAAGCTGGAGATTTCATGAGAGAACAACAGGTGTGAGACTTCAGGTTCTGTTTTGCAGCAAGGAGTATAGCTGGAAAAAAGTTCAGTCAAATATTTGAAATTCTGAATGCTTCTTGGTAACGATTTCGAATTCCTAGGACTGGATCCAAAGAGAATTTTACCTTTTTCAGGCAGTGGAGTCTATTCAAACTTTCCTGAAAGTCCTCAATATATTGTGCTTTGCAAAAATTTAATCCTCCCAAACAAAGCATTTTCACATCTAGTTTCATTTGTGGACTGTTGTTTGTGTATTTTGTTTTATCTGTTTTCTTGCTTGTGAACATATTTCTCTCCCTCATATTCAATCCCTGATAAAACAAGGAAGACCAGAATGTGTGTACCTGATAGTAGAATTTCACTCTACATAGCCATAGTTTGGAAAAAACATGTAACTTATTAATAGAACTGTCTCAAAACAAATATTTACTAAATCTGTCAGTGAACTGGGCAGAAGGGCATTAGCTCCAAAACCAGCTTTTAACCTTTATCTGTTAGCCTAACATGCCTCTTTTCCACTTGTCACATAGTAGGATGGCATTATATGATTGTGGCTGCATCCAGCTGTGCTTATAGCAAAACAGCTTTCATGGAAGAGTATTTTGATGTGTTTCCCAAAGATCTGATTCTCCTAATCCCTGGACATAACAGGATGCCAGGGTTAGGATGGGCACTCTTGTGTGAGCTCTGTTACTGCAGGTAGTTGCCATCCAAGCCTTAGATGACAGGTTCTCAAAATAACATAGATGAGTGGACTCATGAGCTCAGCAGAAATGCATTGGTTTGTAACAGTTGTTAAGAAAGTTGTAGGTCCTGTAGCTCCAACTGCAGTCTCTGAGCTCACCCTGGTCAGGGAACAGGTGCAGTCTCATAGTGGCTCTGGTAATACGCATCCAGGTGGCCTGAACTAGAACTAACATATCTTTCTGCAGATATCACAGTGGGGCAATCTTAAATATTCCCAGTATAAATCCAAATCCGTGATTCTATTCACAGCCTATCATACAGTCTATTTTCTACCCACAGACAACCGGGAGAAAAATGGCAAAGGTGGGAGGGCTACTGTGATCTCCATGCTGGAATCTGGAAAAGATTCAAAGTAGGCTAAATTACGGTTGCATGCCTTTCATATGAGGAAAATGCTACCTTTCTTCAGCCTTTCCTAGATCTATGTCCCTCCCATTTTGGAAAGTAAATGCTTATGTCCCAGAAAAAGTTAGAAGCACAGGGCATTGTACAGTCTTCACAATTTTACCACAGGCTGAATGAAATTCTTAATCCAGTTTCAGATCAGTTAACATTCACAAATTATGCAATATATAGAAAATGCATACTCTCTTTTGCAAGTCTGTAATATTTGTTTGCAAGGGGGTGGTTTTTTTGCATTTTGCAGGGGCCAGATGGCAAGCCAGGTCTACCAGGATTTCCTGTAAGTATTATGTTGCTTATATTTAAGTAAGTATTTTTCAATATAGTTTAATATTTTAAAAATTTATATTGTACAGAATTTACACAAAGTCTAATAAATGTTCATATGGGAGACTGTAGGTCTTTATGGAATCAACAGCTATGGTAGAAATTAACTCTGCTGGAGACAAAGCATACTGTGATATGCATATTTCGTATTTCTGCTTATCTCAGAATCAGTGTAAATCTAAATGTAATTGACTCTGATGAAAAATTACGACCTGAAGAAAAGACCTATGCCATTTATGAGAAACAAATGGACTTCTAAAAGTTATCTTCATACGTATATGTAATTGTATGATTTTTTAGTCTTTTTTGTCACCACTACAGTGTACAGTAAAGCCCTACCCTTTTTATTTTATCCTTCAGGAAATATTTATTATTTTTTATAATAACATAGTGGTGCCACCATAGAAGCATTGCACAGCCATAGTATCAAAAGGTGCCTCATATTATGACACCTACCTATTGTGCTCAGACTGCCACACCATATAAACATTATCTGCCTTGTGACTTCATACAGGATTGATTATACTATTATATTTATATTCTATATAATGTGATAGAGTTAGTTTCCCTTGTTATGATTGTTTCACAGTGCCAATGTGTGCATATGGTCTCAGGATATTTTTTCTATTGCCTGAGAATAACTAAGAAGAAAACTGGGAAAGCTGACAAATGATGTTGACAAAATGCTGGCAAATTGCCCAAAACTCTACAGAAGGTTGTTTACTAAGTCCTGGGTATTGTGGACTGGACAGGAAGCCAAAGAAAGGGGGAAAAAGCTCCTTAAAAATACTTTCCATTTGAAAATGAGCTGATAACATTTAGAAAGTGATATAATGAATTCTTAGTCTCTCTGTCATTTACAGAATTCCTACAGACATGAAAATACCATTCTTGTTCTTATCTCAGGTCTTTATCTATTCACTAATGCAGAAATCATGTAGACTTGAATTTAGTTCTTTGTGGGTAAAAAAAAAGCTTCTGAATGCACTTATAATGGAAGACTGTAAAACAAAATGTGATCTGAGCAGAACACTTTTACTACAGAAGAGACAGAAATGATCTCATTTTCAAATATATAAACTCTATTTCAGATAAAAATATTTTTAAAGTATTGTTAAAAATATAGCTTCAGAAATTCTGCTGAAAATCAGTCTGACCGAATGATTGTGGGGGGAGAAAGAATTGAGTAGGGAGGAAATAGAGAACTTTAGGCTGAATTTCCACTCCTCTTTGTGAGTGTGTATGTATCGCCTACACTATGATAAACAGCAGGGTTTTTTCTTTTGTTCTTTGATTCAGACAGCAATTTAGTCTTGTAAGAGTTCTTAGATTGCAACCAGAGTGATTCAAGTTCAAGTTTTCCAGTTATTTAAAATTACATTTAGTAAAATGGCCTAGTTCCATATTCTTAGCAGATCTCACCATGGCTTTATGTACTTGTTTTTGCTTAGGGCCCTCGGGGACCAAAGGGTGATAC
Source organism: Gorsachius magnificus (assembly GCA_034008185.1). Classification (NCBI taxonomy): domain Eukaryota; kingdom Metazoa; phylum Chordata; class Aves; order Pelecaniformes; family Ardeidae; genus Gorsachius; species Gorsachius magnificus. The sequence continues at coordinate 96,004,471 of CM067082.1, read as the reverse complement.
CGGTTTGCCTGGATCACAAGGACTCAAAGGACAACAGGTAAGAGAAAATGCCTAGGGAAAAGTACATGCTGCAAAATGTGTTAGGTACACTTTGTGACATTTAAAGTTTAACGATTCTAATTTTACTAGGGATTGGGATGTTAATAGGTTCATGTTAAAAATATACTAAGTAGAAATTGAAAGAGTGCTAAACAAAATACCTTGATGTAATCCTACTGAGAGCTAATGTTCCTGCCCCAGTGTTGAAATACTGCAGTGCAGTATGCACTTATCAGAATAAGTTTGCATAAACATTAAGCATGAGGTGACCTCTTCTTGCAAGTTCATTGTCTGTGCTGACACCCTGGGATCCTAACTGAAAGGCCAAATAAAAAAAGATTAATCTTTTCCTCCTCCTTTAGCACAGAGGGCTTTGCCTACAGAATGAAGACTGCAGTTTTCCATTCCCAAAGAAAGTATAATACTTGGGGAGCTCTGTCCTTAGGATCCTTTCTCTTATTTCTGCACAACAGTGTTTATTTTCTAGCACTGCTGAGAGGTGACTAAGGACTGACTCTGCTATTTTGTAAATACTGCAACTGTTGTTCTGTTTTTCTTCCCCTTCTAATCCACCTGCAGGAAGCAGGGGAGAGGAACACCTAAGTTATTACAATCTTGGGGATAACAAAAAGAAAAACAAAACCACTTTCTGCTTATTCTTTGTAAGTAGCTGACCTCACTTTCTCACAAGTAATAGGAAGGCTTGGAAATGGTTAATTATGGCTTGAAATGGGATTTTAGATGAACAGCATCTTCATTGCTCAGAAGGAAATTTCTCAGGCCACAAATACCAGTCCCCTTGTGTCATAAGGATTCCTGTTCCTTTATGGAGTGCATAAAATGATCAAACTCAACCTTAAAACCAGTTGGGTGGGTTTTGGTTTGTGTTTGTGGGTTCTTTTTGTTTGTTTGTTTGGGGGGGTGGGGGTAGGGGGTGAGGGAGTGGGGGTGGGGGGAGGAGGGGGAAGTGTCTTGGCTTCTGCTGTCCACACTGGAAGGAACTCAAAACTTTGAAGCCATTATATTTTGTATCCACATAAGTGATGTTTCTGAGGCTGATTCTAAGGCATGAACACCAGGTTATGCTCAAGAGTGATGAAGCTGGGAATGACAATGAAGCTGCAAAAACACCTAGAAGCATTTTGCTTTAAGGATCATGAGATGCTTCTGCTGCAACCTCAGGTCCATAAAATAGGTCCATAAAAAACACAGAAGATAAAGTCAATGAAGCCAAGCCTTAGGGAGACTCCAAAAATTTAAGAACCTGCAAGAGGAAGTGAGTTATAGCACTTCCTGCTCAGTGGAAGTGCTATAACCTGGATTGTCATTTTAATCAGCAATGCAATTGTTAGTTTCAAGCCAGATTTCTTCCATTAGAGATCTTGGGAAAGCTATTGTGCCAAGCTGCCTGAGCTAGGAGGAGGAAAGTTACAGCTGAAAGATCCAGAGTGGGAACCATGCACTGGCACTGAGCAATGACAATTCATGGTTGTGGTGACGTTATTCAATGGAATTACCCCTTGAAGAAGTGGAATGCAGAGGGTCATAATTTGAGTGCTGGGAATTGGCCTTCATTAAAGGTAATGAGGCTGCATCTGCATCATGCCAGGTATATAGAGAGAATAATTCATGCTTTCCTGATAGTAACATCAGGACACTTAGTGTTCTATCAAGATTTTACACCTCCAGCAGGATTACCTGATCAGTGTCTAAGCTGATGGTACACAAAAAGACACCAATAGCCTGTCTGCCTTTGGCAGCAATCACTTGTGAACACAGCATGTTTCACATAGTTAACTCTATTGAGAGCAATTAAGACTTTTTAAAAAAAATAAGTACTTATTCATCTCACAGAGGTTTACAAGAGCAGGATATTTTTAGTGTACTTTATTATGTTTTAAGAAAGATCAGACCTTTTCTCCCCCAGAATCAAGCTTCACCCTTACTCACATTGATATAATTTTATGTTTAATATCACAGCATGACTAATCTATCATGCTTCAAACCACAGTAATGTTGCTGTGACTTCTGATTCATTGAGAACTGCTTTGTAGACTCTATAGAACTACTTTGATAATTGCAGGGTGAAAAGGGAGAACCAGGAGCTATCATTGCTGCTGATGGATCTTTAACTGAATTATTAGGAAGAAAAGGGGACAAGGTGAGTTAATACTGTTCTGTGTTCCTCCAGAATGTTTGGTGGCCTTGTTACCAGCCACCTCTGCTAGATACTGCAGGAGTTCTCCTTGTAATTGCTCTACGTGTGTCTGTCCTCAACAGGGTGAAGCTGGAGTGGTGGGGCCGGTGGGACCAATGGTAAGGCATTTCCAAAGAAGGGTGGATTCTTTTTTTTATTTTTCTTTGGTTTTACAGACAATAGTAAATGTAAAGGTAGTTTGTTTTACCTTTTCATTCCTTCTGAGTAGGGATGATAAGGAGTATTCGTGCTTCAGGATGATCAATGTCCTTCATAAAAGAATGTGGTTGTTAGATATGTGGTGCTGTATACTACTGACTTGATTCAGAATTTACATTCTGGTAACACAAATGTATCCATTACTATCTAAACAGACAGTGAAATATCATCAGAGACAGAAACTTACATAACTTAGGACTCTGAGTGAGCTAGGTTTGTTTAGCCCCGAAGATAAAAGGCTGAGAGATGCTCTAGCCGCTCCCTGCTGCTCCCTGAAAGGGAATTATAGAACAGACAAAGTCAGGTCCTTCTCAGAGGTGCACAGGAAAAAGACAAGTGCCAATGGTCACAAGTTCCAGCAAGGGAAATTCAATTAGATTTAAGGAAAAAAATTCACAGTAAAAGTGGTTGAACACAGAAATAGGTGCTCAGAGAGATGGTGGATTGTGGCACAAGGTGCTGAGCAGCATGACCTAAATTGGAAGTTCATCTTGCTTTGAGCAAGAGGTTGTACTAGATGATCTCTAAAGGACCCTACCAATCAAAATTATTCCTTATTTCTATGATTTACATCAAAGCAACTGACTACATCATGCTCAATTTCTGTCAGTTCCAATAATTTGCAACTGCCTTGGATTCTGAGGAAGCTGCAAATCAGGCAGTAGAGTCGGACCATTTACTGAGATCAGGATTTAGAGGCCTTCTTTCAGGTACTTGTCCTGATATTTTTGACTGGACACAAAATGTTGTATGAAAGCACAATAAAATAAGAACTGTTGCCCACACTCAATAGTATTAGAGCAGGAATTAATTTCTTCTAATCTATTATTCCAAAGATCAAGGATATTGAGTGTTTATTTACTTCTGCCTTTGATGTAGCCTGGTCTCTGTTGTGCCTAAGTGAATGTTAGTAGGTGTTGTCATTTCTTGTGCACCAAGGTGTGTAGCTTATTTTGCCATCAGTTTCTGTGGTCTTTAAAAGGAGCTAACTGCGTGTGTTGAGTAACTGCTTTCTTAATTTCTGTTTATCAAAATACCTTGAGGGAGCTATCCTAACTTAGCAGAAGGGGAGTTCCTTTTCTCCTCCCTTGTATGACTGCAAGATGAGTCTATCCTTTCACCTTCACATAGAATTGTAAAATAATTTAGAATGGAAGTGAAATTTGGAGATTATCTAGTACACATCACTGCCACTAGTCTAGAAGTGAACTTTGGAGATTATCTAGTACACATCACTGCCACTGCTCTATTTAGCTCAGGGACTTGCCCAGTTGAGTTTTCAACAACTCTTAGGATAGAGATTCCACAGCCTCTCTAGGCAGCACATTCCAGTATTTGACAACCTTCTGGGTAAAAAAGTTTTTCCTTATATTTATTTGGAATTTCTCATGTTCTAGCTTGTGTTCGTTGCCTCTCATCCTATTGCTATGCACCCTTTAGGACATGGCTTTTTTCTATCAGCCCCAAATGCTGTGTTTACATCTCATTTTGTACTGTCACACGATGCTTCATATGGTTCAGCATGCAAACAAGGCCATCCAGAGGAAGTTTTTGCCAGCACTGGTGCGAATGATTATGCTGCAGGAGAATTTGGCACACAGAACCTGTCTCAAGACTTTGCTCAGCCAGTTCCTCTTGTTAATGCAGAACTCTAGTTTGATCATTGCTGCTAATGGGAATGATTCATTTCAGTGTCATCCCATAGAAAAAAATCCCTTTGTAGTCAGTGGGAGTCCTGTGCAGCAAAAATATACAGACTTCAGAGTGCTGGGCCAGAGCCTCTGTGACATAACTTATCGAAGTTTATGTTACAATGGTTCTGTTCCACTTTGCACAAAGTAAGACTCTGGCCCAAGAACAGCTTTGAGGTAGCTGGGGACTCTGATCGTTCCTCTGTGCTGTTAGGCAGAAAGAATTCCTACACAGGTTTCCAGAATTTAAAAAAAAAATCCCTACTCATTGCTCCCCTCCTTTTCAAGACTTCAGCTGGACAGAAAAGAGGTTCATAGGAGCTTGAGCACAAGGACATACAGAGAAGTAGTGGTTTGGCAGATGAGAGTTAGGGATAGTCAGGAGGTTAGTACTGCTATTAGCAAAAGCAGAAGAAACAGACTGAATCCAACCTCCTGCCACAGGGGAAATGAGAATCTTTTTTACCTGCTCGATTATGCTGTTCACTGTCAGTGAAGCAGACTGCTGCACATTACTGGAGCCCTTAGTAGGAACCACAGTGTCAGTCTGCCCACATGAACTCTCTGCTGTTGTAAATGAAATTTTTGCTTCTGGTAAGCAGTCTCCTGCGGCTTCCTCACTTCCTTCTTTCGCTTCTAGCTGTGACTGCTGGCTTCTGCCTCAGGGAGTCACTAACATCTGTCGGGGTGGGCTGCCACTTTGGCAGAGGAAATAGTAAAGGTGGCTCCAGCATGGTCAACTCTCACATTGTTGATGTTTATTTAAAGTCCCAGTTAAAGCATGAGATCCAGACACTCTCTTTATTTAAAATAATTAAAAAGTCTGTTTCTAATCGACTTCATTTCTCAGTAAAGCTCAGATTTGCATATTCTTCAAAGACTCTAATACCACAAAGTGAAACAGAAAAATGCCCCACAACATTTTGGATTTTCTTTTTTTCAAACCACATTATTGGGTATGGTAGCATGGAAGGGTGGGCTGAATCATTTTGAAAGCCTGAGGGCACGATATGGAAGTTCACATCTGCCAGAGTCCACCAGCAATCTATTGCCTGCTTCAGACACAGTCATTATCTTCGATCATATGGGCAGAAATTACCTTCAAACAGGAAATGAAATAGAAGTTTAATAAAGGTCCTACCATCTTCAAACAGTTTCAGCTGCCATTAGTGAGCTTTAAACTCCAATCACAATGGTGATGTTACGAATCAATATGTTAACCATTTCTGAATTTCATCTCTAAGCTAGTCTTCAGTTTGGGCATGATAAAAATTACAACAGTTAATCCATGAATCTCAGCTTGATGCTAAGATAAATCATCTCATCATCATCAGATAAATTTTCCATGAATGTGCATCACTTTTCAATGAAATGGTTTACATATTAGGCAAGGACAAACACTTGCCAGTTTCAATAAAAAAAGGTTTTGTTAATTGAAAACTGTATCAATATGGCAATGGTTTAATTCATCAAATGTAGTGGTAAGAGACTGGTATTTGAATCCAGATGGTATTCCTGTGTCAACATTCTGCCTATCAGACGAGACGGAAAACTCTGATTATGCAAACCATCCAAGTATAAACATCAGGCTATTTTTTGCAACCTTTCTAGCTCTTCACTTGCCCATGCTCCCTCTATGCCTTGAAATGAAAGATAAGATGGCAACAGAACTGAACTGTAAGTAAGGAGACTCAGTTCTGCCACAGGCTTCCTTCCTTCCTAGTCTCCACTTCCCTTAATAATCAAGAACAAGTGAGTGGCAAGATGGGGATTTCCTCTTGGTTTTTGATTGTTTGCTAGTTATCCTTTGAAGTAGCAGTCACAATGCCAGCAAATGTTTGTTACCATTAAAGTGATGTGCTGAAATTGTGGTAAGCAGTGCAATAGCCAATGCCTTCCTTCCATCAGCATAGGTCTATGTTAATCACCATATTGCAGGCAGCAATAGAAAGTATGTTACAATAATCACACCTAAAATACTGTGATTTCTCAGGACCGAATACATCAATTGTCACATATAAGTGGTATCTGCATGACATATATAGATAGAGATTATTTAACCAATAATGCAAGAAGAGGTATCCCTCAGCATTTCACCAGACTGAAAAAAAAGGAAATTATACCAGAAAGGTTGATATATATGTAAAGAGATTGTCTAGACACTTGTGGGTTTGTTGAGTTTCAGGAAGCTGACAGCAGATGAAAGTTTGTGGTATTCTTAGGTTTTCTGCTTTTTGTTGATCACTTGCTGGCTGCCTAGAAGTTGCACGCTTGCAAATGCCCAGTCATAGAACATCCGTAGTCCTGGACCACTTTTCCCAGGCAGCCTGCTTGCCCTTTCTTTTTGCAGTCACTTGTATCAATTAGTGAGGCCTGATGGGTCAGTCACTCTTGTGTAAAGGAGGATCTGTTCTGTTTCAACTATCAGCCCCATAAATCCACATACGCAAGCTGGCAAGAGGCATGTAGAAGCCTGGCACTATATGAATTCTCAGGCTGATCCACAAACATTTTCTCGTAGGGCCTGATGCAAAAACAATTAGAAAAACAAAGCAAACAAAAAGACATGCACAAAGCATACACCACTAACTGCCTTTTTTCTACTGATTGATGCATTTAACATTCCTTTGATACATGGTGACTCAGTTTTGAATTGCACACACGACAAATGGCTGAGAAATCAGACTTTGTTTCAGATAACCAGTCTTTTCCAAGCAGAGCTGACTGTTATATTCAGGCTTCTAATATCTCTCAGCAGAGCAAGCAGAGAGGACATTCTGTGCATTCTCTCACAGACTGATTCTAACACAAATATAAAACTGCCTCATATTCTAAATAATCAAATATATGTCAAAGATATGTTCCATATGTTCTTCATAATCACATTTTCTTTTTTGTCCAGGGACCAATAGGACCTACTGGACCTAAAGGAGAACTTGGTTTCCCAGGACGTCCAGTATGTATTACGCTCTCAAGTGGACTAAAGACAGAGGACCTTGCTTCTGACACATACGACATTATTTCTACTTATTTCAGGGCCGCCCGGGACTCAATGGACTGAGAGGTGTGAAAGGTGATCGAGGCGAAGCGTTTAATGTAAGTTCTTATGTATTGCAATTAGTTGGAAAAAAATCCTGATAAAATCTTAAGTCAAGTCTGATTGTCAAGTTTTATATGAATTCATTTAAAATGATGACGGGACTAAAAACCTGAAATTACCTAGAAACAATTATATGTTTCTGCTACTTTGCCTATCTGGTAATAATCACTGAAAAGCCAACTTCTGCATTTATCTGAATTGTTCTTGTGGATATACATAGTTGTATCAGCCCCTGAGTGTAACAGTTGTATGTGTGATTCACTGAGAGCTGGTTCAAATAGCAAATGGTCTGGGACTGCCAATTCTTTCTATATTTGAAAAACTTCCTGATGTAGGCCACCAGTATGACCTCTCATGGTGTGAAGATACTCCCATACACTCTTAGCTGTCTAGCACAGGTACAAACAGCACTTGAGCATATCACAGTGAAGTGGCATCTACTCTGCTAACAAGGAGATGCTTGCTAATACCTACTACCTGCTTTAGTTGCCATGTACACATACCCAGAATGACCACTACATAGATGATAGCATATCCATGCCCACTTACAACCTGTCATTATGGAATGACAAGTAATGAACCAAGGTCCTGGTGCTACAAGTGTGTTCTTACAAAAATACTTTATACAAGTGGTTTCACAGAAAGCATGAAGACTGGACTACACAACAATAGACACTGTTGAGCATAAGCTGTGTTTCACAATAGCAAAGTAATTTGTGTGGCTGTTCTGATGTCATGGGGCAATCTATGCTAGAAAAATTGGTACCCATACCGCAACAGCAGCTAATAATATTTCATCTGCCTCAGAGAGATGCTGCAAAAAAAAAAGACAAGGGTATTTTACTGTGTTAGCATAGAAATCATGAGGTAGGGATCAGGTAGGAATCAGAAGAGGTGATCTAGTCAATCTTACTGTATTTCAGTAGAGCATTTTTTTGTAAATAAGTTCTGTTGTATGAGTCACCTGGTTCCACTTTGTTTAAAACTAAAAACAATATATGGCACACAAACTGCAAAACACAAGTATGTTGTCTCCCTGGACAAAAAGTACAAACAGGGAGACTGAGAACTGGTAAGTATCTAAGTATCTTCACAGAAAGAAAAGACCAGGTACTAAAGGTTGCTTACACCTCTAGAGAAAGGTGTAAATAGAAGTTTAGTTGCTGGAAGGTAAAACCAGACAAATTAGACAAATTCTAATTGAAAGAAAGTGACAGAAAAGATGACTAGCCACAGGGAGAAGATAGTAAAGTAGATTTTCCATTCCTCCGTGTATTCAAAAAGTGATGAGGTCAATTTCTGGATTGTCTGCCTTAACCAAACAAAAACTATTAAAACAAGTATAACTAGATGAAGTACATCAGGCTGGGAGATTAAAGAAAACAAGCAAACAGAACAGGCTACATGTTCTAATAGTCCTTCCCGGAGTGCTCAGGGAAGATAATATGTAATGGGTCTCTACTGATGACATGGCACGTGTCACCTCACAGAAGTTTGTATTGATGTGGAGTGAAAGATGGACATGGTGTGGTGCCAGGTTTTTAAATGACACAGTAAAAAGTTGGCATATTTTTTTGTAAAGGGCAATCATGCCTCCAGACTAGCAGGGTTCCTTGAAGGTGCTAATTAGCATCTAGTTATCTGACTGGTACTTGAAAGTATATGAATCTCAGCAGCCTTGAAAATCCCAAACCAGTCTGAGATACCTAATTTTCCTTGGATAAGAGATCCACTGCCTTTAATTTAGCTTCAATTTTTAGTGCTTTGGGGTATCTGGTTTGGGGCTTGGGTTTGGTTTTTTTTCCCCCTGGTAAGAACAAACTTAGACGATTTTGTTCCCCACAGAGTGCTTTAGGTTAAGTATTAAAATTCATCTGACATGTTGGTCCCTTTAACTGAATGTTCACTCTCCCCTCAAGCCATTTAACACAAGATGTCTTGGTTAAATGGGGCCTTCTGAGCCCCTTGGCCTTCCTTCTGTAGGCTCAGTTGTATTGCATAAGAAAAGATTTGTCTAATATCTTCCTTCTTTCACTTTCTCTTACAAGGGCCTTCCTGGCTTGCCTGGACCCCCAGGACCCCCTGGACCTCCAGGACGTATAGTTTATATCAAAGGAGTAAGTACAACTGGGGATCAGTTGCCAGTCTATCTCTGTAGCAGAAATGTGATGCTCTAGAAACTGTTTGCAAAGGGAAACATCAAAACTTGTTTCAGGCAACACAGATTTCAGTGGGTGACCTTGCTTGTGTGCATAGGAAAAAATCTCTTAACCGGAGCCACTGTCATGTAAGAGTTTTGCCCTCTCCCCACCCCCAGAGTGGGACCTGCTGACGGGCCTGTGAGAGCTCCCAGGCAGCAAACTGGGCTCTGCTCAGGAGGTGCTGATTTTTGATTCCAGGCTTTGTCCCATCATGTCTATTACATCCATTTGGTGTGTTATCTCCTGTATTAGACCTACATTCATTAAAATAATTTTCCTTCCTATTTTCAATAGACAGTTTTCCCCATCTCTCCCAGACCTCATTGCAAAATGCCAGTAAGTCACACACAGAATCTGCTCTTAGCAAAATGCATGGCCATGACAGTACATAACCAAAGTAGCTATATACATAACCACGGTAGCTTTGCAGCTTTTCTCCTCCCTGCCTTCTGCTTTGCAACAGAGATGTGTTTTACCTAGTCTTCAAGATAACAGATTTTCAAGTGTTTAGATATCTAAAATTAGCCATATTTAAAATATATAATAGAACTAGAAACACTAGAACCTTTTGCTTAAAGCATTTTCATTACATGGTTGTCCAAACCCTTTTAATGCCCTTCAAAGCCCATGTTTCCATAGTTTAAGGGTTGCTTTGGGGAGCTGAATGTTTATACATACATGCACACACATTTTTCAGATATATATAAAATACTGTCCCTATGTTGTTATGTCTTTAGCTGTTTTCAATTTCCATGTCCAAAATAAGATATTATGCCTTTCATTGTGTCATGAAAGATGCATCAGCAAAGATCATGTTCTTTACTTGACCCTCAAATGCAGTCTGTTCACATATAAACATTTATTATCTCAAGAATGGCAGCAGGTAAAGGTCTGCCCCTGCTTTCTAAACGGAATGACAAAGTCCTCATTACCTTCAAAGGAACTGCAATTTCACACATAGTGTTAAAAGAAAGGAGACAGGGTTTATAGTTTCAAAACACCCTGATGCAATTTTTGTTTAATGATTCATGGAAATTACATCCTACAATGAACTGCAAACAGAGTTCAGTCCTGGAAGTACTTTCGCTAGGGCAATATTGTACTGTTAAGCTGTGGATTATGTATTTGGAAAGGATTCTGTCTTTGAGAGCCACAGTCCTCCCCTGAATAGTGTGGTTTGGAGTATGTTTGTTCTACTTTTCTGTTAGACAGTATAGCTCAAAATAATATTGTGCCACCTCCTCCAATTTTCATTCTAGTTCTCATTGACTTATCTCAGAGAAACAGCTCTTGACTTAAACTATCCTAGATGCATTCATACTCATGATCACCCTACCCTTACTGCTGAAGAAAGACGTATCTCAGCTTATGGATCTTTATTTTAATAAATAGTCATTACTCTATAGTAATTTGACATTTCTACAGTTTTGGCCAACCACCTCCAGGCACCATCTTTTTGCCTTTTTGAATTCCTCCCTTAAATCTTCCCATTCCCACCATATAGAAGATCAGGTTTGTGACCGCCTGAGGAACCTGAACGCACATAAGTCCATGGGACCTGATGAGATGCATCCCAGAGTCCTGAGGGAATTGGCTGATGTAGTCACCAAGCCACACTCCATGCTATTTGAAAAGTCATGGCAGTCAGGTGAAGTCCCTGGTGACTGGAAAAAGGGAAACATTGTGCCCATTTTCAGAAAGGGTGGAAAGGAAGACCCTGGGAACTACCGACCTGTCAGCCTCACCTCTGTGCCTGGGAAGATCATGGAACAGATCCTCCTAGAAGCTATGCTAAGGCACATGGAGGCCAGGGAGGTGATTCAAAATAGCCAGCATGGCTTCACCAACGGCAAGTCCTGCCTGATGAACCTAGTGGCTTTCTATGATGGTGTGACAACAACAGTGGACAAAGGAAAACCAATGGACGTCATCTATCTGGACTTCTGCAAAGCCTTTGACATGGTCCCCCACAACATCCTTCTCTCTAAATTGGAGAGCTATGGATCTGATGGGTGGACTGTTCGGTGGATAAGGAACTGGCTGGATGGTCGCATCCAGAGGGTAGTGGTCAACGGCTCGATGTCCGGATGGAGACTGGTGACGAGTGGTGTCCCTCAGGGGTCCATACTGGGACCAGTGCTGTTTAATGTTTTCATCAATGACTTAACCAGCGAGATCAAGTGCACCCTCAGCAAGTTTGCAGATGACACCAAGCTGAGTGGTGCGGTTGACACACCAGAAGGACGGGATGTCATCCAGAGAGACCTGGACAGGCTGGAGAGGTGGGCCTGTGTGAACCTCATGAGGTTCAACAAGGCCAAGTGCAAGGTCCTGCACCTGGGTCGGGGTAACCCCCGGTATCAATACAGGCTGGGGGAAGAAAGGATCGAGAGCAGCCCTGCCAAGAGGGACTTGGGGATACTGATGGATGGAAAGCTGGACATGAGCTGGCAATGTGTGCTGGCAGCCCAGAAGGCCAACCATACTCTGGGCTGCATCAGAAGCTTGGCCAGCAGGTCGAGGGAGGTGATTCTGCCCCTCTACTCTGCTCTGGTGAGACCTCACCTAGAGTCCTGTGTCCAGCTCTGGAGTCCTCAGCACAAGAAGGACATGGAACTGTTGGAGCGGGTCCAGAGGAGGGCTACTAAAATGATCCGAGGGCTGGAGCACCTCTCTTATGAGGACAGGCTGAGAGAGTTGGGCTTGTTCAGCCTGGAGAAGAGAAGGCTGTGGAGAGACCTGACTGCAGCCTTTCAGTACCTAAAGGGGGCCTATAGGAAAGATGGGGAAAATCTTTTTAGTAGGGCCAGCTGTGACAGGACAAGGGGTAATGGTTTTAAACTAAAACAGGGTAGGTTTAGACTAGATATAAGGAAGAAATTCTTTACAATGAGGGTGGTGAAACACTGGAATGGGTTGCCCATAGAGGTAGTGGAGGCCCCATCCCTGGACATGTTCAAGACCAGGTTGGATGTAACCTGATCTAGTTAGCGGTGTCCCTGCTCACTGCAGGGGGGTTGGACTAGATGACCTCTAGGGGTCCCTTCCAACCCAAAACATTCTGTAATTCTATGATTCTATAACATTCTTGTATGTTAATCACATATGTCCATAATCACATATGGATTAGTCAGCCTCACCTCTGAAACCTGACTGGAAAAGGCCCTGAGCAACCTGGTGTAGTTGATTCTCCTTTGGGCTAGACAATCTCCAGAGGTGTCTTCCAACCTCAGCTCCCCGATGATTCTCTGTGGAGTGATTCAAACAATACAAGCCCATTTTAGCTGTATTTCAGATAATAATGAAAAGCTGCTTTTCAAGAAGGTTATGATCAGTGAATAATAGCAGTAACTTTTATGTGCACAAGTAATACAAACCTGTACTTATAAAGACCGCTTCGTGCATCTGAGTATGCTAGATAGATTTGTCCTACATTTGAGAATAATCTCCTAAACCTATCCAAGTTTATAGATAAGAAGTCTGCTGTACATGCCTACATAAATGAATATCGATAAAGAACCACAGACTGAACCCCAAAAGTTTTCCTCATGTGAACTGAACTTCTGCAGTTAATGGAGCTATCCATGTGAGTAAGACTTCCAAGAGCTAATACAACAGGATTAGCCAGATGTAGCACCTTCAATTTTTTTCATATGCTTGCTTAGGTTCATATAAATAATACTAGCTGATACTAAGATGTGTCCATTTCCAAGCACTGTGCCACATTTTAATTCCTGCACTGTCCCTATTTTGAAGACAGGCAGTAGAGGTAAGTAACATGCCCACTGTTACAGGTGGGTGGTGTCAGAACAGGGTAGACCAGAAGAGCTTCTGCCTCCCACCTGCGGTCTCAATGCACCTGGAGCATAGGTCAACATCAGACAGTAGGCATAGCCATGATCTGATGAAAAATTTACAAACACAGTCTGTTATCTTACAGTCAAAAATCAAACCTTGCTTTCAAATGCAGTGATGTAAATTCAGAATTATTTTTGGAGAATGAGTTTTTTGATGCTTCACTGGCATGACTGAGAGTAGGAGTTGCTGTTGCCTCCAAAACGCATGTTAACCTCTTGCTGAAAGCATGTTGCATGTTAGAGCATAATCCTGAAAAAAGCTTCATCAGCTAATACTTGGATCTTGTCAAGCTGGGCATAATCCGAGAATGTTGTTATAATATTTGCTATGATAGCGTGCAAATTTTCCAAGCTTTCCAGTCACACCAAGTCATGCACTTCCATTGGTTAATATGTATGGATAATTTTTAATAGCTTTCTTTGTCTGTAGATGAGCACTCCTTACCCTGGAAATCAAGAAGCTCTTCATGCCGGAAATTCTTTTCTTGTACTTGGTTTAAATAAGTTTTTTTGTTTAAAGTTACTGAAATTAGTTAAACTCTTTTTTCTTTTTCTTGGCTATTGTATAACTGGGTCCATGGGGGGAAAAAAGAAAGAAAAAAAAAAGGTGGTCTCACTTCCTTTCCTGGTGAAACTGTAAAATCATACCTTGGTCCAGTATCAACATGTATGCCGAAGAACAAATAAGCCTAGGTCCGCACTTTGAATGCTAAGATTTCTAAATTGAGCTCCTAAGATGCAAATTCTAAAGTCCTCCTGATACTACATCCCACCAAGCAACCAGGTGGTCTCATTCCTCCAATATTTGACTGATGGTGTCAAAAACACTTCCCTTCCCTGAGTGACCGATACCAAAAAAATTAGTTTGTAATCAGAGCTCCCATTCTTTTGCTTGAAAGAAATTATCACAGGCAGAGTCAACACATATTGCCTGCTGGAGTCCCAGAGAATACTGCTGAGGGAAAGAGAAGCTATTAACAGTTCTTTCTGTGAGGGGGGGATGAATTTTTTGGTGAGACAGAAGAAATGTTTCTCATCCCCTCCTTCACTAGGAACGTGAGGCCTGTTGAAAAGAAAGTAATTTCTAGGGCTTGGGAGTAGCTAGCACAAAAACCTGACGGGCAGACAAAGAAGGAAGTAAGACTAATGGGGAAGGAGGATGAGAAACTACATACGAGGGACCCTGGGGAAATTGTCACAAGGCTGGAGAAGTTTTGTTAGTTTTCACTCCTTTTAATGGAAGGGGGTTTGGGGACAATAGAGGGTCAAATTTGTGGGCTACAATGATGGGGGTCAAATTTGTGGGGTACAAATCTTTCTTCCTGAATCTGTATTGCTAAACGACTGACTCACCTCTTACAAGTGAAAGTCTAAGCCTCGTGCTCAGCAAACTATCCACATTTCTTCAGGGCTACAATCACAAAATTAAGTCCATAGAGCCTAGGCTGTGCAGTGCTGCTCCTAAATTCAAAGACTCCCAATTGCCTGTCTCCCCCTGCATACAGAGACTCCAAAAGATTTCTCTGTCCATATTGTTTTTAACAAAGAATCCATGGTCTGACAGAATAAATGCCCACAGAGAGACCAAAGTTCTTGGTTCAAGGGATTTTCTTTAGTTCTAAGAGCTGACTCTAAGCTGATAAAGGACATTCTGCTCTTTTTAGACTTTCAGCCTAGGTAAAAGCTTGAAAGTGAGGATTTTGACTATGACAATTTTGTTTACAACTTTTTGGGTTTATTCAATTAATCATTACAGTTTCTTTTCTCTAAATGCATACTGATTCTCAACCCAAAGAGTAAATCCTAAAGTCACTCAGCATGCATCCCTTCTTTCTGTGGTTTAAGGAGGAAAATTCACCATTTACATACAGTTTTAATCCCATTTTAAGATTATTGTAAGGGTCTGACCATTCCATTCTTGAGCTAGTACTCCACCAGATAAGTACAAAGTGGCCAATTACTGTGCACACCAGGCATTAAAATTAGCACAAGGCTGCATCTGTGTTTCAGTGCTTTTGTCCTTCCTCAAAGACATGCTCCAAGGATGGATCCACTTATATGCAGAGGAAAACAGGTGGCAATTCTGAGCCCCAAAAAATAGTGAATGCTGATTGAAATAGTGTTGCCTTGACCAAATTGTGTGGAAGTCCTTCAGTTCCAAGGGTAGCAGAAAGTTCTGTGATAGTTTTGTTCCTGCAGAGCTTCTTGGAGCTGGAAAAAAAAGTTAGGACAATAAAACAAAGTCACAGAGCATCCACAGGGAGCAGCCTGCAGTTTTCTTATGATCCAGTAGTACACAATGGAGAAGGACGTCTTCTCAAGATCATGGAGGAAATAGTCAGTGGTGTTCCTCCTTTTATTTAACTGCTTATAATAAAAATTTATTCCTGCCTATTTAGTATAATTTCAGAATAGATTTGTGGAAAAAAGCAGTAGTGCAGCTTCTAATATACAGCCTGAACCTGTTTCCCAGTTCCCATGTTCCTGGGAATTATATCACTGTTGCCATCACTGTGCAATGGAGTCTGAAGAGTTTACAGTTTAATCAGATAAGTCAGACCCTGCATGGCAAAAACAGTGCATGCAAAACAAGTTGAATAATGCAGCAGTAGTGTATGTTATATAAGCTCCAAATACGGGAGCTTGGGGCGGCTGTTCCTGGAGGAAGAAATGGCTATCTGGGGTCTAGATCTCTAGTGTGGTCCAGAGAGTAGGCGGTGGGCTGATATCAGCAACTGGAACAGCTCCTCTCCTCAGTTTTTCAAACTAAGGCTTTCTTACCACTAAAGTCTTCTAAATAAGTGGCACCAGGTCATGGAACATGGACTGGGTACCCAAGCAAGAGACTGTTTCTGTGCTTGCCCCAGTGAAATTCACAAATGTAACCAGATCAGGTTAGAAAAGAGGCAGTGTTCTTAGTGATCCACTGACTCCTAGCATAGATCACAACTGAACACACGGGCACTTCAAGCGAATTGCCTTGTATCTCCTTGTTCAGAGGGTCTTAGGCTGGGTGGTTAGGGAAGGAAGAGGGAAAGACTGACTTGGAAGAGAGAGATTGTCTTGCACATGTTGGGGTTGATAAGAGAAGACAATCAGGCAGCCATTCGATGTTCATGAGGAGAGCAAGACAAGCATATAGAGACTGGAGCCACGTGCCCCACGTGTATGGAAAAGTCTGCTCTCACTTTTGGTGGTTTGGTTGTCACTGCTATAGTCTCTGCTGTTTGCAAGTTCTCATGAATTTGTGATGCTTTTATGGCAGGTGCTAAAGCAAACAGAGATTCCTGGGGGCTGCACAGTTCAGCAGACTTAAAAGGAGAAAAGGGAGACAGAGGTGCTCCAGGACCACCAGGTATACTAAATCTGATAATGTCATTGACATCCTGTAAAGGAATATGTGTTTAAGTTAAAAAGCAATTCAACAAAGTACTTTGATACTTACCCCTGCAGCCTTACCTGCCTAAAGACTTATACCTAGGTTCATTGCTGAACTGACACACAGCACAACAAAGCCCATGATGTTATCAAAAATGTCTTCTGAAAAGGAGTATCTGTACTGCACATTTTTGAGTATTATGAATGTGATAAGTACAAGAATAGATATTGAAATGTCACTGGTTGGTCAGAGATTTTTTGAAATCTTAGAAGGACATCATGTCCACTTCCTGAGATATCATTTTGTTGTCAATCTTTTTGAGCCAATTGGGCTAAAATCCAGTACTTCCCATTTCAGGGTAACACACCTCTGCATTCTGAGTTCAAACCGGTCATTCGTTGGTGACAGTCCCACTTTCAGCAGAAGGTGGAACGAGATGATCTCCATTTCAACCAACTTTTTAATATTCTATGCTTTATTTGTGATAATCATGAAAAGTCTGTGTGAGCTAAAAATACCAATTCACTGGTGGTAGGAGCATTATAATAGATGTTCCTCACCAAAGATTTACTTTTCTGTATCAAAAAGTCGATACACATTGCTGATCCTTACACATTCAAAAATAGTTACAGAAACAAGCATCTATTTGAAAAGATTGCCATTACAAACTTCATTTTCTAATTTTTGAAATCTCATATACTGAGATTAGGCCTTGATCAGTGCCAGAAATCATTTGAAATAGAAGAAGCAGTATATCAAATTAATGTTGCTGTACCATATTTGTAATCTTTGTCCTCTAATGTGCTGATAATAAATACAAAGCTACATCTATATGGATATTTCTGTCTTTGTTCCAAAGACACTGTTCTGTTGACTGAACATGGTAATTTGGTTATTTTTAAGAGGGCATCTGTTGGTTCTAATAAAATATGTTTTCCTGTCTTGTCCTTATTAATTGTTCTTCTGATCAATATCCAGTGCATTAAAATAAGGGGTTAGTGCTTCCTAGTCATCAATACACTTGGAAAAAGAAGCAGCAAGAAGCATTCCTAAACAGAAGTTAAGAAAATTTCCTCTTCTGTGCTGGTTTACCCACCATGAACAAGTCTGTTCCTTCCCAGGTTCTTTATTTGATGCAAATTAATATCCTACAAGTATTTTTCCTATACGTGATGATTTCAGGTGCTTATTAAGGAGAGGATTAAGAGAGGATTATGCGTATGATCTTGTTATAAAACTGCAGCTGGTGAAGGGTGGTGAAAATAACATGAGAATTCTGGTTAAACTGAAAACTGAATTCACCTTTCTCCTAAAATAACAGAGATTTATTCATTTGTTTGCCAACCAAATCCAAATAGATCAACAAGGTTCAATATTTTATGAAGTTAAAGTATGTTACCTAAGTCCAGTTCTGTTGCTGCTCTAAAAAATATTCCTGTTTGATTCTTGCTCGTTGATGTAATTGCTAAAATATTCTTTCATGCAAACCAGTTCTCTAGGTCTCACAGATATACACATAATATTTGACAGTGAAAATTCACAACCCAGAAGTTGTAGAGTAGTGGAACACGATTAAAGTACAGGAATTTTTCAAAACCTTCTCTGACGGACAGATGGCTGAAGTTCCTTCCACTGCAATATCTGTTGAGTTCCAGCAATCAGAAAAGCTTTCTAAACTGTGGTTCTTGTCCATGCAGTGGTTTTATTTTTCCTTTTTACATAGTGCCTCCTCTCCAACCTTACAAACAGGCTCTATTAATTGATACCATGCAAAAATATGAAGCCAACACAAATAGTGGGTAAACGGCAGGCCGCACTTTATTTAGCTACTCTGTATAGAGGCAAGTGTAGTAAGTATCCAGAGCATAGGTGCTGTGTTCCAACCGCATTTGCAATGCTCCAGCACAACCCTGGTATTTCTGGCTGGAGGAGCACAGTCTAGAGCCTTGTAATATAACACATTCAGAAATAGAGGAGGAGACTTCACTGTATCATAATCTCAGACCCAATTGCCTAAGGCTGAAGATATGCTAATCAAAAATGCAGTGTTTATTGCAGTGTGCTGGCCCTTGACCATAGTCATCTCCTTTGCTTCCTGCGGGTCATTCCCCAAAAGGCCAACCTGGTGTTCTGGACAAGTTTTGACACTAATTCAAATTCACCCTTTGGCCTGTTTGTTTGTCCTGAGACCTTCTTTTCTGTATGAAGAAGAAGTTTCACTATTTTCTCTGTGAATCGTGGAAGGAATGTAGCTAAAGGAAAATCAGTGAGGTGGAGCAAGATGGCTTCTTGATGGGCAAGCATTAATTCTGCTAATAAGTGAGTTCTGTTGCTCCAGGGGCTGAGTTAATTTCTAGATCAGATCCCAGATCTGAAAGCAGTGTAGCTCCCCATTTTCTAAAAGAAAGGTCACCAAACTTCTGTGACTTTACAATTGTTGGAAGGGCAAGATTTTGCCATTGATTATGCACATGCAAAGTGCTGCTAGTCTGTTTCTGCAACATCTGAAAACAAACTGAAATGAAAATGTCTGCTCTACCAGCAGAAGCCATACGACAAAGTATGTTTCCCTCTGGCTAGTGTTAAGACACCTAAAAGGTCCTGCCAAAAATTGCCTACCACCCTCCGCTGCATGTCTATAGAAGAGGACTGAACTAGGTTTGCCTGTTGAGAAGCCATGTCAGGCAAACTTCTCTGGCTGTGTATACTAGTAAAACAAACAGACCCAGGACAGAGAGGACAATTGTCCTCCAGTTTCATTGTTCCCGTGTTTCCTGACCTGGATTCAGCCTACAACAAGTTAACACCGTCCCAGACAATAGCATGGTCTGGGGGATAGCTTAGGCCACGTATTGGTGCAATAGGTTGTATGGATAACTCTCTCATGCTTTGGGAGTGAGTAGGACCGTTTAGCTGTATGGATAGAAGCTGTGCCACTTTACCTCAGGGCTGAGGAACTGGTCTAATACAGTTTACCTACAGGTGTAGGTAGAACCTACTGGTTCCCTACCACAGATTTTTGACTTCCACTTTGAGTGGTGACCTCCCTCTTCCTCATGTACCTTGCCCAGGCCTAGTCTGCTTGCTGGTCATCCTAGAAAGACCTCAGATACTGCCCCATGTACAGATTAATACTAAGCAACATCTGAGAAAGACACCTACCATTCCATTCCAGCTGTCTGTTCCCCATTCCCTCACATGGATCAAGCAAATCACTGTAGCAAACTATAATTGGCAGGGTTGGAATAAAATCAAAATAGCTGCCATAGTGGGAATACATTTCTGCCCCAGAGTAAGATGCATACAATGTCTGCTTGACTTAATTGTATCTGAGGTAGCATACTGAGATCTGAGTCCTATGGCTGGCATAGTGTCCATAGTTCTCAAAAATTAATCAGAGCACATTTGAAGAAAATGCATAGAGCTGTTATGGGCAGATGTAAACCAGTCTTTTTTCCAAGTGTATGTCAAATGAAGACTATCTGAAGGCTTGTTAGACTTTTTGTGCTGGCTTGACATCTTCGGCTGACTACCACTGGCAGACAACACAACACAACTGATATAACCATTGATACTGGTGTTGTTTTTTGTTGCAGAAAATTTCAAGGAACAATTATTCTATGATCAGCAGCGCGGCAGTAATACTGGTCCTTTCTCTTCTTTCTCTTGTCAGTTACAGTATTGTCACTTGCATGAAAGATAATGCAACTACCAATTGGCCACCCCACTGCTGGCAAAACATATGGAAAGCTTTTATTTTACCTTGGTTTCCATCAAAGGGGTTATTTTGTCTGCTTCTCTTTCACTCTGTGCCCAGCCACCATTTTTTCAGAAAAATGAGAATTTTTCATCTTTGAGCTTTCTTTGCTTTCAAATTCGTCTGAAATTCACAATCAGATTCAGAAGTTATTAATGTGGAGGAATGACAGACAAGATAGGGCATGTAAGCCTTGGTTTGTTAGGAAACCAAACTAAAAATATCTGTTAGATTTAAAGGTTAATGTTATTACTGTAAATAATTTTCCTTTAAACTCCTAAACCAGTAATAACCAAAGCAGTGCTTTTAAAAAGAAAATTACAGATTATTATTGTACTTTATTATATTTTCTTCATTTTTCAGGTCCACCTCTGCCTCCATCATATTTCAGCCACTTTATTAATAGCATAAAGGTAATTACATCCCATTTGTGTCCAAGTTCTATTAAGCTTTTTTTAAAGTGTACTTTACTATAAATTAAGCATAAAACAGTATAGCATGGTGAAATATACAAAAGAGATAAAAGCATGAGCAATTACAAATTGTATTAATTTCTTAAACTCCAGCTGCATAGATAACATTATTACAAGTATAGAGAGAGTAGATGTCAGTAGTATATAAAAATTACTTTTTTAAAAAACTTTATTGCTGAGGCTTTTTACCTTCCTGGTGGTATTAAAGTGAGTCATAATTCACTGCTACTCAACATAAGTTGGTATAAATTATCTGACATAAATGAATGTTTTTGTCTCCATGCCAGCTCAGATAAGAGATATCCATTACCTAAAGGGCTTCTAGAAAAATTTAGCAACAATTAACACATGGGAGTGGGGGGGGGGGGGGGGGGGGGGGGGGGCGCGGAATCACTTCTGTGTAATGTTATTTATCTTTTAAGCACTAAGCACACTGGATAAAATAAGTTAAAGTGATGGAAACTACTTTTCCTGGAATCTCTTACAAGAAAGTATACCCATACCTTGATGTGTTTGGGCTTTCTCTGTTCTACTATTCTCCCGACTGCTTCAAGTGACAAAAATGAATACCAATGCAATAGTATTTAAAATGTTTTTAAGTGAACAAGGCTCTTTATCAGTAGAAGATAAAAAAAAAATGAATCAAGTTATCATTTAATAATGCCATGACAAGCAGTGGACTGTCAGTTTACATGGAAGACTCTTAGTGCCATCTGTTTTTCAGATTTTGTTTCCGCTTGGCTGAGTGCACCTAAGTTATTCCTATGACATAAAGTGCCCATGCATGCATGGCAGAGCTGACATGGCTTCTTTGATCTTGTAGAGTAGTGTCTGTAGCTTTACACTGTTAGCCACAAAGAGCTCATTTTTCATCTAATCCTTCATCTCTGCAAAATGGCACACCATACAGAAAGCTTTATGGTCCTGTTTACCAAAAAGAAGAAAAGTCAGAGGAGGAGCTATACATAGCAATCTGTATTGGGTTTCTGCAGCTACATGCCGTTCTTGTTTTGCCCTTTGCCACTTCTATTCACAGGTTTATTTCTCAGAAAGGTAAAACAAAGTAGACCAAAAAAAGTTGAAGGCAAAAGAACAGCAGACAAAAAGAAGGAAATAATGTGAGAAAGAACCTACAATTGCTGTGGCTCATTTTGCACAGAAATAATGACCTAGTATTTAAACGCTTCTTACCTATCACTCTGTTCCCCAAACTAACTGATAAGAAACGATGAAGGACAGAAGAAGAGATGCAGTTTGAAGTGTCAGCAATTTTCTGTGGTGTCTCATTATCCTTGTACACAACCCTGCCCTTCTCATCCTATGCACAGTAATCATCCCTTTGCTGCATACTTTTAAATGTCTGCCCATTCCATGTCAATCTTGCTTTGCTTTTCCCTTGATGAAGGAGAAAAGCAGAAAGCCAGGGCCTTTATGCTTCCACTGATTTTCTCTTTGCCTGCAGCTACAGCACAGAACAAGGTTTTGCTGGGCAGAATGTCAGGAAACAGCAGTAGAGGCATTTTCTCTGCTTCCACCTAACCCCACCTCCTTTAGCCCCCACCCTGAGAAAGCCTTGCAGCCTCAATAGAGAAAGCATTCTTTTTCACTCCATATCACTGAAGAAGGAAGTGATGTCAAAAAGATTTTAAGCACATGCTTTTCTTTATTAAGCTCAGAGATTCATGTAACTTTAAGAGATCTGTGCATAGAGTTCTGATCTCACTTCAGCTCAATGGTTTAAAATATATTCTCTTTAAAGGGTGAAAAAGGAGACAATGGAGTCACTGGTGTAAAAGGAGAAAAAGGAGAACCAAATGGAGGGGGTTTTCTGACTGGACCTCCCGGACTGCCTGGAAGACCAGGTTTAGTTGTAAGTCACACAAGCTGTACGATAGGAATATTTGTAGGTACCCACTGTTTTAATTTAGAAGGCACTAAAAAGAGGCAAACATCAAGATAATGCTAAGAACTACATAAAAACTCACGTGCTAACCATTAGATGAATACAAGAGGGTTGCATTAGGCATAAACACAGACACTTCACTGTTGTGCATAGAATTAATTTACTATGAAAAATTGATGTAATGTTATGCTCAGCTGCCTAATACAACTACATCAGTATGTAGATTCATGCTATTAATAGCAGTGCAAATCAAGGCAGTATATATAACTTGTGATGCTACTACTTATGGCCCCATAAAGGCCAAAATAGGCTATGTAAAGTTAGCCAGAGGCTGACTTGAAATTTATTGGCCATCTAAATAATTAATCTTATTTTCTATTCCAGTAATCCAAAGACATGAATGAAAAGTCCTGTGTGTACCTGTCTGGATCATTCCTATAAAATTCAGCCACTATCTAATTTCTACCTAGTTGTTTTATCTTCTGGTAATTGCCACCACAGCTGCTTTGGAATCAAATGCACTAATTCTTTGGAAACTAGTTTATCCCTGGTATCTGGCAACAAATGTGTGCATTGCCTTACTCTGTTGTCATGTTCTGTGCCAAGGAGCACAGCTGAGGACAAAGTGTTAGGTTAGCATGCCCACCTTCAAAAATCTCCCTGGCACCACGTTGCTGAGAACCATTCCCCTGTTTAGAAACTGTTCCACTGAGAGGAAGGAGTTGGATGGCACATCTGAGATCCATCAGAGACTGAGCTCTCCTTGTCCAGATTCAAAAAACTGTTCCATGTATGCAAGCCAGTTTGAGCACAGGGAGCGCAAGCCTATGCAGGCTGAGGACATATTGCTAAACTGGAAAAGTAGAGAGTTTGAGCCTAAAAAGGCTCAGATTAAAAAATCTGGAAGACTGGCAGCTGGAGAGCTTAAGGGATATGAGCTGACATTTGATCACAGAAGGAAGAAGACAACATTTGTCATGAGACATACACCCTGCATAGACACACTTTATGTTAAAGCTTTCTACCGTGTACCTTCAGACAAACACTTACCTTATAAGCACATCAAAGCGAGTAGTCTCAGCATGAGCAGAGTTGAGACCCAGGACTTTGAGAGTACTCTCAAGAGTTTTGCAGATATCAGCTACTCAGGAATAGATGCAAGAACTTTCAGAAAGCTTTCTGAAACTTAAATTCTTGAGTTTAGTTCAGTATATGGTTAAATTTTTCATATTTCATTAATATCCATGCATCCTTGAAGAAAATCACACACAGACTCATGTCTAAACAGTGGTGTGGTGGCAGGCCCTCAGAAAATTTTGCCACCGAGGTGAAGGACCTGCAGCAGTGAAACTGATACATTCAAAGAGATACTTTTTATCACTGATAGGGACCAAAAGGGGATTCAGTTGTCGGACCCAGAGGACCTCCAGGGTTACCTGGCCTACCTGGCTTACCAGGTTATGGAAAAATTGGACCTCCTGGCCCACCTGGCCCACCAGGCCCACCAGGACCCCCTGCAATATATGGCTCAGGTGAGAGGGTGTGATTTTGCTTTTTACCGTATATGCAAGTGCATATGCATGCACTCACACCCACACCCACACTGCCACTTCCTTTACATACCTGTTTTTCCATCTGCCCTCCCACTCTGCACACCTGAATCAGGTTGCTCCCCTCTCTCCTCCTGCCCTCTGCTGATTTCTCCTGGGGGGTGAGTTGGAACCGGATGCACAAAAGGGACAATTTCTCTGCAAACAATTTTCACTGACTAGTGCCATGGGAGCGCTATTGCTTGAAAATGCTATGGTGCTGTGGCTGGGAGGAAGTCTACATAATGGAGACAGGCTGCCTTGAGAGTTTTGCAAAATCTATCAAATTGAGCAGTTGTCTAAATTTGGGAAGATGTTAATGTGGGCCAAGATGCTCTTCTTGTGGTGAATGCAGTTAAATCCAGTTGGCAGCCAGTCACAAGAAGTGTTCCCCAGGGCTCGGTATTGGGGCCAGTTCTGCTTAATATCTTTATCAAAGATCTGGAAGAAGGGATTGAGTGCACCCTCAGTAAGTTTGCAGATGACACCAAGTTGGGTGGAAGTGTTGATCTGCTTGAGGGTAGGAAGGCTCTACAGAGGGATTTGGACAGACTGGATCCATGGGCCAGGGCCAACTGTAATGAGGTTTAACAAGGCCAAGTGACAGGTCCTGCACTTGGGTCACAACAACCCCATGCAACACTACAGTCTTGGGGAAGAGTGGCTGGAAAGCTGCCTGGTGGAAAAGGACCTGGGGGTGTTTTTCAACAGCCAGAAAAATATGAGCCAGCAGTGTGCACAGGTGGCCAAGAGGGCCAACAGCATCCTGGCTTGTATCAGAAATAATGTGACCAGCACAACTAGGGAAGTGATCACCCCCCCTGTGCTCGGCACTGGTGAAGCCACACCTCGAATACTGTGTTCAGTTTTGGGCCCCTCACTACAGGAAATACATTGAGGTGTTAGAACATGTCCAAAAAGGGCAATGGAGCTGGTGAAGGGTCTGGAGCACAAGTCTGATGAGGAGCAGCTGAAGGAACTGGGGTTGTTTAGCCTGGAGAAAAGGAGGCTGAGGGGATGCCTTATCGCCCTCTACAACTACCTGAAAGGAGGTTGTAGTGAGGTGGGTGTTGGTCTCTTCTGCAAAGTAACAAGCAATAGGATGAGAAGAAATGGCCTCAAGTTGCACCAAGGCAGGTTTAGGTTGGGTATTAGGAAAAATTTCTTCACTGAAAGGGTTTGCAAGGACTGGAACAGGCTGCCCAGGGAAGGCATTGAGTCCTCATCCTTGGGGGTATTTAAAATATGGGTAGATGTGGTGTTGAGGGACACAGTTTAGTGGTGGAATGGCAGTGTTAGGTTAATGGTTGGACTTGATGATCTTAAAGGTCTTTTCCAACATAAATGTTTCCATGATTCTCTGATATAAAGACAGTACCCACAGTAGAATTTAGGTCTAGAATGAAACTGTTGGAGAACTGCTTCTTAAAAATAGTTGTTATGCAAATGCTGAGTAGAAACAAAACTTTGGGATGGTTGGTTATTGTACATTTACTGATTTTCAACTTACTGGATTAGGAAAGGAGTAAAGTGTACCACAAATAGTCACATCAGGGGAGGAACTTTGCAAACAAGGTGGCACTGGATCTTCAGGTGAGTTACCTCAAACTTGCATCAAAGGGAATATGTGGCTATAAGCCAGGAGCCACAGTTCAAGACATTTGTGCTTTTGACGCCTCTTGGGTCACGGGTCTGCTAGTGACAAGCCTCATATAGTTAATATCCAGCCCTTAAACTAGGTTCTGATGGGTGGGGTCTTGGGCTCCTCTGACATTACTCGACAGGTCTCCCTGAGCAAGCAACTCTGATTCCTCCCTCTGGGAACTATGACCAGCATGGGAATCCAGCCAGGCAAAATTAGAGCAAAGCATTCCTTTATCTCAGCTGAAGATAGCGTACTAACAGAAAGGGAATTGTTAACTGAATAGAGATGCCATAATGCAGATTTGTCCAGCCTAAAGTTTGGGCAGGTATAGCTAATGCGGACCTCCATTTCTGAGAACTAATGACCAGTCTGTTTCCCTGCAAGACCTGTGCCTCCAGTATGCTATTTTGGGGAGCAGAGAGCTCTGTCTCCAATTTGTATTTCTTGAACCTGGTCGGACTGGTTTATACAGCTGCCCAGGGACAAGGTGAGACTTCCAATCTGTCATCCAGTAAATATTATTAATTAAGACTGTATCAGAAATGTTCATCCTCTGAAGAACATTTGAGAAAGAAGAAATCCTTAATATGTTCAACGTTGGAACATAGGCCTGTATCTGAATTAGCCCCTGATCATCATAATATGGACATGTCCTCAGCATCGATAAAGTCCATAAAGGCCTTCAGGCCTTTTCCTGTGTAATTTATATTAAGCACTTCTGAATATTAGCTAAGAGACCCAGTCAGACAAAAATTATTAATAGTACTCCATCCCTATATTTTCGCTTATCCTCTCTGCCATTAGTCTTCATCATCCTCTTACACATTTTCCTCTTGGCTTTGTAAGAAGTTTCTTTTGGCAGCACACAGATGGATTTCCATTTTACTGAATGTTACAGATGTTTATTTATTTCCTATCTTCAAGTTATCTCTGTTAGAGCTCTTACTGTAATATGGGGCTCATACTGTAATATGGGGAAAGAGGAATGGCTTAGCTGCAGATAAATAGCTCTTGAAAACTTCTAAGAACTGAACTTTTTTCCCCTGCCATTGACATGAAGAAACTGCTCTGGAGGATCCTTGTAAATGCTTCAGAGCATAGATTCTTCAATATGTAAAAGGTAATTTCAAGGCTTCTCCAGGTTTCACAAAAACAAACACTTTTGAACACTAGAGCTTGCTTTATTGTTGCATAACTACAGCCTCCTAATTCAAGAGTTACAGATCAGTAGAAAGCAAGCTTTGGAATGCAGCAGCACTCTCAGTGTTAGCCTTTACTGACTCTTCAATGGTTCAAACTGTATTTTAAAAATGTATCTTACAATCCTTTATTTAGACTATCAAACTACTTTAGAGTGGAAAGATACAATAAAAGATAAGATAGTCAATACTTTTTCTTCACTGAATGTATTTGCGGGGGTGGAGGGGAATCTATAGCTCCACTTTCACTGAAGATCACTGTGATCCTGATTCCTTTGAAAACTATGAAGGCAGAAGGTATGCTCCCTTAGGTTATCTTCTGTTACTCTCCTTCAGTCTGTTTAGTTGGTGTATCCAGTAAGCTATGGATGAGTGGACTTTGGTTATTGTGGGGAGGGCTATCAGATTTGCTCACCAAAATTTCACCAAAGAGTGGTTTCAGAAATACCCTTACAGTCCTCCATTTCTCCTTTCGAAGAGCAAGTCTTTCCATATTTGGGATTATAGCACTATTTGCATAGCTAAGAGCAGCTGAACACTGTTTTCAAGTGCCCAGCAAGGTAGGAATTGGGGAGTGGTTAGGACCTGAACCTTGCAGTTCTTTGTGCAGCATTCACCAGCATGCTAGGACACGCAAGACTTCCCCATGCTCAGGTAGTCTGACAGCTATCCACCATTAGATTTCTTTCTTCCAAGACATACTTTCTCTTATCATGCCTTTCTGTTCCTAATCAGAGACATTTATATTCCCTCCCAGCAGTATACTAGTGTACTTTCCTGGATACCCCTGCACCTGTTTTGCTGCCCCCACTTTGCGTCTCTCTTTTCCTCTACAGAAGGAGTTTCTATTTATGGTTAATACAAGATCTGCCCACATCTCAGCTACAGAGTCCTGCTGGGACACACCATTGCTCAGCAGGGTCCATGTGTAGAAGCTCTTTCTTCTAAACAGCTTCAAAGTTCCATTATCATTATATGCATTTGCACAAGATGCTTGCTTTCAGTCTTCCATATCTTTCCTTCTTTCCTTCCTTAAAAGAAAGGAATTCTTACTCCAGAAAGCCGGGACATTCACCTCAAGAAATTCAGCTTTGGAGTAGAGACAGGTACTAGATGTTGTGGACTGCAGTCTTAGAAGTTCAAGTTCATACCACTGGAGAATTCTTTGATGCTTTGAAACAAGCTGAGCTATACCTGTGATTTTTTATCTAAGGAAAAGTTCATTTTTGTTTACTGTTAGAGCAAAAGATATAATGACTCTCCCAAAGCCTGTATGGGCAGGAGCTAAAAGTTCTTCGTCTTCCGTATGCACTTCATTAGCAGTTAGCAGAAGAGCATTCTAGTAAATTTAAGTAGATCTGGGTCTTCATTTGCAGAGTATCTACAACAAATTTACAATCTGTTGACCTTAACTGCCCAAGTAACAGAGAAAAGACTAAGTTTCACCATTGCTTTAAAAAAAATCCTTAGAATGCATTTTCTGTACTTGGCTTGAACACAGCTATTCAAAACTTGACTATGTAAGGCCTATGGCTATTTGAAGCTCCCACTATTCCTAGACACCACCACTAAGTCCTTTCTTTATGTCACTCACCTTTTCTTTCAAAAAAGTTGACCTTCAACATGTATGCTTGTTTTATTTTAGCAGCTGCAATGCCTGGACCACCAGGTCCTCCTGGAGAGCCAGGGCCACCTGCAACCAGGAATCTGGTAAGACAGCAAAATAAGGAAGTTTGCCATTGAAACCTTGCTTCAAATCTTTTGGTGGTCATTGGTAGCACTGAGAGAGGAAGGAAAGCTCTGTCCTGTGTTTTTATTTATTAGAATGTTTTCTGGTTTTCTGAACCTCATAATTTTTCAGCAGGGAATCCATATAGCTGGGTAAAGTGATGAGAGGAGGAGCCTGTCCATTGCCTTGTTATTAACAGCCTATTGAAACAAATGCAAAGATTGATGGCATGCTGAAGTAGTGGAGAGGTGTATATTCCATGTTCAAAGCAATGTCTCTGAAAGACTGTGGCAACTTAACATGCTGAGATACTAGAATAACTACTGAATGCCCAATTTCCATGAAAAAAACACTTTACATCACTGGTTTAAAACCCAGTAATATAGGTCATTCAATTCTAAGAAGAAAACTGTAGATTTCCCTAGCAAATCTAAAAATAGTTGTGACAGAGAATACATATAAATTTAATTGTTACCTTTTCTTCCTGCATGAATCAAATTGGAATTGTATCTCAGATGTCTGTGCAGTAAAAATGACAGCTAAGACTTCTGTCTTGTTAATTTCTGAATTGAATATTCATCATTTCTGAAAAAAAATAAAAATAATTCAAGCTATCCAAAGGGGTTCATTGCAATATTTTCCTTTTCCACATTCTCACATTATGATAGAAAAGCAAATTTGCTGGATAACTTTGGCTAACATTTGAGAATGCACTAATAAACAAGCAGACTTTCAGATCATCTACATCATATCAAATAAACTAACAAGAATCTGTGTGTAAGTTTCTTAACGCCTTCCTACCATAGTGTTATACCTCTGTTAACTACCTTTTCTCATAGAAAATCAGGACCTGACAATGATTACAGATCAGGGGAGAAACAGATGTTGAAAGACTGGTGCCCCAAGGTAGAGGACTGTAGTTACAGGCTGGGAGCTACTGTCTTAGGAGATCCAAGCCCACTTAGGTCAAAATCAATATTAAAAAAAAATATGCAAATCTGTAGAGGGTCTGCATGATTCATAAAGCATTAATATGCCTTATGACACTGAAGAAATGAGAAAGAAATGACACTCAAGTGTCCAGAAATGACACTGTCAAGAAACTTGCCCCTGATTTTACACTACCCGAAATTATCAGACTGTAGAAGCAACCCATCTTAGAGAGGCCTGTGTTCTTATCTTCAGGTAACAAAGACAGAGGTAGAAAGTGCAATGTCCATATCTGACAGGTGTCAGTTTAAGTCTTCTGATGAGCTATAAAAGAGAAATTGACAAATACTTGCTGTGTAAACTAGCAGCATCTGGAAACATAATGAAAGGGATGTAAGAAAACACCCTTAAAGAAAAGAGATCACAGCAACACTAAGAAAAATATGGCAGAAGCAAACATATCTAGAATTGCGTGTGATATTTATAAGCCTTATCTTATCTCTTATCTTATCTCTTCTGAACTCTACCATTTTGATCTAGTACGATAAACTGTAGAGATGCAGTGATCTTTACTCTGTGCAAAATTAACTATTGGTGTAGTTCTACTACAATCCACAGAATGATGATGCTGGTTTGCCGAAGTAGCAAGATATTTATGTTACTGAAGTTTTTTGTATGAAATGACATAAAAATGAGCATTTATGAGCATTTCCTGAAGAAGAAGCCTTGACATTTATGTTTTCAAATGAGACTTCAATTTAACAATTTAACTTGCAAAATGTTTTGTGTGTCTGATGAAGTGTGTTTCATTTTCCTACTTGACAGGTTACAACATTCCAAAACATTGTGGGTATGTTGGAAAAAGTTCATTTGGTAGCAGAAGGTACACTAATCTACCTGAGTGAAACCAGTGAGGTTTTTATCCGTGTTCAAAATGGATGGAGAAAATTGCAGGTACTATTGCACTACATCCTAATCCTTTCCAACTCCCTTAGTCAAAATAGAGTTGTTGCAACTATTTTTTACAGGGGTGGAGAAGCATAGGTGCAAGGATTCCTTTTTTTTAGTTCAGAAGCTCCTGATGATATGGTTTTGTTTGATCTTCCTTTTGGGTTCTTTCAGCTTGGTGAGCTAATTCCTATCCCTGCTGACAGCCTTCCTCCTCCAGCCATATCAAGCCATGTAAGTACAAACTATTGGACTGTGAAAAACTGAGAGTGTGAAAAATTGGAGTGTGCAAAAACAGGTGATACTCCTGGCAGAAGTTGCAGACAGATCCCTGCACAACATGATTTTCCACTGAGACTTTTCTGTTCAACGTAAGCATATTACCACTACATAAGCTTGCAAATTGGTTCACACTGGCTAGGAACATCTGTTTCCATTATCTTCTGAGACTCCACATCTACAAAAAGCAGAACAAAGCAGGCTGCCTACACACACACAAAAAAAATAATACAGTATTCTCTTTTGTAACACTGAAGTCAGTCATATCAAGCCCTGGTCCCTTTCAAGGAAACTCAGAAAAGTGTTTCTGAAAAGCAGGTTTCCTTTAAAAGATTATAGTACTGTATTCATGGTACATCATCATCACCTGCATGTAGCTTATCCCACAGTGTGCTGAGGGTCTATTCTAAAGTCTCAATTGTTAGTTTGTACCTGAACCCATTCTGCAAGTTATTGTACCAACCTGCATGTGAACATGCTGTCTGTTCCAAAAAATCCAGGAGGATGAAAACCAAGAAGAGGCGAAGGGGATAGAGAACAGTCTTCTTGATGACAGGTTAATTAATCTGACTGCTGAGAAAATGAAAGGGCAAGAGAGTGCTAGGAAGGAGCAGTGAGAAGGAAGATAGATAGGGAAAAAAAAAAAAAAAGCTAGGGTAGGTCAGAGAGAAGTGCACTTAGCACACTGGGAAAATGTTAGACCTCATGTTACAAGAAATTTTCTGCAGCCTCCAGCTGACACCACATGAGTTTCCCAACTGGTACAGTCAGTGGCTTGTTACTCATACTTACCATAACTAGAGAAGAAAACTTTGCTGTTCCTGAAACAGCTCTGAAGATCATCGACCTTCTGGTTTCTACATGCCAGTTGCTTAGGAGAGAGAATTGCCAAGGCCTTGAGAAATATTCCTACCTACTAGATTTTTTGTTTCTACATCTTCCTTAGCCCTTCAGTTTTAATTTTCCTCAACTGGTCTTCTGCTCCTGCCAAGCAAGAGCAGGCTGCATGCAGGACTCCATGCAGGACTCCAGGCACGATCTGGCATTGACATCAGCTTTGGCAGAACACTGTGGAATGGGTACACTCAGGTCTAGCAAAGCAACTCTGGCCAGGACGGCTTTCAAACACATATTTATGTGATGTATCAAATAGATGATATGTAGTTAAAGTATTCTGGCTACACAGTTTGGGTTTATTTTTGAGACATAGAACAGTTTCAGATTCTCCAGTGGTCAATGTTTGCTTTATTTAGAAAATTATTGAGTGTCTAAAATTCCAATCTGAGTAACTTGTTTAACATATCTGTTTGCATGTGTTAAAATAACAGGGATTTCAGTCTCTTCCAGCACTGAGTCCAATATCGAATATGAACAATGGAAAACCAGCAGTAAGTATGAGATCTGTATTGCAACTGCATAGCTGTGATTTGAAACATGACAATTTGCATCTTGAGGGAGATTTGCGATAGCTCCTCTTCAAATTCACAGATTTTACTTTAGAAATTTACAAATACACTTCTTTAACTGGTTTAGACATCTCAGAGATAATTTGAATTTTTTTCCTCCAGATCTATTTTCATCATCCTAGCCCCTTTCCCATCTCAAAGAAAAAAAAATCCCAATTCTGAGTTAGGAATGTCTCTTCATTTAGTGATTGTACCTACAACACACAACAATTTTTAAGTTAACAACAGTGTTACAATTAAATCATTAAAATATCAATTAGAATATTTTCTATCTTCATGGTGCTGCTTGTTTTAGATCGACACTTTAGAATCCTAGACTCCATTTAAAATACTTTAAAAGATTTAGACAAAGAAAGTAAGATAACTGAGTTGTATAAAAAAAAAAATCCCAAGAAAACCCCAAAACCCAAAAATGTGGATTAGTTCTTGCATCTGTACGGTTTGATTTAAGCTTGCTACTTATTGTATTTGATAACAGTGAATTTTTAATGGCATATGGTTACTTTTTACTAATTATTTCCATGTTTGTAGGATTTGGGATTTTTGTTTGTGTGATAACTCCAAGAATTCTGCTTAAAAGTATTAGCTGCTTTTAAAAGAATTTTGTTTTTTAGGAGTATATAATCTTCATGGTTTCCTTAATGTTCAAAGATAAATAGGTATTTCTGCTATGGGTCTCATAGCTTTAAGAAATGCAATGCTATGGTAGCAAATAATTTTTATACCTGGAATAGAAAGTAGTAGTTCTTGTGCTGAAAGGGGCAGGGGGCGGGGGGGCAGGGGCGGAGTTTGTTTTCAATATATGTCTTTCTAGTGTATAAACTTTTTAAAAATGGTGGCTTTTCTTCTTTATTTCTCCAGCTGCATCTGGTGGCTTTAAACTTGCCATTTTCTGGTGACATGCGAGCAGATTTTCAGTGTTTTCAACAAGCCCAGCTAGTAGGTTTGACGTCTACCTATAGAGCCTTTCTCTCATCACATTTGCAAGATTTGGCCACAGTTGTCAGAAAAGCAGACCGATACCACTTGCCAATAGTCAATCTTAAGGTAAAAATGAATGCTTAGTACTTATCATATTAGGATAGGCTGTAGGTGCCCAAAAATCTTGGAAAATGGCAACAGCAGAACATTTCAGCCTAAACTGCATTCTATAAAGAAGCAACTTCACTTTGTGTTTCAGAGTCAGGTTCAAGAAACAAGAAAGTAGTGATGAAGTAGAAAGTTACAGACTGTCTCACGTTTCCTTTGCATTTTCAAGAGTTGCTTTTTTCAATATCCTAAGGCTAATGGTGGGAAAAAAGCTATGAGAATAGCCTACTTTGAGCAGACAAAGCGACAGTATGATGTTTGGCTTTCTGGATATTTTTTATATCGGCAGCGAAAGTGCATCCTCATTTCTCAGAGATAGCTATTCTGTTCTACCTTCTAGTATGATCACAGAGTATAGTAGGCTAAAACGCCTATTCTTCTCATTTCTAAAGAGAAAGGCAAATTCTGTGCTTAGGTGTGATGCTGGATTTATCCCAACAAAACTGAGAAGAGAGTCTAGAGCATGAGTCATTTTGTGGTCTCACATAAACAGACACACTCTAAAACTGAGGAAAACAAACCATGCCTCTGTAGTGTTGGCTGGCTCCCAGAACAAACGGCCAAAAAAACGTACAGGAATAACATGTGATGCTTGGAACATGCTGAACGGATGCTACTCCAAAGTGCACGGACGCTACTCCGAAGTACATGCAAATACAGAGCCTTGGAGAGAAATTTGTAAAGACAATATTGTAACTGTAAAAACTCAAAAGAAGTTTAAGAGGTAGCCTGATGCAAAGCTTTTGCCATGAACATTTGCAACACTTTTCACAAAATTGTGACCTCAACAGAAGTTCCAATATAAATTATGTATATATTTTCTCTGTAGCTACAGTAGTTATAAACAATTTTTCAAACAACCCCTTAGACAGTTAGGAGGAAAAGGACAATGGAAATGGAGATGATCAAGCTGAATATTTGGAGTGACCATAGAACAGAAATGCAACTGTAAGGCAAAGGTGTGGATCAGAGAACTGTTAGCGTAGAGATGATAGATGAAACAAGTTTGTTCAGGACCATCATGCAGAAACTGATGTGAAAGCTGGAATCATAAGTGTTCTTAAATGCAGACACGATTTTAGATGCATAGATAAGTCTATAAAAGTCAGGTATGATGTGGATTTTGGATTTGTTTTGTTTGTAAAAGTGGCTTTGAAACTTCAACAGGGAGAAATACTTTTCAATAACTGGGAATCTATATTTAATGGAAATGGTGGACAATTCAACATCCATGTTCCAATATATTCCTTTGATGGGAGGAACGTCATGACTGATCCATCTTGGTGAGTTTACATTAGCATTTTTAAGTTTTACATGACATTGCTTTTTACCAGATAGTGCAAGTAGCAATATTTTGGGCTACTAGAAACGTGATAAAATTGTCTCCCTTTCTTTATGCCATCTTTCTTTTCCGTTTCTGATAAACTATGAATGGGATATCAGGTTGTGTTCTCATTTTCTTCCTCTCCTTTCTGTTTTCATCTTTCCCTACCCACTGTTTGCTTCAAGCAGAAGGAAAGCAGAAATACAGGTCGCCACACATATAGGTGTGCAGTTGAATAAAGTAAAAAAGAGTCTTTTTCAGGAAATAATTTCCTAACATTACCTTTCAGGCCTCAAAAGGTAATATGGCATGGTTCAACTGCAAATGGCATCCGACTGGTTAGCAACTACTGCGAAGCCTGGCACACAGCTGATATGGGAGCTATGGGACAAGCATCACCACTGAAGATGGGGAAACTTCTTGATCAGAAAATATATAGCTGTAGTAATCAGTTTATTGTTCTCTGTATTGAAAACAGTTTTGTATCTGATCCCCAAGGAAAATAATTCACCTGTTGCACACAGGAATATTCCATTTTATGACAGAGAAAGCTGACACCGAGATTTCATTTGTAATGATGTAAATATTTTATTTTTTGTAATTGCACATTTCAGGAAAAAATAACCAAAGAAAACATACCTCAACACAAACCGCATTCCAGTTAGTTGGAACATCCAGTGCACATGCGGCTGACTTAAAGCCCTTCCTTCCACTTGAACACCACAGGGTTCAAAGTTTGCCAACAACTAACTCACAGCCCCTTGTCTTACTGGCTGAGCTGAAGATCACTTAAGGGCGCGAGTCAAGTGTGGTCTATGAGGAAAATCCAGTAGCCTGTCTCAAGCAGCATGGCTCAGCAAGGCTGCTGCTTCTTCACAGTTGAGAAGCTGCATGCTCTGTGCTCTTCTTTTCACTTGCATAGGTTTTGCATACCCAAGGCAGTATTCATATATATATACACACTATTACTGAGCAAATAATGGGAGGCTGTTACATTTTACAGAGCTGGAATTTAAAAAAAAAAAAAGCTTTCAGAACAGAGGTGCTCACCTCATTTGAGTTTCAGTGGATGCTGAGTACCGAACTCCTGTAAGCTTGTACAGATCGCAGCCTGGTGCTTACACATAAATTTAGCAGCTTCCACATCTTTCTTCAGCTTTTATCTTTGCAGATTCTAGGCATAGGGCTTTATGCAGGAGGAGTGAATTTCACCAAGACAAAATCTGGTCCTTATTTTGGTGCTATTGTTAGCAGGAAGCCTGGAGCAATGTTAATAGAACATATCCTGTTTTACTGGTAGAACTGCGCAAAGTAAATGCAGACAAATGAACCATCTGACCTTTATTTATTTCATTGCGTATTAGAGGAAGTTATTTCCTGTTGTGGCAGACTGCTGAATCTGCTGAATGAAAGATGTCTGTTATTGTTTCTTTAAAATAGGTTCTAGACATTGTTATCCCACTAAGTTATATGTAAAGTTATTTTCCTTTTTGTGAATTTACCCTTCTGTCTTTCACATAATTAAAGAGTTATTAATACAAAATAACAGCAGCAATGATAGGAATGACCAGTAAATGTTAATATTCTTCACAAACTATCACCATAATATCTGAAGTCTTTTGCCTATATATTTGTCTACTGCATACTTTAAAAAACATATTTACTTGTATTTTATTAGATAGCAACTATGGAGGTCAAACTCCACATTATCATTTTTTAAGATTTAATCTAGAGTCTGTGTTGGAAATACACATTCATTTGCTGACAAACAGAGGATTAAATTAGTAGATAGCTATCTTCAAAAGACAAAAGCAAATCACACTTAGTATACTAAACGGATACAATTATATAACATAATATTGTGAAATCCAGATTTATTTTTCCAATTTACTATAAAAGCTTATTTCCCAGGGTCAGCTGAATCATAGCTTCTTTTTTTCTTGGAAAAGTCATGACTCCTTTATTACAACATGGTAATGAGGCAAAACCAGTTTATATTACATTTGAAATGTAAGCATAACAATTCACTGCACTCATTTATAGTCCATTTCCCTAAAATGCTGAGCACTCTTGTGACATGCCAAATTCCTTCAGTTCACACAGTTGGAAGAGTTGTATATGTACGGCAGGGTTTCACTCTGAGTCACAGAAGGTTCAAGGCAGGAAATAAAGTGCTTTTACGTGCTTCCATCAGGAACCATCTACCTTGAATCCTTTGTTGGCAGACCCTCAGCTCGGCCAAGCCATGGCCGGCGGGGTTTATGCCTGCATCCAGTCATCACCGTCAGCTCTCGCTCTTCCGCTCCTGAGCTGCAGCCAGCAATCAGGGAGCTAGCTATGTCTTTGCCTCGAATTTGCAATGACAAGTGGGCAGGGAGATGGGATTGCACAGAAGAGCTGTGTGAAGGGGAAGGAGAGAGACTAAGAAAAAAGCCATGCAGTTTTTAAGAGATACTGAACCAGCATTTAGGTCAGGCCCAGCAAAAATGTGTCCAGAACGCTATTTGTGCTGATCCTTTCACAAGGCTAAACCCTTTCTGTATCCTGAATGGCTGCTAGAGCCTAGCAGGGAACTGAAATGGTTAAGCACCATCAATGATATGTTAAAGAACTCTCAATGGCTGCTTCCCACCTCTGGCATTAATCTGCAGGCTACAAGAATTTATTGCACACCCTTTGACTGAATACAGAGCATGAATCCATGCATCACCTGGGCTGCTGTGGTGCTGACTTCACAACATGCTGTGCTCATACGCCAGCAAGGGAGCCATCTTACCAGAGAATGGTGTGAGAGGTCTGTTGGAAAGACAAGGTTTCCCTTGGAAAACACACTTTTTGTCATTTTAACCAGAGTCAGTGAGGCTTTTTATACTCCCTAGTATAACTGAAGAGAAACAGTAGTATTCATCAAGGATACGACAGAGAAAAAATGAGCCTAGCACTTAAAAATCAATTAACTTTCCCTATCAAAGCAGAATACTTTTTTTCAGCATGATTCCACCACCAAGGTCAGGTGCACTTGAGGAAGAACATTTGCTAATTCAGATAAGGAACTGTGTAAATGAATGGCCAAAATGAGCATGAGAGCAAGGCTGAAAAGAGTATTTGCACTAGAAACCAATGTTGCAATCTGAATTAATTAAGTCAGAGTATCAATCAAATGAGATTCTTCCATCTTGAAGAGGAAGCTTTAGTGGAAAACATCCATTTAAAGCTTCAAAAAGCTTTGATGCACTTTAAAAGGAAGATGACTATACACTGTAAATACAGAGGAGATGAAAACCTTATGAAACATCAGAACTCCAGGACTGGTTGATACAGATACAGTAGATCCATTTCAGCTATTGGAATGAGTATTTCTAGAAACCACGCTGATAGATTTGTCTTTATAAGAATTGTAGGTGCAAGCTATAACAACAGAAGCTTCCTTTATATCAAAAAGGATCCACAGTGGGGTTTGCACTTCTGCAAAAGAATCTGTTCTCCATAAAAATAATTACAATTTAATTTTAATTAAGCTGATGCTTAAGCAGAAAGAAAATAAGTTAAAAAAAGAAGAGAGAGAAGAAGAAAAAATCAACCAGAAAAAAGCAGCAAGGTCTAGGAAAAGTTAATAACAATTTATA
The DNA here is from genome assembly GCA_034008185.1 of Gorsachius magnificus. Lineage (NCBI taxonomy): Eukaryota > Metazoa > Chordata > Aves > Pelecaniformes > Ardeidae > Gorsachius > Gorsachius magnificus. The sequence goes on along the minus strand of CM067082.1, from coordinate 95,965,831 downwards.
ACCATTTGAAAAAGGAATACTGATTTGTTACTGGAGAGATTCATTTATTTATCATGGATACTCTGGGGGTGGTGCAAAATGCAGGAACACATAGTTGAATGCTCACTACAGAGTTTTTCTAAGTTATAAGAATTTTTCGTTATGAAGGTAAATTGGCACATGAATTAAAAACTAACTTTGACTATACCTCTCCAGATTGGACTTTGTTAGAATTGGACACAGTTTTCAATGGAAACATCACTTTTTACTACAACATTTTACTGGTTTGTATTAAATTTGACAACTAGCTTCAGTCCAAAGAAAGCAACAGGAGACATTAACTGTGTCATTTTCAAAAGATATCCTTTAAGTCAAGACATTTTCATTCTAATTTACTTGCTCTTTAATAATCAAAAGGAATTAAGGCTCCCCAATAACAAATGAAAACATTTTTTCATTGCATGTTTTACCTCCTCAAGGATCATTCTTTTTAAAATGTGCTAATACTGCAGCAGAAGACACCCTACACCCACCCGCCAAAAAAAAGGCCGACCTGTTATCATCACCATTTTATGCAGCCAGAATATAACTCCTGCCAGCAGGGCAGTAGCGTAAAACAAGTGCAAACTGTTAACTCTTTACTATTTTGAAAGCAGTTCAACACAATCAATAATAAAACAACCGTCTGAATTGGCTGACCACATCCAAAGTACCTTGTGGTATCATGCAATGATTTTTAAAAAGATCTTTTGACTTGAAATAGCAAGGGCTGAGGTTTTTTTTCTTCCGAATTTGTAGCATGTCCTTCCAAATTCTTTAAAAGTTGGTGTGGGAGAATATAATTTTTAATCTGATTAGGGAAATGGGGGAAAGTCATATTGCAAGAAAGGCCAGGAGTATGCATGCATGCACATGTAAATGCAGGCACACTCATCTCCAGATAACTTTTTTTCATCCTTGCCACTTCATACCCCATAGCTGAGTTAGTCTTTAATTGCCTCATCAGCTTCTTTGACCTCATGCATGCAGTTAAATGTTATATTAGGATGGAGGAATTTCTGACAATGTTTACAAACCTGAGCCAAATAAAAATGTGGCTTCCCCTCAACTCACTTCCCTACAGTTCTGTTTTTCATGATAGCTAATATTCCCCCACAGGTTCATATTCGTACTGAGTTGTGAATATAAGCAGTAGATTGTAGACATCCCTCAGTCCTGTTCCGGCCCACTGATTTTGTCAGCAGTAGGTAATCAGCAGGTCTTTTGCCCTTTTCAGTTCAGGGATCTTTTCGCCATGCAGCGGCAAAACATGACATGTTATCATTGATCAGTAGCGTTCTGCTCTGCCTGGACAAACTACAGTGAGATGGGCAGTTTCTCCTCTCATCGCTATTATAAGCAATGTGAGTTTCTGTATATGTGAGTTTCTGCAGTGCAGCATATTCACCTCAAATGACTAACAATTTACATAATTATTCTTGGTGTAGTCAAAGGCTGCCCAGCCTTGCTTCTGAGCTGTACATTCAGGTGAAAGAAGAATGAGTTGCAGTATGTCCTGCTTCAAAGTCTCCACAGTTACTCTTCTTTTGCGCTGAGGTTTAGGTGTTCCTTCTGCAGTAACACTTGCAATTCTTGTTTTCACTCCAGCCCTCTGCCTGGAGAAGAGAACCTGTCTTCTAGGTTTTAAAGGAATTAGATGCTAGAGTTGCAATTTCACTTTGGTGTTCAAGTATTGGAGTTAATGGTATGCACGCATCTTAAAAAACGTCTGATCAGGGTTTGGCTGTTATTTGTTGGTCTGATACATAGAGACTACTCTCTAACTGTTCCCCCCTGCTGTCTCTAATGCTTCAACAAAAACTGGCGAGAGATAGAAATATTTCTAGATGAGCATCTACTTAACCTGAACCTAGCCTCCCTTTTTTAACCTGCCAGAGGCTCACTACTTGTTGCATCTTAAAAGGCTTCTTTTGCACCTCGGTGCAACTTCCACCATTACCAGTTAATCTAAACTTTTTACTTACCAGATTCTCTTCCACTGTATCCATAATCAAAAAAAACCAAACCTGTTCTACTCCTAAGTAATGGCCATGTATATACATCCTAATCTGGAGGTGCACAGAGTGGATGGTTCAGCTCTGGCAGGACTAGGCTTTGCCTGGGAGAAAAAAGAACGAGGACTCAGAACACATCTTCATTCTCTATGGGCAGGAGAGAGAAATGGAACAGGGCTTTTTTCATTTGTCCCTTCCTCCACCTGATGACTGACCTCCTCCTTCACTTGTCCTTCCCCAACCATTTGTCTTTTGTTTAAAGGCTGCATTGCTCCTCCACAGAAAAGCTGGACACTGCTCAGAGCTGCCAGCTGCTCAGGTGCAGCATGCTGCATGCAGAAGTTCCACGTTTCACGTGGATCTTCTACACTCTGTTTTCCACAGCACCCAGATCAGCACTTGAAGGTCAGCTTACATTTCTGTGTGCTTTGCTGGGAGCACTGGATATGGTGGTAGGATGGTAGGGAGTCCAGAGAGGTCCCTTTGGAAACAACAAGAAACCACAACTCCTTCCCTTACAAAACAGCTAACCTCCCTTCATGCTTCTGCAAGGTACTGCACTCAGCACACAGAATTACAGACAGCACAGGCTGTAGGAATTTCTACATGTGAAGTCAATTCAGTATCACACCCTGGTGTTGGTCAGGGATAACATCATAACCTGCTTTCCTCAGCTGGTCCCAAGGGGTATTAGTGAGGTTTCAGCGGAAAAGGGGGTGACAGCCCTGTCTGACCTTATAAGAAGTACCTAAGATCACCTGCAAATTCAAATTCAAGCCAGGGTGATGATGACAATGCCTCTGCAGGAAAGGTATGTTTTGTATGCTGCACTTCAAGGAAGTTCGTACGAATGACAGCAGGGGACTGCCTAATAACTGTTTCTCCACTGGTCAAGTACCAATACTGTACCAATACCACCCCACAGTAATTTTGTTTGTCCTTGTTTGGTTTCAGACATATTCACTGAGATCCTAGCCATAGTAAGGGCTTGCTAATGGAAAAACATTATCTCCCCGCTGAGTTAGAGGGTGGGTTGGCATTAACCTCCACAAAATCATTCATTCGTGTTTAGCTTTGCTATAGAGTTATGTATTTTAACTTTGCAGGCTCCAAGGTCTCAACTGAGGCTAGTTATATCTCTGAGGCTACATCTACACTAGAAAATTAATCAGGGTCAGGGTACAAGTGTTAGCACAAATAGCATGACTGATTGCTGAACTATTCCCTGGCACAGTTCTGGTCAGTGCCACCTGTAGCCCTACCAGCCACTACCTTAGGGTATGTTTGGGGGGCACAGCATGTGCCAACGACTACTGCTGTGGATAGTTTGAAGAAGCTGCCCTATTTTGGAACAGAAAGGTTTAATTGTACTCACAGGTGCTTAACCACACACAGGGGCTAACTGGAGTCCTCACCCATCTGAAAGCCTGTAGAGGGACTGCGGGACATGCATGTCTGATACTCATGGGACACACACCAATACATCTTTATGGCTTTTTGCCAAACTTAGTATACAACCGTCCTGCAAACATCCATTCATACAATCTGTGTGTCCAGACTGCATTCATTCAGGGAACTCTCCTAAAACCGTCATTGCCCTACACAAATGCTCTCATGCTGTGTATAGATATATTGTGCCATCCTATTATCCTTACCTCATTCAACAGTGATGAGCGCCTTGGTTGGGGCATGGAGCGGCTGTTCACACAGCTGGGAAGTTTCAAATCTGTGAGAAATAAAGGGCCCTGGTACAGTCATCCTGTACAACTGGTAACTAGTACATTAGCAAACAAGGCAGCACAAGGCATTTGTCCATGTCCTTTACTCCAGCACCTGGTGGATCAGGCATCATGTTTATGTGTGTACAGTCTACCCATTAGGAGCACTGAGCAGCTTCCAATGCTAGAGTTAACAGCATCTTCTCAATGACTCTTTGCAGAGTCTAGAGGTGTGCTGAGATTTGCCTGAAACACCAAAAGTGAGTTCCCAGAATCATCCCACCACCCTTTCAGACAGCCTATCAGAAGCCTTCCTTATACCTTGAAATGTGAGACTGCATCCCCTGATCCTACACCATGTTAGGGTAGGACAAGGGGTGTGTTTGAACTCATGAGTTTGCTAAATTCTCATTGTGATGTTGACCAAAATCAAGCTGAAAGGTCATATTAAATTTCCTTTTTTTCAGTTGAGTTGGTTCATCAGCTCAGCATCAATTTCCAACTTGTTGATCCCATTATTTTCAAGTCCATGTTTCTTTCCAGGAAGGTATACCCCAGTGGGCTCTGAACCTTCACAAGACCCTAGGGCTTGGGAAGTCACTAGAGTACATCTGTGAACCGGTTGCTTCAGAAGCATTCACTACAACATATTTTCATTAAGGTGTCTTTCACTGCTATTAGTTCTGCCTACAGAGTAAGAACCTGGCTTGCTCTCGGCAGCTTTTTTCCTACACCACTACTTTGCAACTTCATCATTACAGCAAAGCCATTCTTAAACCACAAACTTAACTCAGATGTTTTTTGTTCATGATCTCAAACCTCTAGGATTCAGAAGCAGCCCATATCAGGAAACCATGGCAGGCTTTACATCATACACTCACAAGTCAAGGTCTTTCAAACATATCCTGAGACTGTTTGCCTCACTCCATTGTTGGGATATCCAAAGCCAAAACCACTGTACCGAAGCTAATTGGCTAACAGGTTGTAAGGTTGCACTAAAATTTGCCATGACAGAGCTGGTCTGAGTAATTAAAACATACACCACTGATAAAGCTTGAGCACTGGGAAGCTTATTTACAAGTGTTTTCATCCCTGAGGCTGCAGAATGCCCATCTTGACTCCCATTTTCATCCAACTAAAGCTTACAGAAATTCAAAAGAGCAGACATAAGACTGTTGTTTGTGCAAAGGGTTCAGATCCAGCCACAGCTGATGTGATGCATTAATCCACGTGAATTAGAAATGGACATATTGTTACTTAAAAGTGAAAAAAAACCCCACTTATTAATAGCCAGAGTTCACTGAGATTCATAGATTGAATGTGTATTCACTCTCTCCCCACTTCCCTGTAGTTCAATATGTCTTAGAATGGTAGAATAATTTAGATTGGAAGTGATCTCAGAAGCTCATCTAATCCAACTCCCTGCTCAAAGCACAGCTAAGCTAACTTCAAAGTTTGATCTCAAATTGCAGTCTGAGGAACTGAGGGTGCAGCAGTGTACTCAGATGTCTATGCCTCCATTTTAAGAAGACAAGAAGCTGGTATCTGTGCATGTGCCATGATACTTTTCTGTTAGGGCAGGAAAGTATCTAGTTGATGAACAGAGGTAATTGTCACCAAAGTCAGAATAGATTTGTGGCCTGGGCCTCTGAAAATATATCTCCTAAAGAAAGGCCTCTGTTTTTACAAAGAAAAGGTTGAGGGAGAGAAGCAAGATAAGTTAGTTGCATCTAACTCAGTCACCTCCTAATGTCTGCATTTTTTTCCTGGAAAAGGGTCATCCCTCCCAACGTAGTGACTGAAGATAAATCAGAAGACTCTGCATCCCTGAGGCACACACTGGCAAAGTCCTGTTCTCAATCAAGTGCCACATAATGACAGATAATAATCTACACATTCTGTCAAAAGTCACTGAATCACAGCATCTTTCTTACAAAAACCCAATTGTTTGTCACCAGGAGAAAATGACAGGAATACTGATCAATAGCCTAGAGGAGGGATTAAAATAGCCGCTTACAGCTGTATCCCCTTTTACTGGTACACTCAGTAGGACAAAAGGTGGGAAGGGAGAAGGGTAAGATGAATCAAAAGTATTGGGGAGAGGGAACAATAAAGCACTGAAGTTGTGGTGAACTCTATGAATGAGAAGTTAGAAGAAAATAGCAAATTATCAGCTCTGTATAGGGTCTATAAAAGCATCTCTGAAGGCAGTAAACAAGCCAGCCTACAGGTTGGAGCTTTGAAGGGACAGTGAACTCAGAGGAGACGTTTGTGCAGGGCAGCCTAGTTAAATATAATAGATGTCAAACACAGTGATAAAAAGGATTTATGTCTAAAATTCATGATCCTGTAATTGCCCCTCAGCCTCTGGTAAATACCGATAGGCAACTATGTTTCCATTGAGACTTCAGGCAATTGAAGAGCAAGAATCTCTTTCATGAATAAGAATCCACAGACATTGAAATAGCTCCAATAGGAAGGACTCAGAGTAGCACTCCAAATATCCTTAGTGTTGCAAGTAAGGTCTGTGAGCACAAATCCCTTGGGTATTAAACCTGTATTTCCCATGAGGATAATGGGTTGAAAGGTAACAGCTCCCTCATATACTTTTGCAGAAAGCTCTGATTCTATGTAGAAACTTAACTATGTGGAGAGGTTGAAGAAGTTTAGTTTCTGTTAATTTTTAAGTGAGTATCTCTCCATACATTGTGCAGAGAGCTTAAGCACCCAAAGTAAAAAGTTACAGTGATAAGACTTGAGCTGCCTAAATCTAAAATAGTAAGTTACTGCTAAACTGCTGAAACCTATTTTAATCAAAGGCAGGTCAAGATAAGAAGTAGAGCAGCAACTTTTTGCCATCCAAAATCACAGCCTGCTGCAAAGTTAGTCCTAGTTCACATGCAAGAGAAGCCTGAACTTGTTTTAGCCCAAAGTAAAAGGAAGAGGATGAATGGGGTAAAAAGCCACCCATTCCACTACTTCTGGGATAACATGTCAGTGTCTTTCATTATTGTCAGTAGTGCCCAGTAACAGCTATGACTCTCCCATCCAAGCCAACTCAGAAGCATACAGAGAAGTAAGCAAGTTAGAACAGAACAGGACAGGAACCTACTGAGACCCAATTATGCCTTTGCAGGTTTTGGTAGCAATGTTCAAGTACGCATTGCATTTCAGACTCAAGTGGTTTATGGTGGTTTCCTTTTCACAACACTTCTTCCTCATTTTGCTCACAGGAAAGCAATGTCCAGAAGAACAAACTAGGATTATTCATCAAGGGTAAGGCTGTCTGGAAAACCCTAGCTTTGTATGTTACAAAAGCTGCAATGACTAAAGCATGGTGTGGCCAAAGAGAAAGGATGTTCTCATGTTTATGGCAACAGAACAGTGCCCAAAGGAACTGGATTCTGTCCCTGATTCACTCATGGAAGAAAAGCTCCACAGAAACTGATCCATTTTAGAGTAGGTTACAAATAGCGTGGAGTAGATCAACATGCAATTCCATGAGAGTTAAAATTGACCTAAGTCAGTTCAACCAGACACAAACAGTTCTGTGCCCCACATCCCACATTCTCCCTGTGCCCATCCTCATTACCATGAAACTCCACAGAGAACACAACAGATCAAAACCAAACCCTGCAAAGGAAAAGATACTTGTTCCTTTCTGATTTAGCTCTTTGATTTGGCTCCTATGGGATAAGATATGGGCAAGTGTCACCAGAAGGGAGGGCAGAATCACATAGCCGCAGGTGCAGAAAACAGTAGTGCTGGCTTGTGTTGTTGAGGCACTCTGAATGTACAGGCCACCTACTGAGCTCTGAGAATGAAACAAACTCTTGAAGAGCTGATCACGAAGTGGGCTCTCCTCATTCTGTGCATTGAATAAGGCAGGGATATCATAAATAGGATCACAAATTTTAAAATGTGTAAATCCAAGTAGAAATAGGGCATCGGTAACCACAGTTCTGGCACTTTTGAGTGTTTTACTTCACAACACTGAACTTTTTTTTAATAGTAGGCTTTTTGTGTATGTATAATTTATGACATTTCTTTGTGCACCTAAACATAACTCCTTTTATCTCACCTCCAGGATAATCCTACAAATGCTAAGAAGCATTTCTTCTCAACCAGGCTAACAGAACAAACTAATTCTGGTGTGTTAGTAGGCCAATCCATTTTTGAGAGTTGAATCAATTAGAAAAAACTGTATTTAAAAAAAAGCTACAGCCAGTCTTCAAAATCAAATACACAGTTCTTTGACCTTTAGCAAGGTTCTAAGAAAAACTATTTCCTGGAAAAAGCATTCAGCTTCTCAAGAAAATCTGTTCTTCTGAAAACTAAGAGCATGATAGACTGGACTTCTAATGACTTCAACTTTAGCTACAAAAGGAGTAACCTTCTCCATAAAACTAAACTGCAGCAGAATGATACTCAGAGATGCTCTAACTCTAGTCTTTTGTCCTAGTGAATACTGAACATTTATTTGAGCTCTTCATTTTCTATCCTGTAATACATTCATTAACGTTGACAATTCAGACCAGGGCCTGGCTTGTATCAGGAATAGTGTGGCCAGCAGGACTAGGGAAGTGATTGTGCCCCTGTACTCGGCACTGGTGAGGCCGCACCTCAAATACTGTGTTTGGTTTTGGGCCCCTCACTACAGGAAGGATGTTGCATTGCTGGAACATGTCCAGAGGAGAGCAACAAAGCTGATGAGGGGTCTGGAGCACAAGTCTTGCGAGGAGCAGCTGAGGGAACTGGGGTTGTTTAGCCTGGAGAAAAGGAGGCTGAGGGGAAGAAGGTTGTAGTGAGGTGGGGGGTCAGTCTCTTCTCCCAGGTAATAGGCAAGAAGATAAGAGGAAATGGCCTCAAGTTGCACCAGGGGAGGTTTAGGTGGGACATTAGGAAAAATTTCTTCACCGAAAGGGTTGTCAGGCTCTGGAATGGGCTGCCCAGGGAAGGCGTTGAGTCCCCTTCCCTGGGGATATCTAAAAGATATGTAGACATGGTGCTTAGGTACATGGTTTAGTGGTGGAATGGCAGTGTTAGGTTAACAGTTGGACTTGATGACCTTAAAGGTCTTTTCCAACCTAAATGATTCTACAATTCTATAAAATGAATCCCATGACTAGTTAGTTAAACTGAAAATATCTCCTTGCCAGTGAAGGCTTTTCCCTTCCCATCTTCTGCTCTTCATTAGATCAAATATACACATTCTTACTACCATCATTTCCAATATTTTGTTGGCAGAATAATCCAGTGCTATGATGGAATTTTTCCTGACATTAATTTAAAATGCTCAATTTTCCTTATTTTATCCTGTCTTTAAGTTAGGAAGTGATGCATTTCTCCTGATTTTTTGGCTATGGTCACTTTTAAACACCACTGATAATAGGTAGTTTGATTGGGCAGGTGTGACAAAAGCATTTTCAGCACTACTGTTGCAGATGTTCTGGGATATGTAGGTTATCTAGAACTTTGATTTAATCAGATGCAAGAACAGACGTTCAGTTTAATTGGGCAGTATCTCTTTAATTTCAGTTTTGACTAGTGACCCCTCTTGACTTCAGGAATTGGAAATACTTGTGATGACGGCAGTGGCAAGAAATTTAAACATCCTCTCAGACTTTAATAGAAGTATTTACTTCTTAGTGTCAACTTCCTCTTGCATTTCCTGTTTTGTGGCTTGTGATGGTCTCCACATATTTAACAGCAGTTAACATTCACTATCAGAAGTATAAAAACAAGCTAACAGATTTGATGCACCCTAGCTTTCAGGTGCAGTTCTTCATGAACTGTCATAGGAGAGAATGATTACAGTACAGCAGCATTCACTGCTTCATAATCTGTAAAAACTAGTCCTGTTTCAGAGACAGAAATGAATTCCCAGCTTCCAAAGTCTACTACTATTACCTGCTCTTGCCTGTGGGTTGTAACATGCCACAGAGGCAAGACGGTCCCCAGAAAGGGCAGCTACTTTGTTCTGAGTACCAAAAAGGGATGTGGAGCTAGCGGTACAAATCTGCTAGGGGTGTTATCTTCAGGTACGGGTATCATCTTACCAAAAAGATATCATCAAACTAAAGAGGATTCAGTGAAGAGCAGCAGATCAATAGATCTACATTGGATGGAGATGCTAAGGGTTAGCAATCTGCAGCAGCAATCACCACTGAAATGGTGAGACACATTTGCCCATTAACATTTATGCAACAGAGGTATTTTCTGCTTCAGGATAGACCATTTCTGAAACCCTTTGGTATTTTCTGCTCACATCATGTGTCTTTCCTTTCAGTGTTAATAAGCTAAGACACCAGTTCTATACTGAGGTCCAATTCAGCAGATTTCGGCTCCTCATAAGTGTGCAGAGAAACTGTATGCTGTACTAGCATGGATTTTTTTTTTTTTTTTTTTTTTGCATCTTCTTTCTTGCAGTCACTTAAATTTGAACCTAACCTCTTCAGAAATGAATGGAGGTAACTGTGCTGAAAGAGGCTGGTGATAATGCAGAGCCATTTGTGAAGTTGGAGAACACTTGGTGTCCAGATTCTGACATCTATTCTAGCAGCAAAAAGACCTGGTTGCAGCAAGGACTGCTGAGCATATCATTTGGCTTCACTAGTGGGATAGCCAGCACCCAGACACCAGTGCTCAGGGTTCTGCTCACAGCCCAGCTCAACATGGCACAACGCAACTTCACCCTTCTGTTAATCACCAAAGGGGATCTGCAAACTGCTCACAAATATTGGCAGAAACAAGCAATGGATGATAAGACTAGAATCCCACATCCCTTGGCTCCTCATTTAAAAGATACATGAAAAAGCCTTTTCCCTGTCAAATATATTAGAAATATTTTACCAGATGTAGGCAAGCAAATAACTGAGTGCGAGGAAACTTGTATGATGCTTGCTAGGTCTGTGACTGTGCTGTGCTGTTGCAGTGCTGAATTTTTGAAATGAAAACAGAAATTACTTTAGGAGAAAATCGAAGCTTTATTAGTAGACAAAATCAGAGATGTGAGTCACCTGTTAGTTTTTTTAAAAAAAGTTTTAAGAAACTATTCCCACTAGATTAAATACTAGCAAAAAAATTGACAGGAAATGGATACCAGGAGTCATCTGTGAGGACCTCATATCAAAACATGCTGGTCAACAAGCCCACTTAGAAAACGAAGACCCAACCTGGAGAAACACCTGAAGATAGAACAGAAAGGAAGAAAAGGAACATTTACTCTCTTACCAACAAAACATTCCCAACTCAGTAGTAAGAACATTCGGTTTCTTGTGTGAGGATATTGTAGTTGTTACTGTTTCAAAACAAACAAACAAAAAAAAAATCCTGCTTCAAAAGTTTGTTTACTAAGGCCACAATTTAAAAATACATCCTTTCAAGTGATTTATGGTGTGGATGAAATAATTTTTCAATATACAAAACAGTTTTGTATGTCCCTAGCCTTTCCTAAAAGAATTTGAGATTTGAGAGCCTCCACCATCTCCATAGTCTTTCACTACTTTTTCATCCTGTGTTCTTCAAGCCTTATGCTTTTGCCTAGCTGTACTTTAGTACCAGCATTCTTGCTACATTCTGAAATTCTCAAGAGAGACGGTTTCCTCTACTAGTTTCCTACTATCCAGTATAATAAGTCTTCTTGGATAAAAGTCAACCTTTGACATTACACTTAAGGGATATGGCTGATGGAAAATCTCTATAGAGAAACAGAATGAAGTAAGTTCTTATTATTTGCAACCAGCAAATGTTGTTCAGAACTCCCACACTAACTCAGAAATGCAAACAGCGTGAATTACTATTTTTCTATAGGTCCAGTGACAAAAGTCTTCCCTGTTAATAATGTCACTTGGAAATGAAGAAATAACCAAGGACTTAAATTTTTAAAATTTTTATTCCTGAGTAGGTACAAACTACATTACCGGATTTAAAGGAAAAAACCCACCTTTTTAGAACACATTGCAGAAAATCTCTGTATTATTTTCTTGGACTGCTCAAAGTACAGCACCTTTAGAGTGAACTCCAGCTATTGTTTGCAAACAAACAAGCGAAAACTTACAGAAAGCACTGCTAAGAGAGACTACAGAAACAGGATTTTGAAACCACCAGGCAGAACCTGAACTGTGATAGAAAGTTTGAAGTTATCACCTCGGGTAAGATACAGTCACAAGCACTGAAGAATGGGAGTTGGTGAGGTATATGTAGCAAGTCTAGAAAAGCTGCAGCAAAACAGGCAATTCCCCCTATAGCACACTACAGAAGAAACTCTCTCTTCTCTCATTCCCAGTTTGTGGCGTTGATAAATCAGTGTCAGGAATTAATCATGACTGAAAGTATTTTATTTTCTTCTCTTTTCTTTTTTATTGTGGGTTTACACTTAACTGAACAAAATGTTATTTTAACAACAGAGTGAAAGTTTGATTCAAAAAATTATTTTTTTTAAGGACGACTGATATTTAACCCAAGCTGGAATCTAGATCCCCAAATCTAATGCTTCAAGGTCTTAGCCTTGAATCCACAGTATCCACTTTCTGCTCTAAGAAATTTCTTGTCTGTAATGAGCCCTAATTCCATGAAAGAAGAAGTTGGTTTGTCAAACCCACAGGGTGCCTACCTGCCTAACTGTAGATCAGAGGTCTACAAGAGGAAAAGAGCGTGTGCAGTGCTAGTGAGACTAACTTTTGATGAGTTACACACACTGCTCCTTCCCCACTCAAGTCTAAACTGAGTCCAATCTCAAAACTGGTTTCAGTGTAGGAGGGAACTGACCTTTCTTGAAAAGCAGAACAATATGAATTATTACTTGCACCATCAACTTGGTATGAAGAGTAGCGTTCAAGCAGGTAAATGCTGTACTTCCGTAGGAAAAAAGCATCCTTTCTTAATTAGAGGCAAGTTACTTTAATGCATCCATCCCTCACTGTAGTCAGAGGTGAGATATGCAATTTCAGGGTTGCTATAGCAATATGAGGCCTTCAAATAGATAATGACGTACAGTCTAAAGTCATTTCCAGGCCTTGTGATGTCAGCCTCTTTGCTTCTGGCAACCCCTCCCTAAGCTAAACAGTCACCTTAGTCACTTCTGTGTTTAGCAACATGTCTTGGACTATATACTTCTTCCCTGTTTTCAGGGATTTACAATCAACACCGCTCTCTCTGAATACATTCATTTCAAATGAAGCTGGATATCTACGCGTAGGAAACAAGCTTGGCAGCCGATGGACCCTACAAGCTGGAATACAACACTAAGTTCATGGGGTTTAACAGCAGCAGTGCAAAACTGTCGGCACTGTGATCTGCTTAACTGCAGAGTAAGAACTTGCAATGTTATAACGTACCCACAAACCTATTAGCTGTGCAATATGGAGAGTGTTAGCCAGAGGGATCGAGCGGCTGCACACTGACGCGGCGTATTGCTGGGCTGCCCAATTTGTAACCCCAAGATATGGGTCTGGTGTGTTTCACAGACAGAATTAAAAGCAAAAAGGGTTTCATATGTCGTACGCTTTAACTGACCTTCTGTTAATGGCAATGATTAACTGGGGTTTGAGTAACTTAGATCTCACTGTATTTAGTTTTGGAAGCACTGATGAGGCAAATCAGGCAATGTTTATAAAGGTTATAAAATGAGTAATTCTGAGTATTTTATAAAGGAGTGACTTCAAAAAAGCACTTTGATCCTTTCTGTCCTAGTTTGAGTAAAACTGCTTGGGAAAAACGAGGACTGGGGGAGTGAGGGGTGGGTGTTTGTTGTTTTGGGTGGGCTTTTTTTTTTTAAATAGCTTATTCTGTTGTTTTGGAAAATGTTACATATTCTGGTTTTTTCCTCTTCTGAGTTCCTTGGTGAATGTAATTTGTAAATATCATGATGCACTGAATAGTTCTTAAAAAATTATAAAATTTAGCTAATTACCATGGAGAAAAAACTGTAAAAACTGCAAATGAGGTTTTTGCAACACCTTTATTCCCCCTTGCTCTACACAAACTGTACATATTTTCTTGCTGAAAGATTCGTTAGAATTCTTTGTTACCCTGATACAGTATGTCTTACAATGAAAGACTAATAAAGTGGTCACCACTCTTAGTGGTCACCAATAATAATATTTCCTACCACACTTTCATACCTTCTTACTTTAAAATTTTGTATTTATTAGTGCCCATTTTCTTAAGTAAATCAGCTTATAACACAAGAACATTCATATCCTTGATCTTAGTCAAAGCCTAATCTACAGAACAATTAATTTTGTATCATTTTCTATCTGTCTCACCACTTGTCCCTTTTCAAAACCGGTTATATTTTAATGCTCTATGTAGTTTCTTAGTACGTGGGGGTTTTGCATTACAGAGTTCTGTTTGAACCTTTCATGCAGTCACAAATATTTTGCTTTCCGTCTTCCAGAAAGAAAGCATAAGAGATATTAAAAAAATTACAATAATTACTGCAAGAAATAAAACTACCACTAAGTGAAGTTTAATTACGTCATCTTCTCTCCCTCTGGGTGCTGCATATATGTATAAATGTCATATTCTAGTACAGAAAATTAAGAAATGAACCTGTGTTTAAATTGCAGATATTCCCTGTACAATAACCTTCTCTAGTCAATCTAAAAAGCAAGAATTTTTAAAACAGGTTCAACCATTTCGATGATCTAAACAGATCTCATAAAGCCAGATAATTTGCATTTTCTATGTTGTCTAGCTTTATGATCTATCTTGCATTTAAAAAAATGATTAAATCTGTTGCATCTTTCTATAATTAGGATGGTGGAAATTCATTCATTTATGACATAAATGAGGCTAGGCAAAATGTTTTTCTTGCCTATTCTTCTAAAAATATTTCCACTGACTACATTATTTCAATTCTCAGTAAGCACTGTGAAAACAAAGATGGGTTAAAGTAGGTAAGCAGTGGTCTGAAAGATTCCCTCACATGAAATGCTGAAGAACAATGTTTAACGCCTCCAGTTATAATGTCATAAACACATAATGGTGAGAAGTTGCTTCCTATCGAACTTGGCAAATTTGTACAGTGAAATTGTTTTTTCTTGTTATTTTGGCAGAAAAAGGCCAAGCAATTATTGTCATTTTGAAAAATCTGAAATCACAGAAGAGTTATTTTCTTCCTAAATAAAATGTCATTTTACAGAAAGGCATAACTTGGAAACTGTTTGCTCACTGCGTCATGGTCTGACTTAGCTTCATTTGCCTAACTAGCATATTTAAGGATGCATGTAACTAGGTGCAGTCATAAATAAGATCTCATTTTCTTTCGATCGGCATTCAATTATTTGCAGACATGAGGAGAAATCGATGATTTAAATCTTCTCAGGCTACCATTTGTATTTTGTATTTTTTATTTAACTGCTCCACCTTGTATAGCAAAAGAAGACAGATTTTATTGTCAAACAGAATATGTAACACAAACTACTGTGCCACTCCACAAGTAAACCTAAGTACCTCTCACATAACCCTCCTAAAGATACAGATTCCTACCTATACCAGCCAGTCCCCAGCTTGTACTAGCAGCAGTTATGAAGCTCATATGAAGGAACAGGAACATGAAAATATTGGAAGAGGAGAATTGACTGCAGAAGTAATAGTGGGAGAAGGAAAAATGCAGGGATCAATCTTAGAGTAACAAGGGGGAGCTAATGGGGAAAGGTGCAGGCACTGACCTTCATGGTCAGTGACCTTCCAAGAACAAGATCCAGTTGTCTACCAGAGCCCTTTTAACACCAAGAGTCTGTATCATAATCAGGAGTTCTTAGACCCCACCTTATCAAGACCAGAAGCTGCAGTCCCAAGAATCTGGAAACATGGAATAGAAGCATGGCAAGAAAAGGGGTGATTCTGGACATACAGAATCTGTTTCAGTAGATTTGCAGTTGCTGCTTCTGTCCCAAGTTTGGCATTAGAAGCTAATGTGGCACACAAGATTACAGGTAGGTACCCAGGGATCAGGACAGGGGATGACATAATTGTAGGAATTTCTTTAGCAGTGGTATTTACCTTGTGCATGTTATGAAAGAACCGTGAGGCCTGCCAAAACATTTAATTTGTGGTGGCACTGTTCCACTACTTGAAAGTAACCTGAGACCATCTTGGCTGGTGAGCTGTCACCTGTAAGTTACTGACTTATTTTGTTCTTTCTATGGCTGAATCTACATCAAGTGCAGATGTTTGGTCCAACATCTGTCACAAAGGACATCTGTCATTAAAATACTATTTTGCAAGAGAAAATATAACTAGAGTCTGTTTATACATGACGCTGATTGTTGCTTGGAGAGAAAGGGCAAGAGAATGAATTAATAAAAATCTACCTCACTTTGAACTGTTACATTATCAAGATTCTTATCCCAGTGAACTGTACTGTAAGAGCAACAAGACTTTTTATAAAGGCTGTGTTGGCCGAACTGCACGTAAAAAGGAGACAGAAGACCAGTGTGACATGGAAGTGAATGTGGCACTGAGGAGCACGGAGGTTGCTGCCCTGAACACCGTAAACTGGGAAATCATCACCTGAAAGAGACAGTACCTGAAGCTTGTGAGAGCAACGGTGGGTGACAAGTGGAAAAGCACCTGCGACCTACATGACTCGTCCTGTGACAGGAGGGTCACACAGCAAGCAAAACGAGCAACAAAAGGAAGTGTAACAGCACACGCTGAACTTTAGGGACTCTGAACTGATTCGGCATCTGCACACAACAACCAGGTAACAGAGCCGGAGCGGGGGCGATTCCCGGAGCAAGCAGGTAATTGCTGGGAGAGCGGTTACCTGATACCGAGAGGGAAGCAGCTCCTCCTTCCCTGCCACCCATGCAAAAGCTAATAAAGCTGGGGATGAAAGCAACAATCTCGGACATGGTACTTTTCTTCACAGGGCGCATCCTAGCTGCCACAGCTTGTAAGATTAAGTAGAACCTCAGCCGGCTATTTCGACTGTGCAAGTCCGCTCCCGATTCCCAGAGAACTCCTCCGGTTACGCGCAGCGGATGCGCAAACCGTGAGGCAAGGTGGGAGCTGCACACGGGGACTAGCGCAGTTCTTTCCTCGCGCGGTACTAAAACTCGTGGGGGCTCTGCCCCTACCGCTCTCTTCGTCCTGCGGGAAGACAAATCCCCGCTCCCGAAGCGCCCGGCAGGCTGCGGGGCGAGCGGCGCGAAGGCCGAGCTGCCCCCAGCGCTTAACAGGCTGACCCCCGCCGTGCGTTACCTCTGCAACCCGCCCGGCGACCCACCCCAGAGACGGACCGCAGCGGGCAACGACACGGCGCGGCGTGCTTCTGCTAGTCCGCCTCCCACCCCCACCGCCTCCAAAGGGGAGCAACCCCGCGGCGGCTGCGGCTCCTGCTCCTCTCCGAAACGACAGGAGGGCTGCCCGACTCCTCCCGCATCCCCCTCCGGCGGCGTTGCTGCCACCACGGCGCCGCACCTCACAACCAGCCAGCCCAAGCGACAGCCGCCTCAGCGCCCCAGCCACACGCCCGGGGGCTTCCCCCACCGCCCGGACGCCCTGGGCGACGGCTCGCCCCTGCTTCGGAGAGAAGCTACGGCGCCGGCCCGCAGCGCCCGAGGCTGCGGCCGCAGGGACAGCACGCCGACCCGGGGCCCGCCCCCGGGGCCGGCGGCGCCACACAGCCCAGCCCCGCCCCCCAGCCGCTCCGGTTGCGCCCTGTAGGCGCCCGTTGTTGTCGGGGCTCTCCGCAGCTGCCGGGGGGCGGGGGCGGGGCGGGGCGGGAGCGGAGCGGGGGAGAGCGGCCAATCGGGAGGCGCCGCTGCGTCAGTTACATTAGCGGCAGGAGCGAGCCGGGGCGGTGCAGGCAGCGCGAGTGCCTCGCTGTTTCTTGTCGTAGGGCGGGAGGGGCGGGAAGGGGAGTTGACTCACTCACTCGCGTCGCGTCGCGTCGCGTCGCGTCGAGTCGCGAGGCGGAATCCTGGCGCGCGCCCGCGCGCGCGCCCTGGCTCTACCGTTTCGGGACCGCCGGGGGGCCGGGGCCCGGGCCCTGCTTGGGGCGGTGCGGCGCGGGTCCCCGTCGGTTCCTTTCAACAACATGGCGGAGGGGCCGGCTGGGGCGGAGTCGCCTTCCCCCCACCCCCCGGTGTCCGAGCTTGGTGGAGCCCGGGGACTGCTCGTCGCTTTGTTGGCCGAGCGCGGCGGCGGCTCCGCGGGAGGGGCCGCAGCGCGGGGCAGACGTGGTGCAGCCGGGCGGGGGGGCGGCGGCGGCGGCTTGCGCTGGTGTGGTGCGGGGTGGCCGGGGAGCCCGCGGTGGCCCCCCGTGGCACCCGCCCCCGCCGGTGCCCCCATGGAGCAGCGCCTCGACTGGCGTCTGCCCGGGGTAACTTTCCCGCGCCCCCAGCCCCTCTGGGATGCGGCCGGTCCCAGCCCTTCCTTCCCCACGCGGGTACGAGCGGCCGTAGCCCCCGAAGGCAACTTGGTTATCGGTGACGGAGCGCCCTCCTCCCTCCCACCCTCGGGGAGAGCTGCCCTCCCGGGACGGGTGCCTGCCCGGCCGCGGTGCGCAAGCCTCGGCACCGGGCCGGGGAAAAGCCGCCGTGCCACGCGGGCTGCCGGCGATGCCCTGAAGGGCGCTTACAGACAGTGCCACGGGGGAGGAGAGGCGAGCGGCGTCGGCTGGTGCAGATACGTGTTGAATGGTCCGCGTAGCGGAGGTAAAAGACTCCTCTAACTCCCACGTCAGGCGCTTTAGCTCCGTTACGCACCACATTGTGGTGCGCTGGCCGCGTCTGTTGTGAAACCTAGTATCGGTGGTGATCTAGGTAAGTGATCTTTCAGTTACAGTCCAACAGCTAACCTGTATGCTCTGTCAGGAGCAAGCCGTGCGGAAATAAAAATCTTCGGTGAATGTTGTACAGTAGAACAGTTTTGTTCCTCCAGCCTTCTGTGCCTGTGCTCTCTTGTGAGCGAGATGTGGTATCAGAGCTGTGCTGTTGCAGAGCTAATGCATGAAATGGGAGCTCTTAATAGGAAGGGGTAGATATTTTTCCATTTTAAAAAAAAGAAGTCTACTTTGTTCTTTGTTTAGCAGTTTGGGCCATGTGACCTAACTGGGGTATACAAACATTATAGACACCTTACTCTAATTGGTTTAGGTTTCTGTTTCATCTGGAGTAAATTAATTATGATGATGACAGATACACAAAATCTGCATTTTATAATTGGTCCACTAGCTAAATTCTTCTGTAGGTAGATTGTATATTGCTTTGGGTTTTAAAGAGAAAGTGGAGGGGCACCACGACTTCTTCAATTGCAGCTTTAATACATCCCTTGATCTGGATTTTTACCATGCTGTTCCTAATTCAATCTAAGATAGTACTCGTGCTGTAAAGAAAATATTATTTAAAGAAAACGTAACTTGCTATAATAAAATGCCAGTTAATTGCCCATATTTTTATTGAAGAAGGTGGAGAATCTTTGATGTGGAAACAATGAAATAAGCTGAAGTTACCCATGGTGGTTCTTGTGTTCTTGAAAAGGTGCAGCAGGCTTTAATAACTTAAAGGTTTCTTTTGCAACACATCCAGTTTAGATGTTGAAGGAAACTTTTCCTTGATTTGAGCTTTGAACTTTTTCCTTTTAATGCCTCTGATCAGTCAACAGTTTTCACTTAATCTCAGTCACGAAAATAAGGTCTAAAAGGTTTATGTTAAAACCAGACAGTAGACTTCCACACAAAAGCTTAAGGATAGAAGTAGTGGTGTGCTACCTTTAAAAAAAAAAAAAAAAATAAACCTTCCTATCCAATGGAATGGGGGGGATCCAGGATTCTGGATCCATAACTCATAGATAAGGCCTGGTAGTGGTAAAGAGGTTAACTTGTCTGAGCATTGTGTTCTAAGATGACAAAGAAGTGCAAGGTATGGTTTGGCTACTTAGAATTCTTATCGTGGTTTGACAAAAGTTAGGCTTTTTCTGATGCCGCTCTTTTGCGATATGCTGCTGTTACTGCATGAATGAATCATCTTGTGATATGGTTTATGTGGGGATCAGGCATGTAATGAATTGCAGCAGCCCATTGAACAGTAGAACAACCCTAATTTGTAAGACAGTCTGAAATTTAGGGGTTTTTTTACTATGTGGGCCATAGTCTTTGGTCTGCCCAGAATTCTGGGGATCCATCTCTTGGAAGCTCTTGCATTCACGCAACTGGTCGTAATTGCAAATAAAGATGGAAATCGAATTTGTATGCTGAAATGAATTTAAAAGTACAAATGAAAGAGATCTTTATTCTTTCTGTTTTCATAATTATTAATAAAATTGCAACCTAGGCTTTTGATTTTAACTTTCCTTGTTTTTCTAAAGCATACTCTTCTATGAAGGACACCAGCAACAAATTTTTAATGTATCTTGCTGTAAGAGGCGTGAACATATCTGTGAGTAGCTTTATGGATGAGATGCAAAAAAAAATGATAGTGCCATTTGGCACCTGCCCTACAGAAAATATAATACTTTTTTTTCTTAATCTGGGATTTTTTTATAAGGCTTTATAATTACTTGCAAGTTGAGGATAGTTCCTTAATAAAAGTATTTTGTCTGGTTTCTTGAGTGCTTCACTTTGGTTGCCAAAAAGTGCTGTTTTCAGTGGGAGTTTTGCTTAACAAAGATGGATTAAATGTGTGCAAAAGTTGTCCTGAAAACTTGATATCTAGCACTGTTGTAAAACAGGAAAACTTAATTAGTGCCTTTTTGAGAAGAGTGAGTTAGTGAAGGTTGTGAAGTATCATGGTTAAAGAAATGTACCCACGCACCAGATACAAAACTGTTTAGGTCTTGCAGTATCTTGAGCTAGAAGAGTTCAGAGATGAGTCAGGTGTATTGTTTGAGGCGATGATCTGAATAAGAGAACAGGAAGCTGACAGCACCTTTCTGTATTACGCTTTTTTTGCTCCTGACAAACTTCACTGGATAGGGGAAAAAACTACTACCTGTAAACTCTACAGCCCCCTTGCTCATCTCCTCCAAATCTATTACTGTCTCTTGCACGTTATAGCCTTGCTCCTTTATTCCTTGAAACTCTACATCTTGTGGAACCAAGAGTCCTGGTTGTTCTTTTGGTGAAGATCTAATTTCTGGTGAAATTTATTTCAAAAACTGTATTTTCGATGGGAGAAGACTTAACAGTGTCACAAGAGTAGGGTCTGGAGATTCTTCTTCAGCCTAAAGCTGCTGTTGGGGGCCTGAGACAATCAGTCTTTTTAAAACTTGTAAAGCAAAGACATATGATTAAATAAATAAAAGTATTAATAATATAAAATTCTTAATTACTCATAATGAGATGTGAGCTTGGGGGGTTTTTAGAGTGCCTCACAAGTTTTAACTGCTGTAATGCCCTTTTTTAGCATCCTTTGCAAAACAGTATTTCAACACAAGATTTCCAACTAAAAACTCTTTGGCTGAAGTTCTATGCTAAACTGTTTGGTTGAAGTAGTTCTGCAGGATGTTAGCAAATACTATATAGTGATTCACAGGGTTTTATGCAATCCTAAAAATAAAGATTAAATAAAAATCTCTAAAAATGCTCTACTTCAGAAAGACAAAAGATAGAAGACTGTTTCAGTAGGTACCTAATGGTACAGGTTTCTAAAAATTAAGTGGATAGGGTATACTTAATTCTCTGTTCACGTTTTGTGTGTAGTGTTAATATCTGAGCTCTTGGGAACCAGCTTATTTTAAGTCTTGTCAAGCTGTGTAGTTTCAGTGTCTCATTTATGATGCCAGCTTGCTTTACCCTCACTGTGGGCTTTCCAGGCTGCAACACCCATGGAAGAGAAACTTTTTAGAGGGAGTACAAAACTGTTAAACTGAGAGTCTGAGCCTGAGCAATTACACAAGTAATTGTATTCAACACAAGAGGTTAATCTATTATTAAATCAGATTGAGGTATGGAAAGTATGCTGTTGATAACTTCTGATACATGATATGTGTCATAATGCGCACACACACGCTTTTATAACTGCATTGTCTCACTGTGTTATGGGAATGATTATGTAGAATGGTCATGGCACAGTCAGGAAATGTAATAGAGGATGTACTAAATTACTATGGTGACACAATTTCTGTTCTTTTTTTCAGCACTGGTTGTCTGTATAACCTTCAGTGCATTCAGTTAGCTATCTGCCCTTTTATTTCCCAAGCCTCATATCACTTAAACAGACATGAACTTTCATTAGTTGGTAGTGGAGCTTCATGCTAGTGGTTCCATCCAAATACTGTTGTAATACTTCCAAAAAAAAAAAAAAAAAAAAAAATTCTGTGGCATGGGAAACATGGACTAAGACTTGAGTGAAAACTCCCCTGCCCCCCTTTGAGTTTAGTAGTTTTGAAGAAGCTTTTTGTGGTAGTAGATTTAAAGGGTGTCTTCCAAATGTATTGAAATGCATTATACCTGAAAGATGTTACTGGCTCTGGAAGATTAGCATACATCAGAGTTGTCGTTCTCTCATTGCATACTGTTATCAACCTGTTCTAGAAATGTCTGTATTCATTTAAGTGACCTTGAAGACCTGACTGGTTTCTGAGATTTTGAAATTACTATAATGCTTCTCTGAGAAGAACATGGACTACTTGGAGACAAAGCAAAGATTTATATCTCCAAGAGGACAACAGTATGATATTTTTTCTTTGAGATCAGTTATAAGTGAAAACACTTCCTTACAAGAATGAAGTGGTTCAACTACAGTTGGTCGTTTGACATCTCCTCATCCCACTCATGTTAAATCTCACCTACAATGTATTCATATAGTCATAGTCTTTGTTCTTTCATGCATAGATCACCGGAGAGTGAGACATGGGCAAGGATATCCCCATTCTGTTTCCTCTCCACCTGACATGGATTGTTGGTGAAGATGCTGAATTAGTTTTTCTGCTAGTAAAATATGGAAAATCTACTGTTACCCACTTGAGTTGAAAGGCATGAAGAATTTTAAGTGGTGAAAGTTGGAAGGGGGTTGAAGCCTTTTTAAGGGGTGTGTGTGTAAAAGTATGTCCACTAGAGAGCAGCAAAACCCTGATTCCTAGAACCTTTGGCTATTCAGCTGATTAGGCATTGTTTTCTGATTTTAAGGGAGGGGGAGAGTAGCTTTAGAAGGAAGTAGTGATCCATTTGTGCCGAGGAAGCCGTTCAGGTGTGTCCCCTTTACCTTGGCAGAAGACTATAAGATAGTGGCATCAAACTGGAACAAAAGTATAAATTGTATCAGACTGCTTTCATTAGGAATGCAGGAGAGGTGGGAATAAAATTAATGAGGAACAAAAGATACCAAATGCTTTATTTAGTCATAGCAGTGTCAGTGTGTCCCTGCAACTTCACAAGATTGGAAAGATGAGTAAGTGTAACAAGGCCAACCCAAACCTTGTTTTGGGACTCCAAGTAACTTGGCCTCTGTACAGTGACTCAACGTAAATATATCTTAATGAATATCCATCTCTTACTGTAGGCATTCAGATGCATGGGCAGTTGTGATGCGCCAAGAATACTATTTAAATAGGAAAAAAAGTCATGGATGAAGCAAATGAGATAAAGGCCTGCTTGTTAAGAAAGTTGGAAAAAAAAATCAATGTGTGAATATTTTAGGAAACTTTTAATGGTTTAAATGGGTTAAAAAAAGAATTTGTTCAAGTGTAAATTACCAAAGGCACACCAATAGGAAAATAACTGTTAAATGTTCTCATAGTTAAACTCTGAATAATGACTTTCCTTACTTCTCTGGTGGGGGAGGTGGGGTGGGAAATTGCATCTTCAAAAAAAGTGGTGCCATTAAGAAGCTTTATCTTCCCATGTGCCAGTTGTCATTTCATATGAGAACTTCATATTCACCTTCTAACTTTTTTTTCAGTCTTCATACTAAACAAATAATTTTGCAATCCCACTCATGTTTTTCTCCCTTTTTCTAATTGGTCTATGAGCTGGCAACTCTCTGAAACATGAGTTATCTTTCTATAGTGGGTCCTAAGAACTTTATCGTATCTTTTCTGTAACAGTAGAGGATGATTGGGAATAACTTGATTTGATTCAAAATCTTGGGGAGGAGGTGTTTTCAGAGAAAGGGATACAACTTGGAATCAAGACTTTGAGATGGAATATATATTTGAGATCAGATTGCCATTTATTTAAATCCATGGATATCCATGGAATCCAAGGATAGAGAGGGATGTAAAATCTCAGGCAGTTCAGGTGGTTATCTTAAACTCTTGAATTTAAGTGATAATGCCAAATTTCAGATTTTGGTGCATCTTTTGCTTTGCCATCTACTCATTCTCACACCTTTGGCATGAGACTTTGTGTGTACCCTTGAAAGAGCCTTTTTTATGGCTCGGTGCATTTTTGTGATTTGGGCCATGGATGTTTAAGACTTTAAATTTGTCTAAATTTCTGTATTTTAATCAGAAGGAATGGAGAAAGCAATTTCAAGTAGTAGTCTACCTTCTCCAAGAACTTCGGCAATTTAAAGAATGAAACCTGATCATCTCAGATGTGATTAGTCTGTCATTCCTGCTTCCCTTCCCATGCCCCCTCCTTTACTAGTGCAATTGATAGCTTTAGTAAACCAGGAACTTGAGTAATGTAAGGCAATGTTTTCCTGTGGCTTCATAAATAACAAGTATAAACCATATTCTGCTTATGTGAAAGGGTATGTTCTCAGGTTGTTCAGGGTTGGTTTTTTAATGATGATTAAGCCACTATACACCCTTGGCACAAAACTGAAGCCATCAAGTGATGTATAAAGTATTAATCTTGAGTAGCCAGTAGCATCCTATTTGTCACTTACTAAAGCTATACCCATGGTTATTGTGGAGAAAATGGCATTTGTATTGGGTTTGAAAATAGCAGAATTGCATGCTATAGAGGATACAGTGTTACTAAAAAGTCTAGTTCTTTAGTATGAGGAACTGTAATGGAACTTCTTTACCTTGAGGAACATCCAGATCACAGCCTTTCTCTTTTAATTGTATAAGGAGAGATTACTTTAAATTTTACTTTCTTTCATCTGCTCATCTCCTAATTTTTTTTTTTGTCCCACAAAAAGCCTTGTAGTGTTGTTTTTTTAGTGTTACAGTTCTGTGTTTATGTAGCCAAAAAGCTTATAGGCCTCCTAGTGTTTTGAACTTTCATTTCTTTAGTCATTCAAGTTGTTTCTCAGCTCGGAACATGTACCAATACTAACACTAACATTTCTTTCTCAATACAGCGTTACAGTGTTACTGCCATCTATGTACAAAAGACAACTTTACATGTGTGACAGATGGACTATGTTTTACCTCAGTAACACGAACTGCAGACAAAGTCATACACAATAGCATGTGTATAGCAGAAATTGATCTGATTCCCCGAGACAGGCCGTTTGTTTGTGCCCCCTCCTCCAGAGATGGAGTCATTACTGTGCCTCATTGCTGTGACAGAGACCACTGCAATAAAATAGAACTTCCAATTCCAACACCAGGTAAGTGGTTTTGGCATATTTGATTTTTTTTTTTTTTTTTAAACAGAAAATTCTGTAAGAGCAGAAGTTTCGGTTTTGAAGTTGTAGGTGAATTCGAAAGCCTGAAGTACATCTGAGACCCTGCAAATAAAATTTCAAGAGATTTGGAACAAGAAAATGATTCTTCTGGATAGGGATGTTAGGGCCAGTTTTGAACTTACATGCAAGGTAAA
This sequence comes from Gorsachius magnificus, assembly GCA_034008185.1. Lineage (NCBI taxonomy): Eukaryota > Metazoa > Chordata > Aves > Pelecaniformes > Ardeidae > Gorsachius > Gorsachius magnificus. The sequence continues at coordinate 95,940,410 of CM067082.1, read as the reverse complement.
TGGAAACTGAATAAGCACATAGTTGCTTTTGTCCTTTGTAATACTTAGATTCTTGAAAAAGTTACTGTGCGAGAGTTTTAACAGATACATTGAAATAATTTGAAGGGCACTGTACAATAAACTTAGTTGCATAAAAAGAAATAGTTTTACAATTTTCTTTTTTTTTTTTTCTGTCAGGCCCTACTCCAGGAAAACCAGCTTCTAACCTAGGACCTGTGGAACTGGCTGCTGTCATTGCTGGACCTGTCTGCTTTGTTTGCATTTCACTAATGTTGATTCTATATCTTTGTCATAATCGTACTGTAATTCATCATCGTGTGCCAAGTGAAGAAGATCCCTCACTGGATCGTCCCTTTATATCAGAAGGAACTACTTTAAAGGATTTAATTTATGATATGACAACTTCAGGCTCTGGGTCAGGTAATGTCGCCCTTCTAGTAATAACTACTCTGTGTTGAAGAGCCTTGTAAAGCATCAGATTTTTTTAATATTGTCAAATCTATTTAAATTTATTTTAAAAAGCTACTTAGCTACTTCCATGTAGAATCATTCAATATCAGTGAAGACTTAATATATGGAAATAAGTGAAATAAAGATTGAGTTGCTGCTGCTGTTCCTCCTCATTCTGAGAGTACAGTCTGATATGCAGAAAACAGTTGGCTATTGTAAATGTTTTGTTTCCTCTATTAATAAGGCTCAGGCATTTACCTTTAGTAACCTTCAGTTACCTTTTTGTTGTGCACAGCATATCTAAATTACCATCAAGTAAAATCAATGTAACTTGCTGAACATGTTTAGAATATAGGACAAAATATATCCTCTCTGAAGATGGTGAGGTTGCACTGAGTGTGTAGGCAGTTATGTTTCAATTGAGAAAGCTTTTTCTGTATCCGAATAAGATTTGATTGTGATAGGGTAAGTTGCTCTCTGGTTAGAACTGCAGCTTTAGTAGTTTGCGTTTATCTCAGTTTTCTCATTTACTAACAGCAATAATTAACTAAATCAAATAATGAAAGTCATTAATAGAACTTCCTATATATGGGGCTAGAACTTAATACATGCAAATGTGGGACTTACTCTTCCAGTTACTTCCGTATACCCCTCCTAAAAAGAACAGACAAAATAATCCACATCTAAGAGGCACAGCTAAAGAAGTATTTAGTCTGGTGACCTAAAGTACATGTTCTGCTCTTAAACTCATGCTGAGGGACCAAAAAAACTCATAGTCAAATCAAAAGGATTCTACCAGTTTTGAATTATGGTATTCTCTGAAGAGAACTATATAAAATAGACAAGTGATCAAAACTCAAAAAAATGAACTTCCTACTCGGATCAAAAGGTAAGTAGGATTCATTTTCTACAATGATGAATAGTAAGCTGTTATTAATTATTCAGTCTTCACTTCTGTTAGTATTGCCCTATTTGTTCCATGATGAACAAGACCTGAAACAACTAGAAGCTTGATGAAAGGAATTGATGAAACATCTAAAATAGATCCTTCTGCTGAAGCTGCAGCTTCTAAGAGAAGGATTTCAAAGTCTCTTAAAGCTAAGAATGATTTTTCAGATCATGATGCAAATCTCTAAATATCAATTACATATAGTATAGACAGATTGGGATGCCCAGCTGCTACTCTCCAACTCACAAATGACAAAGTAATTTAGTTGCAAGGAAATGGGAAGAATTGCCGAAAAGAGGGGGGAAGAAGTTTTGGTTATTACTGATAGGTGACTTCAAGTAGGAACTTAAATTGTTTAGAAACCCAAAGGGTCACAGAAATCAATGTAAAGTTGAATCAGTTGAAGTGAATGTAAAACTCAAACTTATCTGTGGTTCATAGGAGCTTGAAGAGAATGAGATTTTTCACAGTTCATGGGGTTGGGTGGCTTTTTTAATTACTCTTCAGAGGAAGTCGTCTGGGCAGAGACTTATGAACAAGAACAAAGTTCTAGCAACTGCTTTTGTTGTCTAGTGCTTTAGAACTTAGTTCCTGAATTATCCAAATCAGGTACAAACTTCTTATGCAATTGGATGTTGGTCCAGACTAGTCGGAATACTGTTAAGGTATGGAAAAGGAAAAGAACTCTTAAACTCTCAGAAAGCTTGGGGATACTTTGTTATGTATGAAGATGTTATTGTATGAAGATGATGATGGAGGCTTCAGGGATAAATTGGATGATCATGGCTGAATACAAGATGCCAAATGTTATGAGCTGCTGTTGAATTTAACATGGGCTTGAATTTTCTCATCCTCCTGACTAGCAAACTGCCTATCTTCATGCACAGTTAAAAGAACTTGAAGTACAGTTGTGCCCAACGTGTATGTCAAAAGCTAATGTAGCTATCTCCAGTGAGCTACTCTTCAGGCAGTCTGGTTTACAGTAAACCAGTTGCTCAAGTTCCTGGTGATACAGGACTCTGTGTTTCCTCTATAGCAAAAAGGAGACTCCTCAGTTGCAGCAAAAAGTCTGTAAGGAATTCTTTTGGATGCAAGATAAATAGGGATTCCGATCTTCTGGTTTTGTTCAGCAGCAGTAGTAAGAGAAAGCACCATTGCCAAAAAAAAAAAAAAAAAAACCAAACCACAAACCAGAAGCAAGTTGAATCTCATAAATAGTGTAAAAATAAGTATAGGAGTATGGTAGATAGATCACAATTGGCAGGGTTTTTATTGTACTGTGACATGTTAACATGATTGGGGGTTTGTAATGTGAAATTGAAATGCTTTATGTCTGGAAGGTTAAGAGCTTTGTATCTGTGTAGAGGTTAGCTGATATCCTTGGACATCTTTTTTAAACAGGAAGGGTTGTCTATAAATGGTACAGCAAGTTGAGAGCAGTGCATATGAAACTGAAAATGTACAAACAGTTCTCTGGAATGGCTGTAGGAAAAAGAAAATACTAGGCATATCTACCACTTAAACTATACAAAATCAGTTGTATTTAACATTTTCCAGTGGATTTTGCAGCAGTACATGAGTGCTAAGGAGGAAGGTTTCTCTGGCCAGCAAAGTCAAATTTTACATTTTCAGGATTGGGTTTGATCTTGTGGCTATTCTAGTCTGGCTTCTTTGGCATTTCCAAAGTCTGTCCATAAAGAATGCAAGTTAGGCTTCACAGATGAGCCTTTACGGTTTGCCTTTACAGGGCACAGAGTACAGTTGACATGAGGACAGCTATTACAGCAAAAATTTTAACTTTCTCAGTAGGAATTCTTGCAGCACCTGACAATGACTGATAAGGCCTTTTTTTCCCCTTCCTTTTCTTCACATAGATGTGTTGTGAGCACAGATCATGCAGAAAATTCCCATAGGTCTGGAATTCTTGAGTAACTCCTCTGAACACTGCAGTGTTTCAGTTTGCACTCCTCAGACTGAGACACAAGTGTGGCAATACTGCTGACCAGATCAGATGTCGTTCTAGTGCTGTTATTGGCAAAGAATGTCCAGAGATGGACAGGAACTAGTTTTTTGAGCTATTAGTTGGTATTTATTTTATATAGCATAAGGAAAAACAGATGTTCTTCTGTCATCTATTGGAGTAATAGATTACTTTGTAAAGTGTTTAAATAAAATAATCCTATATCAGAAGAGCTTACTGTGAGCAGATAACCTGTTCAATGTACTCATCCTGCAGTGTAATATCCCTGCAGAATTCTGTGAGAAGCCTTGCAGTTACAACAGGAAAGATGTAAAATAAACAAAACCCACCTGGCTGGAAGATGCCAGTGCTTCTTGTTTGTTATACAAACTTACTGAAGCATGTTACGCAGTACTGTGAGTTGAAAGTGTGTGGATGTTCCGAAACTATAAAATCTTTGTGAATGTAAGCATTTTTCTCAAGTATAATATAGTGAGGTGCACAAGAATGGCCTGTAAAATGGGAAGCTTTTATTACAAGGATGTTTTCCTATTTTACAGTAACTTGAGAGTACTAGCAGGCTACTGGTGTACTTGGGCATGAGTGTGAACATTTGACAGTCAGTATTCCTGATAAGCATGGTTTAACTTTAACTTAAAAATGGACCGAGTCATATCTAGTGATAAATCAAGTAAGTGAATCGGTAGCAAAAGTGCTCTTGAACTGCTTTGCCAGGAGAGTTACAGGCAGATCCCTTTTTTGTTTAAGAAAAGGCAGCATCTTACCTACATGCTTGTTAGCAGTTCATAACAAGCTTTTAATCTTAAAGAGAGTTTATGTGCATTTTAAGAGGAATCTTAATGGAATATGGATCTTGTATTTAGTACTTATAAGTGCTTATTTTGTTAGTGATCTTTAATATAAAATCTTCTTTTTAGGTTTACCTTTACTTGTGCAAAGAACAATTGCAAGAACTATAGTACTTCAAGAAAGCATTGGTAAGGGTCGCTTTGGAGAAGTCTGGCGAGGGAAGTGGAGAGGAGAAGAAGTTGCTGTGAAGATCTTCTCTTCAAGAGAGGAACGCTCGTGGTTTCGTGAAGCAGAAATTTATCAAACAGTTATGCTACGGCATGAAAACATTCTTGGATTTATAGCTGCAGACAACAAAGGTTAGTGATACTATGCATTCATTTTGCTGATTGTCTACCTCATCAGAATAGATAGTAAATGGAAGGGAAAATAAAGTTGGATCCATTAGAGTTGCAAAAAATAATTTTGTTACTAGAGCATTTCAGAGTTTGGCAGGCTTTTCATAGGTTTAATGAAGGGAAAAAAAAAAGTACACTTTCCTTTTTGCGGAAAGCATGGCTTTGTTTAAATCTAAAAAGAAAAAAATTTCTTATTTAACGAGGTGTAACTTCTACAAGCAAGTTAAAATACTGGCTAAATTTGGTATCAAAAAGGAAATGCTTTATCCTGTCAGCCCACACATGTGCTGAATATCTGTACTTCTCTAAAAGCCTAAGAAGATAGATGTGTGGGACCAAAAGAGATCATGTCTAATCCTGTTGTCCTAATATAAAGTAGGAGGTAGAAGATCCATTTTTTTATGGCTGAGAGATGAGAAGTTATTCATTTAGAACTCCAGGTAGAAAAGAAATTGGAAAACAGAATTAATGATTTATTCCTAGTATTAAAAAAATCTACCTGTTTCCTGAAAGTCTCCTGATAAGCCTTTAAGTATCTACTAAGAAGGAACAGTTTAACTGTTTTTTTTCTGTTATTTGTTGTGGTTTCAGTCACATGAAAGTTTCTTGGGTCTTCCTGCATTCCAATTCAAGACATGAAAATTTGGCAAAACCAGCAGACGTCTTGAATTTCTTGCATTAAGAAGAGTTTAAAATGTTATGCTGTTTCATTCAGTTATTTTAATCTGAAATTGACTTTTTTTTTGCAAAGAAAGCATTAACATAAAATTCTGTCACCTTAGGGGGGAGTCAAGAATCCACACACATCCTGGATTTTTAACGGGCTCTCAGTTTTGTGGGAAATTCCTAAATGGTTTTAGTGTAGTTGAAGTATACATGGAAATAGTTCTTTTTAATTATCACTAGATTAATTTCAAGTTTCTATATCTATATAAATCTGTAGAATTGGAACAGAACTCAAGAGGCTGTGTAGAATGCTCTACTTCTCCAGGAAAGGGTTAGCTATAGCTCACTTGCTCCTAACAGATGCTGTGCAACTTGTTAACCTCCAAGAGTTTGCAGATCCACAGCATATCAGGCAACTCTTTCCTGCAGCTTATTGTGCTTACCATTAGAAACTCTCTTACTTTCACGTCTAAAGTTGTATTGGATATTAATAGCATCTGCAAGAGCTTGAGTTTGTTCCCATAAAGCTAGTGGAGTATCTGGAGCTTGGGTTCAAATGAGTAGATCAGCTGCATTAAAGACCATACATGAAAATCCTTCAGAAGCCTTAGGTACTATGTCTCACTTAAAAGCATAAAGGATATACCACAATACCTTAGCTGTAACTTTTAACAGAATCTAGATCTGGTTAAGCATATTGGTCTACAATTTTGTCCCAAACATACACTTGACTACTGTGCAAAGGAGGTATGAAGAAGGTTTCCTAAACCAGTGGGTTCCTGAAATAATTTCCTGATTGCTGGCTCAAGTTCCAGATGCAGTAGTATGAAATTCCATTTGACTTGGTTGTATTTAGATTCCTTGTAATATAATATAATGCGATACAAATTTTTCCGGTTTCTATTGTTTAAATGCTGTACATACAAAGAAAAAAATCCTTAGTTGATAGGTCATGCCATTATTTGAGGCTTTAGGGCTCATCTGCTTTCTTGAGAACTAGTTAGCACTTGGTTTACAAAAAATGGCTAAAGATGTATTTTGAGACTGCTGCTATCCTTAGCTGTTTTCTGACAGTATTGCTGTCTGAGCAGATGTGGAAAGCTAGATTATTATTTTTAATCCACCAATGCAGAATTCTCAATATAACCTTCTGCATTCTCTCAGCAAGGAAATATGTACACACCATTCTCTCTCTGGGTTAAGCATTTGGAAGTTCTGAATATTGAAGGAAGTTAATACTTCAACTCCTGTTTAGAATACTTCAGGCCACCTGTATCCCATTAAATGGGAGAACATAGGGGGACCATTATGGAGGTAGTTCTTCCAGTTTAGCAGGTGTGCCATCATGGTACTCTGAAAAGAGCAGTGTATCACAACATGGCTTTAGAGACCCATGGCTTAAAAGGTCTTTTAAGTCTTTCATTGTAGATGCTGGTGCTAAATGATAAATGCTTATTAGGTGCCAAGTGGAAGATGAAGAATTGATTCACAGCAATAATAGCTGCAAAGGACTTGCATCCATTTCTCCATAGGGCAGACTATTGAATGCATTCAGCCTCTAGCTGGAATACACAAAGTCATTAGACTGTAAGAATTTGGCTGTGTGTCTGAGACTTTGCAAGCATGACTACAGAGATAAAGCAGTACAAGGAATTAGTTGTGCAATCCCAAGTCAGTGCTTGCTGAAAGCTTCAGTGATGCATGGAGAAGAATTCTCAGGAGTAGGTTCTTGTGCATCCATCATGACTGCTGAGGACTCGTATGTCCTGACATGTAGTTTGTGGTGTAAGAGTGGACCAGTGTCATGCTGCAATTCTTGCTACTAGTAAAGGCATTAATTAGGTCTCTCCTCTTAACACAATTGCATATTTTTCACAACTGCTGGGGAACATCTATCTGGCTGGCCATTGTAGTTGTACAATTAGAGTGCCTTCAGGTAGAAGGGTGCGTGTTTAGATTAGGAAGTGTTTACAAGTGCAGGTAGATCAGTTAAGTCAGTGGTGTTCAGCTCAGATGGTGGAGTCAAAGCTTGTGACTGAACTACTGTCTTCTCTCCTTGTTCTACTATGCTGTTTAGAAGATCTATGTGCCTTAATGGCACATTCTTCTCCTCCTCCTCTACTTCTCTGCAGCTGTATTGTGTTCAGAAGGCTACAGAAGCTGGTCTAATCTGTCTGCTTTCCCATCCCAAAATCTACTGGGAAATAGGTGCTGGTGTTAAGCCAGCTTGAGGGCTAAGAAGCAATGAATTATTTTAACTGCAGTTGTGTTCTGTCTGGCTAGCATGTTTGTGTTCTGGGTAGCTCTTTACTTAGGAGTTTAAGCTAACTTTCAAATACTGCTAGGTCAGGCAAATTCTTTTCTGGGCCATGTGTTGCCTAGTTTTGAACCACTTAAACAGATAGTTTGGGGGTTTTTTTGTTCTTTCTAACTTGGATACTTAAGTAGTCCCTGATGCACTTCACAATTATCTGCACTATTCTACTCTAGCAGAAGAGCAGTGGCAGCAACCTCTGTTTACAGCACTAAAGGTTTCCCTGGATTAGCTGTCAGTAACCATAACTGTCAGTAGTCCTGTTAAAAGTAAGTTGAAGTCTTGTATTGCACACTTTCAGGTAACTTTGTGTGCTAAAATACCTGGCCTCTCCATTCCTTCCCCTTAATTGAAAGCTGCACTTCCCTAGGTGACAGTTTGTTCAGTCAGACTACCTTACATGGTAAGTAGATCCCCAAGAATGATATTAGGCAGTATGCTGTGGAGAAATGATCAGAATTCCTTCCTCTTGAGAAAAGTAATATTTGAGCCATTTATTCTTTTTGAAGCTCTGGCTTTAGCCTATGAAAAAGGAATTTGACTGGAAGATCTTGCTAATCTACACAGCTCAAGTGCTTTTCATCAATTTAATCAGATGACTATCTCAATGTGATGGAGTCAAGCTGTTTCACTAAAAAAAAATAAAATAAAATCTGTCCTCTTCTAGCCACAGACAAAGGTGTTTTCCCTGACATCTCCCTGAATACTTAATTTCTAGAAGTTTTCTAGTTAGATATGCTATCTGTATGTGATCTTTTCACTGCTTTTTTCCTGTTTTTTTTTCTGTTACATTATTTGCGTGCCAGAAAGGGCTAATGTATCCCACTCTCTGCTTTGAAACACTTTACTGCATGACACTAAAGAACACATGCAATTAGGCAGTTTCTGTAACTTCTTTTAAACATTCAACTTGGAACATAAGTCGGTGGTTCAAAACTCTTGTACCAAGCAATACTGTCACACCTTAAAACCTAGTATTTGGTTTAAAAACAAGCATGTGCCAAGTCCAAATTTTTGTTATGTTTTGCTAGTACCAATGTGGAAAAAAGCATTATTCACTTAAGTGAATTCAATCGATCCAATTTTAATTGAAGCATGATTATATATTTAATAAAGTAATTGTTATATATTCCTTTCTTCAAGAGGCAGCTTGTCTAGTATGAATGTTGCTCGGACTGCACTAATGTTTTTCTCAAACTGTGATCAGTCTTCTAACAACAAATCTGAAAGCTGCTTTACTCAGAACTTCAAGTTTTGTTTGAACTGCAAAAGAAAAACCTTTTACTTCTGAGTGATTTTGATGGTCTAAAATTCCTTCAGGTTTCTTGCAAACAGATGAAATAACCATAATTAATCTCTCAAATAAGTTTCCAAGAACATACATAAGACTTCATAACATTCTTGAACATTCTGAAATTGCTTAAGACTCTTGGTGTGTATATTAACTAAATTAGGTTACCTTGTCGTGGAAGGCTGTGCCACTGTATGTAATTACTACTGAGTGTAATTACTTTTTTTTACCTGATAATGCAAATCCTGTGATTGAAAGCTTCATGGCTTTAACTTCCTTTTTTCCTTTTAAAAAAAAAACAAAGCTTAGGAGGCACTTCTCTAGGCATATTATACGAGGCTTCCCACTGCAATAACAGTTTTCTAACAGTCTTTTACAGGTTAGAGCATTTGTCTACTTTCTTTTGCCTGTTTAACAACTCAGTTGGGACTATTCTGTGTATGTAGCAAGGCAGAATCTTCTTTCCATTATGAGAATTGTTTGAATGTAGATTAGACTTCTTACTCTGAAGAATTTGGTGGCTTTTTAATTCTTAAAAATTATTTTTAATAGCATCAACGGCCTCCCTAGAAACATCCAAGTAGAAGGGATGCTTGAAAGTTATCATACTCCACCCAAGTGCTTATTTAAAGAAAAGCACAAGTACTTCTATAAAGCTAGTGTCTGTCAATCTGTAGATCAGGCATTTTGTGCCTCTGACATTTCTGGGCCAGTTGTGTTCTTTGAGGAGAGTGGAGGAAGAGAGGAAGGAAACCCAACAACCTCCTATTTGCAAACTAAAAGTTTTTCAGTAAGTTTATGACAGGAACTAACTTTTGAGTTCACTTTTCTCCTTGCTCTTCTGTGTATTTAGTTCTTGAATGTGCATTTTGATAATCCTTAAGGACTGCCACATAATGAGATATCTTCTTGGCTTGTGCTGAATTTTCTCACTTGGTCTTAGGGAATAGTGGCTGTATAATTCAGGATAGAAGCCCAACTGAAATCTCTTGTGGGATAACTAGTCTTTTAAAGAGATGAAAGACTTCTATAAAAGTAGCTAACTATAAAAATACTTCTTAGATTTGCTGCATGGGAGTTGCCTTTATAACAAAACAAAATTGGAAAACCTATTTGGTGATAGGATTGTTCTTTCCTGAGTATGTTTCTTAGGTAAAAAAAAAAAAAACAAAAAACCAAACAACTTTTGCTCCCCTCTGGATTTGAATTCCTTTAATAGTCTTCTCTCTGTAGCTTAAACTTCAAGCTATTTTGTGTCCACTGGTTTAATAACGTGAACAATTTAGTTCTAATCTGTCATTTGTATATCTTGGGATATCTGCTAATGTATTATGGCCTGTCTTGTTCTTAATAGTTCAGTGAAAAATCATACAGCAAACTGGTTTTCTCATAATTGGTGTTTTTCATTCTCTTTACTCTTGTGCCTCCTGGAAACCTCAATTTTGGCCAGCAACATAGAGGTCACCAGAGGTGGGATTTGACTTTGTTTTTGAAGTAATGTGTCCGATTGCTGCTTGCAAGCTTCTACTCCAGGAGGAAAAATCCACCAGCTGCTGGTAACTCTGGAAATTGTCTCCCAGGCTGAGGCCAGATAGGTTATGGGAAGACTGAAGGAGTTATGGGGCAAAGCTTGAAAGACTTTTTTTTTTTTTTTAATGGGTAGCCTGGACAATTTCGTACTAGACTGCTTAGTGACAGGATTAGTTTTGCATTGTGCATTCAGCACTGTTCCCCCAAGCAGAAAAGTTAGGGGAAGGCAGGAACTGGCTAATACCCTGAATAGTTCACCTCAGAATCAGTGACATCAGTTTTCTTTGGTTTGTCTTTTAGTTTAAATAAAAGAATGCTCACTAAGCTGTTCAGAAAGTCTTGCATGGTAGTCCCAGCTTTTACAGAGGCATTTAAATGTTGCAGGGGTAGAACTAAAGATTTAAGAGTCTAATTGGCTGAGGTTACTTGCAAAATGTAATTTGGCATATATGGTTTGCTTGTCTTTTGTGTGTGTATGTGTGGTATTCATGCCAGTGTTATTTTGCAGACAATGGTACATGGACTCAGCTGTGGTTGGTGTCAGACTATCATGAGCATGGATCACTCTTTGATTACCTGAACAGGTATACAGTAACAGTGGAAGGAATGATAAAATTAGCTTTGTCCACTGCCAGTGGTCTTGCTCATCTTCACATGGAAATTGTTGGCACGCAAGGTAATCTTATGATTATTCAGCCTGTCATGTGGGTAACACTGGATTGTTTTTAAAAATGACACATACATAGCTCTTTCTGCTATAATTCTCTTCTTGGTTAGAACACTCAACCTTTTCAGGGTGTAGTTGTTTTGCATACAGCTACTTACTTATGTGATAGGGCAGCTGAACTTGGCACAGATACCCAAGTTAATCCCTTGTGGAGCTGAGTGAATTTAAGAATGTCTGTTTGGACCTGTGAAAATTTCTGAACTAATAGACCTTCTTAATTTGGAAGGTTTTTCTACCTTCCTTTCTATGACATATCCAGGTTTTGTGATGTAACAATCCTTCCTACAAAACACCTATTAAAAGGCACTAAGTAATGGTGCCTGTAGTATTTCCTTAACTTTGATTTGAGACAGTACTATGGGTCTATTTCCAAAGGTGTTAGAAAAGTTTTTGTGGCAAGTATTATGTGCATGCAATAAATACTTCCAGGAAGGGGGAAAGGAGCTGTAGAGTGGACTGATACGGTAGACATTTAAGGCACTTTACTGCACAGCCAGACAGTCTGCAATGAATGATTTCAGGAGTTACCTTGATGCACATACAGAATTTCTTCCAGTTCTGCTGCTTTAACTTCAAACAAAATCTGTACCAGGCTAAGTAATAGCAATTACCTTTTTTTACAGATGTGTTGGTTCTGGTTTTTTTTCCCTTACAGGCAAACCAGCGATTGCCCACAGAGATTTGAAATCAAAAAATATATTGGTAAAAAAGAACGGAACATGCTGCATTGCAGACCTAGGATTGGCGGTTAGGCATGATTCAGCTACTGACACAATTGATATTGCCCCAAACCACAGAGTGGGAACAAAAAGGTAAAATCATTAATGTGATGTCACACAACTTTTTTTATAAAATGCTTTGTTTTTTTCTTGTCCCATATAAAGATTTTTGTGGGTACAAACACAAGCAGCAGGAAAATGTAAATAATGGCAGCTAGAGTTCCTTGGCACTTCCTTGCCAACTCATAATTTAGTTAGGTGCTTAAAAAGCATGTTGAATCTTGGCATCTATTACTAGCATGTGTAAAATACCAAAAACTTGCAAAATATTGTAGGGCACAAATATATATTAAAACAATTAGGAGGCTTCATGAATAACAGTTTTAGAGACTTCACTTCTGTATCTGTATATATTTTTTTTTTTGGCCTTGTGTCCATGGAAGTGTTGTTTGCAGCCCAGTCTGGAGTATAAGACAGGATATTGGCAGTGAAAGTAAAAGGCTTCACACTGAAGTCCAGCTTATGTGGTAGAATGTGGAAGCTGCAGAGTCTTGGATGCAGGCTTTCATGGAATCATATTTTTGAGAGAAATAAGAGAACTTAAAATAGCAATTATCTTTGTCATCTAATGCATAAATAGAATTATCAATGGATGAGTCAGTATAGTCCCTTTCTTTTAAAGGCCTACTTCTGAATTTGGAAATACAGATTTTCTTGTCCTCAAAAGAACTCAGAGCTGTTTAACTCCATCAACACAAGTGCAATTAAACTTATTAGCTGTAATTTATCATTACTGGACAATCAGACAGTAACAGCTGGAAGCTGCTCTGATGAGAAGATGAATTTCCTTTAGTAATCTGTGCACTTCTAGAGCATACAGAGATAGCAGTACTGACAGTGAACCACATCAACAGAGTTGTGCGATATGGGCAACTCTTTGTCCTTTTGATGCCTATACGTTCAGCAGTATGTCAAACTGAAGTTTGTATGCCTGTCATGGAGAAATTTGTGGAAACCCAGTGGTTCAGGGCTTCCTTATTAACTTCAACATACGCCCTAGCAACACTGGGGAAAATTCTGTGTTGATGTTGCCCAATCTCTAATCCATACATAAAAAATATTTTTTTATATATCTCTTTAGTCAGCAATAACTGCAGGGGAAGGAGGGGGTGTGATTGCAGTTTTACAATGAACTAGGATGCCCCTTTAGCTGTGGCTTTTTGGAAGGAAGAAAAAAACTTAAGGCTCCGTGAACAGCAGCTTTTAGAACATGTACTGAAAGTTTGTTTTATTGACAATTGCACTACTGAAATTTCTTTGTTCTAAAGCTCTGCTGTACTAGTCCTTTGCCAGCTTTAAAAATACCACACAAATGGTCAAATGAGATATATTTTCTAAACTACTGCTAGATTACAAAGTACTGGGCATTATACTTTCTCAAAGTCTCCAGTAATCATTGGTAGTAGAACAGCAGACTACTTTGGAATTCATCATTGCATTGCTGTGTGCAGGGCACATACCACGTGTGACTTGGTACTTTCCACTATGCCTACATGCAAAGAAAAATGATGTGCCAGTCAGTTACTTTCTTTAGTCTAGTCTTTAGAGAAAGCATCCTTTCAGCTGTGTCTGTAGATCCCACTTACACGATCTCTTCTTGCATAGGCATTTATTAAATTGCTTGTTCATCTACCTTATGCTTCTGCAAAGGTAAAGCTGTAGTAACTCTTGCTTGCTGCAGTGGGCAGCAGCAGGACTGTTTCCCGCTTTAAAGACACTGGTCACTTCTATCTCTCTGAAAATTGTTCATTCTCATAAAAGGCTTTGTCCGCTCTTCCTCCCTTTTGTGCGTTCTTAGGTAAGTAACTCTTCATCTTCTCTGGCTAATTTTTCACAATAAAGTTCAGATCTTACCTGTTCAATGACAATTTTAACTCCCATTGATTGCCACGGCTGGTACCTCTTCTGCACATGGAAGCTCTGTGGGCGACTTCAGGGAGATTTGACTAAGTTTATATTTTTCTAATGTTTGTCTGTTGTAAACATGTGTGGTCTAGGGAGCAAGCAAGACTCACTTTTGGGTGAGTGATCTAGGTGCAGAGTCAGACTGACGATTCTTCTCTCTGAATGAATCTTTATTTCTTTTTTGTTCACAGGCTTAGCTTTACCAGAGGGTGTGAACTGTGTGCTTTCACAGCTCAGCCTGCAGCATAAAGCAGGAAATGTGGGCTTTAAACTGAGAAAGAAATAGAATCCTTCTCTCGCTCCCTGAGGCATGTAAAAAACCCAGACTCAGTCTTTTTTTTTTTTTTGAGATATGCGGCCCAACTGTAGTTGAAATAGACTGTATTTAAAAAAAAAAAAAATTGACTGCAAATTCCACCTTAGCATGGGTGCTTTTCTGCAGTTTACCTAAACCAAATATGAGCAGAATTCTAGCTATGCTTGTGGAGCACAGGCTTGGTGAAGGGAGATGTCATGCTCAATATGTTGTGCATGGGTCCTGTTTGATGACACCAAGTTCACTACATGTTGTACAAGAAATTTAAGCAACTAATACAGGCAGAGCTTTTTAGACTAAAAGAGGTGGGGGGAAGAGATCAATGGGCACCCAAAGTTTAGCAATGCCATGCTCAACATAATTTGTAAACTTCTTTGTAGACTTATCCTTTTATTCTTGGAGGGTACTAAGCTGCAGACCTTGTTCAGAAGGTCAGAGTTAATCTATGTAGAGTAGTTCTCTCCAGAACCTAAAATACCGTTTCTGACAAGCAATGCATTTCCAATATATCAGGTGACAAGGAGATGCATGTTTCTCTCCCTTTTGTCTGATAGCCGTGAAACGGCTAATCTGCTAACCACACTAGATGACCTACTTGCCTTTCGCCTCTCTTGTTCCAGCAATAATCTCTCAGACTTTTTGAGCAGTCAGTCACCATTCTGTGTTATGGAAGCCAAAGCCAATCTAAATGCATTGATGGAGGATCATGGTAAGAGGTCAATTTGCCAATAAATTCAATAGAAGTCACATTGGGGGGGGGGAGGGATTTTTTTTCTTTTGAGGGTGTGAATTGAGCTCCACTGCCACATTCAGGCCTCTTAAGGTCTTTCCTGTTAAAACCCTTGTCCTTAGGATGATTTACAGAAACTGAGACAGTCTCCTCTACTGCTTGTGTAAGTGATCCTGGCTAACAGTCTTGCAACGTGATTGGGGTTTTTGGTTTGGTCTGTCTTCTTATCCCCATGCAGTCTTAAGATAGATCAAATATTCTTTCTTCTAGACCCAAAACTGATCACTATACTGTCAAGCACAGAAGTAGCATAAGAAGATTATCCAATAATGCAAAATCCCTGGAGAGAATTAAAACACCCATCACAATCTTGCATTCTTGATTAAAAAGCTTTTGATACGGATGGCCCAGAATAATTTGAGCTTTGTCCATGTCAAATATTGTGACATATATAAACTTAAGACTCTGCTTCCATTCATTAAATACTGTCAAAGTAAACTTTACATTCTTCTCTAGACAGTTGTCCTCTGCTTGTGCTGTGTTTATCGCTTGTGGGGAATTTATATGCCTGTACAGTGCTTAGGAGAACTTTCATGTCAGCAACCCTTGCTGTAGTTCTGGACTACTGGTTGCATTTTTGCTCTTTCATTGATAGCCCTTGCTTCCTTGTATGTATGTTATTTCTATAAGAGACAGGAGTGCTGAGAGAGTTGTGAAAGGTCTGATAGTCCTGAAATGTATTTTGAGTAGTGTGTCTTGTATTCTGCCTACCATCCTTGCTACTAGGAAAAGAAAATCCTAGTATTATGTTGATTAAATAAAATTGTGCATAGGCTTCTGTGGCTGTTGCAGAGCTTGAGCTATTGCCCGACACTGTATTCCACTCCAGTAATCTGTGCATGTTGCTTTTTTACCAGTTAACTGTGCTCTCCAAAGCCCTGGTGTCATTGTTTGCCTGCTTCATTAGTATGTCAGCTTGAGATTGACAGGGCAGTGATGTGGAGAAACACACTGAACTCTGCTAAACAGAACATTTGGATTTAGTTGCCAGAGCTATACCAGATTGAGAGTGATACTGCAACTGTTGTTGACTGATACAGCAAATACCATTCATTCCTTCCAGTAGTCAGGGAAAATGCTGCTGTCAGTAACTCTCACAATGCAGTCCACACTGACATTTTGCTTGATGTTCCCCTATTAGGCCTAGTCACTAAACAAGGTAACAATCACTTGGATGCCATGACCAGTTTTCAGTCCTTGTTTCTCAGTTGAAAGTCTCTCACAGATTTTTCTATTGCAGGAAATGTTGATAAAGCAAACTTTTCCTGTGAGCACAGTTGTTAATGTGTAACTCAAACAGGATTTACTATTCAAAAAAAAAAAGAGCCTGGTATGGCTTATGATGGGACTTACAGACTGTATGATGAAGAATCAGTTACTGCAATGGTAGGGAGCCTTTGTTCACAAGGAATCCTTAACAGTGCTGGTTTTTCAACCAGCTCTTCATGTCTGTTCCCTCTCTAGTCTTGCTAGGGGATGTTATAAGTGGCTGCTGTATCTTGGCAGATTCCAGGAGCTGGAGCTTCCTCCTGCCTGGCTTCTGGAGCCCAGCCTGCTGTGTCTAAAGGGCTGGGGCTGTGTCCATTCCAGGCCTATGGATGTGGCTGCTGCTTTCTTACTTATGATTCAATCAGTAGTGAGGCTGGGCACACACAGACACATAAAATACTGACAGGGCTGATTACACAGATTGCTATACACAATGTGCTGTCTTGAACACCCACATAAAACATTGTAAGAACTTCTATAAAATGTAAAGATAGACAGCCAAGTTGTCTTCCTTCTCTTCAGCTGATCAGGGTTGAACTTCATTAGTGAAAACACACACCCCCTTCTATAGAGTCAGAAGCCCATGGATGTTTATGAATCCCTCAACTATCAGTATGATCATTGGTGTGTCTAATGCCCTCTTCTGTGCTCTGCAGGTCTCTTACTCACCAGCTGGGTTGGGTTAATGCACAGTAGCAAAAAGATGTATGTACTCATGCACATCTACACACATGGACTACCTTGAATACCAGTGCAGGCCCTCCCCTTGTCAAACATCCCTGACTGGGCCACCTATTTGCTGGCTAGACCAGCTTGAAGTTTGCTAGTGAATTACATCCTTGCACACCTGCCATGCATCTGGGTTTGGGGGAAATATAAACCTTCTGGCTCATGCCAGCAGCTGGCACCTAGACCCATAGACTTGATTCCCACTCAGGTTGCTGGTGCTGAGAGACCCTTACTCTGCTTTTCTTATCCCAGTTTTCCCTTGTAGCTAGTACCTGTAAGCATGTGGTTGTGAAGCCCGTCACCCATGGTCCCGCTTCAGTGGCTGAAGCAGAGACCCTTGTTTTGTTCCAGTTGCTGGCACCAGACGTGCTTTCACCCACTGTCTGACTGCAGTTTGCTGGCCCTGAATTCATTCATGCTGATCCCCCCTGATAGCTCCAGCTGTGTGCTCCTAGGACCTGTGGACATGTGCTCCTAGGATCTTCCAGCTCCTGATACCAAGACCCTCCTTCTCTCCAGTTGCTGGCACCCCAGGCCTAAAGGCAACTTCATCCCTTGTCTGGCTCCAGTTGCTAGCCTTGAATTCATTTATGCCTGCCTCCAGTTGCTGGCATGTAGTCCTTAGAGCACCACATGCACATGGGATTGAGACTGAGATTGCATAGAAAGATAGTTAGGATTTAATAAGAAGGTAGGATACACTGTGGTGAGCAGGTGCAGGCCTTGGTTAGATAAGCATAGTGGCTGGCAAATGTTTATGCAGCTGGCCCCTTTGAAATCCTTTTCTATCTTTTTGCCCCACTTTTGTTCCTCCCAGTTAGCCTTCTCCTAAACATTCCTTGATAAGCATTACATGGTCCCACAGGCCTCCCTTGAATATCCACAGTCCTCGTGTTCCTCTTGTTTCCCACTTAGCAGTTGCAACATCCAGACTGGCCCTCTCTAAAGCTATGCCTGCAGTTTTTTAATAGGCCATCAGTTAGCAACTGGAGACTTTTGGTCTTTGTCATTGTCTGTGTTATTCCATGTCTATCAGGTTTATGGATCTGTTTATTGTTTCATGTTTTACTTATTCCCCCTGTTCCTTTGCTTGGTCCTTTCAGTTTACTTATCCTATTTGCACTGAGAGATCTTTGATGGATAACCTTAATGAATCAGATTTTCCTTTGCCTCCTTTTCCACATAAATATTTAAATTTGGTTTTGAGCTGATCAGTAGCACTGAACTTTCTCTACAGTAAATATTTATGAAATTAAATGTTTTCTCTTTTTAATTGTAAATAGGTACATGGCACCTGAAGTTCTAGATGATTCCATAAATATGAAACACTTCGAGTCATTCAAACGAGCAGACATCTATGCAATGGGATTAGTGTTTTGGGAAATAGCTCGGCGATGTTCAATTGGTGGTATGTGGCAATCTTTACAAAATTGGACATACTCATGAATTATAAGTAGCTTACAGAACCTGAATACATTTGAATAAACAGTTTGTTCTAAAAACAGTGCAAGGTAATAGCCAAGTATGTCTCAGACTTTCTGTCTGTTAATCTTGTAAATGATGACCGGTTTATTCAACCTCTTTGTAGATTGATGAACCATAGGAAATATCCTTGCTATATTCATTTTTTTTCTAAAACTTTTATGTAGAGGGGAGAAAAGGGTAAAGTTAAATGTCCTTGAGAACAAGGGGCAAACACCACAAGTAAGGGCTAGCTTTAACATGTTCAGATAACATACCTTATTTAAAATAAAACATGCTATTACAAATCCAAGAAGCATAGCATATAAAAGATTTCACATAGCTTGTATATTTTCTAAATATATAAAATACAAAATTAAAAATTCTTTAAGGGTAATGTAAACACTTGTTAAGGATTTTCTAAATTTATTTGTCAGTCATTGTAATGTAATTTTTAAAAATGAAAACCAAAAAAATGGTAGAGTACTGATAAGGAACACAGTAAAAATGAAGAATACATAATTTAGTGTTAGCTAAAATAAAGCTATTTTCAACCTATTACAGGAATCCATGAAGATTACCAGTTGCCATACTATGACCTTGTTCCTTCAGATCCTTCTGTTGAAGAAATGAGGAAAGTTGTGTGTGAGCAGAAGTTAAGGCCCAATATTCCAAACAGATGGCAGAGCTGTGAGGTATTAACTAACCTTGCTAAAAGCTGCTTTAATGGACACTAGAGCTTTTACTGATTTTAATGGCTTAAAAATTGTGCTTGTTTTTGAAGGGAGAAGTGTTGCTTCTAGGAGAACTTAATTTCATTCTGATCATTATGGCTTTATTGAATGTCATTGATACTTGGTTATAGATCAATATTTAATGTAACCACAAAAAATAATAGCTAACCCTGTGTGTGGGATTCTAGGATCCCTTTCTGTGAAGCATAGGTGATGCTAATATAGATTAAAGCTAGTCTGAATTATATTATACAGGAAGAAGCATCATTGCATGTAAATTGTGCAGCTAGGGGTTGTACTGCATCTGGCTGGGATTGAGTTCTTTCTTCATAGTAGCCTGTATTTGTGTTTTGGATTTGTGACCAAAACAGTTTCATAGCACAACGATGTTTTAGCTATTGCTCAAAAGTATTTACACAGCTTCAAGGCTTTCTTCATTTCTTACTTTGTCCCCCTACTGCTGAGTAGGCTGGGAGTGGACAAGAGGCAGAGAGAATATGCAGCTGGGACAGCTGACCCAAATTGATCAGAAGGATATTCTATACCATGCAATATCACGCTCAGCAATAAAACTGGGGTAGGGGGAGTTTTCCAGGGGTTGCTGTTGCTCAGGGACTGGCTTGGGCATGATGGTTGTAAGCAGTTGGTTTTGTATCATTGTCTTTCTTTGTTTTGGCTTGGTTTTCCCTCTTTGCCTCATAAATTGTCTTTATCTCAACCCACAAGTTTTCTCACTTTTGCCCTCCTGATTCTCTTCCCCCATCCCACTGGGGGGGAGGGAGTGAGTGGCTGCGTGGGGCGTAGGTGTCTATTAGCCCTGTTGTGGGTTAACCCCAGTAAAGATACATGAGGTAATCAGGTCTGTGCCAATTGGTTTGTAACTAGGCTGGTTATCTCTTTCAAGAAGTGGACTTTCTAGTTTTAGCTCAGTACCCAGCAAGCACTGCAGTACTGCTTGGTGGGACACAAATGGTATCTTCAACAGTGCTGTGCTGCCTCATGTGAATGCTTGCCTGGAGCTAATTCATTCAGGGGTCATTGCCCTATCATTGTGTAGTAGAAGAATATCCTACAGACTGGCCAAAATAGTAAATGCCTTCAAGAATTTTCATCCAAAACTGTGGTGGCCTTAGTACTTTGTCTCAAAACTTGTACTCAATGCGCTTATTACAAGATGAACGCAGTTATTAGGAAGCTGAGACTCTTGTAAGCCGAAGACTTAGAACTGCAGAGTGCATGTAGCAAACCACTCCTGACCATGCCTCTGTAGAAGTGCTTGCCCAATGCTGGGGTGAGTTCATTATGCTGGTAGTCACTGCACAGGCAGTAGTATGCACAGCAGCGAGCTCTCGTCTTTCCAGCCAACTTTGTTCATATTGCTTGTTCTAGGAACCCAGCTAGGGCTGGAACCAGAGCTTTCTGATTCGGAGCTTAGGAGAATAGCTTCAGTAGGCACAATAAGAGTAAGACTGATGAGATGGGATCTACTTTAGATTGAAGAGATAACTGGGTTGTGGCACGTGTGAAATGAATACATGGGTAAGGTAATGCCTGAGGTAAGAGACAGGGGAAGGGAAACGGCTAGGAAAGAAAGGTGATGGTATGTACTGACAGACTCGAGTCACTTTCTAAATGCTGCCACTCCAATCCTGCAAACTTACTTAGCAGGTCACTGTAATGCAGCTTTGAGTGTAAAATCTTGGAATGTAGGGCTATTGCTTTATTTCATGTTCAGTTTTTGTTATTTGCAGTTATTTGTTGTAGTAGTGTTCACAGATTTCAAAGAAAGGCTGTTTGAAGGATAAAAAGACTCCAGAAATTTTCGGTCATTATGAGAGCTTCAATTTGAGGAAGACAGCCGATAAACTTCTGAATTGCTATACATTGAACTAATTCCTTAACTTGGAGGTACAATAAAAAAAGACTGTGTTTTTGTCTAATGTGAAAATTCAGAAAACAGTTACAGTCAAGCTACTAATTTTTCATTAAAATATTTTTGAGTGGGCTGAAATTCTACTGAAAAATACTAGTTCTGCTCTACAGTATTTTAAAGAACTTTAGTTTTCTGTAAATAAAGTAAGAATTTAAATGTTTTACACAACACAGTCTTCCATGCAGCTGTAGTACTAGCAATAGACTTCAGAAATGCATTAAGAGGCTAAGGCAGAACAGAGGTTATGTGGGCTACATTGGAACAGCGGTACATATAATTACTTGTCTTTCCTTTGCAGGCATTACGAGTAATGGCAAAAATTATGCGGGAATGCTGGTATGCCAATGGAGCTGCTAGGCTAACAGCTTTGCGCATTAAGAAAACATTATCGCAACTTAGTCAACAGGAGGGGATAAAGATGTAATCCTGGATTTGCTACCGAAGAATACTGTAAAAATCCGTATCTGCACGAGTGGCGTGTTAAGAAGGTTAATTGTTCTACCTCATGGGGGAACAGAAGGATATTGCTGCCTTTTAGTACTTCATAGGAACGTCACTTGCTAGGACTTTTGTGGACATGCTAGACAGTTGTGTTGGGTCCTTTCTGTGCACTACAACCCTCTTTCCCAGGTTACTTAAGAAACATAATTGTAGTCTAGTTTTATTTTTATTAACCTATAATTTTTTATTTGGAAAGCTGATAGCTGGTCTTAACTTCTAGTTAACTGTGCTAAAAAAATGAGGTCACTTTTAAAATGGAACTGGTTCACTATATTGTTCTAGAGTGCATTGATGGCTCTTCAAGCAACTTTATTCCTGGCTGGTACATTGACTAGTCTGAACCGCTGTCACTGTTCTTTGATTCGGATTGTGAATGTACTGTTGGAGTATACTTTGCTAGCTATTAAGGTAGTCTGTGTTTTGGACTCTTACCTTGATTTACAAATTGACCTCATTCAGTTACGGGAACATACTTTATGCAACTATACTTTATACATGGTTACTATTTTTTTTCCACTTTTTCAGAACATTGCATTGCCTTCAAAATAGATTGTATTATACCAGTAAGTGCCACTTTTGAGTCTTTTAATGCAAAATGGTAGGAGCATACAAAGCCTATGGTACTTTTGGTTTCAAAAATGCAAGTTAAAAGCCAACTGTTCCTTTGCCTAGCTAAGATCTAATTCACACTCGTTTCAGCAAGTGAGTACGTAATTTGTGGAATACCTTTAATTTTACCAAAATCTGACTCTTCAAACCACTGTAGGAATTTAAAATAGTGTAAGCTAGTTAATTCACTGTCATGTTTTGTAATTGTCAAGTCATGAGTCATAATTTTATATAAGATTTTTTTTTATTAAGTGGTGCTTCTAAAATGCTTGAAGTACCTCTCTACTTCAGAAAAGCAGCAAGAGGAGTAAGATGTTAAGGGAGATTTTGCTCCATTAAATCAAATATGAAAAGCATATTTCCTGTGCAGTTCTGCAGAGTCTTAAGGCTCAAAGAACAATATTTGCAGTTAATTAAGGATTAAGTGCACCTGCAGTTAGGGAGAAGTTACTTGGGCTTTTGTACTAGAAAGTTCAAAGCTGCTTATAAATTTCATGTGCATGTATTTTGTGTATGCCTCATACACAGAAAGTGGTGAGCTGCAGGTCTTTGGATACAAATACTGGAGGGTTCTAGCAATCCTCTTCATAGTTACAAGAACAAAGCTTATGGTGGTCTGTGTTGTCATAAGAACTCAGAAGAATATGCATGGTTTTAGTCATGATTTGCCAGAGACTTTAAGGATATCACAGGATTTTTGCAACCTAATTTAGAAATTGAATTGCTTCCTGCCCAAATACACAACTTCTGGAGGGGACTGGGGGAATTAATTTTTGAAGAGAATTTTCCATATTATCCTGGTTAGAGCAGGTTTCTTAATTGCAGTTTTAGTAAGAGTTTGGTTGACCTTTTGGTTTCATTAATGCCCAGAGCACTCAGTATAATTTCAGTACGTAAATATGTCTGGTTGTTAATATGCTACTTAATCTCCTACTCTCCAGAATGCATTCATATCCATCCTATTATGCAACACACATGGCAACATTAACTGCTTCCTTTTCATTCTTCAGCATTCACAAAGTTCTTCAGAGTTTTTCACAAAGCCAGTAGCAGTGGCAGGGTGGTCGCTAACAGAAGCGTAGTTGAGGTTGTGTTCCGTGGTCTGTGATATACGGTAGTGAAGGCAGGAAGATGGATGGGTCCTAGTAAGAAGAGGCTATACAGGTGACATAAGACTTGGCCAAAATAAGCTCTTCGCAAACTCTTGCATATTTCCAAATTCTTAGCGTTTGCTTGGAGGTAAGTTTAAATGATGTGGGAATTACAGATCTTCAGAGGTTGAACTGCAAATAATGAAATGCTTTATTCAACCACCTGTACGGGTGAGTTTACTCATACTGGAAGATGGCATCCAGGAGAAAAGGAAAAAATAAGAAGTTCTTAGAAAACAATTGGGTTTAAATGTGTGTACAGCTGTCACATTTATGTTTGTTTGGCATCATCTGACCAGCCAGGCTTATGTGCTTCAGGCCTCTGTCAATCAAAGCTGGATCAAAAATGACTTCATGTAGGTATTTTAAATAAACTATGCCTTTGTGCAAATGGACAGCTGTGCACCATGGAGTTTTTTGATTATGACCATTTAAAAAAAAAAAAAATAACTAATCTCCCAAGTCTATCTCCTTCACATGCTTCTCTAAGATATTCAATGTGTCTAGACAAATATTTAAAGAAAACAGAACAGCATTGCTATAGCTCTATCTCAAAGGCTTCCTATTTAAACAATTTTTAACTTAGTTAAATTTTAGTTTTTCATAGGCATAACTGGACCTTTACCATAGATACAAATGGTATAGTTCATACTTAAGAATCATCAGGTTACTGGTATGCTTCAGATCTTTGTATTTCAGTTCTTCATAGTAATCTTGATGGTAGCATGAGAGAGCTTCCAATATAATTAATCAAATAATTTCATTAGTGGCTTTTTTAGCACTTACAAAAGCTTATCACTGTAACGTTTAGTTTCCTAAAATATAAGGAGCAGTTCTGTTGCATTTAAAAGAGAATCTATGGCAGCTGAACAGCATCATGGCAAACAGATTATTCAGTCAACTACAGTGGTATTATATCTGTTTCATTTCAAGCACTTACTAGTCTTCATTCTCCTAAATTGCTAGCAACTATTCTTATATTGCTCTGATTTTTTGCTTTGTAATAGAAACTTGCAAAAACAAAGCACAGGAAGGATGCTTGATACAGTGTGTGATGCTAGGAATGTTATTTTGGAACAACCTTATTATTCATATTGGAATGCAGAACAGGAAAATTCTGAATAGAGCTATATATATCCTCAGTTCTGACACCACAACTTCAAGCTTTGTTCTTTTCCATTATATAAACTGAACACCTTTTACAAAGGCTGTGTCTGTATATATTATGTAACTTTAAATGTTACCTGTGTAAGATCATATTTTATGTATATGGATACAGGTACACATAAGTATTTTTAAAATTAAGATTGTAATATCACCAGATCTGCTCTTGGAAACCCAGGGGGACCAAAATATTTTAGCATTCAAAATATTAATTTTTGTATCATTTCAAGTATATACCAAAACAGTTCCTGATGAATACTAATGCAAATGTTTATTGTAAATATTACATACATTATACATTCACTTAAGTTTTGTGGAGTTAGTCAATTTGACATTGGAGTAGCGTTGAAGCCTCAGTTTGGTTTACAGACTTGTGACGGAGTGGATATGGACATGGAGAATAAGGAGCATTGGAAATGGTCTGATGCTGAAAAATGTTGGTTTTGGAATGCTGGAATTCTTCAGGGACATTCCAACCTTAAAAGCTGGAATTCTGCGATGTTTCTCAAGCTGACTTTCCAAGTGTGACACAATGTCACCCTTCAATGGTTCCGCTTATAATCCTAAGAAAGACTTTGTATATAGGTAAAGACATTGGGATTGACTGTATGGGGACATGAAGGTGTCAAATGAAATAAGAGGCTATTTTATTTTTTTCAGTAATGGTTCTGAGTGTGATTGCCATGAAATTCACCTTTTGGTTAGTTCCTTGTTTATATTGTGCCATTGAAATGACTGCAAGGTGTTAATAATTTTGTGGTTTGTTTTTTTTTTTTTTAAAAAGAAAAAAAACACTTCACCGTATCAGTTGCTTTAAACTCAAATTACCTCTTAAAAGACCAAGGTACATTTACCTCATGTGTATATAATGTTTAATATTGTTCACAACACTCTCCAGGTTTGCAGTTACATGTTTCTAGAACTATGGGTATTACTAAATTTACAACTTCAGCGGTACTAAATGTGTTATCTGGTGCCCCAAAACACTTTCTGTATTTTATTGTATTAGCAAGTTTGCTGCTTTGTCACTGTACCACCTGCCCTTGCATAGCTGTGTGGATACTGCCTTGTAAATTTTACTTTTTGGATGATTTGAGGATCCTGTACAGATGGGTGTCACTTTTTTTAAACCTTACAAAAGTGCATTTCCCTTACATTTCTGAAAATATACGTTGTATTTGTAGAGTATACATTTCAATGGATTGTAAATAGGACAGTAGAAGAGTAGATGCTTATGTTAAGTGCTAACACTACAGTAGAGAGATTAAAGCAGTGAAAATAAACAACTTTTTTCAAAATGCACAAGTTGTCTTTCAGAGGAAGAAGTTGCAGGTAGGTATGGGTTTGGGTGCAATGTTCTTACCTGGAAATATGTGGGTTTACTGTGAATTCCTTTCCTCAGAAGGAATTTCTGCTGGTATAAAAATGATAAAGGGGTTTGCTAATGCTGAGGTAATCCATCTCATGTATGCTATACAGGTAATGATAAAGTGCGTGATCTTCCTTGTCCTATAGTAATGCTTGAATGAGTACCTTGCTGGTGTCTCTGATCTCTTGGGCAGAATAACTAATGACAAAGTGTTCCTTCTTTCTGTTTATATTTACATGGAAGTAGCAGAGCTGTTGAGTATTTCAGACTACTTAAACAGCTGACCTCGGTGCATCATGTAATAGTAAGTAAAATCAGCTTGTGTTGGACGGGGTTGTTTCTGTGCAAGACTGTTTTAGACTGGTGATACCTTGCTGAAGGAAAGTGAAGATGTGGACAACAAAATATGACATGACATCTTGCCCTTCCATAACTTCAAGTGCATGCATTAATTTTGGCTCAGAAATGACCAGACAGAATTACCAAAAAGCACTTCTTCCAGCAAACCCTATCCAAAATGGGAAGCTGTAAGGTGTCTGGAGAAAGCCAAAAGCTGTGTCAAAATACTGTGCTCCTGTTTAAACTCTTTCACAGGAGCTATGATTGTTTGGCTGAGAACGTGCCTCTCCCATCAGTGACTAAAGGAAGGCCTTTCCTACCACTGCAAGCAAACAAAATTCAGTAAAATCTTGAGTCCCCCTCATACATCTCCTAGCAGAGGAAATGGCCTGGAAATAACATAGTAATGGTGTCTACCAAGCTTTGTTTTTATTAAATAGTCTTCAGTGTTCCATGCTTTGAGGGATTGAAATCAATGAACAGCAAACAATCACCTCAAGTAACTTGGATGTGAGGATGTTTTAAGATCACTTTAGAGGAGAGGCTGAGTTCAGGACATCTGTGTGCTAGCTTGGATTACAAGTCAGCATAAAGAGTGGCTGCCTTTCAGCTGGTTGGTCTTGACTGATGTAATTTCTTTTTGGAGTGTGAGGCTGTTGAAGTAAGTTTTTGGTTTTTTTTTAATACCCACTGCACTGAAGTAATGAATGTTTGTGTAGGTGCAGCATAACTAAAGAGCATATAAACAAACCACTTTACGCAGTACCAAGTGTTGCAGTTTTCCTTTTACCAAGTTTTGTGAAATGGGTAACTGATGTACAGTAATGTATCAGGTAATTATAGTATAGCATAAAGGTGGTCCTGATAGAAAATAGATTCTTTGGAATTTTTAATTTCCTATTTAAAAGTTCTTAATCAGTGCTTTTACTAGTTTTCTTCATCTATCAAGCTATGATGCTTTAACTGGTACTAACACTGGGGAAGCCATGGGCATGGGCTCATCTTGTAGCAGTACTCTGCAGTGTAGCTGTTAGGGAGGTCTGGGTGACCCTGTGTGTGGTGGGATGCTGCAGGAGGGCTCCTGGCAGGTGTTGGGGGCTTGGTCTGTGTGCCTGAGGAGTTCCATCAGCCATGAGATGCACGGAAGGCACGTTGGTTTGCTTGCATTGCTCAGAGAATGTTTTTGTCTTGGAATTTGTGTAATGTTCATCGTTTTGTTGGAGAAGAGTTACTAATATCTTACACTGCTAATTCCCTTACTGATGTGATTGGAGTGCTGCGGTTTGAGTCTTGTAATTCTGGCTTGGAGTGGCTGGAGTTGTTCCTAAGTTCGAAAAAAAAAAAAAAGCACAGCATTTCCTTCATTAACTTGACTAGACTGCACATAAAGTACCTAGGAGTCCCCAGGAAGCCTACAGCCTTGAGTCTTCTGAGAGTTTCTTGAAAATGAGATCTAAATCCCTAGTCTCTGAGATGTAATGGCTCCTGAAATCATCGCCTCTCTTCAAAAGAGGAAGAAAGTGAGAGTAAGCTGTGCTGATAGGGTCCTGTGTGGAATTGCAGTGTTTATTGGTATTGAAAAAAGTGTACGGAGGTAAAGATTCAACATCCTTGAGATGTGTTTCTAATTAGCTGAAGTACGAAACTGGGTAAGAGCTCCTCAATTGCCAGTAGCAGAAAGCTGTTGAAGAATTGGGCATGTAAGTTGATACTAATTTTTAATGTTCTGTAACTGGGTTTTTAAATGAGGGGAGAAGGGGTTAGAAATAAGCCTTTCAGTCTGCAGAGGATGCAGGACTTAAGGGATGTGTAGGGGAGGAACAAAGGGCAGGGAAAGGGAGAGGTTTAGGTGATCTGGAGAAGAGTGAGCATGGGAGAAGGGGAAGGGGAAGAAGAGGGCAGGTCACATAAATAGTTGGCTGGTCAGTATGCTGGTCTGGTCATGCCCTGTGCCATCCATCTTACCTTTTTAAATCCCTTTCCACATCTTTTCCTGTGTAAAGGGCTCAGTTCTGGGGGTGCAGTGGTGTATTGAGTGCAGCAGCTGGAGCCAGACCATGGGTGGGAGGTCCCATGGCCGTGGTGCAGCAGTGGGAGAGACCAGGGTGGGCAGACCCCAGTGCCAGCAGCCAGAGTGGGGACGTGGGTCACAGGCTCTGTGTGTCCATAGTGCCAGCAGCCGGAGTGGAGCTGTGGGTCTGGGTGCCAGCAGCTGGGGAGACTGGGATTCTGAGGCAGCTACTGGGCAGACTTGTGTGAGCCCAGCTGTGGGGGGGCATCCACCCTGGGCATACATATGTACATGTTCCCTCTCAGCTAGACAAGGGGAGGTGGATGAGGCCACTGTTTCCTGTGGGTGCCATGTGTGGCCAGCCATGTATACATATGTATGTGTTGCATACATGTCCTCTGTGCATTTGCCTACTGGGAATACATTTCCAGCTTCACTCCTGGACAGACAGGGGATGCAGAGCTCTGGCAGCCTTGCCTCTCTTGGACTGTTGGATCTGATATGTTTTCCCCTTAATGAGTAAATCTTGGAAATCTGTTACTTTTTAATCAGTGCATGAAAACTGATGGAGTGCAAAAGTAGCAACATATAATTACATGCTTACTTGCTCCAGTGAGGCTGTGGACACTTGATGTGCCCACCAGCAGTGATGGCCCAGGTGACATCCTGGATGCAGCTGTTGTCCTGGGGTTTCAGGTAGAGCGCTAAGCATACTGCTGCTGAAGAATCATCCATACCATTCCAGGCAGGATGGAAAGGCTTACTCGCATAATCTCAGGGGCAGCAGAGGATGCAGTGCTCACCTGTACTTTCTATGGAGAAGAGAGGCAGACTTCTGACAAATGTGCAGCAGAAAGGATAAGAGGTGGCAGTCACAGACTGGGAGCTCTGACTGGGCATAAGGAAAACACTCTTCACTGGGAAGGTGCTTAAGCACAGGAATAGGTTGCTCAGAGCAATTACCAACTGTTCTTCCTTGGGGACTTTCAAAACTTGACTGAATAAGATTCTGAGCAATGTGGTTTAGTTAGGTTACTCATAGAGGGCATAGAGGATGGATGCAGAGATGTCAGGCTCTGTTGTCTACCAAAAATTGCTTGGCCGCCTACTGGTGGGAGTATAGGCTCTCAGTTTCCTTGAAGGACCTAGTGAAGACATAGCAGAGGACTTTATGTCTGTCCACAGCTGAAAAATTTTGTGACTGTTGCCAGTTATCCCACATCTTAAAGATCAGTGTGGTGCCACTAGGCTGGTGTAGTTCATTTAGCATATTGAGAGTTTGTGGTAGGCCAAGGGCAAAGCAGCTGCTGTGATGAGACCTAGAAAGTCAAGTGGCTTTTCTTTCTCAGACAAAAGAACATGTAGGAGAGTAGGGTTAGTTCATATGCGGTGTTCTCCTTGGGTGGTTGCTGCAAGTATTGAACATATTGTCCTCTCATCCTCCCTTTGTTGCCCTTTGTTGGCTGGTGACCATGCTTGGGGTTGATAGATTATTCCCACAGCAGGTGTCACCTGTAACAAGCATTAACAGCAATAAAGCTTTCATGCCCAAGACATTTCTTAAATAGGCAATGGTGTATGCTGCTATCCTTGTGAGACAGGAGAAAGGATGATGTGGCCCTTTCTGATGGCCCACTAAGGGGCTACAGTTCACAATGCAAGTTTGTGCTGTAGCTTTCCTTTGAATGGGTTCAAACCACGTGTTTAAGGGGGTTGTTCAGTCCAAAGGGCCAAGTTAAGTATAATCTGAAGTAAAATCCTAACACATATAATGCAGATGTAGGGTCCTTAGTATTAGCTATTCTAATCTATCAATCTGTTCTGATTGCTCCGCGTTACCTGCTAGTGTAGACATACTTGTTTTGCATGAATACTTCCAGGACTGGAGGTCACTGGTTTGAGTCTTGGCATTGGTCATCTGCCCACAAGGACTAACATACTTAGAAAAAAAATCTACTTTATTGTGTCTTAAAGTTAAATATCTAAAAGGCAGAAGCAGTAACAGTCTTAAGAAAAGGTGAGGTAAAGGGAGAACTGGTTATAAATTCCAAGTTAACTCTGAGTTGTTATAGCTTACCTATTGCTGTGTACGTCCCCACTTTAAAATTTACATGACTTGTGGAAAAATGCATGAATGCATTCTCATTCCCTTCTACACTGTGGGCCTGAGAAGCTCATGAGTATAGTCCCAGTGGGCAAATGCTTAATTAGTACAGGAACAGGGTAAGGAATTGGCCACATAAGAAGACTTTGATATCACAGTTGCTGTCTAATTCTTGCATGTTTCCAAATTCCATTAATGGCTTACTGTGGAATTGGCTCTCTGGCCTACATCTCCTTCCTGAAAGAGAAGCTTTTTGAAATTGTTATCTTGTTTCTTAGTCTATGAAGGTAGTTTTTGACAATATTACCAGAAGGGTCAGTGAAATTCTGTTCCTGAACCTCTCTGGACAATTCTTCATGAAAGCAAGCTACCTTTTTCTTACCTTTTTTTCCTGAAACTGCTTTGCCTATGCTTGTTTTGCAGAGGTAGAGCTTCCCACGCTAAATGTTAGAAGGCTTTGTGGTTTTGTATTGGCAGACCTGAGCCCTTACAGAGAACCTCGTTTACTTCTATCAGTGTCTGACAGATCCATGGACTCTTCACTGGATTGATATTGACAAAATGCTAACTTCCATTTCTTACAAAGGCTCCTTCAGCTAAGGCTCATGTGATGGCAGTGGCTTACAGCCTCTTCAGGGTTGCTGTGCATGTTGGCGCTGGCACCGTAGGTAGGTGCTCTCTAGTTCTTAAAACACTTGGAATAATACTGAAGTTGAAGGAGGAGATGGAATACTGCAAAAAAGAAAGTTTAAAAACATTTCTTTTTTAACTACTTCAGGCTATGTTGTCAGTATGTACAGCATACTCACAGCCCTCTCTTTTAAAGTCCAAACCTTCTGGTTCTTTGGTGAAGAGGATTCTCCAGAAGCAGAGGTGAATGCTTTGCTCCCTTTAGTGTTGCTTCAGTTGCATGCAGGAGGCTTGAAGTACAATACTGAGAACTTGTATGGTAAAATTTACCTGAGTGCTTGCTTACAGATAATCTCAGTGTAACTTTACAAACAGATACCTGGAATTTTTCTTCAAAACGTGTTAAGTAACCTGCCTTGGTTCATTGTTCTGCTAATCTTTAAGTTCTAATACAAAAGAAAAATGATACAGTTTAGGCTCTTAATGATTTCTTCCTTCATAATGATGTGTTGCTGCAGCCATTTGTCCGGTTTCCTGCAGCCAGATGCATGGTTTTTTGTTTCCTCTTCCAAAGATGTTGCATTCTGCAGCTAAAAATACTTTCAAATTGTTTTAAAAAGAAAGAATTTATGCTAAAGGCATATATTCGATACATTTATCTTAAATTAAAACCAGGCAGATTCTTTAGACCATTTGAAACCTGGCTCAAGTTAAAGAAAGTTCTTTAATATGTGGTTCAACTGATTAAGTACTCACGTCATGTTGCTCTCATTTTTGGAAGGTGAATGGTAGCTTAGCTCTCTTTTCATCCAATGCATCTCCTCTGCTGGGAATAATTACATTGGTGGTTTTGTGTTGCATTTTGTGTGTATTTAGTGTTGTAGTATGGAGAAAGACAATTGCAGCTCACATCTTGCTTGCTTGCTTCCCCTCTTTTTTAGCTAAGGCAAAATTCTGCTTGCTACTCTGTGTGTTGAGTCACCTGTGCTCAGCTCGCTCCCTGTCTCCCCACAGAAGAGATGGCACCAGCTGTATTTCCTGCTCCATGTGAGAAATCCACTTGGAAAGCTGGGGGGGCAGTTGGTTTGGTTTAGTTCATTTGAAAAGGCAATCTTTCTCTGCAATTTCTTGAGCAACTGTCTTGCTTTTCTTCTAGTCTGGCTCTTGGAGACTTCCTTCATAAGCAATCTTTCATGAGAAATTTTATCCCAGCAGTAGGTCTCCCTCTCCCTGCAGTCGTACCTTTGTTGTTGATTGGTTTCGATTGGCATCAGCAGTTGCATCATAAAAGGACTTTGGCCCCTTGGCATAAAAAAACCTGCTTCTTTTTAAAATGGAATGTAATTTTTAAAAGCAAATTCTCCTGGTCCCAGCTATGTTTCTCCAGGCCTTTCCAACCCAAAGGGAATGTCAGGTTGCGCTTTCCAGCTGCCGTGATTCTAACTGCTGCTTGTGCTGCTGGACCTTCGGTTCAGAGCAGGTAATGTAGTCAGTAAATGACACTGCCCGGCATCAGTTTCAGGACCAAATGTGTCTTCATGTATGACAGCCCTCTAAAAATATGCTCCATTGCCTTTGTGATAGTGATAAGCAGCCAAGCAACCCTGCTTCATTGCTTTGTAAGTGGGAGGGCCTGTCAGGCCAGGGGACTTTCCATCTGCTTGGACGCAGGGAGATAAATTTTCAGACTGTTTGTGATGTGAGCTCCCTTCCTTGTGCACCCCTTCACACAGAACACTTCCCAGGTGATCGCTTTTGCTTTGGCCCTGTACTGCTTGAAGTTTACAGGATGAAATGTTTGGATTGTGGGCTTGAAGTCTGTGGAATGAAATGTCTCTGGTACGGACTGTGACTCCAATCTACTTAATGTTCAAATCCTCTCTTAGATTTTTATGTGTACAGCAGTTCAAAAGTATACAGTAAAATAGAGCAAACTTTAATGTTTCATATCTTCTGTATTAATTTTCTAGTTGAAATAAGTTGCAATTGCAAATTTCAAGAGTTACTTACAGAGGTAGACTTCTGTAATGCTTTATGATATCATCCTGGGAAATATCTAAACACTAGCTATAGCTTCTTTAATAAAATTTCTTGGGAGAAAAAGGAATGAGGGTAACAAGACAAGATATCATTAAGTGTTATCTTGAGTGAAAAGATCATTTTCATGTCATCCCTATTTTAACTGTAAAAAGATAGAAAGCTGTTCTGGTTAGAATTCTTCAATTCTGTACTTCAAAGAATACTTTGTTTACAACAGCACTTAAGAAAACCAAAAAGATGGAAAAAGAATCAAAGCAAAAGCCCGATGATGGCACTTTGAAGTCCTAGCTTGTTAGCCTCAATATATATATTAACATGAGTTTCCTTCAGTGTGCATCTGTTAGACATGATTAAGAAGGCAGCTGCACCCTGAGGTAAATATAAAACCTATGAGATACTGTAATCTTTATAGATCTAAATTAGTTTGAGTTTCTCAATTAGAGGTTGATGCTGTCTGGGTTACAGTAATACTTACACATGGCAACTGAGCTTCTGCAGGTTCCATATTTGGTCAGAAAGCCAGGAGATTTAGAAGAAATTGACTCCTGAGGGTTTTAGTTGTATCCACGTGCCTTATCTAAGTGGTTTTGCAAAAACTAGCTGGTCTGCGCAAGGCACAGACAGGCATGTGCATGTGAAGCAGCAGGAGTGTTTAAGGAGCTTCCAAGACTAGCTCTGTCTTACTGATTCCTTTCCTAAGACATAACTGCTCGGGCAGTGGTCATGTCACTGGGGTTTTGGTGGGTTTTGGTGTGGGTTTTTTTCCTTTATGGTCTTAAGTACTGTCAGAGGTGATTTATATAGGCCAAAGTTCAGGAAGCTGTTGTCTCTCGGGATGATCTGTTTACCATGTCTAAGCTGCAGTACAGTAACTTTATAAATTATTACACATGTTTTACATATGAGTGATTAGGTTACAAATCAATCCCTCAGATACAGACTTGTGTGCTTTTTCTGGCTCCCTGGCGGCCTCTTTCAAACTCTCTCCCTAGATGAATCCTGACACTCGGGAAGTAGGAGCCGCAAGTCCTAGCCATGTATGTGATTGTGGGCCTGAAAGAGGTGGCCAGGCTGAAGGGCCCTTGGCTCATCCAGTTTTCACAAAGAAAATACTTTGAAGAATTTGTGGAAGAAATCAAAGCTAATTCTCAAGCAAAGTTGTTCACGCCAGGCCCTACTCAAACAAATGTATTGGAATATTTCCATAAAAACAAGGAAAGGGTATTAAAAATCAGAGGTGATCACAGAGACAAAAGGAGGTGAGATAGCTGGCCAACACTTGGTGTTGCTTAAGTGCAATTTAGTATGGACTGATGGCTTTTCACCCAGGCAAGTACCTCCAATACCCTATCCAAAACAGCACTGAGACAGTGACACACACACTGAAAAATGAAGTCATCTTCCTTGAGGAAGGCTTGGGAGTCACCTGACAAGCTAAAAATAATTATAGAAAGAAAAGCATAATAACAAGGAACATAATGCAGGTATTTTTTAAGATCTCAATAAAGAAATGGCTGTGCAAGACCACAAACATCATCTTATGCAATAAAAATGCAAAAGACATGAAAATGATAAATTAAATCAAGGATGAAAAATCAAGGCTAAGAAAGTGAGAAAGAAACAAATCAAGCTGTACCACTAGCAGTTCTCATGCCATCTGTGCATATGAGGAGGTGCTAGACAGAATTTTGCTGATACATCCTATTTTGAAGGCGATACTGAAGATAACACAAGTATTGCATTGTCTGTGCTGTTATTTTTTGTTCTTTCATACATAAAATCATTCCAGAATCAGTTTTTCACATGGACTTTGATCAACAACAACAAAAAGACCCCAAAACATGGACTGTTGTAATCTAGGCAGCTAGAACACAAGATACTAAGAAAGCACAGCTCTCCAGCAGAGAAAAGAGGAGTGAAACTATAACTCTTCACCAGCTTCATTGCCCTTCTCTGGACATGCTCCAGCACCTCACTGTCCTTCTTGTAGCGAGGGGCCCAAAACTGAATGCAGTATTCAAGGTGTAGCCCTACCAGGGCTGAGCACAGGGGCATGATCACTTCCCTACTCCTGTTGGCCACACTATTCCTGATACAAGCCAGGATGCTGTTGGCCCTCCTGGGCACACTGCTGGCTCATACTCAGCCGCCTGTCAACCCGCACCCTCAGATGCCCCAAGCCTGTAGCGTTGCATGGGGTTATTGTGACCAAGTGCAGGACCTGGCACTTGGCCTTGTTGAACCTCTGTAGAGCCTCCCTACCCTCAAGCAGATCAACACTCCTGCTCAACTTGCTGTCATCTGCAAGCTTACTGTGGGTGCACTTGATCCCCTCTTCCAGGTCATCGATAAAGATAATAAACAGAACTGGCCCCAGTACTGAGCCCTGGGGAACACCACTTGTGACCAGCCACCAACTGGATTTAAATCCATTCACCACAACTCTCTGGGCTTGGCCATCCAGCCAGTTTTTTACCCAGTGAACCGTGTGCCCCTCCAAGCCATGAGCAGCCCGTTTCTCCAGGAGAATGCTGTGTGAAATGGTGTCAAAGGCTTTACTGAAGTGCAGGTAGACAACATCCACAGCCTTTCACATAAGGAGATCAGGTTAGAAAGCAGGATCTGCCTTTCATAAACCGATTGTGACTGGGCCTGATCACCTGGTTGTCCTGAATGTGCTGCATGATGGCACTCAAGCTGATCTGCTCCATAATCTTCCCTGGCACCAAGGCCCAACTGACAGGCCTGTAGTTGCTTGGATCTTTCTTCTGGCCCTTCTTGTAGATGGGTGTCACATTTGCTACCCTCCAGTCAACTGGGACCTCCCTAGCTAGCCAGGACTGCTGCTGCACGTGGAGTCATGTCAGGCTGCAAAGACAGATACTGCAAAGTTACACTTGGATCTCTTGGGAAAGGGAAGGTTTTCTGCTATTAGTGTTTTCCCTAGGTTTACAGCACAGTACTCTCCCATCACATTACAAGAGTCCAGGAATGATGATGCATTGAGAAATGGAAGTTTGTTTTTCAGAAGCTATTTTAATTATAGTTGTCTAGGTTCAGTTGCAGGTGTACCTGATACTTATTGCATGTTTCTGCTCTTGTCTTCAAAGTCACCATTTTGTAAACAGTGTAGACATTCAGGATATTTTAACATATTCATGTTTGTTACTGAAGCTAACTCAGGTATTTCACTGTGACAGGAGAGTGTCTGGATTGTCCTTCCATTTTCAAACATTCATTTTCCACTATTTCATACAGTTTGAGCTCACTTAAAGAATTTAAGTACCAAAACTATACATCTAGACTAGGTTCAGTTGCCTAAGGCTTCAATTGCTGTATCCATAATAACATTTACTTAAGCAAACTGATACAATGCAAAAGCAAGAGGAGACGTGCATCTTGCTGCAGTGACAGCTGGCATGCCCTAAAGTGTCTAAAATTACATTAACAGTTATGTTTGGACTAAAACCTGTCCTGAAAGTGGGTTGATGTAAATTTTTGTGTGTATGAGATTATATAGATAGAAATCTATAATATCTGTAAAGATAGCAGCAGGCCTTTTTGTAATTGCAATAGAAGTTTATCAGTTTTAGTTTAAATTATTTTGTTTGCTTCATAGGCATCTCTTTTATTTTTTTTTTCTATTTGAGCAAATGCCTAAAATGAGCCCAATGTTGTCGTTATTCTGTGTTCTTGCTTGATAATATCAATTCCTGTTCATTACAAGAAATCTACCTATAACGCTGATCTTTTCCAATCTGATTCTCTGTATATTATGTACCTTTGACTGTGTGCTGCTCTATGGGTTTACTCCTGAAGTTGAAATAAAATTATAGGCTGTGGAATATTTTTTTTTTAACAAAGATTAACTTGGGGGTCTCTTTCAGCTTCATTTTAATAATAATTTTAAAATATTCTCAGCTTTGAAGATCAGTCTTGAACAGATGTGACTGATTGGAATCAAAGCAGCAGGAAGCAGCCTTGGGGTTGTTCTGCTTTCCTTTAAGAGAAAAGGAAATGCACTTCCATGGATGAACTGAACAGAATGACCTTTTGAATTAAGTCTTCTGTCCGAAACAGCAGGTCTTTTCTATGGGGAGAGAAAATCTACAGATCAGAAAATTACTTTCATCTTACTCATAGTTAGACTGATGCTGTTATTTTAAGTTGCTCTTGTGCAGGGAATAGCTGCCGATGTGAATATTTTATATATTCAGTATAAGAAGGGCATCAAACTATTAGATCATGTCCAGAGGACAGCAATGAAGATGGTGAAAGATCTTGAGGGCAAGACTGACAAGGAGCAGCTGAGGTCACTTGGTTTGTGCTGCTTGGAGAAGAGAAGGCTGAGGGGTGACCCCACCTTCGTCAAGGGGGGCAGCAAGGAGGAAGGTGCTGATCTCCTCTCTCTGGTGACCGGCGATAGGACAGGTGGAAATGTAATGAATCAGTGTCAGGGGAAGTTCAGGTTGGACATTAGGAAAAAGCTCTTCACTTAGGAAAAAGCTCTTCACTGACAGGGTGGTCGCCCACAGAACAGGCTTCCCAGGGAAGTGGTCACAGCCCCGAGCCCGTCAGAGTTCAAGGAGTGTCCGGACAACACTCTTAGTCACATGGTTTAGTTTTTGGTAGTCCTGCGAGGAGCAGGGAGATGATCCCTTTCAACTCAACATATTCTATGATTCTACTTGTGGCACCCTTTTAGAAGCATGAGCACAAAAAGAGAGCAGCACAAAAAGACCCTCGGTGCTCTGGTAGCACACAAATATCTATAGTGTTTTAGTTCAGTTTTCATTTTGTAGTGTTAGTGAGGACTAAGTTTTTACTAGAATATGCAAGATAAACCCAATTGTAATTTAATCAGCCTGTCCAAACTCTGCTGGTATAAAGGTAGATATTTTTGCTTATAAAAGCTTTTTTCCACAGCTGAAGCTATTAATTCCATGCTGTTTGAATCCATTTCTGAGGTGAGTTCATGTGGTTGTCAGAATTGCTGCTTGGTTCAGCAGTATTTTGCTTTGGTGATCCTGAATGGTGACACATGTGTTTTCCAGAAAAGAAGTTTTATTGTTCTGGAATATGGAGAAGTGACATGCAGGACTGTACCCTCAAGAAGTCAGGTTGATGCATGTTGTTATGGAAAACTCGTAACTGGAAGATCAGTGAAAAGCCATTACTTCCAAGATATGAGTGTTTTAATTCCTATTATTCTGGTTAATACATTTAATAAACAGATTAGTAAATGTGAAACTACTTTTCATATGCTTGTTGTATGGCAAGCATTTTGACATGGTTACTACATCATTTATTTTTTTTATGCTGTTGAAGTTTTTTGGTATTTGGATTCTAGTTTTGTTGCAACTGACTGTGCTATTTAGATCAAAATGGGACGCTCCTTTGCCAACAAACCTTACCTACAAAGACTCAGGACTTTCTGTGCAGGGGATCACAAGCATTCAGTTTTTGTATTTTTCTTAGTCTCAGTTCTTCATTTCACTATACAGGCTTGAAGTTTGGCATTTCACACACTCTGTTTTGTATGTGCCTTATTTACGGATATATTAAAAAAAGTTGATAGGGAAGGAGGCTTCACTCAACTGACCAAGAAATCGGGTTATGCCTAAAAACCTTTCTTTCCTTTTTCCTTTCTCTTCCTTTTTTTTTTTTAAATGCCTTTATCTTCGCTGAAATACCTGGAATTTTCTTTTCTGTGTACTTAGTAAAAAATTGGAACAATTTACATTTTCTTCTTTGACTGCCATGTTCAGACAACTGGTATTTGTTGCCTCTGTTCTGTTTTTTTGTTTCCTTAGTTTCAAAGGCATGAGCTCGACAGTCACATAGGCAGATTGATTTGGTACCTGGAAGGAACAAGATAGGCTGCTGTGTAATGATGTCTGCTTCTGTTTTATGGGACTACTTCATGTTACAGTGCAATTAATCAGAGCCAACTAATTTCTCTGCAATAAGCTCTAAAGCTTCTACAAACTCTAATACCTCTCTGGATCTGGCAGAAAATTTGAGTTAGGTGAAGTAAAAGCAGGTATTCAAACTGGTCAAATACTTTCTTTTTTTCAGTATCTGATGCAATGCAATCCAGTACTGATACTTTTCTATTTGTCATAAACCCTATTGTAGTGGTGCATGTTCTGTCACCTTTGGCTATCGCAACCTGTCACAAAATCGGTCAAACTCAAATGCATCAGTTATAGGTGCACATTGGTGCTGAACGTGTCAAATAAAGTGTTTATTTTCTAAATATTGCATTTAATACTCATTGCAAAATTTAGCTGATTTGGAAGATAAGATTTTCTTAATACTGATGGGGGAGGAGGGGGCAATTTTAAGTGATGCCAGTCAAGAATTCTGAAACTCTTTATAAAAGATACTCTTTATTTCAATTATTAGTTTGTTTTAACTGAAAAAAAAATCTCCCCCATGTTTAGGAATTGCTGGATTATTTTTGCACCTCGGGAAGTGGCTCAGCACTGCTATTTTTAATGCAAAATGCTAGTAGATGTAGGTAGGTCAAGAGCTAATCGTGTCTTACAGCAAAAATGTAAAAGCACCAAATAAGAATGCTTTCTCAAAACTTATATTATACTTGTGAAGCACTCACATCTGAATTTAAAAACTTTACAAGTCTTGTTACATAAGATGGTTCTACCTTTAAATAATTTGATATACATTTTCTTCATTGGAAGAAAGGTTGAATTTGGTAGTTACTCACCTGTTTTCAGTGATCTGCCTATGTATGGTACCAAAACAACTGTGCTATTTCACATTTAAAGACAATTAATTGTAAAGCTAGTATTTGCTGGAACTTCAATTAATTATTGTTCTGCTGCGATGGAATGAAAGATTTGGGGAAAGACCAGCACTGTTGGTGGAGGGAGAATGAGAAAGAATAGTTGTCAGCTCTACTTTCCCTACTGAGGATCAAAGATACAAGATAGCAATAAATCTTTTAACTGAGGGTGGAAGTCTGCTGTCTTTCGTCTTTCCCAAAACCGAACATTTTTGCTTTAGGCATCAGAGAGACATAATTTCTTAAAAGCTGAACAGCAGCGAATTTGTTTACAAAAACCTATTGCTATGTTGTAGCTTAGGTGGTCTACTATCCAGAAGACTCACTGCACCGCTTCAAAATCCTGAGACTATCTCACATCTTTAATCATTATAAATGCTAAAAAGCTGCAGAGAAAAACAACCAAAATCCTTAATACACTTCTACTTAAACTGTGCAAAGCTCTGAAAAGAAATACGTATCGTTATTCAATGATTTGATTTTTTTTTTTTTTTTTTTAAGAAAAGGCCATGATGGAGAAGTCTGGAAAGCTCAGTGGTGAGAAGAGAAAGTTACCATGAGAATCTTTTCACCAAGGGATAAAAAAAATCACAGTTTAAACAAGCTGACGTTTGTAGTACCATCCTACTTCAACATCAGTGTAAACTGGTATCATCATTTCCAAGGAAAAAGGACTAATTTTTCATATATTTATCTCTTAATGAGAAAATCTTAGTAATGTCCTTTTAGGATTCTTTTGGCAGAGGGAAAAGGAGTTATGTTGTACTTAATTTTTGTTCAAGTCTATAATTTACTTGGAATTTTTTATAGAGAAAACAATTTTTGAAGTATCTGAATTATATGGCTTTGAAATATTTTTTTCTTACAAGCCTGTAATTTTGCAGATAGTTATCTCTCTGGCTTTGTTTGTTTTTTCTTAGAGAGGCTAGAAAAGAACATGATCTATATGATACAGAGTTTTAATTTCCTTTTTTTGAACTAAAGCAACAAACATTCAGGCTCCCTTATATGTATGTTATGGGACTGGAGAAAAGTGTCCATTATGAATCTGTCTAAAATTATAATTTTCATAGTTTATTCATTCACTTAAATCCTAATCAAAAACTATTTTACTTAATAAGTTTTTAGAATAAACCTAGGAGGAATTAATCTCTTTTAATAGAATACAATTTTCATTTTATTATTGGCAAAAAATTGGCTTATAAGAAACAATCCTTGTGTTTTGATTTTTTTTTTTTTTTTTTTTGTCTTTAAAAAACCCCTAAACAAAACACTGGAATTAATTAGTAGCTTTACTCATAGACTTACTGATCCACTCCTGCCATATCAAATTATTTTCAAATGCAAGCATAGTAACACAAGTTAATGAGAAGAACTTCCTTTTTGTTTTAGGGTTCATTGCATCAGACATGACATCAAGAAATTCCAGTAGAAATTCAGCCTTGCTACCACAAAAATGAGTCACTGTATAAACTACCTGCAGTGGTGTACAGTTGATAATTTATGGTTGTTTAAATTTTATACTTTTTGTTACAAGTGTGCTTGTTTATCTACTTATTAAAATGTTTGAGTCAGAAAGTAAGACAGCAACAGCACATTAAAAAGTAAAAATATCTTCATTAAGAATTGTGCCACTGCATTGGTGATCTCAGTAAGGAATTTTCATTGTTTGAAACATAATCTCTTTTGTAACAAATTCTGGGTTAAAAATAACCTGTTCTCCTTGTAGTTAGATCTGCCTTGTGTTTGAATGAGGAAAATGTAGCATTTATTGGTCAACTCATGTTGTATACAAAACATTCTATGTTATTTACTCTCAGGAATAATATATCAATCTGATCAGAAGTCCTACTCTATTAATCCTAATACCTTGCAATTGATAACACGTGGTTTGTGATTTATTCACTTGTACACAGAAAATGCTAAACAGTATAGAAAGACTGTGACAAAAATACATGATGTCTGTTTGGTTGCATGGTACTTCACAAAAGAATGTTACATCTTTTAATTACAATTGCTGATAGTTGAGGCAATTGATTATAAAATCAGTGATCCAGAAGCAAGGCAGAAACCTAGCAAGGATAACTTTTCAGTGAATTATAAATATTATTAGAAAGGATTCTTAATCTAAACTACCTTTATTCATAAAAATTTTTTGAAACCTTCCTGATTTTTGCCACTTGACATTTAAGATTAAATAATAAAATTACTGCACATCTATTCGTAAGTGTGCAAAACTCGTTCTCTTGTATCTTTTGGGATCTAGGTCATTTTATTTAGCTATGTATTTTCTGCACTGTGCTTTCTCAGACCTATGTTATGCGTTCTGAAGAAAATAGTTCTAAAATATATTTAACTCGAAGCACAGATTTTGCCAAGATTTCATCTTGTCAGTCATACCCTCAAGCATCTGCAGTAGCAATAGAGAAAGGGAGGTATATGTAACTAATTTTCTTGGAATGAATTCTGCAGGGTTATTTTTCACTTCTTTCATAGCATCTATAATTCCTTTGGTTTTCATTACTAGAATAGACTGGGTTTATTAGCTTTTTTTTCAAAATATTGTAGCTCACAGAGTAGTAGTGTTAAGAGGTTGCTGCAGGGGTTGGCTGCGAATACAGCACTGCAGCATATGGAATGCCTTGCGCTAAGGCAAAAGACAGTCATGGGAACTTTCACCGATTCTTGAATTAACTTTTTACAAAATTTAAGTTGACTTGATAAGATCTAGCAATTAATTTCACAAGAGCAAACAGAACTTCTCCTGCACCTATATAATAAGTGAAGTAAAAAAACTCCTCATTTTCCATCTATCGCCTTTGAAGCGTTTGAGGCCATAACTCCTATGATTTGTAATCCCAGTTTGTTTCTACTGTATCTTAAAATATATGGATGTGTCACACAGAAAATGGGTCGAACAGATATGCGACAAGGAGTTTGAACTTCACGCTAGAAAGATGAAATCCAGGAGGATTTGAATGTGGGAGATGAGTCTTGACTTTAGAAAATGTTCTCAAATGCAGAGTGTTTCCTAGAAATGAAACAGTTTTGTTTGTTGCTGTCTTTTGTGGCAATTAGCTCTTATTCTGAGGTTGAAAATGTAACTTTTGGTTTTTAATCCCTAGAAAGGCTGAAAAATTTCAACAGCCTCCTTTGTTAGGATTCTTTTCCAGAACATGCTTACAAAGGTCCAGCCAGAACAAGGGTGCTTTAAGCTGCTTCAGGTTTGTTTACGAGCACCTTCAGATCTGCCCTTTATAGGCAAAAGCCCTTTACAGTAGTCTCTGCCCCACTAGTGAAGGCCCTGTTCATTTCTGAGACATACCCTGGAGATCTGTGTGAAGAATCAGGAAAAATAGGCCTAGAAAAAGTTCCTGAAATAATCAAACCTTTCACACTCCTCCAAAGAGAGAGAAACCATATCCATGTGCTTGGCAAATATTGCCTAGACTATTTTTCAAAGACTTACCAAACCTGGTGGATATTCTACAACTTCCCTAGAACTCATTTCATTACTTCACTAACCTTATCTTTAGAAAGGTGTTTTTTTTTTTTTTGATGTCCAACCTGAATTTTCCTTGCTTCTGTTGTTGTGAAGGGAAATAAGGTGCGTTTGCCACAACTTGTTTGTGACAAAATACATGTTGACTCTTGCTTGCTGTCATTGATGGTACTCAAACATAATGTTGGATGATTAACTCCAGGTTTCTCGTCCCAAATAGTCAAAACAAAATTGACTGGTGTATAATTTCTTATCTCTCTCCTTTGTCCTTCTTCAAAAGAACCACTGTCCACTATTCCAACCTTTTGGTACGTTCCCAATCCTTCATGAGCTGTCAAAATAACACTAAGTCCCAACTTTGCTTCAGCTGTTTCTTTGAACTCCTGCAATGAGCAAATGGCCTTGAACTAATTTGAAGGCAATAGGCAATATTCTATCTGTTTTCACTTTTTCTTACTAAGGGATTTAGTCAGCTAGCTAGCATCTTCCAGTAGTTCAGGATTTAATGAGCATAGATGAAATAAGCTGCCACTTCTCTTAGAGCATTTCTGCTTTGCTGTAGCACTTCAGCCATTCTACAGACCTGACTTGGTATTAAATAGGTAATACTGATTTATTAAATGTGATAATGCTAACTTCAAATCTATATGAATTGAACTTTCATTTGAAATTTTTTTACCTTAATTTTAGCCCTTGTAGTAATGCGTTTCTGGACAAAGAACTGATCAGATGTTGGAAAAAATCCTAGACTTGGCACAAAATGGTACATAGCACCAGAACTTCTTGATGACTTGGTGGCTTTGATGCCCATAAGCAAACTGACATGTGAGTATTTGTTCTTGCTCTATGGGCAAGAAAAGCATTCAGTAATGGTAAATCCACAAAAAAGAAAAGAAAAATTAAAATTTTAGTTTTTCTAAACCTGTAAGTAGAATTAGGGATTCCTTGTCAATGAGTTAGTGTTTTAGCGACTGATTAGCAATATTAGAATGGCACTAATATAAAATCTGTTCTGTAGCAACAATAAAACTGGAAAAAATAACAAATGTTAACTTAGCCAGCCAGAAAATCAATATGCCAGAATGCTCTTTTCCCTTTATCTGCATTGCATTTGGAAGTATGCCCTCAATGCTTTCGAGAAAGAATGAGTTTGCTGTTTGTTGCATACCACCTTTTTGGGAGCAAGATGGAGTCTTTAGGCATTTTGTAGAAACGGTACCTTCAAAATTGCATGCTGTTGTTTAAGATGGTGTGTTTTGCTCATATGTAAGGTATTCAGCAGCTGCAGCAAGTGGAGCTGGGCCACGGATGACAGGGCCCATGTGCCTGTGCTGCAGCAGCTGGAGCAATGGAGGGTGCCATGATCACCAGTGAAAGTCAGGCTGGGTTTGCTGGCAAGTAGGTCAAGCAGCCTGAAAGCCAGGTATGTGCATGCCTTTCTGCAGGCGGGAATCCTGGAGGAGCCGGCTGCCACAGGCAACCCTAGCAGGTCCAGGCCAGCTGCTGGAGAGACCATGAGGTATGAGGTTGACTGGGAGACCAGTTGGTATGTCTGTCTGTGCAGGAGGCAACTGGGGAGAAAGAGAATGCAGGGCCAGCTACTGGAGTGTCTAAGCCCAGTTATGGGAGGGATCCAGAGCACGTGTGCCTGTGCGCTGGTGTGTGT
This sequence comes from Gorsachius magnificus, assembly GCA_034008185.1. NCBI lineage: Eukaryota > Metazoa > Chordata > Aves > Pelecaniformes > Ardeidae > Gorsachius > Gorsachius magnificus. The sequence continues at coordinate 95,895,505 of CM067082.1, read as the reverse complement.
ATGCGGTGGGAGGTCCTCTACCAGCAGGTAAAGTGGGGCTGCAGGCCATGGGAGCTTGCACGCCAGGGCGCCGGCACCTGGGCAGGCATGAGGATGCAGGGGCAGCTGCTGGATAGACTGCCTGGGCCCAGCTGCTGGAGGGATCGGCACTGTAGGTACACACTGAGGTTTTCCACTAACAGACCTCCATCCTAATCAGATGGAAAGGGGAGCAGGATGAGGCCATCGATGCTGTTCGTGTGTGTGCCGACTGCTGCTGCTTGTCATGTTCTGTGTGCCCCGGCCCCTGCCCACTGGGAAAGAGGTGCTCGGCCTGGCAACTGCTGGGACCTGGGGGCATGGAGCTGCAGCAGCTTCACTGCTATCGGGCTGCCGTGTTTGGCAGATCCCCAACATGTTGTTCTCATGAGATTTTTTTTTAAAATGTTTTTCTCAGCTTTTAGCAAAATGACTATATTAGCATTTTGCAGACTTCCTTCTGTTATCAGTGGAATAGTTATGATGTTAATTTACTTTCAATTATTGGCTTAGCATTTGTTGTTCTTACTATTGCTGGATAGGTGTAGTCATAGTTGTTGAATAAGTAAGTAAATAAACCTTAATTTAAAAATACCTTTTTCTTTAGGAATTGCAGAAGAATTTAAAGCACCATTTTAGGATTATGTTCCACTGTTTTTATAGTATCTTCAAAGCCAGGATGTACAGAACAGCAAAAAGAACACCAGATGACTTTCAGACCCTATACGTATTTTAAAGATAACATTTTGGTTCTCTCTGTGAAAATACTCTTGCACCCCTCAAGGTGCATGAGGTGTAATAAAATGCAGGTTGATAAAGTACGTTGACAGTTCCTGCTTCCCCAGCTTTCATCTCATTATTGTATCTTCCTTATTTGCTATTTACCAAGTTAAAACAATTATTGTAAGTGCATGTAAGTTATATAGGTTTGCATGAAGGGCATCACTTATATAATTTCATTTGTTACATCACTAAAGTATTACTTGATTTACCTATTGGGCACTAGTAAGAACATTTCTAAACTAAGCTGCTACTTAATTTTCTCCTTTTAAGACACTGTGTGTAGGACTTTTCATTTTTGAAAGGTTATTTATTCTCAGGCTTTCCCTGAGAAGAGTGCAGGCACCCAGAAAGGTGAGGGGCTTATAGCTTTTGTTTTGGATGTCAATACCCACATCCTGCCTCTGTTCCACTGGAGGAGCTGCGATTTGAAGGATGCTAATCCACCAGGACAGCTGAGGATTTAAGAAGCAGCAGGTACCGAAGGAACCCAGGAAGCTGAAGATTGAGGTGTATACAATGTTTGCATGCTTCCAAGCAGTCAATATATTTTTTCCAATTTCAATTTTAGTTTTATGTATCTTCAGTCTTGATTATGTCACTAAATTTTACTTGGATCTTGCTATGGCTTGTGTACATATATAAAAAATTTGGATATCAGTTATGAGAGAGATTAGGTGCTTAGTGATTTTTAAGGTCTGGTTTAGTTTCACTACCCAGGAAAAGTAAATATGAGTATTTTAAAGGGAAAATGTGGGTTGGTTTTTTTTTTTTCCAGTCTTAGTTATCAAAACCAGTAAGAATTTAGCTATGAATTTTTGAATATATGGAGGGGAGCTTTAGAATTATTCTTTAGGATCTGAATTCTGATCTGTTGTATATGATTTCAAAATTAACAGGTTATTTTGCTGCAGTGTATATTATTTAAAGCTGCCTAACAGAGGAAGTTTCACTTGATCCTTGTCTCCCTGTGTAGTGATAGTGAGGAGAGGACTACTGCACATGGAGGGACCCAGTGACCCTCCTTAGAGCATGGCAGCGCTGGCCTGTGTGTGGCCCTTGGCAAGGGGCCTGTGGGCAGCACTTGCTCTTGCTAGCCCTGCTGCCTTGTCCCAGTGTGCTCCTCCTCCTTCTCATCAAAAACTGTGACTCCTTCTCTCCGTTCTTAGATATGTGTGGCTTCTCCTTTCCTAGCAAAGACATAAGAGTTCTCCAATATTAAACTTCCTTCACTGTTAAACTTAATATGTAAAATTTTGCATATATATTTACAAAAAGTTACAGAAGTTAGAATAAATAAAGCACCTTTTCACATTTTTATTAAGGTATTTTGAGAAGTATTCAGGATTAACAGCAAAGTTCTACCCTAATTCACACATGTCACTCAAGTGTAGGTGCAAATGGGAATAGGCATTGCTCTCTAATTCATATAATTATAATGTCATCTTGACAGAACTTGCTAGCTAATGTATGGAATAGCAAGAATAAAATAATTTTATTTTAGCTAAAATGGATTAGTTTTAGCTAGTTTAAGTAAAACTGATTTAAATAGCGTGTCACAAACTGGTTGCAAAATATGGATTTTTATGCCTTCCTTTTTTTATTTTATCTGCCAGTCTACATTGATTTGTTTTCTGTTTGAAACGATAAGCAACTGCATAATTGTCAATTAGCAGCATAAATGATCATACCATCCACACCCATTTTTGCAAAGCTTGCAGACTGTGTTTGTACAGAAATGTATGTATAGCAGTGAATAAATTACACACAGTTCTTCAAAGACTACTAATTGAGGGAGTATTGTAATTGCTAAAACGTGGAGGGAAATGTATAAAGCTCTGGGTGCTTTAAACTATCTCACTGTGGGTGCAGGTTATGATGTAATTTTTAACACAATTCCACAGGACAGCAAAACATAAAAATAACCTTTGGAAAACATTCCAGCAGCAATTTGGTCCTTAAACACCATAAGGAGAAGTAACTAATCCTGTACATGACTCAATGATTCAGTGGGATAATCCACAGAATAATTTCCATATGGCATTCTCAGTGTTCATCAACACATCCTTTTCTATCTCCAACATATGCATATGATACGCTGGCAGATGCACTGCTGATACTGAAGCCCAAGTTGAAAAGCAAAATGAATATCCCTTTTATCTATATTCAAAGACATTGATGTGTCACCACTTGCTAAAGGCTGTTACTTGTCTCCTTGGATGGTGAGCCAAGACCAGAAAGAAGATAGGATTTTGGCATCTCTACTGTGGTACAGGTGTGTGGCAGACCTTATATTTAGACACTTGAGTTTATATTTGGATTTAGATCATTAGGATGGTTGAAGGATTTCACTGGACTGAGCACAATTCCATTTGAAATACTCTTTTTTTTCCACATTTTGAAGGGATGAGTTTTCTACTTTCCAAATTCCAGAATCTTTCAGTATAGTTTCGCTCATTTCCAATTTCTCAAACTGGAAAAAAACCTTTTTTCTTCTGTCAATCCCTTAGTGTTATTCTGGAAATCAGATTGAAATTATCTTCCATTCCAGTAGAGAGTCTTTTAGGTGAAGGTACTCCACACACTTGCTAGCAACCCTGGCCTACATATAGTAGTCTTGAAGGCAGCAAATTGATACAGTTACATCAATACATAACTACATTATAGAGAGTATACAGTACAAAGACTATAGAGCATACAACGCAGTATAGAGAGTAAAAAGCATCTGACCAAATAGCATAAATGTAAGTGTATCTTGGTGAGGTTTTTTAGGCATTATTTTTAGCACCACCTTCTTTAATGTGGAAGGAAATGGTAATTGGGCTTTATTGATGTGGTTTTTCTATGTCAAAGAGAATGAATGGAGTTGATGCTTCCATCAGTCCACAACCTGTTTTTAAATTACCCATTTCGTAAGCTCTGTTACCAAGAAGTATATTTTACTTCACTTAGCATTCTCATCTGAAGAGAAACAGACATGTCTCTAATCCTGTAACTGATTTTAGTAGTTTAAAATTTAGACTGAGAGGTGACTTTAGTTTCAGGTCATTTGGTCTGTTGAGAAAAGTTATGCAATGTAAAGCAGAGCCAGATTATTTTATGGTATCTTTTATGAACATCAAAACTGCCTCTGGCAGTAAACATAAGACCTATTTCAAATTCCTTTCCAAAACTATAGAATAGTTTCTTAACTTATGCTCACTGATTATGACAATCTTATTTACTTCTTTATTACCTTCATAGCAAATTGTAATTATATACTCCACATATATTTAATCACTTTCAGTTGGCTATCCTTCCAGACTTGATGTATGCAACATTAATTATTTGCCTATAGTAAGATTTTATGAAGTCTAATATGCATCGCATGTTCAACTTGCTTAAAATTAATTGCAGACATTGAAATGTACATCTTTATTGGCTTTAATTTCACATCTGTGTTGCTTTATATACAACCTTCTTTATCAATGCAACTGTACGCTGCTTCTGATGTGTGTAATAGCAGCCACCAAACCTTGCTCTTGTATTTGTGTTTTACCTTTTATTATAACTGTTATTAAAAAAACCTCACATTCTATTTTTCTGGTTTTAAAAAAAAAGTGAAGTAATTTGAAAATAATCTTTCGTATTCATTATTTGGAAAGTCAGCTGTAAAACACTGCCTGAGATCTAACGGAGAAAAAATAAAGTAGCTAAGGTTTGCCTCACAAAAAGGCTTGCCTGTTTAAGAACAAAACCTCTTCGAAAGAGGCTTTGTTGTGGCAATCCATCCTTAGCCTGGAGAAACAGGCAACAGCCTCACTTACTAGCTAGCAGCTTGTTACAGAGCGCCCCACAACCGGTCCCACAATTCCCATCAGTTCACACACAGATGCATTTGAGGTAGTTCCAGCAGAGAAACGAAACAGAACAAGCCTCGGCACAGGAAAGCTATTAAACACATGCTAAAAACCTGGCACTGGCTTATCATGCAGGTATCTAGCTGTTGATACACAGATTAGACAAATTAATGCTAATTAGGATAAGTCTACAACTGTTGTAGACTTTCCAATTGTAATGTATAGATATCCTAAGAATTACAGCAAAGCAGGGTTGTTTTTTTCTTTAAATATTCATAGTTAAAATGCAATGGTTTTAGAAATTACCAAGAAGGAAAATGCTACAACAATGTGACTTCCAGTAATGAAATAAAAGCAGAAACAGAAGGTATACAAGGTGAAAACAACCTTTTGTCTGAACAAGTACTGTGCTGGCAGGGGTAGCTCTGTATATTGGTTCCTGAAGTTCTTAAAAGGTTGGGAAGCCAATTTTATGGTGCACAGAATTTATGTACCTCTCAAAACAGATATAATAGTACATTAAATTCAAATATAGGACTGTATATTATTCAGTCCAGAGAATACTCTGCTGAAACATATGCCACATTGACAATATGATTTTCTGGATTTAAGAAAATCGTGGCATCATTTTAGTTTCTTAGGGGATCCTGATCAGGCCAGATCTCTTTCAGCAAAACGTGTGTTTGGACTAGTAATTCAGACCATGACTACATCAGAATCTTCACCTATTGCTGAGGGAGACTTCAGCATAAAATACGGAGAACATTCAAACCTTTTAACTTTTCAGCACTTTTTAGGATAAGGAAGTAGAATCTAACACTGCTCGGAACAAAATATAATCAACTAACCAAGTTATACAAGAAGTGGAGCTGCATGAGCAGATTTTATTATATTTAAGCAACAAGAAATACAGCATATAAAGTATTCCTTTTCCCTTACCAGCTGACAGGAGCAACAAAAACCAAGATGCATTTACTTATCACCAGACTTACAAAGTATCCTGTCATACACATATTTGTAGCAAACTGCTTTACACTGAGGCATGTAATTATTTCAAGCCCCAGAATTCCACTTCTCATTGTTAAACACTGATTAGAAATTTATTTCAAAGGGGCTCTATTTTAAAAAGACTGATATGCCTGGTTTAAGTGGAAAACAGTAGTCTGCAGATTCAACATGCAAACTCCCAAGGAACGAAAGCCTTTTCTTTCTAGAACAATTAGGTTAAAATTGATACTGTCCTTGCTGAAAGCCAAATTTTAAAAGCTCATGTTATTTCAAAGTTCAGTTTGCTTCTTCAAAGTGAAGGAACTACTTTCAGTGGTCTCAGTTATTTCTTCTGGAACTGAAGCGGTCGCTTGGAGTGACAGTGCAGAGCCTTTAAATTACCAGACAAGTATGTCTTGTCAAGCATCTTTCCTTTGCCTGTTCACTTGTGGGGTAGATTGTCAATAATGATTTTCCACATAAATGGCATTCAGGGGAATTAGACTGCACAGCAGTTCACCCTCATCCAAAATCGAGCCAAATTAAACCATTTAGCGTAAGTGGGGAAAAATGTATTTAATTGGTTCAGGCCCTTTGTCTTTTCAGAGAAACTAAAGCAACCCACAAATTTGGCCATCTGCCTAATTTTGCTTTTGGATCTGCTGCCACCTCGTGGTCCCATGATGAATTTTAAGTCCCGTGATAGGCAGAAAATTAACAAAAGTTAACCCTGGGTTTTGGGGGGGAAGCCCAGTTTTTTAACTGACAGATAAGCCCACTGACATACAGGTGTCATTTCTGTCCTGGTGTGAAAATTTTTTTTTATAATCAGGTTACATTTGCCACTTTTCAATTTCTTGAATTCACAATTACAGCAACAACTTTAATTTATTAGACTTCAAATTAAAATACAACTAAATGTATTGTTATTTTTTATGGCTTTGCTCCATAAAGAACTAGTACAATTTAATCATTCTGTACTGGTGTATAAGCAGATAGACAAGATACAAAACTTTTTCATCTCATCTGAGTGTTATCGTGTATTGCATTGGGTCTTTTTCTGGACCATTTATGAATTTGATACTGGAATTAAAAAGCACTGGGTTCCTACATCTTCTCCAAGCTGTAGAAGACCATGGAGTCATTAATAGCTTGGTGGCTTGTCATATTGTCTTTGGAGAAGGAGTTCATTGGGATGACAGATTGGGAAAAGGATAAAAGCAGTTTGTGGGACAGCGAATTCTCTGGGTTCTTAAAAATTTTGCTGGTTTGCTATTGCCAGAAAATCTGATAATGGGATGCTAAGGTGCTCATCCAAGAATTCTGGAGCTGTCAGAAGCTGATCCATTCACTTCAGAACAGCCAGACTTTAAGGCAAAATGGTTACTAGCTCTGAAATGAGCAGTAACTTAAGTTTGCTTTGACTTAATTGGATAGCTTACATTTAATTTATCTTCAATTCTAAAAAAAAAAAAAAAAAGATAATTCAACCTCTATGGGGAAATGAGACTGCAGTAGTGGCCCCACTGCACAAAGGTTTCTTCTATTACAGGCTGTTTCTAGCTTAGACTGAATTCCCACAGGTGAGATTGCCTTCCTGCTGCAGAAGGTTAAAGAAGAGCAAAAGTGGTAGCAGCCCGGAAGAGCGATCCATGTTCCCTTCCCAAACTGAAGCCCATCACAGGCAACACCGTGAGCAAACAACGGGAACTGCACGGCTGCTGTCACCGGGAAGCTGAGACAGGTTCCCTGCCTGTCACCTTCAGGTGGGCATGAGCCACCCCCAGCTGCACAGCGGGCTCAAACCCTGTTAATACCTGCCCGAGCGCTTCTGGTAGCTTGACAGAGCCAGCGGCGAGATCCGATGATGAATCAAGAAGTTGCAGCCGTGCCAGCCTCCTCACCCCGTGCGGGGGCGTGGTGTCCGCCCAGCCTCGGGCGTCGTTCCCCTTCCATGACCCTCGCTTTGTGCCCTTGGGTGCATTCCTCCCATGCAGTCACCGGGTACGCATTGTCATTTCAAGCAGAAAACAAGTGTTACATGCTCTATATAGGCTCACAATTAATACTCTAACAGTAAGGTGTAGAAATATATTAATAATGCAAATTTATATAAATGGAAATAAAATAATTCAACAGACACCTCTGCCTCCTTCGCAAAGACTTTCTCCTAAGTACTGCTGCTTCTCTCCTTAGCCCTCGTTTAAGCCGTACCCGCCCGGACCCTCCCTCCGGGCACGCCCTAGCTGCTCCACGGGCCGGGGCGGGGGGAGGAAGACTGCGGGGTATCTGTGCGGGCGGCGGCGAAGGCCGGCACGGGCACCACAAAATCCGTGGCTGCCCCAAGCCCCGGCCGGCCGCCGCAGGCCCCGCCCGTTGCCCACCGCCTTGCGGGGGCGGGGCCCGGGGAGACGCCGCCCCCGCGGCGCCAATGGCGGCGGGGGGGGCGGGGGGGCGCGGGGGAGGGGAGGGGGCGCTGCCCTCGTCAGCGCCCGTCCGTCTGGCGGGCGGGGGTCGTGAGGCGGAGTTGCGCGGAGGGTTCGCGACCGGGCCATGGCGGTAACGGCCGCTCGGTGGCCCTGGGCCCTGCTCTGCCTGGCGGCGGCTCCGCCGGGGCGGGGGGCGAAGCCTTAGGGCGGTGGCGTCGCCCGCGGGGATGGGGCGCGGCGTGGCGTGGCGCCGCGGGTCCCTCCTGTCTCGCCGCAGCTGGGGGCGGGCTGCCTGGAGCCGGGGGAGAGGAGGGACGGCACCCGCTGCTGTCCGCACCTGCCCCGCGGGAGCGGGAGGCCGGTGGGCGCGGGGCCGCAGCAGGTGAGGGTCGGGGGCAGCTCCTCGGGTGCCTGCGGGGCGCTGCCAGGAAGGGGCAGCGTGGCCTTCCTGGTGTCGGTCGGTCCTCTTCCCGCTGCTGCTGTCTCGGTGTCCGCCTCCCCGCGGAAAGCACCCGTCTGAAACCGTGGTGTGAAGGCCGGCAACTAGAGGGGGCTTCAGTAGCTGGGGTAGCGAGGAGTGAGACGCAGGGGCACGGCCGTCTTTCCCGCATCCTGCCTGGCAGTGCGATGGGGATTAACCCCTTGGTAAAAGGGTTACGTGACTCGGGGCCGGGACTTGTGATTTCGGCTGTCAGTCTGGCAATAGGTAAATTCCCCACATTGTTGTTTGAAGTGGGGAAGACTTGGTGTCTTACTCCAAGTCGGTAAAGCCTGACTTCTGGAGTACCACAGCCCTTGTGTTCCAGGGCTTGTGGTTTTGCTGACATCTTCAATAAGAAGAATAGTATCAAATGAGGTATTGCATTTCTAAAAAAGTGAAGGCAAGATGTTCAATAGAGAGAAGGATGGTGGTAAAAATAGTTTACTGTGTTAAAGTTGTGATAGCAGATAGCTTCTTGGCAGGACCAAAAAAGAGTAATGAAGAAAGGAGGCAGCACAAGCATAGATATTGGCAAACAGCTTTTAATAAATAGATCATGTTGGTGATGCTGTTGCAGGAATGGAAAATACAAAATACGTAATACTTTAAAGCAGAAGACTGCAATCACTGAGGCGTTTATGGGCATTTCATTGTTTCATTTCTGGTGAGGCACAGTTTTAGGAGAAGGTAGTAAATAGCTAGTGGAATGAACTTTCCTTTGATAAACCTACTCATGTTGCTGAGATATCAGATCTTATCAAGGAAGTGTAGATACTTCACAGTCACACGAATAAAATTTTGAAATGAAACCTGAAAATTTTTTAGTAAAGCTAGGGAAAGTGGAAATAGTAAGGGACTGACTGAAAGAGATGTCATAAGCCATTTCAGAAGAGGTTAACTGGAAAGAGAACTGAGGAATTTTGTTTGGAATGGGTATGGTTAATAACTTCATTTCTGCCTTAAACGCTAAAGATCACTCTGGGCCAGTTTAATTTGCTGCTAATTCATCAATTGATTTGGATTTTGTATAAAAGGAATTAAATGACCATAAAGTTTAGTATATTGTTACTTCATTTTAGCGCTCCGATATAATTGATAAGACTTGAAACTCAGCAGTGGGAGTGATTGACAAGAACTATCCTGGATGTGTCTTAGGTCATCTTAGGAGGGTTGAGAGCCACTGAAATCTAATGGATAAAAGGTTACAGAGTATTAAATATTCTATGTGAAGGAGCTCTTAATGAAATGTCACCTACAATGTTAATGAACTCAAATTGTAGTGACATATGCAGTTAAACATATGCATCGTCACCTGCACCAGTGTAAATTCCCTTTATGGGCTGGGAACTCCGAATTCTTGGGTCTCTTAAATGTAGCAGTTACTGTCAATAAAAATTTATATAATGAAAAATTTCTGGGACTTTCGGTGAAACAAAACAACAAAAAACTTGATTGAGTAGACAATATTTCTGTTTGCAAGTAAAGCCTGTGTTTAAGTACATTTGTTTGGATTTTTTTCCTTATGATAATTTGCTGGATATCTTTTTATTATGAGCCTGAATGTTTTCTCCAGCACTGTGTTAATGTGCTTGCAGTCTGATTGCATAGGCACTGAAATTTAGAAACATTTCTGAAAAAAAAGTGCAACTCTTGCCTTAGGAAAAATTGCCTAGTTTTCAAAGTTAATGTTTTTTACTCTTATATATTTCTAATACCATGGCTTTATAGCAGGACTAAGAAAGTGTAAAGCAAAGCTTTTCAGTTAAGTGAAATAATAAGTGAAGTTTGAACATGGTGGAGCCTGCTAATGATGAAGTTGATTCTTGGCATAGATCACCTTACTGAATATAGTGCAGGAAAACCTGCAAGTTCCCATGCATAGCCCTCAAATCAGATTTTTAAGCCATCTGTGCTCTTCTGCGATGGTAGAAAAATGGCAAAAAACACTGAAGTACCCCCCCCAGTTCCTAAACATTTTCACGCCAAAATTTTCTTTTCTTTTTTTAATGTCATTTCAATATTGGAGAAATTTTCAATATTGGAGAATTTTTGTTTTGGTTATGGTGGATTCTTTTGGTTTTTAAATTGGCTGTCATCTTGTAACAGCTATAAGCTTTTCAGATGAAAACACTTATTTGTAAGCTGTGAAATTATGAAGGAATTCATGCCCAAGATTGTTCTTACTGGTTCAGTCAAAATCTGTTTAGTAACTAGGTATTGTGAAATACAACTTTATCTGAACTACATATCACACATAAGAAGTTGAGCAGAAATCTGTAATCATTAAATGATTCTGTGTGTGAAGCTGTGCATGGAAGTAAAAGCTTTGAAGGAAACCTCTGTCTTGTCTGTTTTCTAATACGCTGTTCCAAACACTGGGCAGTGAGGATGAAAATTAATATCAAGGAGTTGTGCAATTCATTTTGTATTGGCCAAGCTTAACTCTGGAAAATATTTGGATAGTAGGGAGGACAAAGCACAACAAAGTATAATGTTAGAAATGCTGCTTTAAACCTTGGTGTTTTGTGACTTTAGTACTTCAGTTCTCATTTGTTCATATCTGTGTTTGCTCTATGACATCCATGTAGTCAGCCAAAACCACTCTTGATCATCTATCACTAGTGAAACAATTTACAATTTTGTTCCAAGTTTTTAAGAAGCCAGAGTTCAATGAGCAGCTGTGTTCACCTCTGTGTGAAAAGGGATTCCTGCTCTGATTTCCTTTTTCCACCTGTTCTTGACTGGTTCTTGTGCTCTTCAGATTCTGTGACCTGATTAATTTTACAAAGGTGTGTAGTTAGTCCTTATGGAGTTTTTTGGTGTTGGGTTTTTTTTCATATTTTATTATTCTAGTCTCTCTCTTTTTTTTCTTTTTTTTTTTTTTTCCTCCCCTGGGTTAATAAATTCATTTGCCTCATGAAGAAACTTGGTAGGTGCCAAGCTAGTGCAAGTTAAGCAGCGGAAATGTGGCTAGAAGCAGAAGGAAGGGGAGCAAGATCTCCTTTTGGTGGCAGTGAGTGTTCAGGGATAATTCTGTGAGACTTGGTACATGGATCTGTGTCAAGTTCAGAACAAAAATTCTGTATGTTCTTTTTTGCCTTCTGGGAAGGAAGATTTTTCATGGTCATCTGTCGACCAGACAAATTGTCCTGATAGGCCATCAAGTGGGCACTTCTGTTCAGAAGTGATAGTTAAGTGCTTCAAGTCTTCTAAATACCTTTTTCCCTCCCCTTGCTTTTCCATAGGCTTGTCTTGTTGTTACCATGCAAAGGACAATTTAATGTGCCGTGATGTCTGTGAACAGGTAAGCTTGTTTTAAATTTGGTTTATCCCTCAGAGTTAAAATCATGCCTTTCGACAACGATACAGCAAGATTAGGGTTATAAGCAAATTATTTCCTGTGTGAATACTATGTGTGAATCATGAGATGTAATATTGTTATTTAAGTGAGAACTTAAAGGTTTAAAACTGTAGTCCTCTATCCTTTCACGGTGGAAAACATGTTCTGCTGAAGTTGAGGAGAAATAGAGACACAAATCTGAGGTCAGGGTTTTGTCAAGAAGCGATAAGCATGTTAAGAAATGGGAGGGGTGAAGGTATTTTACCCAACTTCTGAATCTTATTTTCCCAACTTGTTCCCGATCTTGAGGGAATTCAAAATGAAGAACAAGATGTTGGTACTGTTCTTTCTTCCTGACAGTTCTTGTTTCTTAGCTAAGCATCTGAGGTACTTATTATTATATATGGTTTTGTGAATCCAGCAAAAATCTGTTTACTTACTCTGTTCATAAGGTAATAACAAGCTGTGTGTGCTAAATTCAAGCCTGGAAATATATTTTTCCACAACTTCTGTTTAGATTTGTACCTTTGTATAGTATGTTGTACAGATTTGTGTGTGTTTAGATAAATTTATATACATAAAAATTTTACATCAGTAAAGCATACATACACATATACACATTTTTTATATTAAGATTGTGCCCTTATATCATACCTGCCCCCTTTTCTTGTTTTTGTTACCCACTTTGGGGCTATTAAAGCACTAAACCTCATTATGATTAAGTTTATCTGTGATTGTATTAACAAAACTTTTAGTTTAAATTACATTTCTCCCTCCATGATATATTTACAGAATGCAACCAAATCCCCTTTCAGCTTTCCTATTGTTAGGCCAAACAAGAAATCTGGCAGTCTCTTTGTGTAATTCCTATAATAATTCTTGCAGCCCTTCCAGCGTAAGTTTATCTCTTTGGATACAGGTAAGCAAAACTGTACATGGTATAAACAAAAGTATAGCACTCAGTCTTTAAAATTTTGCTCAAACTTATGTATAAATAAGAAAGATATCCATTCCTGTATATAAACAAATGTAATTGGCAGGTTTAGTAGCTATATTGAGAGGGCATTTGGAATAATCTGTCCAATTCTTTATTCTGTTCCATTGTTTTGAAGTTCCCAGTTTATTATGTGAATTCCTGATAGCTCTTCATGAAAGGCCTTGAGCTTTTTACTGTCAAATTTCATCCTATTTCTGTTATACCAGTCCTAATTATTGTGTAGGGTTTTCTGTGGTTTTTGTAAGGTGTTGTGATCTTGCCTCTGGATGATCTCTCTCTACTCAGATAATGAGTATATTCAGAGTCTTTGTAGTGACAGGTCTAGAACAAGTCTAAAGCAAGACTGGTACCCTTCAAATTGTTCTATAAGGAGCTGTCTTAGTTACATCAGGCTGGCAGCATCATTTTCTGAATGATCCTTTGATATAGGTCAGCAGACTGGCTGAAGGGATTGTCTACTATTTTTTGCTGATTTTTGTGTTCTGTAACTTAACCATTTTGTGCAGCACAACTCAAAAGCTTTGTCTTTGTTGAATCTATTTTGGAATGTATTATTTGATACTTGGCCCCTTGTCTTATACATAAAATTTGTAGGATGAAGGTTTGCATACGTGGGAGGTGACTGTAAGGGAACAGAGTTGGCTGAATTATTTGCCTTTTGTCTTTTCAAACACCTTTTCTAAAATGTTTGCCATGCACTCTTTGCCTTATCTGTACCATCCTGACATGATAATTTATTTAGTAATAATAATAAAATATTTTCCTCCATAAAACATTGGAGTTGCTTGCCAGGGATGGCAGGGAAAGCAGGCTTGTGCTCCATGTTTCTATTTAACTAATGCTTAGGGAATTCCAGCAATCAGGGTGTACAGACAGGAATTTGGGTGTTAACAAAGACATTTCTTGTGGAGATGGCCAGCAGGAGGTGCAGATGTACTGCTTGAGACTGCGTGCACCCACTACATCCAGCAGGACGGTCTGTGGCACTGGCTGGGCCAACCACTCATGACTTACTGGAGGTCCTGACCCAGAGGGAGCTCTTGAGGAAGAATGTGTCCACCCAGGTCTTGGGCTGCAGGAAAAGGATTATGTCTCTCCTTGAGTCAATGGCACTTAAACTGTGGGAGTCATGCTCTGGTCAGTTTCCTGAACTGTCCGATAAAGAAGCTGAGGATAGAGGCATTGCCTCAGTGTAAATGGGAGGTAGCCAAGCTCTTCATAGAGAACCTGCAAGGGTGATAACCTGAACTATTGCATTGCGTCAAAAGGATTGCCAGAGGCTATGCTTAGTAGAGAGAAAGTTTGTGTCCCCTGACAGCATGAAGAAATATCTTGGCTTGTCTTTGGATATGCACTTACAGAATAGATTTGGGGCCTTAGAACAGGTGAGGAGGAACAAGCTCCATCAGGAAGCCATCTTGGCCTAATCAACTTCTTGTAAACAGTGCCACCAGGAGAAGGCCTCCCTTCTGCAGGGGATGGAGGCACTCATCTGAAGATGAGACTTGCTGTCTGTGGTGGTTTGGTTTTTAGGGGCTCAGATCTAGGATGTTGCAGAAATTGCAATGTTTTTTTGACCCATTGGCTACTCAGCTACATGGACACCAGTGATACAGTTGAGGGAGGTCTTGCATTGGTAAAAGGTAACTACAGCCCAGGGGCTAGGTTGAAGGGCACAGGAGGCCCGGCGGTGTTCTCCTTGATCCTGCCAGTTAAGGAAAAAGGCTTGATTAGGAGTAAGGAATTCTGCTAATTAGTAATTCAGCCTCTTTAAGTGAGCCCTTTGAAAAAGAAAACTTGGATTACAGGTTTGTTTTTCAACTAACATGATTCAAACATCTAATTATTTTGCATTCTTGGTAAGTGTTATTCCAAACCTAGTTTCAGTATCATCTCCTTTTCGTGATTATTTGGTTAAGTCTGTCAGATTCTGTAGCAAGGAGTAAGTGGGCCTGTCTTTCTTTAATTGACCTTTTTTTTCCTAAGTTTAGTTCTGGGAAGTTTCACAACTATAAGGTTCCTGGCAGCTTTTATCTCTGTACCACTGCAGACATCTCTATCCAGACTGTCCTTCAAGCATAAGAACAGTCCATCCCCGTCCTCAGGAAAACTCTAATTAGTTTCAAGACTCTGGCTTGGCTAAACAGAGAAGTCATGAACAAGCTTTAATGCAGAAAGGCAGTATAGAGAAGATAGAAGCAGGCGAAGGTCATAAAAGAGGAATTTAGAAAGTTTGTCCAGGCATGTAAGGGTATATTGGGAAAGACAAGGCTCAGCTGGAGTTGAGACTTGCAGAGGATATCAAGGGCAACAAGATGTGCTATGGCAGTAGTTAAAGGCTGAAGAAGGAAAAATGTGTGACTGTTGCTGAACGCAGCACATGACTTAGTGTCAGCAAACACAGATAAGGCAGAGATACTGAATGCCTTCTTTCCTGAGTCTCTGTTAGCAAGGTCTGCCAGCCCTCTGTGCATAGGGACGGGGTTCAAAAAGGAGTACTACCAGTGGTGGTTGAGTCAGGATTACTTGAGAAAATTTGACCAACACAAGTCCATGGGACTAGATAGACTGCATCTGAGGGTGCTGAGAAAGCTGGCTGGTGTCACTGCAAGGTTATTCTCTATCATCTTTGAAAGGTTGAGGAACTTGGGGGAGGTCCCCAATGAATGGAGAAGGACAGACAATGTACCCATCTTTAGAAAAAAAAAAAAAAAAAAAAAAGCCAAACAGAAATTCCAAAGAATGGTTCCAAATCCAGCAAACGACAGACTAGTAATTTTCTCTTAAATCCTTGGGAAAATCGGGGACAGAGTCCTCTCGGAACACATTTCTGAACACGCAAGGGGTAAATCATGCCTGACAAACCTGACTGCTTTTGATGATAAGGCTGGATTTCTGGATGAGGAGAAAGGAGTGGATGTCATTTGTGTTTACTGTACTAAGACTTTCAACACTGCCTCCCTCAATATTCTTGTATCCATTTTAGGATAATACGGTTTTGATGGATCGACAACTAGATGAGTAAAAAATTGGTTGGATAATCAGGCTCAGAGATAGAGGTTAGTGGGTCATACTCTGCCTGCAGGCTTATAAGAAGTAGAATACCAAAGGGGTCTTGGGTCCTGTTGGGACCTGTCCTGTTTAACATCTTTAATAATGACCTGGAGGAGGCGACAGATTCCACTCTTGTTGAGTTTTCGGGCAATGGCAAGCTGGAAGGAAAACTTTATAATCTTAATGTCAGGACTGTCATCTAGAAGGACCTGGACAGGTGGAAGGAACTGGCCAACAGGAACTTAATGAAATTCAGCAAGGACAAATGCAAAGTCCTGCACGTGGGAAGAAAGAATCGCTTGCAACAATGAGTTGGAGATTGATTTGCTAGGGAGCAGATTTGCTGAAAAAGGACCCAGGGATACTTGTACACAGACAGCAAGCTGAACACGTGCCAGCAGTGTGCCCCAACAATAAAGAAGGCGTCCTGGGCTATATTAACAGGAGCATAGCCAGCAGATCTAGAGAAATTACTCTTCCAATTTAGTCAGCACTTGCTGACCACATCTAGAATACTGGACACAGGTTTGTCACCCCTGTTACAAGAAAGACATCAGTTAACTGGAACAAGTTAGCAAAAAGTCACCAAGGTGATCGGGGGCTGGCACATGCCCTCTCTGGAGAGGCCGAGGGAACTGCCTTTAGCCTGGGGAAGGAGGAACGCTTCAGAACAGCTTTCTGACACCTGTAATAAGATTGCTCAGAATACAGAGCCAGGCTTTTCACAGTGGTACATAGTGGGAGGGCAAGTGAGGGCAGTTATAAATTGAAACCAGATTGTTCCAGCTGGTTGTAAGGAGGAACTTTTCTACCACAAAAACTCAGAGGTTGTGCATTCTCCATCCTCAGAGGTTTTCATGACCTGACTGGATAAAACCCTGAGCAACATGGTCTGGCCTCATAGTTGACCCTGCTTTGAGCAGGAGGTTGAAATAAATGATCTTCTGAGATACCTTCCAACCTGAATTATTTTATGACCCCAGAACACCCCAAATACTACTGCAGTTCTTTTCTTGCTCTCATTTCTGAAACCAGTACTATTGTTCTCTTGTTTATCATGTTGCAAATTTAGAAGTGTAATATCTTTCTCTTTCTGAAAGATCTGAAATGCATCCTTGTTTCAGTTATTCCTGTAATTTCCAGATTCATATCCCACATTAATAGGTCTATTTCCATCCCTTTTGTTGCCCAGTTTTTTGTTTTAATTCATAAGTGTTTTACTTAATTGGACTGCTAGAGGAACAAGAACTAAAACCATTATTAATGTGGGACCAGAAAACAATTTAAAATATGCTAAGAGCTCAGCTTAAGTTAACACTTCCATGAAACTTTAAAAAACAAAACCAAACCACCACTACCAAATATATTGATGAGGTAAAGGAATTGTGTAATAAAGGGTTAAAACATTCTTACTGTTGTAAGAAAATGAGATGAGCAACACTACAAAATGGTCTGAAGTCACCTGGGAAAAAAAGATACACAATTCTGAATCATGTAAATGTATCAAAGTCAATAAGGTAAGGTAAGATTCCTTCCCAAGTATAGCTATGCAAAATATTTTAAGTTGGAAGAGTCATTTTGTCTAACCTCTTGCTCAGAGAGGTGCTAGCTTCAAAATTAAATGAGATTACTTAGGATCTTGTTAGTCAAGTTTTGAATATCCTCAAGGATGGTCTTTCCACAGCCTCTCTGGGGAATCTGTTCCAGCACTAAACTACTCTCAACGGTGAAGATTTTTTTTTTTTTCCTTTGCATCCAGTCAGAATTTCTCTTGCTGCAACTTGTTACTTGTGCAGCTCATCCTTCCACTCTGCAACTTGGAACAGTCTGACTTACCTTTTCTATAATCTATCTTCAGGTACTGGAAGACAGGAATTTAGATCCCCCTGCTCCCTCTTAACCCTTCTTCAGTTTGAACAGATTCTTTTACCTTGGCCTGTCTTGGTATGTCATAAAGTCCAGCATCCTTTGTGGCCTTCTACTGGACACAGTAGTGTCCAGTAGACAGGGCACAGGGGTGGCACAAAACTGGGTTTGGTATTACTTACGTGGCCTCTTCAGTGCCTAATACAAGAAAATGGTCATCTTCCTTTAACCTGCTGGCAGTGCTGATGCTAATGAAGTGCAGTATGCTGTTAGCCTTCAGTAGTGCATCGGTGCACTGCTGACCCATGTTCAGCTTGTTATCCACCAGGACCCAACACCCTTTTCTGCAAAGCTGTTTTCTAGCCAGTGAGCACCCAGCCTGTACTGTTGCATGGAGTTAGCCCATTTCAGCTATGATTCTGTGTTTGCCTTTGTTGAACTGCTTGAGTTTCCTGTCAGCCCATTGCTATGGCCTGTTGAAATGCATCTGAGTGGTGGCTATGCCCTCCAGTACAAGGATGACAACTCGCAGTTTCAGCTCATCTGTGTACCTGCTCAGGATTTTTTCTGTCCCATTGCCTGGGTCGCTAGTAAAGCCATTAACAGTATTGGGTTTGACTCCTATATTATACCACTTCCAGGTGGCCAACACTTAGACATTGAACTGCTGACTGCTAATCTTTGAGCCCTACAGTTTGTCACCCACCCTGTAGCCCACCCATCCCATCCATGTTTCATGAGTCTGGCTCTAAAGATACGGTGGGAGACGATGCAAAAACCTTTTTAAAGTCAAGGTAGACAACATATACCGTTCTCCACTTTTTTTACTAAGCCAGTCTTTTTGTTATGGAAAGCTATCAGGCTAAATTTGCCCTTGGTGTGTCTGTGCTGACTGTTCCCAGTCACCTTCTTGTCCTTCATGTGCCCTGACATGGCTTCTACCAGGATTTGTTCCACAGTCTACCTGCCAGGTGAGGTTAGGCTGAACAGCCTGTATTTTCCCAGGTTATTCTTGCCTTTCTAATGGATATGATGTTTGTCTTTTTTCAGTCATCAGGAAACACATCCAATCACCTTGATCTTTCAAAAATGGTAGCAAAGCTACTGTGCAATGACGGTGGGTAGCTTCTCAACATCCTCAGTTGGAGGATGAGACTATAGATATATAAAAGCAAATATTAACTTTGCATTATTAACTTTGCATTCTTTGCACATTAACTGTTGGCCAAAGTTGTCTAAGGGTAGGTAGTAGTGAAAATAAAAGCGATGAAATCAACTGAAAAAAGTATTCAACGTGTAGTTACATTCTATATGTTTTAAGGTGTGTTTTGTTTCTAACAGATTTTGTCTTCTAAGAGTGATTCCCGTTTGAAGCACTTGCTGCAGCGAGCACCTGAGTATTGTCCAGAATCAATGGTAAGGCTTGCTAGTTTTTAATTAAAGTCAACAAACCAATAACTAATCTTATACTAACAAAGTTTTGCTCGCAAAAATAAGGTTTTAAAATTACTTGTATTTTATTTACTCACTTTTTGAGCTAGTACAACATGTGTATATGTCTTGAAGCTTTTTCTTCCTTGTTATGAGGGCTAGAAAAATTTTTACAGTGAGACTTGATCCTCAAAATAGCTTTTTTTTTTTTTTTTTTTTTTTTTGGTAAAGCCATCATATATTACACTACTTGTAATAAGATGGGACTTGACAATTTTTCTAGGTGTCCTGGTTGTATAAGCTATGAAATGCAATGGAAATCCAACCTACGTTATAAAAAAATTGTGCTGGGTGATGTCAATGACTTACATAAGCTGGAACACACAACTTAATTTATGGGACAAAGCTGTGAGGTCTTGGTTGGGCTATAGCAAGGAGACCCTCATAGCTGCTCTGAATGGTTTATGACTGTATCTGACAAACTGAAGTAAAGATTTTATTGGATAACTAAGATTATGGCTTCCTAAAAGTTCTCTAGTATATCACTAAAAAAATGAAGCATGTATTCTACTCCTTGTCTTAAAGATGATCTGATCGGGGAAGAGATAAGCACTACCATTCAGATTGTAAATTATGGAGTCTTATCTCTTGGCAACTTAGAATATCTCAACACATTTGCTGTCAGAAAGGTCTGCTTTCTTCTTGTAACTTTTGTTATTTCCAAACAGCATCAATACTGTTTCTAGCTAGCCAAAAACACGTACTCACCTCAAATGAGCAATGTGTAGGAGTAGTAAATCTGAGAATAACATTCTGTAAGTAACTTTGCAAGAGTGTGTTTGCTTATAGATCCTTTCCTCCTGTGTGCCAAAAGTATGTTTTTTCAGTGTTTTATTCCTGTGGATCATCAGCTTTAAGGTCTTGGAAAGTTACAGACAGCTGATGGTATGAGTACAACCTGTGGCATGAAAACATATCAAAGGGGTGAATAGCATTTCGTTTGGTTCTGAGTTTCTTTATTTTTTTTCCATGATAGGAAGAGTAGGATCTATCTGTATAGTAGAGGAGTGCATTTCTTAGAAGACAGAATTGCAGAGTATCTGGAAGGCGGAAAATGATTGACACCATTTTATTTTTTTTTAACTCCCAATTACCATCTTCATAAATGGCAAGTTTACTGTTCAGTATGTATCTTAAATTAATATTGCTGAATTAGCAATATTTATAAACTCTTTAAAAGACATCTAGATATAAAATAGCTAACAGTTCAACTTAATACCATATTTGCTGTTTTCAGATACCACTTGTCTTTATTGGAGAGGTGTTTTAGTGACATTCCACCAATGAGCGGATAGGTTATGAATTTAATCAGATGGTCTATTTTCTGGAGCACTGATTGCAGACATTGCGTCGTCTATATTCTTTCAGATAATATGATAGAAAAGGTATTGCCTGGTATTTAGTAATACATTAACTGCCAGCAAAAGAGGTGACTTTATCTTAGTCTCACAGAATCATTTAGGTTGGAAAAGACCCATAAGATCATTGAGTCCAACCATTAACCTTCTTGTGAAATGAAGGAAGTCAACTGAATCAATGGAGTGAAACTAGTAGAGGTAGCAGCTCTTTTCTTTTGAGCTGACTTAGACTCTATCTGTGGGAGTTTCCCACTTAGACAATGGAGGAGGACAGTTTTGGATCATTAGTTACAGATCCATTGCAACTTCAGAAAGTCATTAATCCCTGTGATGACAGAATCATTGCATGACAATATGGGTCGCTGTTTCAGTGTGATTGAGTTGAACTTTTCATTTTGTCTTAAAGAACATGTTCAACACTCTTTCATTTAAAGCCCCTTTGGTGTGTTGACTTTGGCTACATGCCAGGTGCTCACCAAGCCGCTCTAGCACTCCACCTCCTCAGCTGGACAGGGGAGAGAAACTATGATGAAAGGCTCATGGGTTGAGATAACGACAGGGAGAGATCACTCACCAATTACCATCACAGGCAAACAGACGCAACTCGGGGAAATAAATTTAACTTCTTGCCAATCAAAAGGTCACAGTAGGATAATGAGACATGAGAAAAAAAATCTAAAACCACCTTTCCCACCCCTCCCTTCTTCCTGGGCTTAACTTAACTCTTGATTTTCTCTACCTCGTCCCCCTGAGCAGCGCAGGGGGACAGGGAATGGGGCTGCGGTCAGTTCATCACACATCTCTGCTGCTCCTTCCTCCTCAGGGCGAGGACTCCTCACACTCTTCCCCTGCTCCAATGTGGGGTCCCTCTCACAGGAGACAGTCCTCCATGAACTTCTCCAGCATGAGTCCTTCCCATGAGCTGCATTCTTCACGAACTCTTCCAGTGTGTGTCTGTCCTTTCCATGGGGTGCAGTCCTTCAGGAACAGACTGCTCCGGTGTGGGTCCCCCGTGGGGTCACCAGCCCTGCTAGCAAACCTGCTCCAGCATGGGCTCCTCTCCGCACACATCCACAGGTCCTGCCAGGAGCCTGCTTCTGCAGGGGTTTCCCACAGGGTCACAGCCTCCAGGCATCCACCTGCTCCGGTGTGGGGTCCTCCCTGGGCTGCAGGGGGACAGCCTGCCTCACCATCGTCTTCACCACGGGCTGCAAGGGAATTTCTGCTCTGGCGCCTGGAGCACCTCCTCCCCCTCCTTCTTCACTGATCTTGGTGCCTGCAGAGCTGTCTATCTCACATATTCTCGCTCCTCTCTCTCCCAGCTGCTGCTGTTGCACAGCAGTTTTTATTCTTTCTTAAATACATTATCCCAGAGGTGCTACCACCATCGCTGATGGGCTCGGCCTTGGCCAGCAGCAGGCCCATCTTGGAGCCGACTGGAACTGGCTCTGTCAGACAAGGGCGAAGCTTCTGGCATCTTCTTACAGAACCCACCCCTGCAGCCCCCCCGCTACAAAAACCTTGCCACGTAAGCCCAGTAAACCCCTTAAGACTTGTCACTTGCCTTTTTACTCTCTGCAGAATTTTCCTGATTTCATCTAATTAAGGTTTTCCTAGTGCTTGCTTAAAAAAGACTGAATTCAGTAACTACTAAAATATAATCCTTCAAAGCTTTTCTGTACTCTTGTTGTTTTAAATACTATACTGTGATCATATTGTGTAAGTGTTGAGACTCCAGTTGTTGTATGTTAAACATCTAACATACAGTGTATAGTAAGTCCTATAGCTTTTAATTCTTCTGGCTTTTAACACAGCACACCTGCTGTAACTGCAACATGTACTTTTTTCTGATAGTTGAACTAAAATTCTTACTTTAGATGGAATTCTTCCCCTGCTACCTAAACCTCCTTCTTCCAGGACATTTTTCACTTCTATTGGGTGGGTAACATAAGTATATGTAGCAGATCAGTGTCTGACCTGTGATTTCTTTTATACTAGCCCCAGTGTAAAGAATCCCCTGTAGTCATCTTGGCTAGTAGTCTCGGTAATAACAGTGATGAGAGAAATGGGGATGGCAACTCTTTGGTAAGCTCCTCACCTTCTTTTTCTGCCAAAAACCCAAACCAAACCAAAAAAAACCACGTTTACAGAATTAATCTGCCTAATACCATCAGCCACTTAGGTCATTTAGCAGAACCTGTCCTTAGGACCAGAAGTACTTTGCAGTTGGGGTGAACCTAACAGATCCCTATTGTGACTTTTCATGTTAGTAAACTTCACTTATACAACTCTTTCTCCCGTGTATCTGTATTTCCCTGAAGCTCCATTTCTCTGGTCTCTGGGGTACCTTAAAACCTCTTTCTTCTGTTTTGTGTGTGGTTATGTGTGGTGTTTGGGGTTTTTTTAAGCTAGTGGAAAGGAGTGCTAGGGCAAAAAGCTTTTCCACAGGTCTTGGTCCTAGATAAATCTTTGTCTAAAGAGTTGCTACATAGTTCTCTAAACACTGGTGGAGAAAGTTGACTAGCTATCATGTTCCAGGTAATTACATCATGTTCTGCACCTACAAAACCACTGCTATTGATTCCATACTCTGTAGATGGCAGCCTTCTCGTCAAAGCAAGTGGAACTCAAGTTGTATCACATAGCGCTTCTTCAAAAGATGTTTTAGACATAAGAATTCTTCCAGTAGGATGTTTAAAATAAACAAAAATGCTGGTTTGTGTCTGCTAGAAACTCTCTTATTCTGTAGACTTACTTTTGCTTAATTGCATTTTACTTTTCAGGGAGAAGTGTGGGGTTGTATAAATTCTTCTTTGCCAGGTAAGAAATACTAGTTTACTGTTGAATCATGTTGCTTTTTTACCATATGCATGTTTTGATTTGCATTGACCACCTGTACCTCTCGTGATAATTTAACTTTCATTACACTTCCCTTATAAACTGTATTTGATTCCTTTAGTCTAAACTGGGTTCCCTGTGCTTTTTTTAACACTTCTTTTCCTAGTTAGAAAATGTTTGTATGATTAAACATGTATGCTTCTGTGACACATCCAAGAAATATCAGAGTTTCTTTCTTTTAAAGGTTTTCCTATTATTTTTAGTTTCAGTATACCTTCATAACCTGATATATAAAATCATGGATTATTGCAACTTCGCTCTAGATCTAGTATAATTTGGAAAAAAAAAAAGTAACAGGAGGAAATAGTAAGAAATAGACAAAAAAAATAAGAATTGCAGAGCTCAGATCAAGAACCAAACTGCTTGGTACAGGTGGATTTAGAAGGTTAAAGTATAAATCACAAGACAGGACTTTTATGTTAAAAGGAGAGGTCAAAAATGGGTGAAATTGGACTTAACTAGGGCTATTGTATCATATGGCCATTTTAAAATACTTTGAGTGAAATTATGCTGTGGTTGAAAAAGTGGTAGTGAGGAAAGAGGAGGCCTTAACAGTTCTATCGCATCTGCTCAGACTTCCCACCCCGCTTCAGAGGCAAGCTGTTGATTCCAGTGCATGCAAAGAGACTTGCTGTCTTATATTTTGCTAGTTTTAATTAACCAATAATATTGTTTGGAGTGGCAGTGCTTCTGTCTCATGATAAATTTTTAGTTGGAGACAATACCTAATCTTCACTGAAGCTCAGTAGCTGTGTGCAAATGAGTAGCAATACTTTAACTGCAAGTGAGAAATACATATTTTATTTTGAATGTTAGGTTTGTGTAAGCAAGTGGAAAAGCATTGGAAATCTTTGTTAATGAACCACTTCCAAATTGTCTTCCTGTACTTTCTAAAATAGTGTGAGGCCTCTTCAGTGCCTTTGTGGTAGGATTCTATTATCCTCTGATTTATGGAAAAAAAGTCACTTCTTCAATGGTGCTGTAAATCATAGTTTAGTCCTGTGATAAAAGTGAAACCTTCCTGTAGTACCTTGAGCTTCTATCCTGAACTTTGAACTTGCACAAAGCCAGTCACTTTTTATTCTTCTTGCATGTGAAGTTATGTTACTGTTTTCTTCTTTGATGTGAGCCACTTTTAAATTTAAGTATTTTCCAGTGATTCCACACACTGTAGAATTTTGTAAATTAATGGTGTGGTGTATATAGGACAGCATTATAGGGGAAGCTCTTACTCCCTTTCTGGGAAATCAGTACAACTCAGTTCCTCTGTGAGGTGCGTGTACACTAGTACATGCAGCATGGGGAGCAAACAGGAGGAGTTAGAAATCTGTGTGCACTTACAAGGCTACGATTTTGTTGGGGTCACAGAGACCTAGCAGGAGGGTTTCCACAGTGGGAGTGCTGTGATGGACAGGTACAGGAGGGACGGGCCAGGAAGATGAGGAGGGGAAGTTTCCCTTTATCTGAGAGTGTAACTGGCATGCATGGAGCTCTGCCTGGGGATGAATGATGATCCAGCTGACAACAGCGCATGGGCGTATGAGTGGCATACTATGGGTATATCAACATCTTAGTGAGCTGGAGGCCAGTATCCCAGGGGTTGATGCTGGGTCTAGTCCTATTTAACATCCTCATTAATGATGGGACAAAGTGCACCGTCAGTGTATTTGCAGATGATAGAAAACTGGGAGGAGAGGTTGCTAGACTAGATAGTTGTGCTGCCATTCAAAGGGGTGTTTTCAAGCCGGAGAAATAGGCAGACAGGAACCTCATGAAGTTCCAAAAAAGGCAAATTCAAAGTCTTGCACCTGGTGAAGGTCCCATGCTCCACAGCACGCAGAAGACTGACCAGCTGGAAAGCAGCTTTGTGGAAACATACCTGGGGATCCTGGTGGACAGCAAGTAGTACATGATCCAGCAATGTGCCCTTGTAGGAAAGGACAACAGCCCCCAGGCTGCATTAGGGACAGTGTTGCCAGCAGATCAAGGGAGGTGATCCTTCCCCTCTACTCACCATTGATGAGACCACGTGAGGAATACTGTGTCCAGTTCTGGCCATCTCAGTACAAGAAAGATACGAACACACTGGAGCAAGTCCAGCAAAGTGCCCCTTTAAGATGATTACGGGACTGGAATATATATGAGGACAGGCTGAGAGAGCTGGGATTGGTTACCATTGTCAAGAAGAGAAAGCTGAGGGGCGTGGATCTTATCAATATGTATAATTATCTGATAGAAGTGTGTAAAGAAGATGGAGCCATGCTCTTCTCAGTGGTATCCAGTGGCAGGACAAGAGGCAGTCAGCACAGATTGAGCAATGGTAACTTCCATTTAAACATAAGAAAAAAACTTTTTTAATGTATAGATGATTGAACAGTGGACGAGGTTGTTCAGAGAGGTTTTGGAGTCTCCCTTCTGTGGAGGTATTCAAAATTCTGTTGGGAATGGTTCCAGGCAGCATGCTTTAGCTGTCCTTGTTTTGAGCAGGGAGGTTGGGCTAAACAATCTCCAGATGTTCCTTCCAACCTCAGTGATTCTATGGTTTTCTTTCTGATTTTTCTCTCCTTTGACTACCCTCGGTACAGAAAGTATTTCAGAACAGTTTAGAATGGGGCCACAAACAGAGTTTTGACTGGATCAGCATCTCTGATTTTTCATAGTACAGCATCCACAAAGTGTTTTCACACACACATGCACACACAGACACACACACGCACAATGATGAAACTGTATACAGCCCTCGCAACATCAGCATTATCAAGGACAGTTGCAGAATATTGACTGGATAAACAGATTACTTTGATAGTTGTTTTCTTTCTTAACAGCCATATGACATGCCTAGCAGTTAAGAATGCAGGTGGAAACATGTTTAACACAAGTTTCAGTGGCATCCTGTCATAACACAACATATACGCTAAATAATTTGGGACTCTGCCTTATAATTTGCTGCTTGATGTATCCTTTGTGTATTTTCATTATAGCTTGTGTTTTCTCCTCTTCCACTCCTTCACCACAGCAGCTTGATATTACTGATCTGTGTTAAAATCTAGAAATTGATTGATTTACCAGTAAGTTCATCACAATAGTTACCTTAAAACATTAATATTCTCATAGCTACCACTTGAGCTACCATTCTTTTTCACGTTTATTTCCTCTTCCTTAAATGCATCATGATGGTCTTCTATTAACTTCCTTTTATGGCTCATGCTCACAAAACAACACTGTAAGTCGTGTTTTTAGTTGTCCTTGCCAAGACAATGTTGTAAGCGTTAAATACTTTAGATGTTCAGGAATGTAAGTATTCTCTGGAAGAAAATTATTTTTCCATGTTTTCTGAAGGCAAGTATCATTAGTTTGTCAATGTTTGTTTATTAAATCAGTAGGCCTAAGTTTCTTTTATGACCATGCACACATGGTACTGTTCAAGAAGCTGCTTACAAAAGATGATCAAGGGACCCCCAGCTGGGAGAGGGGGAGAGCAAACCCAGCAACCTGTAATTCTGGGTTTTAACTATGTTCTGCTAAGTTTAAGCTTTATAATTTTCTGTAAACAGACTGTAGAAGACTTCAAAGAGACACCAAAATTCCGTCGTGGGCTTTCTTGCACCCCTCTTGACACATACAACTCTTGAACATGAAAAGCCTAGTTGTTTTTCACTTCCTTCTTTTTCCAATCTTCCTTTTTGTTTTTTCCTCCCCAGTTTCCTCAGGATCATGGTGATCCAGCATTTCTCAGAAATTTTCAGAATGTAGAATATTTCTCTCATCACAAAATAAATATATCGGAGATGACATTCTAATTTTTCATGTTTATGCGGCCTTTTTCCTCTGTTTCTGACTTCAGTGCTCTTGTGGAGACTGCAGTAAAATGTTTAAATAGGGAATAAAAACGTGTGTATTGTAAGTCATCTCACTAATGTGATGTAGCCTCTAAAAACTTTTGGGAGATGTGGGACAAGAGCCTGTGTTATGCAACTAGATGATCTTTTATAGTTCAGAGATCTGTATTGTTCTTTTATCAGTTAATTTGGTGAATAATCAGGACTATGGGCTCCCGTCAATTAATTGTGCACTGAAGGTGTATTTTCATTTAGAAATGCATACATTTTAATTACCTTGAGTACAAAATTAATATTTACGTTGCTGTATTAAAATTGCAGTTCAATGTTTTTTGAATATGTGACATCAGTTTTTTTCTGCTACTTGTAAACATCCTGGTCAGAAGGCCGCTTGCCAAGAAAATGCTAACTATGGCTGAAACTTATCAGTGTTCTTAATTTGGCATGTATCTGTAGCTTGTTTTTAGTACAGCTTAGTTCCAGTGAAAGTATGACTGAAAACCGCAGGCTCTGTATGGCAAGAAATATAGATGCTGGATTATTCAGTGGTGACATTGCCCCTAAAGCTGTACAGCTGTATTTATCATGTGTTTCTCCTGGCTATAGCTGGTTGTTGCTGCAGAGATGTCTCTCTTGTTTTTGTATTGCACATGATATTTCATTTATGTTTTTTAGATTGCTTATACCTTACAATATCAATCCTACTAATAAATTTCTACCAAATATTACTTTTTTGATTGTAAGGAATCTGTGGAGAGCTCCACACATGAAAGTTATACAGAAGCAACTGCTACATTGTTTTAGGCTTGCTCACTCCCCCACCAATGGGATAGGGGGAGAATCAGAAGGGTAGACAGTTTGATAATTAAAAAATTGAAGAAAAAAAAAAAAAGAAAAAATACCCCAAACCAAGAAAAACAAATGATGCAAAAGAAAACAATTGCTCACCACCAACCAAGCGATGCCCAGCCAGTCCCCAAGCAACAGCAGCCCCCACCAACCTCCAGCCCCCAGTTTTATTGCTGAGCATGATGTCATATGGTCTAGGATATCCCTTTGGTCAGTTACGATGAGCTGTCCCTGCTGTTCGTTTCTGTTCTCTTACATTTCAAATTAGATAAACCAAATTATCAAACTCTGATACTTCCAGTGAACATAGGAAATAGTTTGCATAAAGCATCTTTAAATTCTGTATATAGAAGGTATTTCATAATTGCCACATTCAGCATTTATTAAGGCACAGACTTGCCCTTTTCTTGATTAAAATTGGTTTGGAATGACTTAATAAATTCCAATAAAAATTTAATCTGTAAATAGGCTTCTTGAATGAGAACAGGATTATCAAATTTGATAAGTAACTGATTCATGGGGAGAGAAGGGAAAATGATGGCATAGTTTCCACTGTAATATGTACTGTCATCTTATTTTCAAAGGAGTTTTGAAGAAGTCTGATGGGTGGGTTGGCTTAGGTTGCTGTGAGCTAGCTATTGCTGTGGAATGCCGGCAAGCATGTAAGCAGGTAAGGCTTTCTAATTGTTTTTCTGTGGTTAATGTGAAATGACACCATGTTGAATTCACTTATGTATTACTGTTTATGAACTTCAGGCTTAATGCATTTTTTACATCAAAACTAAATTATCACATAAACTCTTTCTTAAATTGCATAATATGACTAGATACTTCACAGGAAGGTATTAAATGCCAGCAACCAAATTCCAAAAACCAAAACAAAGAACATATGGTTTTCCTTTTTTTATTGAAAATTCACTTTATAGGTTCAAGTCCTCCGAGATGAAAACCTAGCTTAAAAAAAAAGGGTAGATTTTTGGGGAGAATTTTTTTGGATACATGTTTTCAACTGTGCTGTAGAACTAGGCTGCTTGCTATGACTTGATGAGCCTGAAGAAGAAATTTTAAGACCTTAGGGTTAGCCTTTTTGTACATTTTGATGCTACGTTTAATTGCTCAGTAATGAAGGTAGAGTTAAGATGAAATCTTACTGTGTTTATAACTTTTGACACCACAGAAGCACCAGTGTGAGAGCTGGCGGGCTGGCTGCCGGAGTGTCCTAGCACCACTGCACTTGGCAGGTGGAGTTAATCCACTTAGTTCTGCTTTGCAAACAGTAGGCGTGTGATTATTCCTGATGTGTTCTAGTTTTTTTCTGCGTAGTAATTTATTGCCTAATTAAGGTCTCTTTGGTTTGAAATTAATTTTTGATTTTTTTTTTTTTTTTTTTTTGTCACAATCTCTGCATGAAAGTTGATATTTTAAAATAATGCTGAGTGGAAAGCAACATTGGCTGTTTCTAAGCGCTCTCTTTTTTTTTTTTTTTTTTTTTTTTTTTTGCAGTGTAATGTTGAGTGATGCAACATTGTGGTTACACCCCAAATAGATTTTTGTGCCTTTTCAAAGAGGTTTAGTTCATCAGATGAAAGAAAGTTGGTTTTGGTATTACTTATCAATATTTTTGTCAATTAACAATTTTAAGCATAATACACTAAATTAGCAATGACCTTTTTATTAAAAATATGTGAAGCATTTTGTGATGTGTTTGTTTTTTTTTTTCTTCCAAATATATACTTGTGACCTTAGAAACCTCTCCAAAGTCAAAAAGCACGTAATTACTTATCATCCTTGTAACTCAGTTGTGGAGCACTGTTGTATTTAATATTCACTATAGTATCTTGCATGTTACCTGTGTGATCTTAATCTTGGACTAAGAGCCAACTGCAAATTGTTGTCATGCAAAAAAAAAAGATGCTACTTTCACTCAAAATCATTAAACTATTTGAGAAGAGATAAGCAGTGAGTACACAAACTGAGTAGTGTGGAAAAGAGATGAGGAGTGAGTAAACAATCTGAAAAGAAGTATTAATAATAATTTTGCGTATCTGTCATATGAAAAAAGGAGCAAGAGGTACTCTACAGAAGAAACTGATCTGCAGTTTGAAGGGAGAATTTCTGCAACTCAGTTTGACAATAGGAACCGTAGGACTGTATGTACAAGAGGGAGGAGAAGGGAAAGAGTCAACGTAAGTGGTGTTGAGTATGCAAAATGGGGAGATTCTTATGCTCAAGATCTTCCATTTCCTAAATGTTTCCTATATTCTGCTCTATCTGGTAAACCTTCCACAAAACCAAAGTTGCTTTATGTGCTTCCAGTATCAACTAACTTGGTGCAGAAATATGAGGTTTTGTTTTTTGATTAAATGTAGTACTGACAGTCATGGTTTCTGCTTTTTTTCTAAAGCTTTATGTGGATTCTTTAGGTTCCTAAAAAGAAACATCTGAATGGAGCATGAATTCATGGTTATCACAGTTAACATAAAGGTAGAATCGTCTTTGTTTTGCAACATGATTTTATTATCTTCTACTACAAATAGAAAAATTTTTCTGTCTTTCAGGCTTCTGCAAAGAATGATGTTTTAAAGGTCTGCAGGAAGGAATATGAGGTATGTGTATATGTGTCTGGATTTATCTTACTAAAAATCAACTGGTTTATAAATTCTGTAAAAAGTAGCCTGTAGAAGAGGGAAAGTCCAGTCATCTTATAGTCATATTTCTGGATATACTAATTTTTATCCAAATGTAAATTACCTGTCTCTACAGTATTTGTAAAAGTACAATCACTTTCTGTAAAAGGGCTTGTCTTTTCTTAGACTTGCATATGTCTTAATTTGAATGCAAAAGATGCAACTTTCAAAATGGAGACATGGATTCTAAAAAAGTTTGTTTCATAGGAGTTCTGAGGAAAGTCAGCATTCATTGTGAGCATTCATTCAGTCAGAAGCATTTCAGCTTCTATAGTGCAAGAGTCATCGTAAAAGTGACCTAAAAAAATAAACTCAGGAAATAATAACCTTTTAAGTGTCCTATCAAATAATTTCAAATTAATTATTTTTTGTAACATCAGTGAAACTATGAATGCTTGCAATTATTTTTACTGTTCTGCTCTTAAAATTAACCATCAGGTTATTTTCAGAAATCTGCCTTTACTTATACTCTTTTTAACACAGTTTGTAGAAATGCTTTTCTGCTAGGACTTCTTTTCTTTCAATCTGTTTCTTTATTAAAAGCCAGATTCTTCCTCCCCCCTTTCTTCAGGAAATTATTCTTCCTGGCCTGAATTAGGTAGTCCTGCATAAATTCCGCTTATAATCAAGAGTTCAAGATATCAGACAATACTCTGTTCTCTTGATTTGGGCAGAAGTGTAGCAGGTCTCCTGTTTCCCCCCCACCCCCACCCCACCCCCCCTTTGGTCCATTTATCTAAATGATCTACAGAGTATTTTCCTGGACTCTTCACTGTTGAGGGTACCATAGCTTGTTCTCTTAAAAACAAATTTTCATTTTAAGTAGTTCTGTCTCCTCTCATGCATGATATGCTATACTGTCAACATCTGTGAGCTTCTTCTCTATTATGCTGGTCTGTTTCCTTCTTTTTTTTCTGGATTTCTGCATTGCTTTAGGAGATTGGCCAATATGGGTTGAAGGAGAACGGGAGAGGAAAGGTAAGAGATTAAAGAATGACTACAAAATGGTGATAGTCATCTTCTTTACTTTTTCTAGTTCTTCTTTTTCCAGTTTTTAGCTGGAATTTTGGGAAGTGGGTCCCTCACTCTTATTCAAGAGTGATCTTGCTGTTACTGTACAGAAAACCTTAACTCTTTCTATCTGTGCAACACTAAAAGAGAAGGAGAGGGAGAAAAACAATGGAAGAAGGAATCAGTCTTCTGGTTGGTTAAGAAGGAAAGAGAACTTTTTTAATGAGCACTAGGAGTAGTAGATACAGATACTGTGTTAGAGATAGAAATTAAGTATCTGACGTGGTAGATCTTCAGTTATTACAGGATTTTGTATGACAATTGGTTTTCCTATATATCTAGGCTTGCAGGTTCTCATGAAAAATAGTACTTAGAATGCTCTTAAGAGACCCATTGGTTATATAAAAATCAAGTTTTGCCTAAGGTAGTCGATTCCAAAAAAATACTTCTGGAGGGAACCTGCACTTTCTCACACCCTAGTCATTCTTTCTCCTTTTCTTAAAAAAAAAAAATTTCTTGGTGCCTTGGTGAATATGTCTTGCTCCCTCCGTAGTCTGTAAGTAGCTTCTGTGTCTGTGACCAGTACCATACTTTGTACTCAGTTGGGTTGGCTGGGGAAGAGAGTGGCTAGTTAAAACCGTAAGAGGTCACATAAGATCAGAAACAGCCTGTGAATCACATAAATGCAATGTCATACCTACTGTGTTTGCCTTTGTGTTTAAGAATTAATACTTCATTCATTAAAAATGAGGATCCAATTTGAGAGTTGGTTTACAATATAGATCATAGTGCTTGTTCGTCAGCTCTCAAGTCTGTTTCTGGGGTATTGTATATAAGTACATGACATGTAAGTAAAACTAGCTGAATTAAGAATATAAAAATATTGATTCTCTTTTTGTAAACACTTTCATAGCTTACCAGCTTTCATAGTTTACTTACAAACTCACTTATGTGATTTCCCAAGGACTTTCCCAAGCTTCTTACAATAGTTGACTGAACTGTGCATAGTACTTTTCTGTAATGAGTTACCCTTCAGCTTCCCACTAAGTTAGTGAGCATGAAGAATGAGGTAAGTCTTCAAGGGTAAGGTGTAGAGTTCAGAGCAGTGAAAAAAAAACCCAAAATCCAAGTAGGTGTCAGAAATTCTGAAGTCACTAAGTGGAGTCTCAGGTTGTACAGTAGCAGAATCACTTAAGCATTGATGTGCCGGCTTTTCACAAGATTAACTGAAGATGCTTTTTCTGCTCATCATATGTTTCTGGATTACATTTACTGTAAATATTTATGAAGCTTGTGATTCTTCTAACTTGGAGGTTTTACACATTTTAGAAATGAATCATGTTGTAACAAGCTATTAATTTTTGATAAGTGCATTGAAGATCAAGTCCTATTAAACTTCTTTATTTTCAAGTAGCACTGCACACAGAAATTTAAAAATTTAACAGAGCTTGCTGAGTATTTTTGAGTGTTACTGAAATGTACTTTATTTGCCTTCTTTTGAAATATTTTGTGGTAGTTCTTTTTCCCATCTTCTGCTTCTCAGATACTCATCTTCATTTTTTCTCTAGTTCTGTCCATCTCAACTTTTTATCTTTCACTACTTCTTCCAGCTTTCTGCTATCCTGTTCATCTTCCTCTAAAAAGAAGGTAGGTAATAGCCAAAGGAAGAATAAAAGAATAAAATAAAAGAAGTGGAAACTGTGGATTCTATGTAGGATTTTCTGATTTTCCTGTTTTTAAAGGTTTTGTATAAAATTGAGGTTCATTATTTCTTTTTAAAAGACCATATGGAATACATGCTTGGAAGAGTAACTGAAAGTAGTTTATAAAGCTTGAAATAAGCTGTAAAGGCTTTATTATTGCACTTAAGATCACTTTTCTTTCTTTTGTGCACAGAAAGGATAGTACTAAAATTTCCATTAGATTGCAGCTCTTGAGTATCTACACTGCATACTGTGAGTTCACCTCTCTGCACATTAACTCCAGTTCTTATTTCATGTGTACTAAATAAGACATTCAAGCTTCTCTAGTTAATTGGCATTATGAGAGCTTTGTTGCAGCTGAGCACTATTAACATTTGTCGTGTGGTTGAAATATAATTTGAAATGTTGCCAGTTATTTAGCTTCTGCTCTTAAAACTATTTTTGATGCACAGTAGGAAACACTTTTGATGTCTTAGGACTGTTATAAAGGTATTTGCTCTCACAGATTTGAGCACTGTTTAGCTTAATCTGACTGTTTTCTTAGAGTTTTTAAATACAGAAACTTCAAATGCAGTGCCTACAGCTTCAGTGCTGTAGTAGGGATTCAGAAAAGTATTCCACTGTGCTACAGCATTGGCTTGGTTTACGTTGCAGGGTCATATCATCCTGCTTTATGCTGAGGTGGTTGTGAATGCTGGCTACTAATTACCTCTTCTGAAAAAATGCAGTCAACAGTTTTTTGTTTGTGCAGATTACTCGGAGACAATAGGTTATAACTCAAGGAGCTGTTTAGAACATAATTTAGGAGACTGTTTCAAAACAGTTTTAATGAACTCCAAAGGCACATGGCTGTGTGTGGCCTCTGGAAGTACTACTTAACAAATTCAGGGTGGACTCAGACCATATACTACACATTATAGCTAATACTATTGTCATCTTATCTTCTGGTGCTTTTTGTCTCTATTCTCTACTGTTCAAAGAAGGTTGATAGAACATTCAATGATCTTGCCAAAATTTAAGTTCCAGTGTTTTTGTTCTACCTTACTGTGCAAGTGTTCTCACTTCTTTACTGGTTTACATAATTGAGCAAAATCTTGGCTTTACTGCAAGTTTTTGAAGATGTGTACCATCATTTGAAACTTCAGTAGACTACTAAACCCTAGTATGTTACCTTCTGACTTTATCTTCTGTTGATAAATTCTAAGGTTAAATGAAGTCAAAGAGAGATTAATAGGACTTTTATTGCTGTTCTCATAGAGTGAAGCATTTTGTTTACTAGTGTATTTGTTAACAGTAGGTAATACATCTAAATTAAGATGGCCTTAATTGGATAGGATCTATATTCAAATATTTAACATGGTTAGGTTGCCCAAGACAACAATACAAAACTCACTTTTCTGCCAGAGTTAGTAGAATACAGATACTATGATAATTTTTAAGAAGGAAAATAATCTTTTATTTTTAGCAAAATACTCTTGATGTCTGGTGTGAAAGAACAGCTTCACTGTCACTTTTTATTCCAATCACAAGAGGCAGCCATTTTGAAAAAATGTGCTTATAATATAAATGCGTGCCTTAGAATGCAGAAGACTTCTTCCTTTAACAGAATGTTCTGCTCTATTTGTGTTTGTGTGCATGCATTTTGGTTTTTGAGCCGTTACCTGCAGCTGATGAGCTCCAAAAAGAGCGAAACCAGTTAGGTCCTGCAGTACTGGCTAAAACTTTTCAAGCAGCTTCTGGTGAGAAAGAATGGACAATGTTCTCTGCTGGATGAACTTCAATTGCCTTTTTCAATTTCCATAACACTAAAAGATACCCGAGACTGTTTTCTTTAGGGCATATGTGGCTGTGTTGCCTGTGTCTCCCTGCTACTTCCCATTCCTTCTGCTTGTAGTCTCTCTCTTAAAGCCATAATCACCAGTTTCAGCAACATTTGGTTTTAAAAAAAAAAAGAGAAGTCTGAAAGATGAGATTAATGTACAAGACAAATAATTGTTTGTATCTTATAATTTTCAACATTGCCATCTTTG
This sequence comes from Gorsachius magnificus, assembly GCA_034008185.1. Lineage (NCBI taxonomy): Eukaryota > Metazoa > Chordata > Aves > Pelecaniformes > Ardeidae > Gorsachius > Gorsachius magnificus. Next base: position 95,859,848 of record CM067082.1, on the reverse strand, counting down.
TTCACGTAGTATTTTATTTACAAGTTGAAAATGGAGTATCAGACTCTGTGTGTATACACAGCATTGCCTTTTTATACTAATTTTCCCAAATCTTGATGACTTAGTTCTTCCTTTAAAGAGAACATCCTTTTCTGCTTTTTGGTTTTTTTGTGGGGTTTTTTTGTTTGTTTTTCCTTACCTATATCTCTGTTTAATCTTTTGATTTGTGTTCTCTGTCTTTCTCTTCTGACAGTTCACTAGTAGATTCAGAAGGATGCTTGATTGGACAGAAAAGCTGCTGATTTCTTAAATATGCGTGCTATTTTACTAGAGATGGGCATTAACCCTGTGTTCTGTAACGAACTTATGGTTAGTAATTGAAATCAGACTGGCTGTCTAACGTTGTTATCAGCTTTATTTATGAGCAGGTGACTACACACAATTATTTTTTTTAAGATTTTCTCATGTTTGTATAGCTACACTCACATGCGTACCTGTACTTTCTGGGAAACTGAACAATTATCCAGACCTACACAAAGAGCAAAGTCAGCACCCTAACACTGTATTCTGTGGTGGCTACAGGCACTACAGATTCATGAAATATGGTGAGTTGCTTTAACAGCTCAGTGCAGGTGAAGTTGTTCCTGTTCCTCCCTGCACTGCCATTTTTTCCACACACATTCCCTCATACTGCTAGCCATACAAATATACTTCTCCTTATTTTACTCTGCCTCTGGCATCTGGCAGGTCTATCTAGAACATGATGATATCTAGAAGATAGGTGATGATGATGATATCCAGAAGATAATTCTGTTCCATTCTAACTTTGTATTAGATGTGTTAAAATCACTGATTTAAATTCCTTGGAGATGAGAAAAAGGAGTTTTCAGCAGGGTTACTGAGAAAAATCAGGTCATGAGAAGATGATTAGTGCCAGAGCTGGTGTAAGGGCCTACACAAGGCTATACAACTGGGAACAGGGAGAGAGGAGTTGAAAACAAGGTGGAAGAGAGTGTTACTACAGCGATTCAGCAGTCTGTGGAACTATAACTTCAAAGTACAGAAAAAAGATTTATTATCTGGTTAGGGCATCCTGCCTGTTTAAAATCGGTGTGTAAAATTTCTGTTAGAAGATAATTTTTTCTCAACTTGAGCCCTTCTTTAGAGGGGGAATGTTGGCAGGCACCATAATCTTCTCAACATTCTTCTCTATTCTGTGTGTAGTTATAAACCTCAATCCGAGCTAACAGGGACAGTGACGCTGTTATCCCTGAACTGCTTTTTAATAACTTTTTTGTAACATTCAACTTTCAAATAACAATACAATTTTTAGCTGAGTTAATAGCAGCATTACATCATGGTTCTAAGTATTCTTTGTGCTAACAGTATGGTCAAGTACTTGGGTATAACGATGACAGACAGACATCAGCCTTTTCAGGAGCCTCTACTATTGCAGTGCATTAATTAATGAAGTTACAATGTTGCTTTCTACCTGGCTGGTTAGTATATCAGGTGCTTGATACAGAGAGAAGTCAAATTTCAGCAACTTCTGAAGGACAGTCAGTTTTGGGTGAGAGGAGTGTGTATGGTGATTCCTATCTGACAGTTGTTTCTTTTTTCATATACGGAAGGTCCCAAAGAAACAGAGACTTTCTGATAGCCATTGCCTGGCATCCGTAGAGAAGGATGGTACTATAAAAATGACATGGCCTTTAGGCAACAGTATAAATCTGTTCTTTACAGATACAGGATGGTGACTCTGTCTACATGTTCTGTTACGATGAGTTCTGCTGTCCCTCATCTGTGTTAGACAGATGGATGGGTGGCAGGATTTGCTTTGTGGGTAGTGAAGAGGGAAAATCTGAAGTGAAAACATGCTTCTGGGATGAGGAATGTTGCTCCAAATTACTTCTCAGTCTCGGAGAAATTAGGCAGTATCTGTGCTCTTGGGATAAAAGATCTAAAATTTGGTAGAGGATATTAGAAAAATGAAAATAAAATGTCAAAATTGTTACTTCGTGAGGTTTGGGGCATTGTTTTATGTAAGGCAGACTTTTGAATTTCTGTTAGGTGTTCTCAATAGACCTGTGCTTTTATTCATGATCACTAAAATTGTAAGTAGCTGGTGTTCATGGAAAACTAACTTGCATTTTCAAGTTAGATTTGTGTTTATTCTCTTAAGGTCATTATTTCAGTGTCACACCTGCCATGGTTTACCCAAGGCTTGAATTAATTTCTCATTGTAAATAGAAGAAAGTGACACTGCTCACTGCAGTATTGGGACTGTCCTCTTTAAAATCTTATGTTTGACTGTTAATGTATTTCACTATCCAAAAGATCATATAATTGTGAGACTGTAGAAAACAGGATTGTGGCACTATGATTTACATGGCATAAAGAAGAATTGGCAAGTTGGAACTTGTGATTTTAAATTACAGCATAAATAAAATTATTAATGGCATTATATAAACTGAAACATCAAAGCTTGGCGCTTTTCAAATCTAAGTTAAAATGTGAGTCTCCCATCTTTTGCTACAGTAAATAATTCTTTTGGCTCTTCAGATTTTCATCAGAACTGTCTATGCAGGAATGCTAATTCATTTGAATGGTAATTCATGTATAGAGAACCAATCTGTGTTCTGAAGTGCTTACTCTTAAAAGAACAAGAGAAAAGAGGATGAAGATAGCCATGAAAATGAAGAACAACATTTTAAAAAAGATCTTGTTTTTACTTGGGTACTTAGAAAACTTTAATGAGGAAAAAAAATTTAAAAAAGGAAAGTGGGATTGTAGAATTCTCCAGTTCTCTAGTGGAATACATGTGCTTAATGAGTAGCACTTGAACAAAATTAGAAGTTGGGACTCTCTAATATTTACTGATTCTGGTGTCAGGCTTTAAGATGTCTCTGAAGGTGAGTAGGTAAGGGAAAGGATGCAGAAAGTGTGGACTATATACTGAAGCAGTCTACTACAGATGGGACTCCCCGTTTGTGCCACTCTTTGTAAACAGAGGTATGTTCTGTATTTACCCTCCTCTGTTCAGCGTAACTGAATGTGAGGAAGCTGCATGAGAGGAAATCCTCAGCATTCAGATGTTGTAGTTACTGGTGGTTTTTTGCGTTTGCCACTGGAGGATTTGATCACTTTGATATTTACTTTGATTTTTCTCTGTAATTCTACCTAGACTGGGGGGCGGGGAATAAGGATGCTGCCAAAACAGATTAATTGACTCAGATGATCTCAGAGAAGGAAGCAAGTAGATAATATGAATTGAAAAACAAACTCCTGCACTCCAAACAATGTCTAAGACAAAAATAAAAACATCAAGACAATTCCTAACACTTCTGTGTTTTCTTCACTTTAAAAATGTAACACTTCCGTCTGTTTGCAGCAGTACAAATTTTCACAAAAATACCCCTAAGGTTATTGGGGATACCCACTTCTCTGCAATGCAGTAAATACTAGAACTAACATAGATGAAGAATCTAGTGTTTTACTGAGCTTAAATTAGGTCTATGTTTTGAGGTCTCTTCCTTTTCTTATGTAGACATAGTAGCACATCTGATATTTTGCTGTACTGAGGCAAGATTTTAATCCCACCATATCTTTGTAGATTGGTATGTCTGTGTTTCTGTTTTGTTGTTTAGATGCTGTGTAAAATACAAATTTATTTAATGATGGGGATAAGGGAAATTAAGGAGATCAGGAACTTTATGAAGATGAGGATTGTGTTTTGTCACCAAGTTAATGTATTTGATCACTTTTTATAATCTGGTGTTCTGATGAGTGTGGAGGACAGGTGTGGAGGGGGTTCAAATTTCCCTTCATTTCCAGAATCATATGATTTTAAAGTCTTTGGTAATTTTGGAATTTCAACCTCAGGACTTCATCTTTTCACAGAGTTCTGGAAAGCTTATATGTGATGCCTATTTTTTTAAGAAAATGTGCTTTTTCAGTGTAGGGAAGACTGTGGTTGTTTTGGGCAAGAGATGAATAGTGTTGGGGGAGGTGATTCTGCCCCTCTACTCTGCTCTAGTGAGACCCCACCTGGAGTACTGCATCCAGCTCCAGAGTCCTTGGCACAGGGAAGACATGGACCTGTTGGAGCAGGTCCATAGGAGGGCCACAAAAAAGATCGGAGGGGTGGAGCATCTCCCCAGTGAGGAAAGGCTGAGAGAGTTGGGGTTGTTCAGCCTGGAGAAGAAAAGGCTTCGGGGACACGTTACTGCAACCTTTCAATACATAAAGGGGCCTTATAAGAAAGATGGGGCCAGACTTTTCAGTAGGGCCTGTTGCGATAAGACGAGGAGTAGTGGTTTAAAACTAAAAGAGGGTAGATTCAGGCTAGATACAAGGAAGACATTTTTTACTATGAGGGTGGTGAACACTGGCACAGGTTGCCCAGAGGTGTTGTAGATGCCCCATCCCTGGAAACATTCAAGGTCAGGTTGGACAGGGCTGTGAGCAACCTGATCGAGTTGAAGATGTCCCTGCTCATTTCTGGGGGTTTGGACTAGACAACCTTTAAAAGTCCCTTCCAACCCAAACTACTCCATGATTATATGATTGGTCTGTGGATTAGTGTGTTCTGAAAGAAAACAGCAAGGTGTATATTTTTCCCTTCTGTCATTTAACATGTTGTGTATCTCCTAACTGTACCTTTTGGCTGCAGTTTGAGGGAGTTGATAGCATGCTTTAGCTTTTAAGGTGTACTGTTGTGGAGTTAGTTTGTTGAGATTTTCTATTTGCATGCATGCGTCTGTCCTGAATTCTTTTTCTCACTCAGAATCTTTAAAAATATTGTCATTAAAAACAAACAAACAACATTCTGGGACATCCTATTATAGCATGCTGTTCCCGAGTTCATCCAGGAAAGTCTTTGTATTTATTTGCTTGAATATTTATCTATTTTGTTACGAGTGAGCACAGAACTCAGGTGACCACTGATCTTTTAATTTCCTAGTTTCAGTGTTTTTCTATAGTAGTTTTGATTTAAACCAATCTAATTGGAGCAAATAATAACGAAGTTAGATTTATTAGCTCGTTATAAGAAATGACTGGACACAAGTATTTATTTGACATTTTCTGGCTTGTAACACTATTTTTGTTTGTTGTATTAACAGAAATGAAAGTAAGTATGTGCTGAATAGTTTGGGTTTTTTGTTTTTCTTTTATATCCTTTTTTTCTCTAAAATGTAAGAAATTCTATGGATGGATGTACATATACACAAATCATATGGGTTCAGTTCCATAGAAGGACAAACCACATGCATAAATTTCCCCACTCAAGTGATAAGGGGATTGGGCTGTTCATATAATTTATATCAGTTTTTAATCTGTGTATATATTTGGTTTTTATGTCCTATTTTAATGATTGTGTAGAAGCTCATTTTTTTCCTTCTGCTTTGTTCATTTAATGAGTGTTAAGTAACAGTTAAATGCATATGTGAAATCTTGCACCACGCAAGTGTTTCGTTGCCTGATATCTGTCTATATAAAATGAAATCAGTGTCTCAGAACTAATTCTACTAAAAATATTTCTCAAGAACTGTATATTTAATAATATATCAAAAATGGGTCAATCCTGATACCATCTGTCTATTTTTTGGATGAGTTTTAGGATACTCCCCTCATTTATTTGTTTACTATTAATACTTGTCTAATAATGCAATTATAGGACAAGTCTGGTTAACTTAAATAAAACAGCTGAAGATAAAATTCGGCTGGCTTGCTGGTGTCTTGAACTTGAGTTCAAAATGGCTTTAGGGACTTTTTTCTCCAGCCAAACAAACAAATGTAATGTATCTAGTGACAGATATTCCCAGTCATTATGTAAGCAGAGATTATTTTAACAGAGCACAGAAGAATTTCTTAACTTTTTTTTTCACAGTAATACCTTGAGCATCATTGTGTGTGGTAGAGACACTCTCATTTCTTCATTTCTCTGTGTAGGAACCCATAGATGTTCTGTTGTTTGTTTCTTTGTTTCCCTAGTGGGGTCAGTCTGTTGCAGTTATGCAGGTCATCATACAAACTGTCGGGAATATTGTCAAGCAATTTTTCGGACAGACTCTTCTCCTGGTCCTTCACAAATTAAAGCAGTTGAAAATTACTGTGCATCTATTAGCCCTCAGCTTATACACTGTGTGAACAACTATACACAGTCATATCCAATGAGAAATCCTACAGATAGTAAGTATAAAAAATCCTTTATTGAAAGTTATTTATAAAAAATACTTGCAAATGTTTTGAGGATTGTATGCACTTTTTATATTAAGTCTATTGTATAAATTGGATTAATGTATTTCTAAATTGTAATTATATAGATTTATATAATGATAACTTACTTTATAGGTGCATTACTGATTTTTATTTATTTTTTAATTCTATATAGCGGTGGATTTTTCCAGACTTCATTCTGTTTGCATTTAAAAGAAGCAGTCTTATTTGAGATTATTTGGGGTGGGTGGGGGAAGCCTCCTTATAGCACTCTTTATCTGAGTGATGTATCTTGGTTGTTGTCATTGTATGCTTGATCATTAACTATTTTTAATTTTTTTAACAGGCTTGTATTGCTGTGATAGAGCAGAAGACTATGCATGTCAGACTGCTTGTAAAAGAATTCTAATGTCAATGAAAACGGAGCTTGAAATTGTTGATGGACTTATAGAAGGCTGTAAAACAATGCCTCTCCCTCAGGATCCACTTTGGCAATGTTTTCTTGAGAGTTCAAGATCTGTTCACCCAGGAGTCACTGTGCACCCTCCACCTTCAACAGGCCTCGATGGAGCTAAGCTCCATTGCTGTTCTAAAGCGAATTCTTCCACATGTAGGTCAGTATGTCTCTACCCTCATTTCCAATTGTGAAAATGCTTCAGAAGTTGTCTCATATTGGGCCTTTGCCCAAATCCTGCTATGTATGTCAGATAAAGGGTTCTGTGAATTCTAAGAAAAAATACAGGGTTATGTAATCAGATGGGTATCACATTCTGTCCAACACTTACTTTGTATCTCAAAAAATACTGTTCAATAAGAGGGGTCACACTTTTCTCACTTTTAGCACTGGCTTATTATAGCAGACACACTAAGTTAAGTAAACCTATGACTGACTTGTGATCATAATAGCCAATATTGCAACAAGATGAAGAGGCCTTAACCAGATGCTAAAGAGAGTCAAGGGGACAATGAACGGCACAAACTCTCAAGTACCTGGTTGCTGCATGTTAAAACCTTAGCAGTATTCCTTACTGGATACTATTCAGATTTTTGTCAATGAAAAATAAGTTAGGTTATTTAATAATTAAATAATGGAACTAACTATTCTGACATGTAAAAAAAAGGTTTTCAGCAAATAGTTGCATGCTTGCAAATAACTGTTATTGGACATTTTTTGTTTAGAATGGTTATCTGTCCACTTAAAAAATAGATCATTATTGCATTATAAGTGCATCAATATGTCAAAATAAGTTGTAAGCATTGATTTTTGAGCTGTTAATTCCTTTTATACCAGTTTCCAGTACCAAAACAACAGATCCTGAATGCAGCAGGATCTTACAATGAGTTTAGTAGTAGAGCCCTGGAGTTACATTATTTCTTAGAGCATTGTAACATAGGGCAGTTGATATATAATACCTTTTAGTTGCTTGCTTTGACAATGAGTTCTACAAATGGATCCTTCCTTCACGTTTTCAATATGCAGCAGACTTTAATAGTACAGGGAAGTTCCATACCTTCATATGGGATAGGAACAGTTGTAGTTTGTAGGATATTGCTGTGAACAAAGTGGTTTGGGTATTGCTGATGCCAGGAAACATCTCAAACACAAGCAACGAACTCTACACCGGTTTCACACATCAGGGCGAAAGAAGAAATATGTTTTGCTTGCCAGTCATTTCTGTAGGAGGAGAATCTGAGGTTGAAGCATGGGATTAGAAGTTCTTCATTATCATGTCAATTTAGATTTATTACAAGTAAAATTAGCTGGAATAGTTCTCATCTGAGAGTCATTAGTTCGAGTTTCCAGCTATTACACTTTTATTGGATATTGCTGTTTTATATTCTGAAGTATTTTGATCTTACTAGCTGTCATGTTTTAACGTGGCAGGCAGCTAAACACCACACGGCTGTTCGCTCAACTCCCACCTCTGTGGGCTGAGGGAGAATATTGGAAAAAATGTAGAACTTGTGGGTTGGCGTAAAGACAATTTAGTAGGACAGAAAAGGAAGGCAAAATAATAATAATGGTAAAATAATATACAAAACAAGTGATGCACAATGCAATTGCTCACCACCCACTGACAAATTCCGGAGCAGTGGACCCCAGCCAGTTCCCAAGCAGTGAACCTGCCCTCCCAGCCAACTCCCCCCAGTTCAGCCTGACATCATATGGTATGGAATATCCCTTTGGTCTGGTCAGTTGGGGTCATCTTCCAGCTGTGTCCCCTCCCAGCTTCCAGTGCACTTCAAACCTCCTTGCTGTCAAGCCAGTATGAGAAGCTGCAAAATCCTTGACTTTAGTTTAAGCACTGCTCAGGAACAGCTAAAACATCAGTGTGCTGTCAACATTCTTCTTGTCCTAAATCCAAAATGCAGCACTATGCCAGCTACTAGGAAGAAAGTTAACTCTAACCAGGACACTAGCTTAAAGATTTGCTAGCATTCTTAAGCAAAACTGGAAAACTTAGAAAACAGTGAAGTGGGATTATTTGCTTTGAGCACAACATTTGGATACTCTTGCAGATTTTGTGGGCACTAACACAATCTTCTACAGTGAGTGTAGGCTGTTGTGGTCAGCAAAGAAACGATAGGCTCTCCTCTGAACAAGTGCTGTTCTTTTTATTTTCTTTGTCTCTCTTTTTTTTTTTTTTTTTTTTTCCCAGAGAGCTCTGCACTAAACTTTATAGCACGAGCTGGGGCAATTCACAGAGCTGGCAAGAATTTGATCGCTTTTGTGAGTATAATGCAGTTGAAGTTTCCATGTTGACCTGTTTAGCAGATGTACGAGAACCTTGTCAGCTGGGCTGTAGAAATCTTTCTTACTGCACTAATTTTAATAACAGGTAGGAGAGAGACACTGAATATTTTATAAAGGAATTCCTATGCTTTGATTTAAAGAATAAAATAAAAATGTTTTTCCGGCTTATTTTGAGATTGTATGTAGCTGTCTTCTGCAAATATTTTTTTAGATAATTTAAAAATAAATAGTTTTTCTTCAGAATAAACTTTTGAAAATGTATTTAACAATAGCTGTAGCAAAACTTACAAGTTCATGGGTTAGCTTTTATTCTTTTAAGATGTCATCATGTAATTAGCAGCATATTATATAGACATATACTTACTGTATAGACAAATAAGCCATGATTGCTGGAATGTTGTGTATTATAAATAAGGTAAAAATTCTTGTTAAATTTGCATGTTACTCTCTTTCAAAATTCCTTTTCTTTCAGAGATATTTCTGTGGTTTTATACTCTATAGGGCAAAATGCATGATTTAAAAGTCGTGTCTGAATTGGTAATTGCAAGGTTACAAATTAAATAGTTTGAACTTAAAAAAAATAATTTAAAAATTTTTTAGAGATCTCTGGCTTTTCTTTGAAATAGTATACAGTGGCATGGGCATTACATGAATCACATACATGATAAGTGCAGCCTGGGCAAATATAAATGATAAATCAGCTTGCATTAGTGATTCACCAAGAAACATTTGCACAGATGTTCAGGATATCTAAGATACTTCCTTTTAAGTCGGCTTTCTTCAGGTGAGAAAAATGTAAGTGATATTTGATCTAGGAGGTAGAGGTGAGAAGGGAGTTTCAGCCTTGAGTCTTAAAGAGCTTATTTTCCTTAGAAGAGAGAATTCAAATGGATTTTGATCTTGCTTAACTGTGGAAGGGAGTAATTTCTTTTATACCACAAAAAGCAAGCCACATTAAGTTTGTAGAATTCATACAGTGAAAGGTATAATTTGTGGTGTTTTCTTTTTCTTGTATGCATGCCATATCTTAATTTCTTCTTTTAAGACCAACAGAACTTTTTAGGAGCTGCAATACTCAGTCAGACCAGGGAGCCATGAATGACATGAAGCTATGGGAAAAAGGGAGTATTAAGATGCCATTTATAAATATTCCTGTGCTTGATATTAAAAAATGCCAACCAGAAATGTGGAAGGCAATTGCCTGCTCACTGCAGATTAAACCTTGCCACAGCAAATCTAGAGGAAGTATTATCTGCAAGTAAGTACTGTGGGGGGGGGAAAAAAACAGTTTAGAGGTTCTGCTAAGGATTTTAATGAGAACTAAAAAGCTGCTGTAGGACTGTGCTTGACTTGTGTTAGGAAAACATGGCAAGACAAATATGTAATGCTTGAATCTCCATCACTGTAAATGGAAGATGCTTCCTTGTTATTGAGATAGATGTATATGCTTCCATTGTAAAGTTGATTTGGTTTGGGGGGGTTTTGGCTCTCCAGGACATCTATAAAAACTTTCTTCTTTTTTGGTTTTGGGACCTACTGGTGACTTTCAGCTGACAGAAAGGTCTGAAAAAAAAAGTAGTTTATTTTTTAAAAAATAAATTTTGAAAGTAGATGATTGGTAGGTAGAAAAGAGACCAGTTAATGGTACAGGTAGTGAGATAGAGTTCAACCCATGTTAGACATTAGTAAATCAAGGAAATGCTTGGTCATACATGCGTATGATGCCATAGAAAATAAAGATCACCAAGCCCAAAGTAGAGGAAGAATAGTGTAAGCTATAGTTCCTGTCTTTGTGTCACAAATCTGTTCCTCCCCCTGTATGTAAAATGTAGCATGCATACACATATATAAACTCTCTGTTGTGAGGCAGAAGGAGAAAGTTGTGTATTCGGGGAAGGTAAGAATGTGGAAAGAAATCTTTTTCATGCAAGACTTTTCTTCAAGTATTCACGAAGTTCTGTTTCTTTATCTGAAGATCAGATTGTGTGGAAATACTGAAGAAATGTGGAGATCATAATAAATTCCCTGAAGGACACTCAGCTGAAAGTATTTGTGAGCTCTTATCTCCAACAGATGACTTGGAGAACTGTATCCCTTTGGATACATACCTGAGTAAGTATCAACATACCTATGCAACAAAATTAGGAACCAAGATACTTTGAATGCTTATCATTGCTTTTAGTAACTTTATTTCTTTTAAAGAAAATTGTGTTGAATTTGAGACATTTTATTTTCTGTATTAGAGGAAATTGGGTTTTTCAAATTGCCATAGCTCATTACGTTTATTCCTTCTTGCACTGGGTGTACATGGTGAGGTTGTTTTGGTAGCGGTGGAGCCTTTAGGGGCTGTGCTGGAAGATGTCAGGGACTGCACTCTGCCAGACACGGCCAGCTCAGCACTGGGCCCACTATAGGCTAAAGCTGAGCCACTTTAGCAAAGTTTGTGGTGCGTCTGTGAAAACATGTTTAAGAAAGGGCAAAAAGTGCTAGAGAGGTGGAGGAGAACAGGAAGGGTGAGAAACAGCTGAGGTAGCACCAAGGAGCAGGAGGAGAGAATGCATCCTGTGGAGGACCCCATGCCACAGCAGGTGGATATACCCTGAAGGAAGCTGCAGGCCATGGAGACCCCATGCTGGAGCAGAGGAAGGGTGTGACAAGGAATGAGTGGCAGAAACTGCTGTGTACCAACCATAGTCACCATCATCCCCCCCCTTCCCATTCCCACTGCATCACTTGGGGCAGGGGCAGAGAAATCTGGACTGAAGGTGAGCCTGTGAAAGGGAGGAAGAAGAAAGTTGCTGTAATGTATGTCTTTTTGTTCCCATTACCTGAATCTGTAACTAGATATTGATTTTAATTGGCAATAAATTTAGTTAGCTTTCCCCAAGTCAAGTCAGTTTTGCCTGCGATGGTGTATTGGGTTTCTGTGGCACGGTCTTGGTAGTGGGGGGGCTACAGGGGTGGCTTCTGTGAGAAGCTGCTAGAAGTATTCCCTGTGTCTGCTGCTGGCCAAGGCCAAGCCAATCAGCAACAGTGGAAGCGCCTCTGTGATAACATATTTAAGAAGGAAAAAAAAATGGCTGCATCTCAGTAGCCAGAGAGAGAAGAGAAGTGAGAGGATGCAAGAGAAAACAGCCCTGCAGACACCAAGGTCAGTGAAGAAGGAGGGGGAGGAGGTGCTCCAGGCACCGGAGCAGAGATTCCCCTGCAGGCGTGGTAAAGACCATGGTGAGGCAGGCTGTCCCCCTGCAGCCCATGGAGGTCCATGGAGCAGATATCCACCTGTAGCCCGTGGAGGACCCCACGCCGGAGCGGGTGGATGCCTGAAGGGAGGAGGCTGTGACCCTGTGGGAAGCCTGCGCCAGATCAGGTTCCTGGCAAGCCATTGCGGACCTGTGGGGGGAGGAGCCCACGCCAAAGCAGGTTTGCCGGCAGAACTTGTGACCCCGCAGGGAACCCAATGCTGGAGCAGTCTGCTCCTGAGGGACTGCACCCCGTGGAAATTACGGACCCACGCTGGAGCAGTTCATGGAGAACTGTAGCCCGTGGGAAGGACTCACGTTGGAGAAGTTCGTGGAGAACTGTCTCCCATGAGTGGGACCCCACGCATGAGCAGGGGAAGAGTCCTCTCCCTAGGGAAGAAGAAGCGGCAGAGACAACGTGTGATGAACTGACTTCAACCCCCATTCCCATCCCCCTGTGCCACTGGGGGGGAGTAGGTAGAGAAGCTGGGAGTGAAGTTGAGCCCAGGAAGAAGGGAGGGGTGGGGGGAAAGGTTTTTAAGATCTAGCAGTTTTTCTCCTCTCCTTCTCTGATTTTGATTGATAATAAATTAATTATTTCTTTCAAGTGGAGTCTGTTTTGCCCATGATGGTAACTGATAAAATGATCTCTCCCTGTCTTTATCTCGACCCACGAGCCCTTTTGATTTACTTTTTCTCTCCTCTGTCTGGTTAGAGGGGAGTGATAGAGCGGCTTTGGTGGGCCCCTGGTGTCCAGCCAGGGTTAAACCACGACAGATGGTAATTCTTACACAATCTCCCTGTCTTTATCTCAATCCATGAACTTTTCTGTTCCTGTTCTACCTATTTTCTAACCCCATCCCATTTGGGCTGGGGGCACTGGGTGGGAGTTTGGCTGTTAGCCAAGGCTAACCCACCACACTTCTCTTTGGGTGACTTTATTCAGTGCAAGCACACAAATCTGTATCATCTAATAATCTGGCTTGTTGAATTTCCATGATTTTTACCTACTTGAAAATAGACTAGTTAATCTTACTTTAAGAAAACCCTGTTCTTCAAGTAGTCATCTCACATGCCAAAGTAGTACTACAATAATAAAACCATTAGCACTGTGTATTTACTGGACAAAAGCTGGATCATGCTTGGGAGGACTGGTCTCAGATAAATGTCACTTAAACAATAGTATGATTTAGAGCACAACTTCTTGATGTACAAAATTACACTTTTTCCTGATGCATAAACTGTGTTCTTTAACTGTGTGAGTAGAATAGCCAAAAAAACAAATTAACACTTGGGGCGATAGAACGTGGGTTTAGTAGGTATGTGGAAGAATTAAGTTTTTGTGATTCTGTTTTCTTCTAGCACGTCTTATCCCTCAGTGTGGTATCATAGAATCATTTGGTTGGAAAAGACCTTTAAGATCATCTAGTCTGACTGTACCTCTCCACTACTAAACCATGTCCCTAAGCACCTTGTTAATCCATCTTTTAAATACCTCCAGGAATGGTGACTTGACCACTTCCCTGGGCAGCCTGTTCCAGTGCTTGGTAACCCTTTCAGTGAAGAAAGTTTTCCTAATATCTAATCTAAACCTCCCCTGGAGCAACTTGAGGCTATTCCCTCTTGTCCTATCACTTCTTACCTGGGAGAAGAGACCAACACCTACCTCACTACAGCCTTCTTGGTAGTTGTAGAGGGTGATAAAGTCTCCCCTCAGCCGCCTCTTCTCCAGCCTAAACAACCCCAGTTCCCTCAGCCGCTCCTCGTCATGACTTGTGCTCCAGACCCCTCACCAGCTTCACTGCTCTTCTCTGGACACGCTTCAGCACCTCAATGTCCTTGTAGTGAGCGCCCCAAAACTGAGCACAGTATTTGAGGTGCAGCCTCGCCAGTGCTGAGTACAGGGGGAGGATGGTTTCCCTACTCCTGCTGGTCACACTATTCCTGATACAAGCCAGGATGCTGTTGGCCCTCTTGGCCACCTGGGCACACTGCTGGCTCATATTTGTGTGGCTGTTGACCAGTACCCCCAGGTCCCTCTCTGCCAAGCAGCTTTCCAGCCACTCTTCCCCAAGCCTATAGTGTTGCATGGGGTTGTTGTGACCAAAGTGCAGGACCCGGCACTTGGCCTTGTTGAACCTCATACAATTGGCCGCAGCCCATCGACCCAGCCTGTCCAGGGCCCTCTGCAGAGCCCTCCTCCCCTCAAGCAGATCAACACTCCCGCCCAACTTGGTGTCATCTGCAAACTTGCTGAGGGTGCACTCAATCCCCTTGTCCAGGACATTGATAAAGATGTTACAATAGTATTAGTATAAATTACTCTTTTTTTCTAAATTTCATTTAAATGCATCTTTTTACATTATTTTCAAAATGTGCTCTACCCTATTACTACTTCCTGTTGCATATTTATCTCTGTAGGATTTAGATCTATTTAACTTTATAGGATTTATCCATTTCAGACCTTCTTCCAAATTAATTTTTTTTTTTTTTCTCAGAATCACGGGAACTTTGAAAATAGTAAAATTTTAGTTAGTAGGAGCTGCAACTGAAAGCATGTCTCAGCAAAGAAATTGTTCCAGAGAGAATGTATTGAAGCTTTGGGTGGTTCTTTCCATTTAGCTGCTGCTTTTCCATGTTTCCTTAGTCTTGTAACAGGACAACATTACTAGTGAGTTTAAAGGAAAACGGAAACAAAATTTTATAAATGATAGCAACCTTAGTTAAACATCAAGTGTACTTTAAACCTCCAATTTATTTGTTAATTATTGACTATGGGACTTCTCTTGATTAAACTGACGGTCATTGTCAGCTTGTATTTTTGTCATAGAGAGAAAATTATTGGGGAAACAAGATAGAGGAAATATAATTTGCTCATGAAGAATCATCTGGGTCTTTATTTCGGGGATTGAGGACTAAACTTTTGAAATAAGTTAACTACCTTGTCATGTAAAGCTTCTACAAGTATAGTTAAAAAAATAAAAAATATTTCACACAATTGTCAAAAACATGATTTTACTGAATGTAAGAAATGACATGTTTTACTGAAGAAAAATAAACCTCATTTAAATCAATATAGATACTGTATATTCTGTTTTCAGGCCCAAGTTCTTTAGGTAACATTGTAGAAGATGTTACACATCCATGTAATCCGAATCCATGTGCAGCTAATCAGTTATGTGAAGTAAATAGAAAAGGATGTCAGTCTGGAGAACTGTGTCTTCCATATTTGTGTGTGCCAGGTAAGGGTTTTGGGGCTTCTGTTAACATGAATTTTGCTGATAAACTTATGTTACTGAAATATTGTTGAAAGTTTTGAAGCGAATTGCTGATATCCCAAAAGAACTATTATCACAATTACCTTGTGTTTTCAAAAGCTGTAGCCTACCTTCTAGCTCTTTCTGTTTCTTGATGTGTTTCTATTTTTATTGTCCACTGAAACATAACATCTTATTAGAAGATATTTTACTTACTTTGCCTCGGAAGAAATATGTCCCTACATCGTCTCTAAGCAGCCTGCCTGTTATTTAAAATTACAAGCATGCAATACTGCAAATACAGTGCAGCTCTGTTTCTGCAGACACCATGACATGTATTGCCCTGTATTTCCATACATTATTAGCCATATCCATATTATTTTCCGTACTGATGAAATAAATGGACATTATGTCTTGTCTTGAAATAAATGAAAATTGGGCTGTCAGCCTTGGGGGAGGACATTTTGAGAGCTCTGAGAAGCTGATCAAATGCCAGGGTGCCCTGGGATGTAGATTTCCATTGGTGGCACTTCCAGTGTTACATTAATGTTCAAGATGGTATCTTATATGGAAGTGTCCCAAATCCTTCTTCATTGGCCAGGTCAACTTCTCAAAATCTCTCCAGCAGCTCATGGGTAACTAATTCTGGTCTGAGTAAATTAATACCCACACCTTTTCTTAAGAGCTTCACTGTTGCTGCTTCACTGGGTTCAGAGTGCCTAGGTTTAGGGCTTGGAAGGAACTGACATGGCACAGAATTTATTTGCCTCTCCTTTCTTCTCTCTACTATTTGAGCTTGCAGCACTGATGCAGCATCTCTGCACTTCATCTTTAATGACTGACAGCGCTATGAGTTCATTGACTGGAGAAAAGGGTGGAACCACGAGGCAGATTAGCTCTGTGTCTCTCCCAAATCTGTATGTAGACTTGTAGTTTGAAGGAAAAAAACTGACTTTGGGAAACAACAAAAATATGAATAATGGATTTTGTGCTGCCTTGTCCTTCCACAAGGTACCATTTCTTGTTAAAGATGATGTCTGGAGATGCAGCAGTACACAGATGACTGCGTTTCTGCTGCTGCTCCATTGAGTGATACTTTTAATGTAGCATAAGAGGTTTCAGTTGAATATGAGGAAGTACTTTTACTTTGAGGATGACAGAGCACTGGAACAGGCTGCCCAGGGGGGTTGTGGAGTCTCCTTCTTTGGAGATAGTCAAAACCCACCTGGACCACGTCCTGTGCAACCTGCTCTAAGTGAACCTGCTTTAATAGGAGGGTTGGACTAGATGATCTCCCGAGGTCCCTTCCAACCCTTGCCATCCTGTGATTCTGTGAATGTAGGTGCACTTCACTAGAAGGGCATTCGTGGTCATTTGGGAATTACTTTTTTAGGACACAGAACATGTCTAACATCTGCACTGTAAGTACATGTGAGCTGATTGGGGAGAGAGCCTCATGTAGAATGAGTTTCAGCTCTCTCACTTTGAAATGGCAGGCTTGGATGGTGTCAATAACAAGGGTCAAATCTACAAAAGGAGGTGGGAGGCTGTACGATGTCCAACTTCTACAGCTACTTCATTGTTCTACCTTGGACACCAGTAGTGCTTGCCACAATTTTTCCTGTTTCTTTAAAGCAAAACATCATTCAGTGACATGAGAGATCACCTATGGTTCTTGAAGCAAAGAGGAAAGTTTGCATTTGGTGACCACTTGAATGCATGTGTTGAGAGAGACTGAGCAAGCGAGAGCAACACTGATTTTTAAACTGAGTTGTATGAAGCAGCCTCCTTTCTAGAGGAAGTGGTGGAGAACATAGGTGTAACTGTCTCGGATCAGATCCCTGAGCCTCTTTTGTTCCAGCAGTTCTGTGGTTTATCTGAAGTTTCTCCAGTGATTTTTAATTACAGATTACTGGGTTTTGCTGTACTCTTACATCTGCTACACTTGTGCTCTTCTAAAAGTGACGGTAAACTTCAACTCATTCTTTTTGTGAGTCTAGGGACATTGGGTTAATGTTTTTTGTTTTTATGAAAAGCTGAGCATTATTACTATAGAAGTTGTATTGTCTTCACTTGCTGCAAAAGTCATTCAAAGTGATCTGAAAACAAGCTCACACAGAGCTTTTTGAAGAGGCAGTTTACTTCCTCTAAGGGTTGGAAGGTGACTTTTATGTTTGAATTCAGTCCTTTTATTGGTTGAAAGTTTGGGGGGATTTGTTGCAGTTTGTTACTTGTAGGGTAGTTTTAATCTACTGTTTCTTTTATTACTATTTCCTTGCAATTTTTAAAACCAGTTTTCTTTTCCATTCTTTTTTAAATCCAGTTTTTCTGCTTTTTCACCCTTTCTCCTCTGTTCATGTCTATCTATAAGAGTCCTTCAGTCTTCACACAAGAAGTACAAGTAGGGAAGGAAGAAACAAAATACACAAGAGAATGAGGGGAAATGACTGGGCTTTGCTAGTGAGACCCTTTAATTCAGTTTGTGTATTGGAGAGAGTGAAGCATATGAGGTATTTGTTTAATCACATAAGTTTCATACTGCTACACAACTGTGGAAAATAAGATTACTTGATAATTGTTGGAATTACCAGTCTTTTTCTTTGAAATTACATTTCTACAGGTACTTCAGAACGTTGTCTCAAGCAAGTAATTTCTATTTCTGCTACTAGCTGCCTCTGTGAAATGAGTGAATTTGTCTAAAGGGCAAGACCAAGGCTGCTTTAGGAACACCTTCGCTTTTTCACAAGTTTAAGAGCAGTAGTTATTTTTGGTAGTGTCACTTCCTAAAGCATTTACTAGATATGAGCTAAAAATTCTCCTTGTATATAGGTTGCAAACTGGGAGAAGCCTCAGATTTCATTGTCCGTCAAGGTACACTTATTCAGGTTCCATCCTCAGCTGGTGACGTTGGTTGTTACAAGATTTGTACCTGTGGACACAGTGGATTGCTAGAAAACTGTATGGAAATGCGTTGTGTTGACCTCCAAAAATCATGCATTGTTGGAGGACAAAGAAAAAGTAAGTATCAGAACAATAATTATATCTTTATACAGCGCCTGTTCCTTAAGTAATGAATTTTGAGGTAGATGTCAGGATCTGAATGCAGAGTTATCAGAAAATACAAAAGTTAATGTTTGCCTCCATATGTATATATATTACTTGTTTAGTTCTTAAATATGCTGGAGGGTTCCATAATTTAAATCAACTGAACTGTGTCTGTCTCAACCAATGAAAGTGCTGTGTGAAGTGCGTTCTTAGAACACCATTTTTCAACCAAAAGGCCACTGACTTGCCTCACATCCCCTGTATTTTTATGGTCCTTGATAATATGTAGCTTCCTTTCTGGTAGAACTTGCTGGTGGGAGCTCTGAGGATTGAGGAGGGAAAAAGTTCTGAGAGGAGTCAGTAGGCAGCAGGGATGAAGCAACAACAGCAAAACAAATTGATCTGCTTTAAGCATGCTGTAGTTCTATGGTTTAAGCACAGTGTAACTGACTATAAGTGACTGCCCATTTCCTGGATTCCACTTTGTGGGTACTCTTAGTCTACTTTTATCAGCACTGGATATCCAGTGACCAATAGAGGTGTCTAGGGAAGAGTATGAGAAAAGGCATCCTTTCCATGAATTTTCTACCAGAATCTGTTCTGTGCTTCAAACCACAGACCCCTTGAGCCAGGATGGTTGCCCCAAATGGTTTGGGGGGTTTTGATTTTCACTGGGTTTAGTTTTCTTCCATGGATTTTAAATATGGGTTAAAAAAAAGTCAAAAACTTTTATCATGAGCTATAACCTCTGGAAAGAGGTTCCACATGTTAAGATATGTGTGCCTAAAAACCTCTCTCTCTTTTTTTTTTTTTTTTTTTTTTTTTTTTTTTTTTTTTGGTGGGATTTGCAAGGGGTTTCTTTTAATTTGAGCCTTGATAGTTTGTTTCATCTGATTCCTCTTAGTTCATGAGATTAATCCTAGTTCTTGTACTGAAAAAGCTGGTAAATGATTGTTGCCTATTTACCTCCTATTTCAGACCTCTGTCATATTCCCCTCAGCTTTCTGGGTTTTTCTCCAAGCCAGTTCCTGTTTTATTTAATCATTGCTCTATGAAAACAGTTGTATACTTTTTGGTCATATTTATTACCCTACTGTGTACCTTTTTCTAGTTCTTAGATTTTATTTTGAAATGGGAACTAGAACTTTATGCACCATTCACAGTCAAGTGCCCAATCAAGTGTATGTAATAGGAAAACTGTGTTCCTTTCATAATTATTCTGAACATTATCTTTTTTTGGCTACTAATTCTATTGAGTTCATGCTTTCCCAGAGCTGTCTGTTGTAATGCTATGGTCCAGTTCTTAACTGGAAATGGTCAACTCACAGCTCACTGTGTGAATTGTAGAGAATCACTTTATATTCAGTACAATTAATTTCCTCTTCTATATCCCTTCATAATTGCTCAGTGAGGTGAGGTTTTCTGGCAGTTCTTCATTATTTGGTCCTTTGTACCTTAATGTTATTGATAGACTTTGTCATGAAAATACTTGCATTTGTTTTTTGGATCACATATAAATTATGCTGAACAGAACAGTCACAGTATCATGGAGACTCCTCCAGTGACCTCCCTTCATCATCCATTTATTCTGTTTCACATTTATCCATGTGAACACTTTTTTTTCCTATCTCTCCTTTTTTTCTTGAAAGCCTATGTTAAAGAGTTATTAAAGATCTGTTGAGTATTGAGTATCAGCCTGGTTTTATGTTGTTCACATGCTTATCAACTCCTTCTGATAAACCTGAAAGATTTGGTTTGTGACTTGCACAAAAACTGATTCTTTCCCCGAGTGTATCATATTTAGGT
Organism: Gorsachius magnificus; assembly: GCA_034008185.1. NCBI lineage: Eukaryota > Metazoa > Chordata > Aves > Pelecaniformes > Ardeidae > Gorsachius > Gorsachius magnificus. The sequence goes on along the minus strand of CM067082.1, from coordinate 95,839,545 downwards.
ATGTGTCCACCGATGGAAACTTTTAAACTTTTACCACATTTGTGTTGTGCAAAATTAAGTTTACATATCTTTATTATCCACAGAATGCCTTTTAAAAAAAGTAGATATTTTAGCCACTTGCATCAGTATCCAAACCCTGGGGAAGTTTAAAGCAAGACGTTATAAATAAGTTCACTTACATTAGCAGGTATTTCGCACCTGTGTTCATTTGGAGTTTTTTGGTCAATGTTTCTGGTCCTGCAGAGTCATTAGCATTTGTCTGTCCAAGAGCTGCTTCTGAGGCAGGTTCTCTAACAGCCTGTGAAGACGGTACTCAGCTTAGACTTTTAACCTCCTCTGCAGGGAACAGGGATGCAAGAAAATCTTCTACTTTCTGTTGCTGTTGTTGACTTATCTTCTGAGTGGTTCTTTTGTGTATTGATCAGGTGTTCACTGGTTCGTCGTCCTCCTTCCTACCACAAAGCTAGCTGTAGGTGTAAAAGTCGCATAAAACTAGTTTTACAAAATAGTTGTTGATGTCTGAATTGGCAGTGAACAAAACCACTAATCACTGGATATATTCCCAATAGACACATGCACAGAGCTGTGCGCGCACACATACACCCATGCTGCTAGCATGGCCAGCTGCACTGATAAACACAGACAGAAATTGGTGCCGTTATCAGCACCCACATAAACATATACAGCATTAACACAAACATGAAGAGCACATATGGCCCAGACCTCTTCCTGTTCAGCTGCTGATTAGAAATGAAGCCCACTAATGAAGTACAGGCACATAGAATAGAGTTCTGTCCAGTAGCAGGCCCTAGGTGAAGAGTTTCTCTGCTGAGCTGCCCCCCAGATGCCAGTCTCCCAGAGCTGGCGGCATCTGGACCCATGAGCTCCCAAGGTTTATGTTTCCACTCCGGTGACTTCTTATCCTACTTATTGATTTACCCAGCTTAAACTTTGTTAGCATTCATGCACATATTCAGAGCAGGAAGCACACAGAGTGTAAAAATAGGATTGAATAAAAATACAGTATAGATTGTGGTAATCAAGTGCAGGGTTCAGTCAGAGAAGTGTGCTGACCAGCTACCTGTTTGCACTCAGCTGTTCCCTTTTTCCCCTTTTTCCTCTGCTTTCCCACGCATCTTCCTGCTTAATCCATCTTAATTCCTCCTTTTCCTCATTTTTGGTCCTTCCTCTAAGCATCTCATAATAAACTTTGCACAATCCCAAAATTCTCTTCCCTTGGCATCACATAGTCAATCTGATTCCTAGGCAATGATGCTGTTTTAGTTCAAATGGCATTCTGGAGAAGGAGTTTCTTTTACTTAGTGATGTTGGTAGGTTTCACACCAAGGACAATGGTTTAAAAAAAGTGTTTAAAAGACTATTCTGCTAATATGTATAAACACGTTAGAAATACATATCTGTCATAGGCTGTCCTCTGCACTTGGATTTCTTTGAAACCTTCATAGCCTGCAATTAAGTATCAAAAGCAGCCTATGCATTTCAGAAAAAAAACTTTCAAAATTTTTTAACAAAATTAATATTTAATAAAAATTATAGTTTAACATATTAAGCAATAGGGCTAATATATGCTTAAAAATGAACATGTAAGCAGGTAACAAAGGCATATTGAACACTGTGGTTCTTCAAAGTCTTCCTCAGCATGGTAGATATAGACCTCATGCCGATTTCCTTCTGCCAGGTAACTGTAAGATGAACAGCTTTTTATTTTAACAATAAAAGAATGCTAACTATCTTTTTTTTTACTTAGGTTTAAATTTCTTGCTTTCTAAAATAACTTTACTCTTACTGTTCAGAGATTAAATTGGCATGGGTAATGAGCGTTAATTGGGTTTTACCTAATCTGACAGTCAAAGTAGTTGAAAGAGACTTGACAAATGATGCTTCTTGAAAGTCGATAATGATTTATTTTCAGATTTATTAATTGCTTGAGAGTATTAAAGGTGTATTTTAGTCATGCAAACCGGCACTGTGCTCTGTGAAAAAGAAAACAAAATAAAAAGCTACTATTATGATAGGGAAAAATATTACAGAATGTTTTGAATATAAAATGGAGTTTGTGCTGAGCTGTAATCTGCGTGAAGCTGATGTCTTTGAATCAGTCAGCAAACAAGAGCTTTTCTGCTGGTGAATGTTAACATACTTCAGCACTGTATATTGTTTAGTGTCTGTAAATCAGCCCTTTTAAAATACTGTCAGACTGAAGTCCAAGCATAATTAAAGCAAGTCAAAGATACCTAATAAGTCTAAAATAACTGAGTCACTTTTTTATCATGTAATAAGAAAGAGTTATTTTCACATTACGTGAATTAAGAAGCAAGGCACTTGTTCTAATTACATTTGTCACAAACGTAATTTTGTGGTTGTGAACCAAACCCTGAAACCATGGAAGAGAGGTAATTGGGATATTTCTTTCTCTTAAAAGATAACAAGCAGATCTAGATAATCAATTGTACAATTATATTCATCATTCAGGAAAGTCTGCCTGTAATGTTCCATGCATTTACAGCTTGTAATGTTGGGGGTTTTTTTTGTTCATCCAAATCGGATAAAAGTCAGCCAAACACACTTAAAACTTATTTTGTATTGCCAAATTGATTCATGGAAGCAGAACACTGGAAACATCTTAATGATATATTTGATGGGCAGTTATAGAAAGTATCTGGTGAAAGTAAATGCTTTTAAAATAGTCATTAGCAAATATATTCTTTAAATGGCAACTGAAACCTTTTATGGACCATTCTGTCCAAAGAAACTTGCCCTTTTTCGGATTATTGGTGAAAACAGTCACAAAAATATTTGAAGTTGTATTTGTGTTTTACCTTTGTGCAGTGTACAGCTGTCACTTGTGGTGACTATGACAACAATATGTGTAGCCAGTAGGTATTCAGTATTCAGTAAGTGCTGTCCATTTAAAAAACAAACAAACAAACCACCACAAAACCAAAACCAGGCAGCTTCCTCTCTTGCCATAATTACTCACTAAGTGTGTGTGGTGATTAAGGCTCTAGGTATTATAAAATAAAAAACAGTACTAAATTCCAAATCTGTTAGATGATGTATTAAAAACAAATCATTCAAAATTTACAGTCACCATATGAACTTTTTGTACTTACTAACTATTGGTTTCTATGTCAGTTGCAAAAAGCTAGGTTTAGCCATAACACCTGAACTGTGGTTTTCAAAACCATTCTCTATAAACCAAACAACCCTGAATGCTTTATTTGATGCTGGGGGTTTTTTGTGTTGTGAATTGACTGCAGTTATGAAGTGACTACTGCTGAAGAGGACGGTTTGCTGTGTGAACTCTTTGATAGGGAAAGCCAATAGTCTTGCAAAGTTTTCAAGTGGATCCTAAGTCAGTTACTCTTTGCTCTGAAGATTCACCTAAGAGATCCTGTGTTTGGCATTACCTTCAACTCTGGGAAACTTTTCTTACTCCCTGCTGACAAATTCCTTCTTCCTTGTTTAGTACTGTGGTTTAAACAGCTTTTTGGGCTGCAGAGACTTTCTCTTCCATCCCGTCTTTTTCTACCACCATTTGTCTAGGAGTACGTCTTCTGAAATGCTCAAATGCTGAGGATTTTCCTTGTGCTCCTGTAATATTTTTCAAAAAATCTAATCTTTAATCTCAACCCTTTGAAAAGAGATTAGAGATAATTGCTTTATTTTGTAAGGCACAGTTACTCTTATGTTTTCCTGAAGAACTGTGTATTTGTCGGTAGTCTTTAATAACTGACCTGGTTATGGATAGATCAGCACCATGTCACCAGTATGAATTGATTTTACATAATACATACAGCACAGTTCACAAAACCAAACTGGAATTGCTAAATTGAAGAAAAATTCCCGAAGTTTGCAGTTTGATTCTTAGATTCAGGTGTGAAAAAGTGCTGACATAAAATGGAAAAATCAGGCAGATTGCTCCATCCTGAAAAAGCAGCTGTGATGGTGTCAGCTGCATTATTAAGGGCTCCTTTCTGAAAGCCAGTGGGTGAACATAGTCCTCTGTATTTGTGCGTGTCTTGTGCTGAATTTAGATCTGGGTTTCTGTTCAGCTTTGCTACAATCTTCCTTGATACCTGCTTTGGACAAAGCTGCATTGTAACTTGTACTTCGTGTTGACGCTGAAATTAAGACTGTAATGGATGTTACAAAACAAGGAAGACTGGGATGAAGCATTGGCACTTTTTGCCTCTTGACAAAAAGTACACACAAAGGGAAGAAATGAACACTACAGAGGAGTTCTGCATTGTGTGTGAGATTATGGCTGAAAGTTTAGCAGTCTTACGTAGAATTAATTTAGGAGAAGAACATATCTTTACAAAAGCTTTACCGTTAAAAATACGGAGTTTGCTGGACAGAACTTATAGAAGTACTATGCTACCACTTCTTCTGTTCTATGAGTGTATTTCTTTTTGCAGCTTGAAGTTGTTCTTAAAAAAAAAAAAGAAGAAAACCTAACATACAGGCTTTGAAAGTATAAAGTGCTTACTTCCTTGTTTAATTAATCAAAAATGCATGTGAATAGACATTCTTTAAATGAATAAAGCAAATCTTGAAAACTAACAGAAGATAGAATTTTAAATGGAAAAAGAAACTGGATTACAGAAATTACAGGAACAATTAATATTGAAAATGTAATATCTATGTAATACATATGGAGAGATAGTCTTCCAATATATTTGCATTATTTGTGTGCATTTACTTAATTTCTTTTATTTTAAGGCCATGGAACATCCTTTAATATAGATTGTAATGTCTGTTCATGTTTTGCTGGAAACTTGATATGTTCTACGCGTCAGTGTCTAACTGAGCATAGTTCAGAAGATGAACGTCAGAAGTTTACAGGTAACTTTCCAAACTATGGAAATTTTAAGCTTAATACTCTTAGAGCAAGGATTAGCTTCTAAATTCTTTTTACAGGATTAATGGAAAATACCTGATAATTTGTTATGTTCTTTTAATTATTTATTTTTCTCATGTCCACCTGCACTTCAGAAAAAACACATACCTTTAAAAGAAAAATCAGTACTGAAAAATAAAACCGCAGGTAATATATAAAAATAGGTAGAGACAGGGTAATGCCACTGGGGACAAGATATGAAGATTGGGGGAAAATGGAGAAAGCTGAGTAAAATTAGTAAGGAAGCAGGGCACAAACTTCCTACTATGTGCAAGTGCATATGTGCTACAGCATTACTAAATTACAGGGGGGAAGAAGTGGCTAGAGATGTGGCACATCTTTGCATTTGCTGGAAGGCAAAGATATCTTAGTGACCCCTTATGTATCTTCTGTCATAGAAAGTAAGTGTACACCAAATTCCTGTTTCATGTGTTGCTTTTACAGGTTTACCATGTAACTGTGTAGATCAGTTTGTACCAGTATGTGGTCAAAATGGACGCACGTATCCAAGTGCATGTATAGCTCGTTGTGTTGGGCTCCAGGACAATCAATTTGAATTTGGATCATGCATTTCCAAGGATCCTTGTAACCCTAACCCTTGTAATAAAAATCAGAGGTAAAAACAGAATATGTTTTTAAGCTTTTCTTTGGCATCATCTGTTCATGAAGCAGATTTTCTTTGAATGTCTTGTATATTGTAGTAACACTCTACTTTTGCAGTACTCCAGTAAAAATAACTGTTTGAAGTAGCTACTTTTTATTTATCTGCTATATTGTTTAAATTCATTATGCAGATCTCCTCTTTAGTAATAAAAGAGAACTGATGCATACTTTCAAAAATGGGAGAATCAAATTTTGTTGAAATGACAGTAAGTGTCATTTTACTGCTTTGTTTCACACCTTCTTCTGGTAGTTAAAAAAAACCCCACACCTGAATTCAAGATTTGGACTCAATCATGATTTGGAAAATCATGTCTGTACAATCTCTTTTTTTCAGGGTCAGAAAAACCAAAATCTGTATAGATGAACATATTAAAACAAAAATATGCTCTGTACTAGAGTCAAGAGAAAAGAATCTGACCTCTCTTACAGAAATCAAAGTCTGTGGCTCATCATACTGGTTTCTGACTTCAGTTTTCTCAAGGTTGTGCAATACTGCAGTCTCCTTTGAATTTGTACATTTTTCTGTTTTGAAAGAAAACCACCATAAGATGTTGTGTAATACTGTGCTTTCATGAAAACTGATTATAGCAATTTATTTTTTTCTTTTTCTGCACTTTGAATGCCTTGATGAAGAAAACTGCAGGGAAAACACTAGTTTTGCAGCTGCAATAGCCATTATGGCATTAAAAACTGGAATTTCAAAGCTGCATTGTGGATATACACTTTTTACCTTTTATATTTTTAATTTGGAAAGTATAGGGAGGTTTTTCAGTTTTATGGAATAACCATTATGCTTAGAACCTCAACTTGTAGTTTCAGTAAAGGATGGTACACAATACATTTTTCTGGGTCAGTTTGATAATGCAGCATAAACTAAACACGCTCATTTAAAAATGTCTCTGAAGTGCTTAGAATCTAATTAAGATCTTGCATTCCACTTTTAAAGTGTTTACATCTCAGAATTTCTGATTCTTCCCGAATATAAAAGGAAAAAGTGTGATGCATAGGACAGCAGCACTCAGGAGAGAATAAGGATGTATTGTATATAATCCAGCAGTAGCATTATTGTCATTTATAGAAGCAGGAGATAGTTAAAAAAGCCATTTGACCTTTCATCAGTCTATTTATCAAACTCTGTTGGCTGGCATTTCGCTAGCAGAGGGATGTCTTGCAGGGCATATGGCAAGTGTTTTGCAGATAAGACCATGGAAGGTACATACATAATATAAAGGGGAAAGATTTTCTGCTGTTTATTGCTCTTTACTTCTTATCTGTGAAGTCTTGAGAGGGATGGCATGCCAAAAAGGGAAATGGTGTTAATACTAGATTTTTCCGTTTATCCCCAAGATTGAATGTGCTGTAATATACTGAACCTACAAAGGTAGAATCCGGTCGATATTTGTAATTGAAACCATATAGTCTTGTAAGTCTTGTTTTCACTACCTTCTCCAGGAAGGGTGAGGCTAGACCTCTGCAATATAATCTTTTTCTCCCACAGTTCACTGTTTTCATGTTTTCTCTAGTTTTCCTTTAATATGTATTTACGATATGACACTTGGGAGTAGGTAAGAAGCCTTTTTCCAAAATCCGTTGAAAAATGCTTAGTGAAAGACTAATTTTAGTGGAAACTGTAGTTGTGTTCACATACATTTACTAAACGTGGTGTAAACCAGTTTCAGGTTTGCGATGAGACCTGAAATTAGCTATTCAGAATGTTTTATCACATGTATTTCCTGCAGCTCTGCTGAACTGCAGTTAGTTCTAAAGCACTGGAAAAGATTTCACTGAAAATATTTTCCCTGAATTTTTTGAGAGTTATAAAAAAAAAAATGCTATGACATTATATGAAATTGTTATTACTTTATGCAGGTGTATACCAAAGAAACAAGTTTGCTTGACTAGTTTTGGAAAGTTTGAATGTAGCCAGCATGAATGTGTGCCAAGGCAGTTAAATTGTGACCAGACACGGGATCCTGTTTGTGACACAGACAATGTGGAATACACTAACTTGTGTACTTTGTACCAAAAAGGAAAAAGTTTAGCATACCGAGGACCGTGCCAGGTAGGAAGTGGTTCTAGCAATAAATATAAAATCTTCTTTGTTCTTTAATGTCAGCTTTGCAATATTCTGGGTTTTATAGTTTAAAAAATGTTTGCATTGAAAGTAACCCTTTAAAAATGTAATTTTCACTAGTATAAAAAACACTCTCACAAAATTACATTCAGAATTTTGTCAAGTGTTTCTCTGCTTTAGTTAACAGTTGTCACAAAACCAATCCAAAGCTTTACTTTTGCTTTCTTGGGGATAATACACTGATATTTATATTAAGTCTTCCCATATTTTTCACTATTAAAGCTTGCACTGAGGTATGTTTGCAGTAATTAGTGCAGTTCCTTGGCTAGTTAAATGCTAGTTTTCACCAATTTGAACTTGTTTTAAATAAAAATTAATGCCTGGTTATAGAAAGCCTTCAGCATTTTGTGAGATTGCGCCCAAGGTTTACCAAGTTCATTGTTCAGGATCTATTTACACCTGAGTTTTGTTGAAAACTAGGCAGTCTGTAATATTTTCTTTAGTTAGTCTGGATTGGATTAGTCTTCATATTAATCCCTGAGAAGGATTAGAGTTAGGTTTAGTTCTTCCATCCAACCACTTCCTACAGTGTTGGTGGACAAGCTATTTCTATCGCTTTACAAGAAAAGTCAGGAGCTATTCTTTCCAAAGTTGCTGGCTGTACCATTTCATCTCCAGGTTTTTCTCAAGTGATGAAGATTACTTCGAGACCTTCTCTTGGTCTCAACTGATGAATATTCTTAGAAATACAGAACATTTTTTCAGGGTTTTTCTGTATTATAAATGCTATTGCTCTTTTAACCCACTTCTAGTTTCTGCCTTTCTGTCTTTATACCTTCTTTTTCTTGCCCTTTTTCAGCAACCTCGTTAAGTACAGATAATTCTTCTCATTGCACATCAGGTATCTCATGAGATACTCAGAGAATGTTCAGCCCTTGAACAGTAAGAATCATAGGAATATTGCATGGCTGGTTTCTTTCTTCAGCAGTTACATGTATAGTTGTATCCATGTTCACAAAGTCTTTGACACTGGTAGCTTTAAGTTTTCGTTCTTCCTTTCATAGGGAAGATGACTGCAAGATATGAAACAATTTGGGGTGCTCACGTTTACTTGTTCTCTATCTGGGTTTTTCTTTAGATTAGGTGTATAACAGAAACTGTAGTTGTCTTGCTATTTTAGAGTATATATAGTGATCGTGTAGCTATGGTGACTTACTTGAAGTTACTTTAAAGTCATTTCACAAGACTTTGGACAAAAGTATTAGTCATATCTGCAAATAGTCAGCAATTCCATTTGTTTCTGTCCATGTTCAGAAGCTTAAGTTTATTGGCATTTGACTTCTTGAATGTGTTGGACTAATAAACATGCACAGGCGGGATAGAAAGAAACTGTATTACAATTTTCTTTGATTTTTACATGTGTTTGAATCAAGTGACACCCTAGATATGTTTTTCTGAGAGAAAATGGACACAATATTTTTATACATGTAAAGGTCTCAACAGTAAATATATTTTTGACAGAGGTGTCTAGTAATGTATTTCATTCTTCTGAAATAATTTTATATCTTTAGCATCTCAAATAATGTGTTAGCAGTACATACAATCATAGAAACATTTAGGTTGGAAAAGACCTTTGACCATTTAGACCACTGAGTCCAACCGTAAACCTAACACTGCGAAGTCCACCACTAAACCATGTCCCTAAATGCCACGTCTACATGTCTTTTAAATACCTCCAGGGATGGGGACTCCACATGCGCACACACTTTAATTTTATTTTAAGAACACAGAAACACACTGAGATGAATGAGTAAATAAATTATTAATAAGTCATTAAGATACTATTAAATACTACAATATCAAATGTTGTATTACTACATTTTATTAATTTTAAATTAATTTAAATATCCTCTAATTTTAAGATTAATACAGAAAAAAATTCTTGTTTCCTAAAACATGTCTTACTATACATTTCTCAGATCCCAACTTAGGTTTTTCTGTCACCTTCTTTAAGTACTACTTTGCATTTATTATGCATTCATAAACTGGTAGGTTGTTTGCTCTAGATTTCTTACTTTTTTGAATGTCTGACAATATTAACAGCGAATTCCCATTACGTTTGGTTTTCCTAATGTTAAAACTACGATGAAGTTTTTTCTGTAGCATGAATAAATTGATCTTTGAAACATTTCTATGTGTTCCAGCCATTTTGCAAATCAGTGGAACCTGTATGTGGACATAATGGGGAAACCTACAGCAGCGTCTGTGCTGCCTATTCCGACCGTGTGGCTGTTGACTATTACGGGCACTGTCAGGCTGTAGGTGTTCTCTCAGATTACGGTTTTCATACAGAATGTGCCTTTGTTAAATGTCCCCAGCTTTCTGCTGCTGGCTGCAAACCGGTCATTGCACCAGGTATGTTAATTTGTTGCTGAAGTTTATTGCAGATAGGAGAGAGTCTCCAGACTATGTGTATAAATAGGTGCATATTTGGAAGAAAGCTTACGCTTTAAAATATTGTCTTCCATAATGTCTTTGAGACGTCTAAGAGAAAGGATGAAGCAGAGGTCTTTGCTTAGGGGTAGAACAAGCCAATACCAGGACTCAGCTGAGTAATTCTGAAGTTGAAAAGCCTTGGCTTTAGAAGTCACACTACTTAAGTCTTTAGAAACTTGCAGCTGTCCCCATAGGACTGGTTTGGGAGAAACTAATGAGGCTTGTGGTGGCTAGGGTAGAATGTCACTGATGTGGCAGCACAGATACCGCACCGGAATGCCAAACTGTCGTCAAAGTAGAGTTCCCAGATGAACAAAGATTATATTTAATTAGAAGACAGAGTAAGATACCATATGTATTTACAGTACTGTGAAAGAGGAAGATAGTAGGAATAGTTTTGCAGTTGTGCTGTTTAGAACTAGTGTTTTATTGTCTTCACAAATGCTTCCTTCATGAAACAGTAACTAATCCCAGGTAATACACAGAGCAAGGAAAGCTCAGTTTTTAAAAAGAAACAATTTTATGCATTTTTCTCATTCACTGGTTTGAAAAAGGGTCTTTGTGCTTTGATATTACATTTAATATTGTACGAGTCACTCTGTGAATTATAATAAGTTGTGAGGGTGAATTAAATACACAATCATGGGTAGAAAGTTGAAATATTAGCCCTTTGGTTTCTGAGATAGTGAGGAAAAGCAGTAGGAGAAATAGGACCAGCTTCTGTGTTAAACACTAATCTGTCAGACAAGCCCTTTTGCTATCAAATTGAAAGATTTACTTTGCTTTGGTAGTTTTTCTATTTTCATTCTCAGTTAACATGCAGCTTTTGACCTCTGCTTACTTAAAAGTGAAAAGACTTATTTGCTTTTATTTCTGAGGTTGGGTTTGGTTTTTTTTTTTTTAATTCACATAGGAGCCTGCTGTCCACTATGTGCTGGAATGCTGAGGATCTTATATGACAAAGACAAGCTGGATACTTTTGCAAGGGTAAACAGTTTAATTATGCCTTATGTTAAATGGTACATGGAAAAGTCAATTTACTGTATACTCTCTCCTGAAAAGTTAACACATTATTTTTCAGTAGATAGTGTGTGATTTTTTTTTTCTTGATACTGTTTATACTTTTCTTTATTTCTTAATATCAGGTATAGAAATTTAATTATAATGCAAAGCAAAACAGAATTAGAGTAGGCACAAACAAGCACATTCAGGTTTGCAGTTTAAATTACTTGTACAAGTAAAGACAAATGATGCAGGGCTGTATCTATCTCGTGGTAGTAATCAAGTGCATATTTGTTATTTATGGCCTTTTTGTTAAGATTATTCTGCTAGCTCACTATTTCCTAATGTAGGTAACTCAGTTCTGACTGTCTTATGTTTAAGTTGGATTGGTTTTACACTCTTTGGGTTATCTAGATAGTTGTCACTGATTATGTTGCTCATCAGCTAACATGTTGGGTTTTAATTTAACATCTCTGTAAGTTAGACACCAGCATCCTTCATTGCTGCTTTGAAAGATTGATCTTCTGATGTTCATTGTCTATCACTGAACACAACATACTAGGCCCAGACTCCCCATGTGATTTATAAAAGGATTGCACTTTGACCCCTGCTTTTATGCTTCAGTATACGGAACACAGCAGAACGCTTGATTTTTGGCACGACATCACAACAAAATAGAGTAGTATGACGATCATGCCTAGGGAAGCAAAACAATTCATGTTTGCATCTGCACATGATTTGTATTTTTTTAAATACCAAGAAGAAAGAGAATTTCCCCAAAACAGTATAAAATCACATTAACCTTTTTATATGTTTAGAAGTAGAGAGAATTAGCTATTATTGTAAAAAATGCAGAAAAATTTAGCTTGAACAGGACCCCTGGAGGGGTCTTCTAGTCCAGCCCCCTGCTCAAAGCAAGGTTAACTCTGGTTAGATCAGCTTGGACAGCTGAGTTTTTAAAACCTCCAGGACTGGAGATTCTACATGCTGAACACCGCTAGACTCTCTCCAGTTCATCAGTGTGGCCTGGGGGAGAGGGCATAAATAAAGGGGAACGATGACTTCTGCGGGGTCTGATCTTGCTGTTGCAGCCCAGTGTGTGGTTGGCCTTCATCTCAAGGGTGTGCTGCTGATGGATGTTCTGCTGATTCTCTCAGACATTCTGTGTCTGTGTGTGCTCTGTACATGTGCATGTTGACCAATTTTGCTGAGTAACAGTGTCTGTTAGGTCACGACTGCATCCTGGAATGTCTTCCAGTTGTCCTCTGTAATGGTACCAGGAGCACAGTGACCACTGCAGTTTCTCAGTTCATACATTACAACATATGGCTGTGAAGAAGAATTTTTAGTTTTAGTTAAAGAAATTTATTGGACTCACACAAGCTGGTGATAACTGCTCTCCTCTCATCTATGAAGTACCCTAATACCTGGATTAGGATACTTAGTAGTTGCTTTTTATTTCTTTTTTCCCCCCTCTTTTTTTTCCTTCCCTTTATCACCAGAGTCTTGCTGATTTTCTCTTCTCTTGCTCACCTAATGCCACAATACACAGTCTTCAAGTTTTCAGAACTCATATGTATAAATATATGTATTTCTACATTTAAAATATGTGATATCTCAATCATTCAAGGCAGCATTCTCTTAGCACATACTAGAAATTGCAGAAGTTTGACTGAAGCTCCCTCCTTTGGGAACATCAGTCAGGGGTCATCCAATAAGCTTCCAGAAATGATCTCTAAGTGGTCGCAGCCACCTGGAGACTATGCATGGAGTGACACTACCCAGAACATAGAGAGTTGGAACCTCTGTGCCTGTGTTACTCCAGTGTGAGTCAGAGGCCAGCTACTGTCTCCTACAAATACAATAGAAGATGCCCAACTGTGTATCTGAGTAATTTGATACTTCTGTCATCCACATTAATTTAATGTTAATAACATTGATCTCCTCTGATTCCTTCAGTAAAACTATTGGTGTGCAGCTCTTGCTCTTGACAGTGTACGTATACATATAGCCTATACATCCATTGTACTGGAGATGGTTAAGTCTCAGACAGATGGAATCATTGCTAGAAGTGCTGGCATATATTTTAACCAACCCAAGAGGGCAGGGAGTAGTAATGTATGCCTATTTTAATTCAGATAGGTGATTCATATGAGGAAAAAACTGGTTCAATTACTGAAGAGTTCTATAAATCAGACTTTTTATTTCTCCCCCGACCCCTCTGGCCTCTTTTGTAAAGATAGCAGGAAACAAAAGCTAGCGTCTACACAGAGCAAAGAAACATTAGAGATCTGCTAAGATTCTAATCTAATCTACTAGATTTCAAAGTTCAGGCATTAAAAAAATCCAAGTTTCACACTGTTGGTCATCCTTAAAAGTATCCATGTGCTTCTGTTTTAAGACTGTTTGAACAGGGTTTGCTGATCAGTCAGCATGTCAGACTACATTTTAATGGGGCTATGGCAAGGAAGTCCTTCAAAGATCTGGTAAAATAAGTGTTGTGTGACACCTTGCAAATTTGATTCATGTAGCCTACTTGGATTTCCCAGATTTCCGTTTCGTAAGGTCCTGTACCAGTGGTCTTAAAAGAAACGAAGCTACAGTAGGATAAGAAGGATCGATCTCTTGCAGCTAAAGCTAGAAAACAGAACACAGCAGAATGACCAGAAGTCACGAGTGAAGTATTCGTGTTGGTGTCTATACTGTTCAACACATCCAGAAGTGACCTGGAAAAACGTGAAAAACCTTTAAGGTGTGGCAGTCCTTCAATAGACTGAGCATCTACAATCAAATTATTGTTTGTCAGATACAGACAGCAGAACAGAGATAAGAATTTTGAGAGAAAAATACATTTATCTGGTAGTTATGTAGTGATCTTGAAATGTCACGTGTTCCCATATGTACAGACATACATCTGTCTTCACAAAGCCATAGCTCTTCATTTCTGGTGGCTCTTGGGACAGGTTCTGTGAGGGTAAAGGTGTGCCAGCTGCTAGGGCTGCTCTGCCTCTTGTTTCCCAGCATGGGAGTACAAGCTGCTGAAACAGGTAACCATTTACATTATATTGAGGTATGTGATACACACTAACTGTGAAGGTGGAGAACAACGTATATCAAAACCATGGTTAATTTAGGAAGTAACATTTTTTTTCCCCTTCTTCCTTTCACTTTTTTAATGGTTTTTTGAGGGTTTGGGGGTTTTTTTTTGCTGCATATTAGAACTGGGTAGTTTAATGGCTGAAATAAATTTTCTGGCATGACATAAAGTTCTTAAAACTGAAGAGGAGAAATGTAATTTTACCACATCATCCACGAAGTTCTTTGGTTTTTTCCAGGTAACAAATAAAAAGCCTATAACAGTACTTGACATACTTGAAAAAATCCGCCTGCATGTCTCAGTGCCACAGTGTGATGTGTTTGGATACTTAAGCATAGAATCTGAAATTGTGATTCTCATCATTCCTGTGGATCAGAACCCCAAACCATTGCAGGTAGACTGTTTTATTATTTTGTTTACCCGGCATGGATTTACTTCAGTTTTATATGTGTACACTTCAGTTTCAATGTAGCAGTTTTAAAATTGTGCATTTTCCTGTGTACTGAGTACACGGGGATTTCTCTACTGACTCAAATCTGAATAGCTAGTACTATGGAAGGTAAAATGAGAATCCTGCTTTTCTGATAAGAGGCTTTTGAGTGTGGGTAATTAGAGGGGAGGAGGTAAAGGAAGGTGAAGGATAGAGTAGTATGACTTTTGTTTTAAAATTAATAAATGCAGAACCCTCCACTTTCTGTGGCTAAAATAACAGAAAATATAAACTGATCAAAATAAATTACTGAATAACCTCTTAAATTAATATTAATTGTATATTAAATGCATATGAAATGGTACTCCTGGTGTAATGGTTAAAAGTAGATTGAAGCATATGTGATATTAGGCTGAAGCACATCAAACATATTGATATCATATTAATACATTGTGCCCATCTTGATGTTAAGCAGTGGTTCATACCAAAGAGAATCTGTTGATACTATTCTGAGACCATCCTGGTTTTGATATTCCTTTCCATCTTATGGTAAAAAGTGCTGGGAGATCCCAAAATGCTATTACGACCTTAAACAGGAAATAACGTTCCATTAAGCTGCCCAGCTTGCTGTGTCATAGCTAGTTCATGCTAGCAAACAAGAACTTAATGCTCACAGTAGCAAAGTCTTTAGAGTTTTACCTTTAGGTAAACCAACAAATGCAGCTCAAAGTTCTTACACTATTTTCTTAGGAGCAGTTCAGAGCAATGAAAGCAAGGCTTTGGTATTTGGTATTGCATTATTATTGTCTTGGAGCTGTTGCTTGTTTACTTTCTGCTTGTTAACCTGTGCAAGACCATTGAGGGTATCTTCGTCCTATTAAAACGAACAAAATTCCTTGCCATTTTATAGTTGTTGCTAATAGTCTTGCCTGGCCCTGCTGACAGCACTTTATAATGAAGTCCCTTTGGAGTTTAGGTGCTCTGACTGGTTCATTCTGGTTCCTGACACATTGGTGTATACTAGTGTAAAATGAAGTTCCTCAACTTCCAAAGCTTTGGGCATCCAGATATTAAGTTTGTCAAGTTAAAACTTCACCAGAGGCAGCTTCCAAAGCTGTTAAAGAGACTTAGTACTAATTGATTCCTGGGCTGAAGTAGAAGGTAAGGTGGAAAAAATGGATTTTCTAACATAAATTCATAATTATCATCATGTTGGTGGGGGAATGGAAACCTGGGTTTTCTCAGGTTTTCCTATTACTTTCATTATTCTCTTCTCATCCCTTCCCATAAAAGAAATCAGTTTTCCCTGATTTGGAAGAAAAAGCCCACTAAGTAGAAAATCCTGATTTTTCCACTGTTGCAGACTTCAAGGCAGTATCTTGGTCAATCAGGAAGTCAGTCCTCAGTTTCAGAGATACTTACTTTAATTACAATATACTGTGAGCTTTCTGGCATCAACATTCAAAACACATCACCCACATTAACTTATGTTCTTCCCTTTTGCTACTACTCAGGGATTCCATAGTAGTTTTCATAGTACCAAAGTCTGTGATAAAAGCTCCAATGTTTTCTAAAGTATACTCCCCAAAATTATACAAATCTTATGTGCTGATGGGAATAACTCGGATTTTCTTTCCTGAATTTTGCTATCTAGCAATGGTTTTTTGCATTGGCGTTTTACATGGCAAGAAGAGAAATAATAACTTTTTTTTCTTAGATTGAAGCCTGCAATAAAGAAGCAGAAAAGATAGAGTCACTGATAAATTCAGACAGTCCAACATTAGCATCGCACGTACCACTGTCAGCTCTAATTGCATCTCAAGTACAAGTTTCATTTAGCATTTCTTCTCCTTCTGTTAAAGTGGTACCTGTTCTGCACTCTGTGTTCATAAGCCTTTTATTCACCTTGTCAGGATTAATATATTATATATAACTGCTTACAGAATATGCATGAGTATTGTGGTGTTTTATATTGTGAAGGACATTCAGAATTGTTGATCACTGAACTAGAAAACAAAAATTGTAGAAGATCTGATGAATGTTTTTCAATGAAGAACTAAAAGTATTTGGAATAATGTGAAAAGTCTAATGATTGTTTCAGCACAATTAGATTGTTTTCCATTGATCCTGGAAACATAAGAATACTCCGGAAGGTTCTGACATTATGGATTTATCATTTTTGTGAGAAGGGATCTTACAGGGTTTTTTCTAGCAATGAAGAAAATAGTGTTTTGAGTTTATTGAAGAATGTTAATTTTATGTTATTCAGATGCATATCAGTGACAATGAAAAGCATGCACCTATTTTAAACATCATTTTTTGAAGAAACAAGTTGCTGCTACTTAATTACCTTACCAAAAATTTAAGAGTTTATTCTCATGTAAATATGCTTTCATATTTTATTATAAAGAAAACTAACTAGCCCTGGGCCTATTTCAGTAGACATCTTTACTTGGACTAGTGAAGATTTGCAGGACATTGGGGCTCAATGCTTGTAAAATGACAATCAAGCTCTATACTACTACCTGACTTAGTGAAGAAATATGTTCTTTTTATAGTTTTGTACATTTCAGAATCTCATATTGGATGCAAAATTATACAGAAACTCAGTATCTATATTTAAGTGCCATTTAAAATATTGCATTATTTGCATGTTATCTAATGAAATTTATACTTTAAATGTTTATACAAACTGTATGTTTTATTACTTACTGTATTTTATGCACCTGACCTTAGTCTACATGAAGTATTTTATATCAGTATTACGATAGCCAACTTTTGAAGTATATACAGAAAAACTTATTTTTATTTGCTTTGCTTTGTAATATTTTTGCCAAAATGCTGAACTTTGAATGAAAGCACTGAAAACTTTTTGAACATGTATGTTTGTAGCAATTATTTTCTGCTAAATATTTTAAATGCAAAAGTATTAAAGCTTTTTATTTTAATAAAACACTTTGTCATGTGTCCTTGTATACGAATGTGTAATTTTATAGATTTCTGCAATACAGCATGTATTTTTCTTTCTCTCTCAATTCAACACTTAAAGCTAACTGCAGTTATATACATTCGTGACTCACACAGTTTAATGTTCCCAAATAAAGTACATTTCAAGGGGGTTTTGGGGGCGTTTGGTTTTGGGTTTGTTTTTTTTTTTTTTACCAAATCTGTCACATGCACGTAAGTTTATGCTATGAGTGTCAGACTCTATTAACTGTAGAAGAAGAATGTAGATGTCTTTATGGGACCTTTTGGGTAAGGTTACAGTCATTCTGAGTTTTGATTTGGAAGAGACTTCTCTCACCCATAGCTGGAAATCTGCACAAATGCTAAGGACAGAATTACTACCTTATTTGTACCTAAACTTTAAGGCTCAACCTCCTCCAAAGCAAACTGAGTGACAAGATGTGCATGCTTTCTTTGAAACCTCCATCAGTTGCTTTTCTAAGCAGCTATCTGTTGGCTGTTGTCTCTTAATGAGTGCAGTTGTACTCTCTGTAGAGTTTCTAAGTACTTTTGTTAGATGAGGACAATTGCAGATGATCTTTGGAAGTGTTCTTGCCAAGTAACTCCAGGAAGGCTCATGCACATAATCATCAAAGTCTGGATACAAAAAAACTTGTTGAATATGTTGATAATCTGTTTCTGAAATTTCTTCTGTGGATTCTTTAGAAACTTGGACACATGCATAATGAATGCATTTGAAAAGCTTTCTGAACTGAAATGGCTTAGATAATCTCCCCAGAAACTGCAAGCCATTCAGATGCTTTATTGAATTCCTTATTTTTTCCAAATCATTAGCAAATATTTCTTCAATGTGTAGCCTGTTACCTTGCTTAGCATTTAGCTGAAGCAATCTGATGCCTACTAAAATGAAAGGTATTATAAATGTCTTAAGAAAATACACACACAAACATAAATATGTGCACCACACTGGAAAAATTAGTTAAGAGCATAAAAACATACCTTTTGTGGAACAGAATATATAGCAGTACTTTTTTTTTTCTTTTTTTTTTTACAGCAGTGAAGATTTTCTTCAATGAAAGATAATAGCAAAAAGGTGCCTCAATTTGTATGATGAATCTGGAAGAAGCAGAATTTAAGTCCAGAGATTTTTTGAATGCACATGTGAGTGTCCAGTACTTGCTAGAAAAGACTGAAGATTTTGAGTGCTTATGTTAAATATGTACAGAACCACTGAGATTTTGTATAATCCTAAATTCTTGAGCGTAAGTCCAGCATCCAAAGTGTACAGGGCTTAGGTTCTTTCTGCTGGATGAACAAAAGTACTTAAGTATTTTCTAGGTTTTCTCAAGACCTAGGTCTACCTCAAAGGAATGAAGAAACTATTTACTTACAGTTTTGAATTCAAATGAACTAGGAGAAAAGATGGAGGAAATCAAGCCCAGTTTTACTTGGAAGTTATGAAATTTGAACCTAATGGAGACAAATTTGATACAGGTTTCAGAGGAGTTTTTCATGTAAGTGCTAATGGTGTTCTGTCACCATCTGTATGGAAATCTGGGTTTGCTTGAGAGGAATGGAGACAGCACAAGGGCACTTCAAAGCAGCATGAGCCTGTGTGTTGCTTTTATAACAGAGCAAACAGAACAAGGGATTTCTGGGTTACACTTTCTGCTGAGTTTTAAGTCCAGCAGGAGCTGGGATCTCTGAATTTCAGAGAAGGCAAGGGTCAGTTCTGTGAGAGGCCATGGTGAGAGGGTGTGAAATTGGCACTTAAAGCCACCGTGTCATTTCATAGCCCCGCTGCTCTTTCATGCTCTAGTTTCATGCTGCTTTACCCAGTGTCATAACTTGGAGGTCTGCATGTATGTATCTTGATTGAAAGTTAAAGTGCTATTTATACATCCTTACTGAGTTCTATGACACTTTTCCAGGTCTTCCTTTCACACATAACAAAGTATATTTCAAAACTTTTCAACGCCACCACTATTTCTAGGAAGCCCTAGGAGCATTTACATGATACATAGGTATGTGAATGCTTTGTAACTTTGTGGCCCAGATGTTTTATATTTGAAGTCTGGACTGTAAGATGACCCTCTAGTCAAATGAATTCCAAAACAAAAAAAAATGGTAGCACTGGGGAAAAAAGATTTATCAGCCACTGTTGTGCTAGACTTGACTGCAACTTCCTGTGTATTCTTTGAACTGGTGCTGTTATATGACAAGAGCAGTGAAGGTAACAACTGCAGGTAACAATTTTACCTTCTAGCAGTGGCTGCACCTACTGCTTCTAAAGCATTCTGACTTCAATGTAAATGGTAGTCACTCCACTCTGGGCTATAAGCTTTTGCAGAGCCCATTGCATAAGCCAAAGAGACTCTGAGCTTAAATACAAACAAAAACTCTCTTTGATGAAAATGTTTCCAAGCCCTAGCAGGTTGGTTTGTCTCGAGTTATCACACTACAGTAAAAAGGATACACTTCTAGCATTAAGTAGTACATCAGCTTTTGCTAATTAATACCATGAAGCTGAAGGTTTCAGTTTATATATATAATACTTTCAGTTGCAATACATGGAAATTTTTGGCTTATAAATAATTTTTTGATCTTATGAACACTGTTAGGATTCATTTATTGTTTTCAAAATTACATATAACTAGTATTTCCCACATTAGACAGCCTTTGTCGTAATATATACATCAAAGCTTTTAGAATATATTTAAATACTTTACACTGATGTAAGTTTTATTTAAATTAGGAATGTTAAAATAGACTTCTCCAAGCATAATATAGCAACAGCTTTTATGATCAACAAGTTCTTTATCTTCTACTTGGACTCTCCAGTAGGTGGGGGGAAAAAAAGCCAAACCTTTTCATTAGTCCATTAGTCTCAAACTACTGGCTACTGTTACATAGAAATAGATGTATGTATTTTAAATACATCTAGTTTTAGCATATCAGTATATACAAAATTTTGTGCACTGACACCTCCCCCCCTTCTGCATTCTTCAACATGAACAAAGTTATGGTCAAAAACATTCATTCTAGACATTTTGAAGGAGACTTACCCAAAGGGCAACAGTAAAATGTTTAAAAGCTCTTGTAAAAGGGTGGGGTTTTTCCTTGCAGTTCCTAGGACATAAAGGAGAATAAAAAAATAAAGGATAGCCTTTCCTGAGGATGTGAGAATTCATTAAATAATGCAGTAACCTTATAATAATCAGTTATATAAAGAAAGGTTGTTAACCTTAGATTTTTCATTAGATGATGAGAACTCTGCTTGATCAGAACTGTGCTCTTCAACACACATATAAGAGCACAGTTCTGAGTATTATATATAACATATCTGTGAACCTATTTGCTTTCCTCAAAGCTGGTTTCTGCTTTGTTTGGCCAGGAGAGTAACCTGAGCCAAAGGGTGTTGGTGGTTCCATAACGCTGACAGTACTTTATAGATTCTTGCTGTAAAGAGCCACCTCTGTGTTTTGGCAAATGCTTTCTGTTGTACTTGGCAAGGTTTCTCAGTTGACTTCTTTGCACTTGCATCTCAGCATCAGCTCAATATATGCAAAGGTTTTTAATCTGGTTTTTTTTTTTCAGTTCTGATTCTCCTTCTAAGCTAGCATTCTTCTAAAGCACTTCTGAATAATCCTAGAGGGTTACATGATTTAATTAGCGGTTGGGTATACAGCAGAACAGGAGGGGTTTTTGCAAAGCCTTCTCACCAGTGCTAGTGTGGCAGGTTTCAAATTAAAGCCTGCTCTTCAACTCGGTGATCTACAAATCTGCACTGTTTGCTAACAGTGAAATGAATGAATGGGCCATTACTACTGTTTGCTGTATAAATTTACTTTTCAATCAATTTTTGAACAGCAGGAGGAGTAATGTCAGTAAACATATATTAAAACATATTCATATGCACATATATCCATACATACACATATATACACAGATATATACACAGCTGTGTATAAATATATTTATCTCACAGTGCCCTGTATCAGGCTGTGTGTCAGCCTCTTCAGGAAGAGCACATTTGGCCACTGTAGAGAATTTAGCAATTTATTTTAGCAAAGAATCCAAACTGTGGGAGTTAATGCTTTTCAGTTTGGATTTCAAGTACAAATGGCAATCACAGATGCGGGATTAAACTGATTGATTTGTTATGTAATATACACACAGTGTTGTGCAGCTACAAGTATGCAAAAAGGTTAAAAAGATGTGTCTGGATTGTTGCATTCTAAAATGCACCCATCAGCAGCAATTCATTTTCCTCTGAGCTAGCAACACGCTGGTTCCTCCTGGTCAGGGCAGTACAAGCAGCTTCTGAGTACCAGTGCAGGCACTGACATCAGCCAGGAGCGGCTATCGACTGCCGACCACCTGCAGAAGTTCAGTTCCTCTGGCATAAGAAAGTAAGTTTAAATATTTGCAGCCATTAACCCCTTGCAGAAGCTGAGCAGTTGCCAGCAAGGCTGTGGTTGCGCTGTCATTAGCACCGGCTGTGTGCACTACCAGCTCATGTCAGTGCTAACTTCATCCAGGTCAGAAGTAGGCACGTGGTTGCATGCTCCCGACTTGGCCAGAACGCAAGATCCAGTGAGCAGCCTGCCTGTTTTTCATGCTGGAAAGCAAATGCTGTCATGAACACGTTCTCTGTGTATGTGTTAAATATGTCAGGTTGCGCGTTTTGCTTTTTTAACAGATTTGAAGTGGCAATGTAAACTCTGGATCAGCAGCTCATGGCTGTAATGTTTTCTTAAGTGCTGCTCAGACCCATAATGCTGGGCTTGCTCTGTCCCTGAACCACAGCTTTTAAGAGCTCACTCAAGATGAATCAAAGAAGAAGATAGGAGAAATGCAAATACATATTTCAAAACTAGAAAAAAATAAAGCTGTGGTATTTTTCACTCAGTTTAGCTGTGTCAGCTTAGAAGACTCATGAAGACAGAGTAACCTGGGTTTTAACTTTCCCAAGCAATATGGACAGGACGCATCTTCGATCTCTGAATGCTTCTAAGACAATATGGATCCTTAATTTCAGTGCTGTGCTACACAGGTTTTATCAGTAGTAGCACCCTCTGCAGTTCTCAGCGTGGAAATTGTCCATGTCTGGTCAAGTAACTATAGTGTTGGATAGAATCATGATTTTAAAAAATTATCAGATGTGGCCTTTTCTGTGCAATGGAAAACCAGGAGGTTTAGATTCCCTGTTTTCACAAATCTCATGACTGAAACTTAATTTTCCTAAAGGCACAGGATATCACCACAAAACCATAAGCTGGAATTTACAAAGCTTTTATAACTGAATTTTCTAGGGTTGGGTTTGGGGTTTTTTTTTTTTAACACTCCCCAAAAGAAAAATGTTATTTGGAATTGCTGATTATTTCTTCAGCTTATGGTTAACATAAGGCACTACGTAAATTATATGCCATGTCCCTTAATCATTCCTCCTTGTTGCTGTATGCTGTGTTGCAGCATAGCAGAGACTACGGGCACAGCTGGAAAAGTTGAGAGTTGCTCATAGAGTTCGTTACAGTCATTTTAAGAATATGAAAATAGATGGATATATCTTTTTCCATCTTCTCGGAATCTTTCCACAATTTCTATCATCACGTAGCTCCCCAACACCATTTCCAGCTTATTTTTCTTTTGTCCATTAATTGCAGTAGCTGTGACTTGAACATTTACCTGCCAGTACAAACGAACCTTTCCTACACAGCACTTAAAAAATCACAGAAAACTTTGGCTATGTGGTTTTTACAGCAATTTAGGAAAACTGCTTTCTAAAAACAGAAATAAGTTTCTGATCTCATCAGCAGAGTGCACTCCTCTAATGACAATGCAACTGTGTGTACTCCATTACTTTGTCTTACGTGAGTTAACTAACCTGATGTTACAGTATAAATAATGGATATCCCCTATGTATATCTGGTATATGTGAGCGCTACCTATCTAATTGGGTGCATGCTAGTGTGTATAGAAATGTTTTATTACCAGAGCAGCTCTTTTCCTGTGTCCCATTAAGTTAATTTGAAAATTGCATAATATTTAACTAAAAGTAAAATACCTACCTAACCTCCAAACTGCAAAGTAAGCTTGCATGTTAGCATTGCTAGCATATCTGTGGTTGCGTGGCAGGGCATATTCCGCTGTTGAATCCCACATTGCAAGTCACAAATTAAGTCCTCCAAGTCTTTTTTTTTTTTTTTTAGGATTTTTTTCTCCAGATGAAACAACTGCCATGGTTTCACAACTTTCTTTTGAATTCTGACACCAGATGTAGACTTCCCTGCTTATTGTACACTGTAAAAAAAAGGAATTGTTAGCTATCCAAACCCTCTTCCAGTGTTTATCTCAACCCAGCCAGCAATTCGTAATGTATTTAAAGCATGGTATCACCGTTAGCTTCCTCTGTGAAGTAGAAGGTTTGCTCTCATTATTTTACAGCTAATGACCACCATGGTATTAACAGGGTACACAGAGTTGTGACTCTGTCTACACACCCCAATCACAATCTCACCCATGTTTAGCTCTTCAGTCAGAGACAGTGAAGTGATGGTCTCTTAATCATATCACAAAATGTATTTCTGAGCCAGAGACTCAGAAATTCTCTTTCAACTTTTCACATCGTTATTGCATCAAAGGTACATGTAGCACCGAAGCACTGCTTGAAGCACAAAATGTTACCGTTACTGTGACCCTTCTTGCTCTGATGGTGTAGCTCATGATCCATTATACCTCATACTCATTTTCTGGTACACAGAAGTGGCACACTCACACTTGCACTCAACAAGTAAATATAATAAAATAGAAAATACCCACATTAATAAGCAGACTGAGTTCACATCACTGGAACAAACTCTGGAAATGAACTGATTATTCAGTACTTGTTCTCAATGCCATAATCAATTTCCAAACCAGAATTGTTCACCTGAGTTTCCTTTGTACAGCACCATTGTACATTAGGCATGAACTGATCCAGATGAAGACAAAGGCAGTGGCAGCGCACACGTAGCAACTGCATCATCCTGTGTTACTCTGATTTTTAACAGCAGAGTAGATGTTTCATACCAGACCATAGCAGGAGTGTTTATTCTTGGTAAATGCATGGGCAGCTGCTGCTGATCTTTGATAAAGTTTTGCTACATACTGCAATAGACATTTAATTACATTATTATTGATAGATGCCGGTTTTCCAAGGACACGTCCATAATCTGGCAAGGGAGGTGAAGGGCAGCCAAAAAGGTTTCTACAAATATGTGAAGAGCAAAAGGAAGACTGGGGGTGGGGGGGGTGGGGGGGGGGCGGTGACAGGGGATACAGACAAGGCCGAGGTACTCAAGGCCACCTTCACCTCAGATTTCACTGGTAAGAGTGGGCTTCAGCAATCCCTGGTGCCTGAGACCAGAGGGGAGGTCTGTAGCAGGGATGACGGTGGAGGAGGACCTGGTTAGGGCGCATTTAAACACAGCAGGCATAGGTGAGACCTGGACATAAGGCCTGGAGGGGTTGCAGGCCCAGGCGTGGAGGGAACTGGCAGACATGGGGGGGAAAGGTGACAGCACGGGGACTTAAGCCCGAAGAAGCTCAGGGCAGGGGGGGAAATGTGTACAGATGCCTGAAGGGAGGGAGTAGAGAAATGGGAGCCAGGATCATCTCAGCAGAGCCTGCTGGTAGGACAAGAGGCCGTGGGCACAAATGAGACCCCTCAAATTCCAGACAAACACAAGGAAACACTTATTTGCTGTGAGATGGGTCAAACACTGGCACAGGTTGCCCAGAGAGGCTGAATATATCTCCCATCCTTGAAGATCCTCAACACGTGACTGGACACAGCCCTGGGCTCCAGGTGGTCCTGCTTTGAGCATAGGGTTGGATTAGATGATCTGAAGAGGTCTCTTCCTACCTCAACCATTCCATGGTTCTGTAATAAAGCTTTGAGTAGCTGAGAAGTAGCACTATACATGCTAACCATTTTGCTGGTGTCCTCACTTATTTTGCTTTTTTAAAAATCTGGTTATTTGAAGCTCTAATCCATGCTGTATTTTGTGGGCCTATAGGAAAGACAGGGACAATCTTTTTGGCAAGGCCTGCTGTGGGGTAATGGTTTTAAACTAAAATGGGGTAGATTTAGACTAGATATAAGAAAGAAATTCTTTACAATGAGGGTGGTGAAACACTGGAATGGGTTGCCCAAAGAGGTAGTGGAGGCCCCATCCCTCGAAACATTCAAGGCCAGGTTGGATGGGACTCTAAGCAACCTGATCTAGTTAGCAGTGTCCCTACCCACTGCAGGGGGGTTGGACTAGATGGCCTCTAGGGGTCCCTTCCAACCCAAAACATTCTATGATTCTAATTTTAGATCAACAATTGCATTGCAGAAACATCTATCATGTAACAAATATCAAATATCTTTGAAATGTTCTACTTTTTGTGCATCTAACCCCCTCAAAGCCATTCCACAGTGCTGTTCTGCATCCACCAGGCAGGTATTTGACACCTTAGGAAAAAAAAAAATGGCACTGACTCAGCAAGAAAGTTGAATTTGTCCAGAATGAAAGTGCCCAAACATCCAGCAGCCCTCTTGGTTTGAACAAAAGCTCTGTGTATTACTCGGGGAATTCAAGCCACAATTTAGTAACAATAGTTCTGTGGTTGAAAAGAGACAAGTGAGTTGAAAATGTATTATATACATATTACATACTTGTCAAAGGTACATATTTTTCCTCACATATTATGGCCTTTCCTGCACTGTGAAATGAAAGGTCTTGCCCCAAATTCACAGATTAGTGAAAGAATCACAGCCATAACTCAGACGTCTCTACTTTGAACATTTTAACACCCGAATCACTTGTCCAGGGTTTAAGATGTTCACTTTGGATTATTTGTGTTAAAACTTTGGATTTATTTTTTAAGGTTTGTTTTTCTTTATGGCTTCAAAATGCTAATATTTTAATACAGAAAGCCTTTACTCTCTAAAACATGTACCAATTTCACAGGTTCAAAATCACTGCTGTTATGTCTTCAGTAACTCAAAAGTTTTTTCATAGATTTTATAATTTTGATGATTTTTTTATGACAGATCTAATATATGCTAAGGGTTTGCTTTGGCGTTTGGTTTTTTTTTGGTTTTTGGTTATGTTTTTTTTTTAGAAATGCTTCTGTGGACTGCAACAGGAACTGAAAGTGGTTCAGAAGTTGTACAAGGTGTTTGGCTCAGATTTGTATTTGCTGAAGGCATATACTGAAGTTTCTGAGAAGGAATATAACTTTCCTTGAATTAAATACAGAAATAGCCAGGGACAGTGTGGGAAACATTTATTTTGATAGACTCAGGGGGACATCATGCTCTTGTGATTTTTAAACAAAACTTCAACACGAAGATTAAAAATATAAACACTGTGGCCAGGGTTGTGTTCCCCACAGAAATCCCATAGGTGGCATCACAGCGTAAGCTTAATTACATTTCAGCTGCTTTTAATTTAGAAGAAATGCAACTGGTTTGGGATCCTTTTTCAACTTTTTTTTTTAAAAGCTAGCACTTCAGCTCTATTTTCTGTGCCACTTAATTCTCAAAATCAACTCTGCACAGGCCTGTTAAGTCTCTCTCAATTTACATAAGTTTACTTTCTCCTGCAGATGCCCATCGGGAAGTATTCAGGACTGCCCCAAGAATCTAATTCTCCAATACATAAACTGGCATGTCGCTGTTGAATGTTTTTTTGAGAAGGATACCTGACATCAAGGACATGTACAGATGTACTAAATTGTTGGCATGGAACTAAGTCAAATCCATAACTGTAATTTTTGTCACTAGCAATCTACAAAGTTTATTTAACTGGGTATTTAAAGAGGCTACTCAGACATAGACAGAGCTACACACACACACACACTCTCAAGGTTTCAACCCTTGTGAGCAAAGAAGTGAATATTTTTTAAGATTCTTGGAAACCCCTGGTTCTTCAAGGAACTCATGTACACAGATATGAAAGTATCATGAATTGCAGTAAATCCAGCATTATTGCCTTAACTCAGAAGAGGGAAAAGAGAGGAGAGAGAGGGGAGAGCGGAGAGGGGAGAGGAGAGGGGAGGGGAGGAGAGGGCAGGGGAGGGGAGAGGAGAGGGGAGGGGAGGGGAGGGGAGGGGAGGGGAGGGGAGAAGGAGAGGAGAGAGGAGAGAGGGAGAGGCACGTTTGTCAATGTCGCGAGCTGCTGGACCATTTGTCTATCATTCAGAAAGGACATTACATATTACTCACGCATTAACATCTGAGTAATAACTAGATGTCAGCACCATTTTTTTCTCTGGTATTGGGGGCCTCCACGAGGGGAGAACTGGCAAGATTGGCGAGGAGCCAAGGTGGACGTAAACAGTTCACAAAGCAAACAACCTGCCCCCCCTGTGACCATCAGGGCACAGCGCCCTCGCTCTAGTTAAGGCAACGCTGAATTGTTTGATGTACAACCACCTGGGTGCAATGTATATAATCTGCTGTTGAAAAGAAAAAGGTTGCAAGGTGAGGCAGGGATGTCCTTGCACTGTGCCTCAGCTACATGCTTGACCTGTCCCTCTGCTCCTCCTCTGCAGCCCTCTGTGTGGTTTCTGGGACTCCCTGCACTGGTTGCAGCACGGGTGATCATTCTCTGTTGTGCTGGCCCTGAAACCACCCCCCACTAAATGCACATTAGTCTTGGATTAAAACAGCGCCCAGTATTGCTCCCACTCATTCTTCAGGCTCGTTCTCCAGAGAAGGTCTTTCCTCTCAGGGACATCTCACCCAGCTTCTGGAGGCCGCAGACTGCACCTCCCCCATGTGTTACAGACTGCAGTTCAGACCCCTCATGGAAATGGGAATAGGTGAGCGGAAGCTGACTTGTCAAACAAGTACAAACAGTATATTTTTATTTAGCAGTATGGAGGGAAGAAAAAAAAACACAAAACAAAACCCAGCCTTGCCAGGTTTATCACCCTGCTCAGGGCTTGTCACCAGCATAGTGTTTCCAGCACATCCCGCCTATCTCAGTTTACATGGCTTGTGAATTCCTCTGTCTAAAACTGCCTGTGTAAATCTTTGCCATTCTAATTCCTTTAAAAATCCACCTCCTTCCACCCAGTGAGGGAACAGGGCTGGCCCTACCAGCTAAACATCTTCTAATAGTAACGTCACTGTAATAAAAAGTTTTATGGCACCAGATTTCCTGAAGAGAGATATGTATTTCTCAGCATGATGCAAATACTCCATCTACAGCGTGAAAATCTGGCCAGCAAAACCAAGTAGATCTAACAATGTTCAGTGACAAAGCAAAAGTCATGCAAATAGCAGAGATCTCGCAAGGCAATTATCACTTCTCTTCCAGCTACTCCAAAACCAGACAAAAAGTGTGAAACCCACACCAGTACTTTCAGGTATTTCTATGTCAAGTTGACCTCTTTGCCCCAGAGGTGCCTGTGGCATGGGGCAGCAAAAACAGTAGGAAGCACACAGAAGCCTCTGCTCTTAGAAAATGTTGGGTTTTTTTAAAAAAAATACATCTTTTTGCTGAGTTCTTGAGGAGCAAGCTCCCCAGGAGCCTTGAACTATCAGGAGGATTTATTGATGTTCTTCTAGTCCATGCCTTCCTCCCCCAGACTAGAGCATTCAGAATTGTATGTGCAATTTTTGAGTAATTTTTATTAGACTTTTAACTTTTTATATAAGTATTTCACATTTTATTTCTTAGAAGAGTAATACTTTGGAATGACTTTTATTAGAAAGCCTCTGGTCCTAGCTAATATACCCAATAAAAACCAGAAATGGTATCAGAAGAATCTGGTGGCAGAGGTCTGGCTTGCAAGAAGGACCTCTGCTCTGGCCGAGGAGACGTGGTCCCCTGGCAGCCCCTTATGTGCAGCAGCACCAGCCAGCTCGGCCTCACGCCTCAGAGGGGCCCTGGAGAGGCTCCCCTGTGCTGCTGCCCACTCCTGCAGCCCCCCCAAGCATCCAGGGACTCCAGCTCCTCTCTGCCCTCCTCGCTTCTGCAGGGACCTGCTTGAACCCGCCTCTGGTCAAGGCCACGTTCAGCAAAGCCCAGGTCCTGCCAAACACATCCCATAAAGAGAAAGCGAGCGCGAGGCGCAGCCCCCTGCCCTCACAGACGTTTCGGAAATTCACCCACAGCAGCCATCCCTCATGCCATTTCTAATGGCTCCCACTCCCCTCCAAGGCACCGCTCCAGCTAAGGTGAAATGCAGCTGGATGTCCTGAGCACAGCAAGCACCCTACCCTCGCTACCTGGACTTTCACCCTGTCACCAGGGCAGATCTTTCTGCAGGAACCAGTGGGCAATGGTTCCCAGAGAGACTGCCCAGCACGGTGCTGCACTTGCTACCGGCTCATTTCTCTCATTACTTCCTGGCACTTGGGCCCAGACGTCCTCTGCAGATTCCCAGAGGCATGTACCGGCACCCAAAACGCACAGAGTGAGGCCTCTGGAGGCCTGGCAGCGGGTGGCACTGCTGCTTGGCGCGGTAGCAACCCTCCAGAGCTGCAGCGGAGCAGCTCAGTCAGCAGGAGAGGCCCGCACCTGCCAGCACCCACCGGGATGAAGAGCTGATGTCCCCACTGGTGCTGCTGCTGGCAACCCTCACCCACCGAAACGCCTGAGGCCCAGTCCCGAGCCTGGGCAGCCACCCCCTTTCTCCCAGGTGCAGCCACCTCACGCACCTCCCCTCAGCTAAGTGCTTGAGTTCATCTCAAAGCTGTCTTTCTGCCCAAACTGCACTCATTGGTTCCAAATCTCAGGGTCCTGACCCAAGTGTGGGCTGTGTGCAATCCCACGCTGATACACAGGTGGTCACACTTCAACGTGTTTGTGCCAAGGCTACCGCTGGCTCTGAGCAGCAGCAGCCAAGTCAGTTAATCTATCTACGCTGGCTAACCTGTACGCACGCATGTCTATAAATCATGACGTTGCTGCATTTAGTCCCAGCCCTCAAGTGCTTCAAATACGGTACTGGCTCTTCTCTACAGCCCTGCTGCCTGACAGCTTTTCCTCCATTAACAAATTTGGTTAATAGTCTTGCACTTCTCACATCATTAATAAGATCAGTCCCAACAGCTAACCTTAAATGAACTTACTCCAAAATAAGCAATCCAAGATAGAGTAGATTCAGCTGTATTGCTCATGCTCTGCCTTCCATCTTCTGCTAATGCATGGGCTGTTGACCAGCCCACCGTACACTTTTAGCTCCATTGAGGATCACGTGCAGCCACTGTAGCATTAATCAGGCAGAAGTTGGTCACACGCATGGTCACACATGCAGCAGACTGCCAATACTTTAAAAGGTAACTACGTCCCTGTTTTGGGATAAGTAATGCCCTTGCAACTCTAATTCTCTGCCCAGATCAGAAGAGACTGTTATGAGAGCTCTGAAAAGCTGGTCATTCGGTTCTCAGTCTCTAGTACAGTGCATGGTGCCAGTCCTGTGACAGATGGACAACACTGCATGTATTTGCTATGCAATATGACTTAATAAATGAAGTTCTTAAGGGTACCTGTCCTTCACTTGTTTAGCCTGGAGAAAAGGAGGCTGAGAGGAGACCTTATCACCCCCTATAACTGCCTGAATGGAGGTTGTTGTGAGGCGGGGGTCGGTCTCTTCTTCCAGGTAATGGGGCAATAGGACGAGGGGAAATGGCCTCAAGTTGCACCACGGCAGGTTTAGGTTGGACATAGGAAAAATTTTTTCACAGAAAGGGTTATTAAGCATTGGAACGGGCTGCCCAGGGAAGTGCTTGAATCCCCATCCCTGGAGGTATTTAAAAGACATTTAGAAGAGGTGCTTAGGGACATGGTTTAGTGGTGGGATGGCAGTGTTAGGTTAACAGTTGGACTTGATGACCTTAAAAGTCTTTTCCAACCTAAATGATTCTATGATTCATGACCTAGAAATTATTTCAGATTGCATGTTCCAGAACTAGGTCCTTAAGTGCAAAAGGTAGTATCTCACAGAGGCTCCAATAGCATGCTTTCTGCATCACCTTTTCTAAAAGGCGACGCTGCTGACATACCACATGTGTGACAGTACAGTGAACAAGCCCAGTTCACAAGAGACAGTCTTCCACATCTTTCAGTGGAGACTAGAAACTGCCAGGGGAACTCCTCACCCCTTTCACTTTTTCTGCAAAGAACAACTAAAAATCTACAGCGCTTCTCTGTAATCTCTCTTCTGCTACGTATTTGTTAATACTACTTGACTTGCGCTTGAGTTGGTGTCTTGGCATTTTTCCATCCATCCATAACAGTGCATTCTCCTGCAACTGTGCATATGACAGCTGCTCGAATGCCAGTTAGATGTAGGCCAGCCGAGAACCAGCAGCAAAGACCACAGCAACCACACCCCACATGTCACTCGCAGCCCTTTCATTCACTGCCATCAACGCACTACACCACACTGAGAACTGAGTTACTTAAAGCCACAGGTGCTTTCCTTAGCAAGTCTCTGTCTCACACCCATGCAGCAAATGGATAGCAATACTGCTTTACAGACTTCTCGCTCCATTCAAAATTTAGTACCTTCTTCAATTCCAAACGGATTGTAAGCCAAAATGACGCTGACTCTAATAATACAATTAATCAGATCTTTCTCCAAAAATGTCCATGCCCGATGGCTTTCAGTCATGCACGCACACTGTCAGCTGTTCCATACTTAGCTTACTCAGTGCAGCTTGATGTGTAAAATACTTTACCAATCTCATAGTCAAGATACTCACCCACGTTATATGCTAGGAACTGCTATTACACCCATTTAACAGACAGGCAGCCAAAATAAGAACTATGCGTGCAAAAATACTCAAGGCCTCTACCATCCCCCGATTTTATTATAAGGTACTCTTCACATATTGCTCGGTAAAACACTGCGTTAATAAAGAGTAGTTTATGTGGAATTAGAATACGGGCACCCAGCCTGTGTTCATGTCGCCGATACTTGCAGACCCACACCCTTCTTAAGTACACAGGGCAGCACTGTAAGCACGCACCACATACGTCCCCTCACTATGTTAAACTCGGACAAACTCAAAGCAAAAAGAACTGTCATACATATTCTGGGACCTGGCACCCGGGTAAAAAGAGAAATGGTCACAACTGCGGCTTGGCTGTCACGTCAGAACAGCTGAAATGACAAACGAGATTCGTAGGCACTAAAGCAAGGTGTTAGGTCAGACTTTAAATGCAGCACCACAAAGTTCTGCTTCATTCATGAATACCCTCAATTTGCCCTTTTCATGTACATTTTGCAGAGGAAGGAGTGAAAATTCTTTAAAATTCTTTAAAACAAGCCATGCACATTTTCTGAAGGGTTTTTTTGGTCTTTTTTTCCCCCTTGCTATTAGACTGCAGCTTTTTTATCCATGTATCTGTATTTTGCTACTTCACATCACGTTTCTTTCCTAGAAAAATGTGCCCACAGTTAAGTTTGACAAAGGTATGCCACAGTTAAGTTTGACAAAGGTATGTTTGAAAACGGCACAGCCAGCTACAGCAGAATTATTTATTGGGAACTGCACACCCAAAATTGTATTTAACAGCTACTTAAATAAGCCCCTAAGCTTTCCTTAACAACTTAAAACAGTGAAGGGGAAAAAAAGTTTGATGTGATGGTGAACTGTAGTATTCTACACAAGAACACAATACTGAAAACCAATCACAAGGGTGTTCGGGGTTTTGTCCAAAATGTCAGTTTACCAAACAATATGAACTCCCAGCACGTGAATGTATACAGAAGAAACACGACTGAGTCACGTTATAATAATAATCCTTCCTACTACATAGTCAAATAATAAGTTATCACACTATTTCACAAGCACAGTTTTTCTGCCTAAAAACTCAAGACACCACGACAAAATATTTCTTGAACAGAGTGACTTCTCCAGACCAATACATTTCAGAAGCAGTATACCTATAGGGTTTTTTTTATTCCCATAAGGAACAAGTACTTGCTACAATCATCCTGCAAACCAAACAGCATTCTTCCCAAACTGGACTTCTACAGTGGACCAGAGCTTCATCCACGTGCTTTAAGGACTCGCATTCGGAAAGTCTGCTGCAGAGGGCACCTCCTTTGGTAATTTGTTTTCCCCACCAGCACGCACCCGGAGCATTAGGCTCTGTCCACAGGGAAGTGCCAGAGGGGCATTTGTCACACTGCCCACAAGTAGCCCTAGGCAGGGGCAGCAGTATCCTTCCAGACTGACACTTCCTAACTGAATTACTTTGCATGTGAGAAGCCTACAGCAAAAGCCTAATTTAGTTAAAGCCACTGATGTAACTTGGCTGTTTTCAGGCTCTGTGGCTTTTCTGAAAACCACGACCATGTTGTGTCTCAGTCACTCCTTTCACATTTCAAAAATCATCTGTTTTCTGTTTGTTTCTACAGTCGTCATTTAGTAACCGCAGGGGCATTTAGTGGTAGCAAATTAGTATCAAGATTTAAGAACATCAGTCTCTAGGAAAATACACAGCTGTCAGTATTTGAGATAATAGATGGTATTACTGTAACGCACTAAGGTCTACCTAAGGCATCTGGATCTAGTCTAGGCCTTACTTTCCTTTCGTGTCTCATTTTGCACCGAAAAAACTTTCACATCAAGTTCCCTGAGGATATTAAAAGGTGGGGGGGGGGGGGGGGGGGGAGGGGAGAGGACAGGTAATCATTTGCACACACACCTAAGAAAGTTAGAAAGCTGGTTTATTTGTGAAATTGAAGTCCAATAAATAAAATGCTCAACATCACCCCAGGACACTACATGGGAAAACTCTGGTAAGTCTGGACTGCTCCCTTGGTGCCCCAAGCACGGATGAACCCTGAAATGACTTCCCAGCTTGCCACTCCAAGCCACGCTGTTACCTCAGGAACAATCTCCACAGTCCATGGCAGGCCTTCCCCAAATACACGCTGCCAAATACTCCCTGCTGGATTTTCACCAGCGCCAGCAGAACTACCCAAAGATGACAGGACTCACAGTATCAAGGTTTTAAGAGTGAAAATCAGCACCTAGCTTTCAGAACTTCTATAGAGCATCCGTCTTCCTCACTCAGAACCCTTCAAACTGGTTCATGACCTGTGCTATCCCCAAATACCTTTTTTAAAAATTTATTTCTAATGGGCTCTTGTTAGGCTGTAAGAACACACTGCTTCTTACTCACTGCCACTCTCTGGGGTGGGACGTGCAGACGATCCCATAAATGGTGCTTATGTTTGTTCAACACTGCTATTAAATGACTAGGCTTTTCCAAACAGCAGATTCTCTCAGTTTAAGTTAACTGTATGTTACATATACATTAGAATTTTCTTGAAGTTATCAATATGAAAATATCAAGATTGTATCCAAAATAGAATTTCAAACAGCTTATAGAACCCTCAGGTGGACAGTCAACAAATTCTGCTAAAAATATCACACCCTTTTAGAAACAGCACAAAACCCAATTCTGTATCTGCTTTAAGAACTATTGCACAGGGCAAAGGTATGCTTACTACTTAAACAGAAATAAGCTTGGGCATATGACCCTTTCCTTGTTAACACTAGCACAAGTGAATTGACAGAAGAGACTGCTCTTTTTTTTTCTTCTGGGAAAGAAGCGTGGGGAGAGGGGGATGAAGAGAAGGAATTAAAAACAATACATATGATAGGTTATTTATGATATAACTGGCTGTTAGTGAGTGCTGGAGGCGCTGTTTGACAAGCCAGATGAAACCAAGCATATCCAGAAAGAAAGGACAGTACTAAACAAGGCTGTGATGTGGCCCCCGAGTACTGTAGTTCATTCCTCAACTCGGGTGAACCTTCCCAACAGCTTTTTTGTAATCTGTAATAGGGATGCCAGTTCATATTGAACAAGACAGCCTATTCAGGTTTTGTACTACTCTTCTGCTCTCTATAGGACAATAAAAAACAACCACTACATGAGTATCACTGGTTCAGGTACTCAACAGTTTGAAGTCTTGATGCTTCCAATTCAACCAGTTCCAGTTTGTACAATTTCTGACTCAAAAGGACTTCAAGCCACGTATTTCATTTGCTGGGGAGGAGGCACTGAGCAGTTACTACCTTATGTGACAGCAATTTAAAGTAAGAATCGGATTTTTCAGCAAACTTCCGTGATACTTGGATAGGGCTTCTACAGATAAGTAATAAGCACGGAAGTCGTATGTTCCACGTACCAAAGCAATCTGACACTCTCCGAAGCAGTTTTGCTTTTTGAAAAAGAAACCAAATGCTGCTACCAGGGCTTTGAACAATAGGTATTTAAACAACCAGGCTTCAAGACCAACAAAAAGAATAAACACTTCTGGTTAGCAAGATCTATTTAACAGATAATAACACAACCACTTCAATTCAGTTCATTGTAACACTTCAATAGGCACCCCCAAGCTCCTCAATCCCCACCATGTTAATACTAGTTAGATACTACAAGTCTTAACTTAGATACTACCAGACTTAACTGGCACAGGTATTTTGATTGAGGAAAAAAAAGATTGCCATGTATTTTATTGCTACCAGTGCACTGGGAATTTGAAGGGGCAATGGATGTAAAGGCTACAATCACTTCTTCAGCAGGTAAAACAAAAATAGGTTAAAAAAAACAGGAGGACTTTAAAACACAAATAATCAAATAGATGTTTCTCACATAGTTTACCTCAGTATTTTAACCAACATTATACATTTTATTGTTTAGAAAAGATGACGGCATTGCAGAAAAATAAAATAAAATTTGTTTTTAACAGGACAAATGTTTTACATGGTGGTATAAAAAGAGTAATGGGAGCCTGGAGGGGAAAAAAGAGAAACAGAACAAAACAACCCCCAAAAAACCACTACTCCAGAAAAAGTAAAAAGCTAAAACAAATTCCAGATGCGTAAGTCTGAAGGCTTTAGCTTTTTCAAATACACAACTACGTGTGCCTTTCACAATAACAGTCACAACTGAACGAGACTTTTTGTACTACTGCACCCTTCAACAGGCCAGTCTGGAAGTTAAAACAATAAACTGCTAAATCGTAAGTATGTAATTATGGATTGCTTTTAGCTGTTATAAAAAGCTTGTTTACTTATCTAATGGTTCGTCATTTATATTCAAACTGTGCTTAATGTTTTTTAGTTCAGACATACTGAAACCCAACAGCACAGATGGTTTGAGATTATTTATCGACTTTAAGCATGTATTTCTCCTTTTTCCAAAGAATGATGCAACATCAATTTTCCAGGCATACAGCAGCGAGGAAAGCAACTCCATCTCTTTTTTAGAAGGATATGGCCTCTCATTAAAGTAGTCTGTCAAAAACTGGTTTTGAGCCTCATACGAATTGTGATCATATTGTTTAGGATCTACTGCTAGAATGCGAAGATCCTCACTAGAGGGAAGCTTCTTCATCTCAGTCCTAGTATTAATCTTTTGTCGCTTGAAAGGCACTATCCCTGAATTTACTTCTTTTTCTGGAGATAGAGCTATGCCAGTACTTAAGCCCAGAGGCTGCTGTTCCCTATTCCTTTGGTCTTCTGCAATAAAGCAGGAATCCGATTGCTTTCTTTTCAGTATCACAGAATCATGCTTTTCACCATTCACAAACAGTAGCTCTTTCTTCTCAGTACGCTCAAGCTGCATCTTCACGCTTGAGTTGCTGTCTTTGGGAGCACTTCTACAACGGAGCAAGTGTACAGCAATAGCTGTTAGAGTCATATTTCCAGTGTACACACCACAACAGTGGATGCACTTGAAAGCAGGAGACTTTAGAATTGTATGTACAGTTGGCATTATGTGATGCCGCTCTTTCAAATGCATTTCATAGGTTTCTTTACTAACAAACGTACCAAAGCAGAAGGGACAGGTTAGCACTTTTTTGTTGCATCTATTGTTCGCTTCTGCTGTCTGAGGTTTCACTTTGATGTAAACAGGGACAAGCGTCCTTGAATTGAGGCCAGCAAGCACTGCCAAATGTACTTCTCTTTCACCAATGTCTTCTTTTGGTAACACTGTACTGAAATCAAAGTGTGGAAATACAAGGTCACCCTGAGCATCGTTACCTAGTTGAAATCCTCTGTTGCAGTAATCTGCATGTAACTGCTTTTTCCCATTGTGTGTAGCTTTATTGTGCTCCACGAGGCTTTTTAAGTCATGGAAAGTAACTGTGCAAAACAAGCAAGCTAAGCCATGCATCAAGAGATGTTTCATGAGCTCTTCCTCACAGAGAAAACATTTACAAGAGAAACACCGGACTGTCTTTTCTGTCATCCACCTTAGAAAGGGTGCGCAAGCTGCAAGTTTGTCAGGTTCCGGGGTTTCCTCCATTTTTACTTCACCATGTTTGTGGGCCACTTCCATGTGCACCTGGTAGACATTTGATGGGAAAAGCTCATTGCAGACAGGGCAAGTCTTCCACTGCTTAGCCTGCCTGACAGCCTGACTTGTTTCAGGACCAAGCGGGGAGGCTTGCAATGACATATTCTGCGACGTTAAAACCACCGGAGGAGAGGGTGCACTAGCCGGTGACTGGGACAACTGAGATACTGTCCCAGACTGCATCAGTTGGTTGGGCACTTGTGGTGGCGCAACAGTTGCTACTCCACCACCAGGAGGTACAGGCAACGTAACCGAAACCGGGGCAAGCGTGTACGTAGGTATCCCGTTAACCTGCTTACCAGTTGGAATCAACTGCCTAAGTAGAGAACCCGCAGTCAAAAAAGCATTTTGAGAAACAGCTGGTTGGACTGGCTGATTTACTAGGATAACGGCTGGGGCAACAGGTTGATTAAGCTGAAGAAACCCAGGTCTGACAGGCTGTCTGACAGGAACAACCCCAGAGGCAACAGGCTGGTTAAGCTGGAGCACCCCCGATGCAACTGTCTGGGCCACAGGAAGGACCCTGGGACCAATGGGTCTATTCACATTCCCCAGTGACTGGCTGACAGAGAGAACTCCTGGAGCGACCGGCTGATTCACAGGGAGGACTCCTGGTGCAACCGGTTGATTCACAGGGCTGACAGGCTGAGTAACAGGTAGCGTTCCAGCTGCAACCGGAGCATTTATAGTACCAATGGGTTGATTAACAGGAAAGAGCCCAGGCGTGACAGGCTGATTAAGAGGAAGAACTGAAAATGGCTCCAGCCCCACAGGCTGATTAACTGGGAGCCTATGGGAAACAATGATAGGCTGGGAAGGCGATGGCTGTATATTAACATTATTCTGACCTGCAGGGAGATTACTAGATACAAGACTAACGTGCGAGGGGGTAACAACCGGAGCAGAAGTCGTATGTGCAAGGCTACCAGAGGCACTTGGAACAGTCAGTGATCTGACTGTGTTTTGAACAGCTTTTGGCTGCACCACACTGTGGTTTTGATTATTCTGTGGAAATGCAAGCTGGATGCAAGCCGGAGCTGTGACGGAACCCGCTGGGGCAGCGGCAGGCCCTGCAGATGGAGCAGCCGCTGCCACGCCTTGGGGAGGCTTTGGAGCAATATGCACTTGTTTCACAAGTCCTGGTTTCTTAATGTGTTCTGAAATCACAGACCGAAGTTTGTTCTCCAGGTCTCGGTGTGTTTCAGCTGTCAAGACATGATACATTAAAGAATCTTGGCTGTTTGCAGAAGCATTACATTTTTTACAGTAGTGCTCAATAGAATTCTCTTTACTTTCATCAGGTTTCTGGCCAAAATATGTACTTATTAAGTTTTGAAAATGGTTCATCAACACATGTTTCTTCATATTGTAATACAGTGTGTCTGTAAAGTGACATTTTAGACATGTAAAGTTTATGATGTCACTCCTGAATTGTTTCATGCCATCCAAAATGCTGACTGTATAGTTCTGTATTCTTTTATTAGATGAATGAAACATCCGGATATGTTTTCCCACTATTTTGGGATCAGAAGCAAATGCACATTTTGGGCAAGGAACCACCAGCTCTTGGTCCATTTCATCCTCATGGTAACGGTGCAAGTGATTCTTGAATGAAGTAAGCAATTTTGACGAGAACTTGCATAAGCTACAGCAGTACGGCTTTGTTCTGTATCTCTGCAAACAAAACAAAAACATCCACTTAGAAACTGCCAGTTCCTAAATTCCTGTTATCTGTTTGAAAGTAAGTCTGCACTATCACCTGTCAAAAATGCCTTCACTGGATATATAGCCTGTATCTTCTTAGTTTCATGGAGATCTGTTTTTGAAAAGCAGACTTAAAGATGACATATTAAAAGGGAGAAACATTTGTGCCCTTTCTGCTTCTTTATAATATATTAAGAAGCCTTAAGTGAGTTCATTTCTACTTCAGTTCACAAGAAACAATTCTGAAGCCCCTTTTTAAAGATGGGAATCACAGAACAAGCCAAGAAGAATTTGTATGCCACTGTACACAGGAGGTGAAGCCTTAGCAATTAGGAATAGCAGCCCTTTTAATATGATACTTCTAAAGCTTTATTTAGTTCAGGGCCACCTCCTACTGGAGAAGAAGAGAGAAGAGAAGGGGGAGGGGTGGGGAAAGGTGTATTTCAATACCCTACCCTTCACTGAAAAACTCTCCAAAAGTACCTCCCCCAGCAAAGCCACAAAAGACTAAATTTTTAAGAACATGCTTTTGGAGACAGATTAATAATAGAAAGAGAGGTGGGCCTGTGTGAACCTCATGAGGTTCCACAAGGCCAAGTGCAAGGTCATGCACCTGGGTCGGGGTAACCCCCGGTATCAATACAGGCTGGGGGAAGAAAGGATCGAGAGCAGCCCTGCCAAGAGGGACTTGGGGGTGCTGGTGGATGGAAAGCTGGACAGGAGCGGGCAATGTGTGCTGGCAGTCCAGAAGGCCAACCATACTCTGGGCTGCATCAGGAGAAGCGTGGCCAGCAGGTCAAGGGAGGTGATTCTGCCCCTCTACTCTGCTCTGGTGAGACCTCACCTGGAGTACTGCGTCCAGCTCTGGAGCCCTCAGCACAAGAAGGACATGGAACTGTTGGAGCAGGTCCAGAGGAGGGCTACAAAAATGATCCGAGGGCTGGAGCACCTCTCTTATGAGGACAGGCTGAGAGAGTTGGGCTTGTTCAGCCTGGAGAAAAGAAGGCTGCGGGGAGACCTGATTACAGCCTTTCAGTACCTAAAGGGGGCCTATAGGAAAGATGGGGAAAACCTTTTTAGTAGGGACAGATGTGTCAGGACAAGGGGTAATGGCTTTAAACTAAAACAGGGTAGGTTTAGACTAGATATAAGGAAGAAATTCTTTACAATGAGGGTGATAAAACACTGGAATGGGTTGCCCAGAGAGGCAGTGGAGGCCCCATCCCTCGAAACATTCAAGGCCAGGTTGGATGGGGCTCTGAGCAACCTGATCTAGTTAACGGTGTCCCTGCTCACTGCAGGGGGGTTGGACTAGATGACCTCTACGGGTCCCTTCCAACCCAAAACATTCTATGATTCTATGATTCTAAAACCCCCTTATATGATAAAGCAGCAATGACCTCTTTGTATTATCGCAACGTACTGGACATCTCATCACAGTAATGTCCTCTAGCACACTCATTACAGAGCATATAGATTCTTACCAGAAAAATATTTTAACTGTATAAAAATAAACCTATCTTCCACAAGACAGTGGTTTGCTCCCTCAATTACATGTCACTTGACAGCGCTACTTTTCGTATCTATATGAACATTATTTTCTTTTTCCAAAAAACAGGTAGCTCTGTCAACCATTTTTTTCTTATCTACTTCCTAGGAAGTTAACCCTGGCTCCTGCCAAAAACTACAGAATCAGTCACAGCAACATCTAGGTGGCAAATCTGCACCCTCAAACATCTAGTGGAACCTGTCTCTTTCCTCAGATGTGTTTTTCACCCTACTGATTTCTGTCCCTTATCAAACACCATCCAAAGGGAACAAGCTGTTCCACCACTACAGCATCCAGCCTAGCTAGGTCACCCACATACGTCACAGACGCGTTATGAAGAACTGTAGCAAAAATTGGTGAAGGTTTTTTTTTTGTCATTTCATATAGCCATGAAAGTGTCATCTCTTAGCAGTGCTAGAAGACTCTCCTGATGATAACCAAAATCTAACCTCCAAATTCAAAAGACTGGTTCAGATAAAGCCACTGGCCAGCTAAGGCTGCTGAAGAGTACACTGTGAAGGCATCAGTGAATTATCCTCTACTTAAATTCTTTAGGTCTCTGGTCTCAGCTGCTAGTAAACAGCACTACAGCAAATCAAAAGCTTCAATCTTACTTCTAAAGTATACTGAGTAGAGAAAGGCCACTGACACTACTGAACCAATGAAGCATACAGAATATTACTAAAAGCTGCACCTCACTAGCTTACTCCTGAAGAAGTCAGGTGACAAAGGGAGGTGACTACTTATTTTAATCGGTTGTCTGAGGCTTAGAAAAGCTTGTATGCTTTTAAATACTGGG
Source organism: Gorsachius magnificus (assembly GCA_034008185.1). NCBI lineage: Eukaryota > Metazoa > Chordata > Aves > Pelecaniformes > Ardeidae > Gorsachius > Gorsachius magnificus. The sequence continues at coordinate 95,797,462 of CM067082.1, read as the reverse complement.
CCCATATAACTCTTTACTCCCCCCCACACACACACATTTCTGGTTTGGGTCTTCTGTCCCCATAAACTTATACACTGCCAACACTTCCTTGCTGCCAAGTCTGAACAACAGTTGCTGGGTGCAGTGAAAACACTCTACTTTACAAGTAAGTGGTCCAAGTGCTGAATTAATTCACTATTTTGTAGTAACAGTGTTCTTACTTATTATACAAACAAGCACTGCAATATACCACTAAGAAACTGCCCCAGTACCTGCATACTGGTAAGTCTAGGGGAAATAATGTTCCATGCCTTCTTAGATCATTTATTTTTTGAAGGAGGTAAAAATTATGAGACTTCAGTGAAAGAAAAGAGAGTTCTCTACCTGAAGTTCTATCAAATTAGGACAAATCCTAAAGTCCCACCACTTAGCACAAAAAAACCCCAACAACAACAACAAAACCTCCAAAACATCTGTTTCAGCAGAACAAAAGCATGTGGAAGTCTGCTACTTTCATGTTTTCTGCATGAAATAGAGTTCTTCCACACAGAGACCTTAGAAAATAATTTCGTCAGCATTTTCTCCTTGCATACGCATCTAAACTGCTTTTTATGTTCAGAAGTGCTACTACAGTCTACTAATCGCATCTCAGTTTACAGGAAGTTTGACAAAAAATGAAATGCCTTGGAGATTGACCAACACAACCTTCAACTATACAAATGGAACCCAAAAAGGCTTATTAGACGCATTTAGGAAAACTCAGTTAGTCCCACTCCCAAGAATATACCCCACAATGCAGTAACACTTTCCGTTGTGTAGTCTCACATTCCCTACAACTTAAAGGCAAGGAGGAGAAAGACACAATAACCTCCAAAACCCAAAGTTCTTCTAGAATTATTAATGTCTCACTAAAAATAGTACTAATGCTAGAAACCATCAACTCACCTAAATAGACAACTTCTCCAGCCTACTGAGTTTCCAATGTAGCTCAAACAACTTATTTTCCCTTTTTCCTCCTCTTCCCTGTTTCATGTCTGGGGAGGAGGGGGAACCTCCCCTGCCCATCTAACACAGATCTCCCAACACTGGATTTCTTTCGTCAGAAGGTGGAGGAAAAGGCAAAAAAGACAAAATCAGCAAGGTTTGAGCTCAGATAACATGGTGACTGGAGCCAGGAGACCTGATCAAAGGAGAAGTTTTCCATGTGCATGAAGAAGAAAGAAAAATTGGGGGGGGGGGAGGGGAGAAAAAAAAAAAAAAAAAAAAGAAGACACACACCATCATAACCATTAATGGGATTTACTCCATTCACCTAAACTAAAGGTAGTCGTGACTGAAGGTAGCTGTAAGCTTTATCTGAAGCGGCACTAAGAGGCTGGACGCAAGCTGTCTCTACGGACCTAGTCAACAAGAAGTCACATTTGACTCATCCACAAATTCATGCGAACAGATGAACCTCCAGTCTTAAATGTGTGAACCCAAGTTCAGGAAAGGAGAACCAGGAGACAAAGCAGGCAAAGGTCCTGAAGGGCTGGAGGGGTCACTTTCTACTGATCTAACTGATAATTTGGCAAAGACTGAGTGGCGTTGCTCAGCCTGATGTTGAGGGCTTTGTTAAAAAATGCAACTGTGGCACTTAGCAGGCTCAGTTTGTTTTAAAGTGGTAAAGGAGGGTAAAAAAAATCCTGGCAAACCACTGCCACACTATTTTAAATCATTACCTTTTGATTCACGATGAAAAGAGCAGACCTACTACTCGTGGGAACAATCGGAACCACAAGACTCTTCAGCAAGACAGAAAAGACTACCTTTTCTTCTGGATACACTCCTATGCTCTACGTGGTATCTTAGAATCTTGCCAGC